>OX387264.1:14781756-15413429 GCA_947562075.1 Orthosia gracilis | reverse complement strand
ATATAGTAAGTGTGATTGTGATATATAGTTAGTGTAATTGAGATATATAGTTATTGTGATTATGATATATAGTTAGTGTGGTTGTGATATATAGTTAGTGTGATTGTGATATATAGTTAGTTTGATTGTGATATATAGTTAGTGTGATTGAGATATATAGTTAGTGTGATTGTGATATATAGTTAGTGTGATTGTGATATATAGTTAGTGTGATTGTGATATATAGTTAGTGTGATTGAGATATATAGTTAGTGTGATTGTGATATGTAGTTAGTGTGATTGAGATATATAGTTAGTGTGATTGTGATATATAGTTAGTGTGATTGTGATATATAGTTAGTGTGATTGAGATATATAGTTATTGTGATTATGATATATAGTTAGTGTGATTGTGATATATAGTTAGTGTGATTGTGATATATAGTTAGTGTGATTGAGATATATAGTTATTGTGATTGTGATATATAGTTAGTGTGATTGTGACTTATAGATAGCATGAGGTTCTAGTGTCAGTTCACAGATTGTGGATAAGAACTGTTTATTATTTAATTTCTTGTAATAATTTCGTGTATGGGTAGATGTATGAACGTATATAAATCAAAAGGAGTATGTATCGAAGCAGGTGGCGTTCTGTTTATGTATGTATGTTTAATTTAATTTCATATAAAAAATTGGCCAAGTGCGAGTCGGACTCGCGCACTAACGGTTCCGTACAGCTACATTCACCAAAATAATTAGGCAACATTACTGTTCTTCAAAAACAGTGAAAGCACAAATCATTGTAACAAAAAGATAAAATTAACTTTTCGGTTGGAAAACTGTTGTCCCCATACATAGGTCACAGTCAGTTTACCAACTGCAAATCAATTTACGATCTTTTTTTATATATATGTAGGTATAAATTTACGGTTTTCGGGTTTCATTTACTTGTACTATAAGACATTACTTCTAGCCAAATTTCGATCAACGGGAAGTAAGGTACTCGTACCCTATATATTGTTTTTTTTTTTCAAGTGTCAAAATATGATTTGACGATTTAAGACTTATACTGCTTCCTATATCATACTAATATTTTAAATGTGAATGTAAGTTTGTTTGTTACGCCTTCACGCAAAAGCTACTGAACCGATCATCATGAAACTTTGTACATATATTCTTGGAGGTATTAGAAGTAACATGGATACTATTTAGTAAAAAAAAAAAAATGGCTTCACTGCGAGCGAAACCGCGGGTTAAAGCTAGTATGTAATAATTATAAATGCGAAAGTTTGTATGGATGTATGTTTGTTACTCAATCACAAAAGAAAGGTTGAACGGATCTGGATGTAATTTGGCACAGAGAAAGATTATAGTCAGGAATAGCATAAAGGGTAATTTTTATCCCGGGAATATCTTCCCTCGGGATAATTTTCGACTATCACAAGGACGAAGCCGCTGGCAGAAGCTTGTACTAAATATACAAGTAAGGAGTCTGGATTTGTGTCTGGTTAATCACAACTGGTGATATGTGAGTGTGCTATTAGATCCATCTCTGCCGAACCCTTTACCTTTACCATCGTACGAAGTTGACAACTATGCGGTTTAAAAGTGTAGTGTCAAAAATTGAAGGGTATGCTTAGATAGTTTGGTCATGTTAAAAGAAACAATGAAAGGCGACGAAAAAGAGGTATAAAGGCAGACGTGAGAGGAAACGCTGGTAGGGGACGGCCTAAACGGACGTACACGGATGTTATTAGTGATATTCATATCCGGCGAGCATGTTTGACTGGACTTTTGAACTAAATGGAAACAAAAGGAGTATGTAAGAATCGTTGCAGGTTGCATTCTGTAGTTTTTGTGTACTCCCTTGGGAAAAAAGTGTTGCCATCTTCATAGTGAAGTGCCTAATCTGACTCATCAACTTTGAGCTCGCAGATAATAGATTTTTATCATACTACACACTTAAATAGTATGATTATGGCTTTTTGAAGATGCTTACAACTAAACTGTACCCCAGCTCTTGTACAATAAAAATATTTTTAATACTATCTCAACAATGGCGGCTCAAATTTATAGTATAGGTACCTATATTTCTTATATAACATAACATATAATTACCCACATTTCACATATGATGTTTATAACAGAATACGGGCTGTTATTTTCAAGTTCCTAATGAAACTACAGCCAAATAACATCTGGGAATCAAACTCCAGACCCCTACGTTCATTGCGCTCGTTCTTATACTAGATCAAGGAGACAACTCTGATACTCTAAGATTTGAAGAGGTTTTCTTCACTTATGTTCCTTTTTCGTCCTGAAACAATTTTAATCAAAATAAATGTTGTTTTATAATATTATTATCATTTGTTTCAGGTATTCACAACTATAAGCAGATATGTGAAAGAAATCCTACAAACTCCCTAAAACGGTGACCCAATTTCTTTAGTGGATTATACAAGTGACATTTAAAACCATTCCTTTTCCAAAACTAAAAAAATAAAACAATGTAATACAAATCGAGAACCGTGATTAATCGAAGAAAATTGTTGGCTAATTGAATCAACCAATCGCAAGCCGTTATTCAAAATGACCGGCGATAATCGACGCACGCGCCGTCAACTATGACTGGAGTCCCAAACCACTACCAACCTGTCTACAGAATATGATAAAGGTATGTGTAATTTATTTAATAAATATTGCTACTTTAAGAACTTATGTTGTAATTATTGTAGATCAAAATGCAATTGTATTATAATGCATTACCGGCTAAACCGATTATACTCACTTTGAGTCTAGTTTTAAAAATCTTCTAGCGTATAAACATCGTCATGGTTAGACATGGACCTTCGAAATCTACTCTAAAATTGCCATTAAATGGATTATCGACATTACCTGGCAACAAGACTACCTACTAACTTTCAAAAAGACATGCAACAGTATAACGTCAAGAGAATGGTCTCTTGACGTCATTGGTATCTTTGCAGCAACAAATAATAGATTCTATCTCCTCTAATTTTAATATTGCTAGGCTCAGGCACCAGGTGGGATAGAGGTATCTCATCTTGTGTGATGATGTGATCGACGGTGAAGCATGCGTGCCTCGAAGTCAGCTATTCACTCTTGACCTAAAGACGGAGCAGTATCAGTATCTATTGTAGCTATCAGGAAACACAGACTCTGAAGTTTTCACTTTCCTCTTGTTCAAAAATCTAATTATTTAGTTTATAAATAAAATTATTTAGTTTATAAATCAAAATTTAAATAACCCCCGACACATTTTTATTTCATGCTACATAATTTATCTAGTCCACAGTAGATATGCTTCGATCGGCAATCTATTGAACGCGTAATTATGACACGATATCATGCGAAAACACACCGATTCAAACAGTAAAACACCCATAACTTTTGAACGGCTGAACCGATTTTATTCAAACATAGCTAAAAACACTCTCGACCAAATCACCTTTCAAAAAAAAAAACGAAATCAAAATCGGTTCATCCGTTTAGGAGCTATGATGCCACGGACAGACACACAGCAACACACTTCAAACTTATAACACCCTTCTTTTTCCTCCATTATTACATTGTCCATAGTTACTAAGATAACTATAAAAAAAACTACAGTTTTTATATTTATTTCAAACATCTCGAAAATTTAAGCATGTTTCTATTGGATCGAAAACAAGTTTCCCATACAAGTTTGCCCAGTGTTCTTTATCTAATAATATAAGTTAAATATGTATTTGCCATAGTCTTCAGAATCTATTCTTGTTCGAAAATGACGAAGAGGCTATTCCTGTGTGATTATTTTTATCCTCATAAAGGTTGTATTTTTTACTATACACACAGTATTATGGGCATTATGGCACCTGAATATAGGTCATAGAGAGTTCTTCTTTTAGATCCATCGCTGGGTAACTTAATACTTTGACTAGCGTCTTGCATACTTATGAAGCGTTGGTTACCTACTATTTTCACGGAACAAGCGTCCTTAGATTTTTAAGTCTCATTTTAGTACACGAAGAAGGAATAAGGATTTTAAAGACTAGTAATAGTACCTAAATTATTACTTTAAAACAATTCTTAAATGATGTAACACATTAACATTTAGCAATTTTTTTTGTAGTGTTTGGGTTTGAAAAGGAGCCCCTTTTAGTAAGGTATTCCAAAACACAAATCAGAAAAAAAATCGTTCACGATACTTTTACGAAAATATTTAAAAAAATATCAGTATATTTTTATTTAAACGCAGAAGAGCAGTAGTAACAGGTATAACGGTAAGGTTATCCTTATGACTAATGTGTACTAATATTATAAATGTGAATGTAAGTTCGGTTTGATCTTCAAGGTTAAGCAACGCTTTACGAGGTCGGTCCGTGGATGGGTGACCATTTTCAACATACCGAGTTTCCTCCGTGCCTCGGAAAGCACGTTAAGCCTTTGGTCCCGGCTGTCATTTGAAGATCTTTGACAGTCGTTACGGGTAGTCAGAAGTTCGAGATCTGACACCAGTCTTGCCAAGGAGTACCGTGTTACCCAGTTACTGGGTTGTGGAGGTCAGATAGGCAATCGCTCCACGTAAAACACTAGTACTCAGCTGAATCCGGTAAGACTAGAAGCCGACCCCAGTATGGTTGGGAAAAGGCTAGGCAGATTGATTGAATGTAAGTTTGTTTGTTACGCTTTCACGCAAAAACTACTGAACCGATCATCATGAAACTTTGTACATATATTCTTGGAGGTATTAGAAGTAACATGGGATACATGTTATCAAAAAAATAAATAATTAAAGGCTTCACTGCGAGCGAAGCCGCGGGTAAAAGCTAGTAAGACATATATCTGAAAAAATAAACACCTAGATTGTTACACATACGAAAAATTATAAAACCATTAACATTACTATGATTTATACTGACCTACCCGTTATCTATCCCCATCGACCCATATAGATAGAGGTTTTACAACTTTTTATCAGTGCTGTTTTTACTGCACCGATTCGATTACGTTGTTTGACATGTGCTCAATATAGAATCATAATACGAGTAAATTATAGAAAACAACACAAAAAAGTATTCAGACCTTTTTTTTTTCTTGGTAGTATTGCCATTCTCTAATTGTGGTATTGCGCTTGACCACTATCTCACCTGACGGTAAGCGATGGTGTGGTCGACGATAAAGCACGCTTGCCTAGAAGAAACCAATTCACTCTTGACTTAAAGACACCAAGGTTGTAGCTATCAGGAAATACAGACTCTGGCAGAGAATACCGCTCCTTTGCTGTACGCATAAAACAATATTTCCAAACCGTTTGGTGCGTATGGATGAGATGTCCACCATGTACCGATGACGAATCGCCGTACGTCTTGTAGTCCGATGACGGAAAGAGCTAGGAGGAATTAGTTCATGCAATTCTAACGCACACTCCCCGAAATGTAACCGATGAAAAACCGACAGGCTGCCAACTCGTCGCCGATGTTCAAGGTTCTGGAACCTAAATTGTTTACTTACTTTTTCACCTATACATTTTTCAAGTAAGTCATTGTTAGGAGCTAGTTTTAAATAGAGCCTTTCTTTCTTGACAATGGATTAAAAAATCGAACCATAACTGCCTTATATGTTACAAAGTTGTCATATGTATTTGATAGCTTTTACAGGAGCTATTAAACATTGCTTACTAGTGACATCGGACAAGGATTATATTATTTAATAGGTGTCCCACGCGGCTTCACTCCCGTCAACTGGCTACATACCTACACATCTACCCTACCTACCATAACTCACCTACATACATGATTATTGCGTACTTTAACCGCTTACTTAGCACACGCAACGGAAGCTCTCAAAAAGGAATATTTTTCCCGTTTTTGCAACATTTTTCATTTATGCTCCGCTCCTTTTGGTCGTAGCGTGATGTTATATAGCATATAATCTTCCTCGATAAATGGACAACCTAACACAAAATAATTTTCAATTCCAACCAGTAGTTCCTGAGATTACCGCGTTCAAACAAACAAACAAACTCTTCAGCTTTAGATTATTAGTATAGATTAGAACAGAAGTGCATTTCTTTAGAAATCTCACCGTGAAATCGTGTGAAGTGAACATGAAGGGAGCTCCAGTCAAGGTGGGATGACAGTTCACTCCAAGCTCACTCCCTCCACTTCAGTTTTCACGACCAGATATTTAAAGAATAGACTTGCTGAAGTGTAAATTACACTTAGGCCCACTTGCACAATAAACTTAACTCAGAGTTAGTAGCTAACACGATATTAAATTAAAAATATTGTACAACGAACTGTCAATTTAACCTCGTCTTAGCAACTAACTCTAAGTTAAGTTCTTCGTGCAAATGGGCCTTAATCCATAGAAGATAAGAATTGCCAATCCTGTATCCAACCTCTTTTTCACGATTTGTTTTTTTTTTTGCGAACAAGCGTAAGAATAAGTTCATCAAGCACCACCATAATTAAGCAAACTTCACTAAAGGGACACTTGGAATAGCATATTAGTTCTATTTTTTATTCGTATATTGTCACACATGATATGCCAACTTTTTAGTAATACAAGCATTTCTGTTGGTTGCCATTAAAATATCTGTTGTCTCCAACGTACCTTTATTTTTTTTGCTATTGGGGGAACCTACAAAAGGCGCCAGAGCTTTTGGTGTAAAAGATCAAGAAGTTTGGGATACCTCTCAATAAGACCAACCCGGTGATCACAATCAGCGCATAAAAGAGGCCCTAGCTATTTCTTAAAATACTATACCGAAACGCCCCTGTGAGCACATCCATGGGGTTTTCTATGAACCTACTGAATACTCCAAAATATACTCGAACCTCACACCTTACATAAAAATAATCATCTTTCAATATGCAACTATTTCAAATTCAAACAGCATACTACTCATGTAGTTCCTGCCAAAACCCCGGTATCCGTGATATATTCCATGCTATATCTGTAGTGCAAATGAGGAAAGTTTGAGGGTAGACATTGAGTCTGGGATTAGTGCCAAAACGGCTCTAACGGAGCACTTGTGAATGGGCCCTTGACTGGCTCAGTTTGAGCTTTGATTAATGACTGCATACCCAACAGATAATATATTTAGGCAAGCCAACATAATATATTATCGTCACTTACTAGTGTGATAATGTGTTGCAATTAAATGTGTTCTTGTCGGATGGTTTTCTTTATTTTGCGGCAATGCGATGTGTCGGATATGTTATTATTTTTGATGAAAATGTAATTATCTTTGTAAGTCTATTAAATGCAGTGTTGTTATGATACAAATTGAAATTCATCATAAATAGTACTGTAATTTGTTAAGTTAAGTATCTATATACAAATAGCAAATTAATTAATCACTAAAACACACTGTAATTTTACTAGGGTACGTTTTTAACACATCGCACACGTTCAACCAGAAAAACGCCCTCAATTTATATCTATCAAATACAGTCAAAGTATTTAAGAAACACGCCAAAAAACATTCCTTCGTTGAACACAAACCGAAAATAGTCGTGTAGATTTAGCAATAAAACCTTATTTTAGCCGACCTTGGTTGATTCCTGCAGTTATTCATCGTATGATACGCGATGTCGCCGACTCGCCACATTGACTCTGCCCCAACAATTTACCTATTCTATATATTGACTGTGGGATCGAATTGTCGTGCTACCTTCATTTAGCAGCAATTAAAACTTTGATGGCGCCCAACGCGGGACTTCGTTCAATGCCCAGAAATTAGTTGTTTTAAATTACATTAGTAATTTTATCATGTATAAGTAAGGTATAGATTACAAAATATCTTAATTCAATCCGTTTTGGTTAGGAAAAAATGTATTTTCAAAAGCTACTTGTTTCGCTCAAATGCGTCTGTTACGTAGGTACCAACGATATTTGACCTTTATGTATGGGGGAGCGGGGTGAGTATGACGTCACCGAATGATGACAGCCTTCAATGAAAGCATCGGCTGCTAATTATTCTGTCTGTGGACCGACTGCCAAAACAAATGTTATTCCAATACTCTATTATGTCTCGATTGGGGTTTTTGTTGGCCGTGATATGAATAAATTGATGTTTTATGTCTACGACAATTTGTATGTAGATTATGAATTGGATAAATTGTTTTTAATGTTTTTAATAAAGTTTGCAACAACTGACGCTTATGAAGATAATATGGAATATATCAGTAATTGCAATGTTAAACAAATACTACAGCCGTTTCAAAATTTCATAGCTTTAGCCACATAAATAGAAACACACTACTCAAATGTATATATATAATTAATAAATTCTTTCGCATTACCAATGTTAATAAATAAATGGCAAATTTGAGTGATCACTACTACAATTTTTCATTAATTTATTTTCATTGGTAATGTGAAAGAATTTATTAGGTACTAGCTTCTGCCAGCGACATCGCCCGCGTGAAAATTAACCCAAGGGAACATAGGTTCTCCTGGGATACAAAGTATCCTTTGTCCTAATCCAGGAGATTGTCTATCTGTGTACTGTTTTGAAAGGTTATAGATAAACAGAGCTACTGTTGCATTTATTATTTCAGTATGGCTAATATGTTAACCCCCGATCTATATTCTTCAGTTTTATGACTGACTTTTGAAAAATCGGCCCTGAATTAGTCCTATATTTTAATCCTGGACATGGTCTACTCGGGATCCCTTCTTTTCGCATAATGTTCTTTATCCTAATATACGGTTCCCTATCCATTTGCATAAAATTTTGAGACCTAATATATCTTAGCATAATTTTGTTTGGCATAATTATATTTTCGCATAATATAATTACGCATAACAGCTTACGCATAATTTTTTTAAGCATAATTTCTCTAACCATAATAATGATTAAGCAGAATATTCTAAAGCATAAATTTATTAAGCATAAAGTTCTAAAGCATAACTTTTTTAAGCATAATATCCTAAAGCATAAATTTATTTACACATACAGCATGCAAGCAAGCATGCAAGCAAGCATGCAGCAAACAAGCAAGCATGCAGCATTCAAGCGAGCAGGCAACATGCAGCAGGCAGGGTTTCTGTCTCGGCTCCGGCGCTGCGGGCTTCCGGCGGCCCCACGCGTGCTACTCGTCGCAGACGGCTTTCGCTCAACACCGCGGCTGAGGCTGGCCGGCGAAGCCGGCCAACAAGCCGAAGCTGCGGCACAATACAATTAATATAAATAACAAAAAAATATTTTCATGCAAATGATTTATTATACATAACATTATGTAACTTAAACGATTTTTCAATCGCGAGATAACTTTTATCTGAAGAATATATTAGATGTTTTGACAGTTTTTGTATAAAAAAATATGTCAATCAGTTAACTTCTATTATAAGAAATAAATATGGCGGTTATTCCTCAGATAGAAGTTAACTGATTGAAACAGTGGTCCTTAATTATGTATAATTATTTCTTTTAGGTTTATATTTTTAGTAATTGCTTGTAAATATGCTAGTTTAGAAGTATACTCATCTTTTTTACTAATAATTTTTTCAAAATTCTTTTGGTTTTGTCCGTGTATTTTTTCTTTTTTTTTGGTATAAGCGATGTTCCGACATCCAGTTTATCTATTTCAATGGTTTGATGTTTTATTTCTTGAACGATCTTTTTTGCCAAAAAAAAAATCCAGGATGGTATTTTCCCACAAAATGTGCAATTCTATTGTGTCATGCCTCTGCATGATTATGTGTTCTAGGTCTATTTTCCTTTTCTAGTAGATACGTACTCCAAACTTTGGGTGGAAATGGTGGTGGTGAACTTGTAGTGCCCCATAATATCTGAAGATACATAATTCTGATCAAACCAATTTGCTATAGTTTCTGTAACAATTAAATAATATTGTTGGTTAAAAATTTAAAATGATGTGCAACAAAAGTTAGTGACAGAACCGAATTGCTGCAAAACCGACTCTACATAGTCTTGTTTGTCCTACCCCTAGAGTGTAATTTAAAATCGCGTAGGCGCGTAGGGGCGAGGCGGCCCACGGGCTGAGGAGCGGGCGGCTGCGACGATTAGCACGCTTGGGGCCGCCGGAAGCCCGCAGCGCCGGAGCCGAGACAGAAACCCTGCCTGCTGCATGTTGCCTGCTCGCTTGAATGCTGCATGCTTGCTTGCATGCTGCATGCTTGCTTGTTTGTTGCATGCTTGCTTGCATGCTTGCTTTCATGCTGTATGCTTGCTTGCATGCTGTATGTGTAAATAAATTTATGCTTTAGGATATTATGCTTAAAAAAGTTATGCTTTAGAACTTTATCTTTTATAAAATTATGCTTTAGAATATTCTGCTTAATCATTATTATGGTTAGAGAAATTATGCTTAAAAAAATTATGCGTAAGCTGTTATGCGAAAATATAATTATGCCAAACAAAATTATGCTAAGATATATTAGGTCTTAAAATTGTATGCAAATGGATAGGGAACCGGTCTACTCTAGTGCCTAGTTTCATCCAAATCCGTTTAGTCGGTAATAGGTGAAAATGCAACAAATGGATAGATTGAGTTACTTTCGCATTTAAAATTTTAGTAGGGATTCTTGTCGATCTCTTATCCTACGTATTTTTTATAGCTACTTGGTAATACACAAAGTGCACAATTATAAGGTTACCAACTACTCGGGCCAAGTGCGGTTTGGTGGATGTCACATATTATCTTTGAATTTTTGGTTCTAGGACATGCCGGTTTCCTCACGATGTTTTCCTTCACCGTTTTGAGAGCAGTGGTGATAGAATAATTTACACAAAGTAAAGCGCCTGCCTGGGTTCGAACTCACAACCTACAACTTGTTAGTTGCTGCCGGGTCACCACTGCTCCGTGTAATTTGTGAAATTGATAATACTTATATACAATAATAGTCATCAGGTGAGATACTGCTCAAACGCGAGCCTATCGAAGATAAAAAAAAATACATTCATAAAATTCTATAACTACATACAAATAAATCAAAAACTAATGACTAAAGTAATAAGTAGAGAGAACCTTACTACAAAAACGTACTTATAACATAAGAATTGAAAAAGTCACATTGGTACTTGCCCGGATTTGATGCGCGAGAGGTGAGGTCTAAGCAACTGGGCCACCGCGACATTGTACCAGTACCTACTGCACAAAAAATGCATAACCTAAGAACCTAACCAAACGCTACCTAATCTTGATACTACCTACAAATAGAACGTGCGTAAACAAAGCACCGCTACCACGAGTACCAAAGGCTGTAAATAATCAGGTACACCACAGCCGACTAAGTAGGGGCTCATAACTCCACATAGTAATTGGGTCGGCGATCGTTGGGCGGGTGGCCAACCAAGCTGCCAGGCCAGATGCGGTACGGACTCACCCGTTGTAAATTTTGTATGTACATGTTACTAGATTTAACTGAAATATCGAAATTGGTTTTAATTGAAATTCATTGGAGTTTTTGGTTTTTGATAAAAAAAACTTTGTTTTCCTTGTGGGGGTTTATGGTACTTTTAGTTTAAGTTGTTCGCGAGACAATCTTTTTCTGATCGATTGTAACTCGTATTTCTTTTTGGATAATTCCTTTTTGGATATCATATCAGCCGAAAGACGTCCACTGCTGGACATAGGCCTCCCCCAAACGTCGCCACGATGATCAGTCCCGTGCACATCCAGCGGATCCCCGCAACCTTCACCAGGTCATAGGTTCAACTGGTGGGAGGCCTTCCAACGCAACCTCTTCCGGTTCGCGGGCGCCACTCCAGAACTTATCTGCTCCATCGGCCATCCATTCTGCGAGCAATGTGCCCTGCCCACTGCCACTTAAGCTTGGCAATTCTTCGGGCTATATCGGTAATCCTGGTTCTCTTGCGGATTTCTACATTTCTGATTCGATCACGCAAGGAAACTCCGAGCATAGCCCTCTCCATTGCCCTTTGAGTTATAACCTGCCGTAGCGTATATATGTGGTCTACGTGCTGAAGCCTTTACGGAATTCGGCTTGTTCGAGAAGGCTGGAAATCGTCAAACCTGCACGCGAGACGATTCGTGATGACTCTCGAAATCAGCTTGTAGATGATGACTAAGAAGTGACATGGGCCTATAGTTCTTCAGTAGGGCATTGTCCCCCTTCATGAAGAAGAGTACCCCTGCACCATGCCTGTGGCGTTTTCGCCTCAAGTATGACGGAATCAAACAACTTTTGAAGGTACTTAAGTACTGGTTTTCCACCCGCGTTCAGGAGTTCGGCCGTAATTTCGTCATCACCCGGTGCCTTGTTGTTCTTAAGCTGTTTCAGAGCTATCCTAATCTCATACAGGATGACGTCCGTAATGTCTTCGGTATAGTGTCGGGTCAATCTAGCTCTAGGGTCATTTGCTAGATTCGCGACGGGTTTACTGGTTATAAAGTACATAGAGTTTCTCGATCCCCCTACGAAGCTCTGCTTTGGTGGATACGATCCTGCCATCATCGTTCTTCAATTTCGTGAGCTGGCTCTGCCCAATTGACAGATACAGATCGCTTGCAAAGACCTTGGAGCCTTTAATCCGCTTAATCGCGTCTTTATTACTTTCGGTATTAAAGCGGCGGAGGTCGCTTTTAAAGGACTTTGACATCCGTCTATTTAGTTGCCGGTATTTCAACGCATCGTCTGAAGACTGCAGGATCAGCTCACGCCTCTCCTTCATGAGCTTGAGAGTAGGATCAGAGTGGTTTTTGTTCCTATATGTACGGCGGGCCTTTTTGAATAAAAGTAGGAAATATATAGCAGTGAGTAAATACAGGCCGCCTTTAAAATCGGTTGTTTTCAGAAAGTAAGATTGCAGTATTTAATTGATAGTGAATGCACTTTTTCAGAGCACACTGGCTATTGCAAAACGCTTTTCATTTGAAAACACACTGTGTAATTTAGGATACCACTTTATTTCAATTATCACACTTGAACTCGTAAGAAATCTCGAAACCACCGAAACTTTCAGCAAAACTCGACTACAATTAAATATAATCTACGAACGCGAGATATAATTTCGATCCCCGTCCGAGTTTCGCGGTCTAGTTGCCAAATGCGTTCCACTTCCGCACACAGTTGGAACTTTGACAATCGCCACTCATACCCGCCACAACCAAATGACCGATGAAATTGAATTGCTCTGTGATACATTCGTTTTATAGCTATCTCACTTTCTATCATTTTTTTTTGCTAACGTTTATATTGAACTAGCTTTTAACCGCGATTTCGTCTGGCTAACATTAGTACCTTGAATATAGCCTATGTTTTATATCGCGCTATAATATTTTAGGTGTGTCGACTGCCTAACTTGTGAAATTATTGGTTCACCATACAAACTTCCACCTCCCTCCACCTTAAGGATGTTTTCTGAGATAAAAACTATTCTATGCCCTTCCCCAGGTGTCAAACTATCTCCATGCCAAATACATAAAAGGTTATCTCAAATTAAATCAAAACAACTTTAAAATACAGGAGTCAAAATTAAAATACAGATTATGTCAAATTAAAATAAAATTTAAATAAATCAAATGTCCTTCTGGACGCAACAGTCACGCGTAATATGCTCGTGAGTATCGCAGCGAATTCGCCCTGTCTGGACAAGATTTAAAGGAGTTAGAAAATAAATAACATTTAAGAATCAAAACAGTGACTTTACATCTCTCCACGTATTTACCGGTAAACAATGACGCTATGCACCACCATAAAAGCTTTTAAAAAAATTCTTTGAAGAGTGCGAAATTTTAAAAGCTCAATGTCAAATGCGGAAGCGCTTCACAGGGTCTTTACGTCCTTTTATCTAAACGTTACATTCATGTTAACGCCCGTCCAAGCTTGCTTTCCTGCATTTTATGATGCAAGCCTCCGCATTTTCCTGTTGACGCAAACTGAACACTATTTACGGTCTCATTTGCTGAAAACTTTTTATGAATGCAAAAAAAATGGTCTTTCCTGTTTTAGTTAGCTCAATTTTATTGACGTTATATTAATGTTTAAAATACAGATAATTTTAGAGAAATAAATAAATTCGAAATTAAAAGCAACTTAACTCTTACTAAAAAGTACGTAAGTACGACAAAATAATTGTATAAAGGTAACTTAAAATTTGCCCAATGAAAGCTGATTGCGTGATATCGTTGTAAAGAAAAATCTTTGGAATGTAAATAGAACTACAATTATAACGAAATACTTCGATTCGCAATATGTATTTTAAAATATGGTCAATTGCTTTGTATACTTTTTTAAACTTGCCATAACAAATGCATAATGGCCCATTGTATTAAAAAAATCAACAATTAAAACAATATCTGCAAAAAGGCCTATCCTAGTTGCACAATAATACGGACTAAGAGGGTTTTGTTTTGTTTTGTTTTGTTCAATGAACATTTAAACGCTTTCGGCGGTTCACACATACATTTTATAAGTTGGTCGACTAATTACTCGTAAACTTGTAAAACCTACATAGCTGTGATAGTTTTCCTTTTAATTTAGTTTTCTTTTTAATATTTTGTTAAATTTAACGTCTACTTTATTTTAAAATCAAACATATTGTTTTCGAAGATTCCAACTATGCACATATCACAATCAGCTATTCAACTAGAGATTGCAGTTATCGATAATGAGTTATCGATATTTTAAACTTACACCATCTTATTCTAAGGTAAGATTAACTATACTCCAAGCATTAGGTTGGTACTAACAAATTTCCGTATTAATACTGTAACTGTACTAATAACTTTTATTAATATTATTAATTAATACTAAACTGTACTGTAATGTATACACACGGAATAAGGAGGGATTATACTAAACTGACTCTAGTCTCGAACAAAAAGTTTTTACAACAAGGTGCTAGCGAGTTTAAGGTCGGGTTAAAGTTGGATTAAGAGTGTCTCCATGGCAACTACAATTATTCTATGTCGGTTTAAGTCAATACTACGGATGTCAAAAAAAATCACAAGCACGCCACCTGTCGGCAAATCAAGAACAACTACGCTTTGGCGCGCTTTTAGTGATTAGATCACTTGCGTGGTGGGAACAGCAGATTAAAGCAGTTGAGTACTGACCGCCTTAGAGAAACTAAGACGTCGTAGAATCAATGTCGATCTGTAATAGTAAGAAAGATTGTTATCCGTTCTTATTCTAGTAATATATCAAAATACTACAGCGTAAGACTAGACAGGCAACACTACTTTAGGAATTGGCATGAAGGAGATATGGTTCATACTTGTATTATAGGTATTTTATTAACATTAGTATCAGGGGTACATTCATCATCATATCTATCAAAGCACTACTTCGTTACATATGTTGCAGTCAAAACTCATAACTAGTCAAAAGTACTTTTAACTAGCAAAATTAGTCAAAAGTAGTTTTGACTGTTGGCCCATTTTGATGATTCTTACGTCAATCGATTTTTCTTAACTTTGCGAGTGTCACTGGCGACACTTTAAAATTGGAAAATAGAAAAATGGCGGATTTTGGGCGCCATATTGTGAAGGCCCAATTCTTTTGTCCTTCAGAACCCATCGAGTGGGTCTATCAAAATAAAGGGTTTTAAGAGGAGATTTCTAAAATATACAATACTTATATGTTTAGATGGACTTTATTCGAAAAAAAAAATGTTAACTGAAAAGTTATAAATATTTTTTTTTAATTCCAAACATCAAAAAACTCATCTGAAATAAGCGTGAAATGAAAATCATGCTGTGCAGTCGGAGGATACATAGTTGCATGCTGACTGACCAAAACCATATGTATCACATCTTCTTTGTATCAATTATCTAAACCTTAACTTAAACCTTCCGAATACACGAATTTATAACATACTAGCTTTTACCCGTGACTTCGCTCGCAGTGAAGCCATTTTTTTGTAACAAAATGTATGTTACTTCTAATACCTCCAAGAATATATGTGCAAAGTTTCATGATGATCGGTTCAGTAGTTTTTGCGTGAAAGCGTAACAAACAAACTTACATTCACATTTATAATATTAGTATGATAAAATCTTCTATTGTATGAAATGTATGATTTTAAACTGCTTAAAAGTGATTTTGAATATGATCGTCAGTTAAAATCACTATTAACTACAGATTTTTAGACAAAACTACTTTTGACCAACGTGTTAAGTCAAAATTACTTTTATCGATTTTTTCAGTTAAAAGTGCTTTTGACCGGATAGAACTTTTGACTGTAACATACTAATGTCGGGAATTTTTCACATATCCTTTTGGATAAACGTTAACGTTTAAGCAACCATTTAGCTGGCAGGAGGGCGCACACTTGACTCTTACAAAAATTAGCAATTTAAAGCTTAATTTTACGCAAACGGATCCAAATCGAAACATGGTTTTCATAGGCCCATAATTTTTTTGAATGGACTCTATCCAATAATACTCCCAACATGGGATAGACGAGTAAAAAAATAACATCTCGTCGAGAAGTGAGAGAAGGGTAATCTTGTCAGCTCTAAACGGATTGAACGTCTTCTAACGCGGCTGCATTCATATTGGTCAATTCACAATTCTTTATTGCGTACCATAATGTATATAAATAGTTGGTAGATAAATAATAATATTAGTCACATTATGGACCCTGTAGGACACAGCATAGATCAAGTAGGAGCGAGGAGGAAGAACACTGTGTATCATTTTATTATTGGTTCAGTATTATTAATTATACTGTTTTATTAATACAGAATTGAATTTTATAATTATAATTACTGTTTTATAAATTATATACATTTATTTATTTAGTAACATTGTAAAACCCATTAATTTTTAAAATTATTCATATTTATTATCCCTAAGGTAAGTTATTTATTGGACACTTCATATTTATTTAAAAACATATGTTTTGTAGCGTCATTGGAGAATTTTTTGTTTGTCTCAGTGGGCTAACTGTCACAATTTATGACAAAACTAAACAGTCAGTCTAGTCTGTAAAAATGTCAATGTGAAACTGAAGTGAAATAAGCGTGAAATGAATTGTCATTCCACCTGAAGCTATGAATGTATTGACAGCGCACTTCACCTATCACGGTGAGAAATTTAGAGAATAGCACTGCTGTTAGAGAAACAATCACGCATTGACAAAATATTTAATTAGTTATTTATTTTTTACTGTTGGTAGGCTTGCGCTTGCCCACTATCTCACCTGTTGGTAAGCGATGATGTGATCGACGATGAAGCACGGTTGCCTAGAAGAAAACTATTCACTCTTGACTTAAAGACTCCCAGGTAGCTTATCAGGAAATACAGACTCCGGCAGGGAATTCCACTCCAAAGTTATAAGCATAATTAAAATAGCCTCCACGATTCGATGTAACTTGGGCAGTCAGAACCGCTAACGAACAACTAATGACTGGCAACTATACTTTTATAAATACATAAACATAACTCATTCTTCAAGAGTAAGAGGTTTTACCCAAACACTTTCTTATTTTATCAAAACTGAGAAAATGAACTCCTAACGCAGGAGAAAATCAACACGTATAGGGAAGCTACAATTGTATGTATTCAATTCAAACCCAAGGATTCTCCTTTTTTATCACAATGAATCCAATTTATTAACGGGACGTGTCTTCTATTAGATGTTTTACTTCATAAAATGGAGTATATTTCGTTATATTTTCATACACATACCGGCGCCGTAGCTTGCTACCGCCATGTTCATTGTATTTGTTACCAGAAATACAAAATCTATAGGAGCGTCATCACTGGGAGCATTTTTTCGTGAGCATTTGTAAACAAGCAATCGTAGGCGAGCAACAAATGCTTCCCAGCGAATACAGCATTCACGTTCGAGCAAAACTGTGAACGTTCGAGTCGAACATTCCCTTGCGAGCTTGGAGCATTCGAATACGATCTCGTTAAATGTCATTCATTCGATAATACGATTGACCAAAAAGGTCACAAACACTTAAGATCAAGGAACTGTTCTTTGCTTTACAAGAGGCCAGTAATATTCCTAAATAAATACTCATTCATTTCATTATCTTAGTACTCGCTTTCGAGCGTTTTATTTACGTGAAAATTCGAATGCGAGCCGTTTCCGCGAAAATCGTGGCGACGTCCACACCGGCAGAAATTCGCGTTTGCGTGTAAGCTTTGTAACGTTCGGCTCAACGTCCATACCACTCGAATATTCGACGTCGAATGCTCATCACACGTGAATGCTCTAAGTGAGGACGTATAAATAAGGACTACATCTTCTTGATATAAAGATGCAGCCTCGTTGAAATTCTATATTATTTTCAACTTCTTACTACAATTATGTGGAGAGGCTCCAAACTATTTCAAAAAACTAAAAGACCGTTATTCTTAAGCCACCTAGCCCGTTTCATCATCGGATTAGCAGACGTACGGCGGCCCATCCATACGCACAAAACGTTTTAGAAAAACTTTTATTATGCGCACAGCTAAGGAGTACAATTCTGCGGAGTCTGTGTTTCCCGACCGCTACAATCTAGGAGTCTTTAAGTCAAGAGTGAATAAGTTATTTCTAGGCAAGTGTGTTTCACCGTCGACCACCATCGCTTACCAACAGGTGAAATCAAAGAGAATATAACCACTAGAGAGCTTATAGGCCGATTTCTTCTAAGCACACGACTCACTACCGCGGGCCGGGGGAAGAGGAAGAACGCGCGGCTGCAATTGGTCAGTTCAAAGAAAGTTGCGTAGGTATGGCTATCGTTAGGGTTGATCACCTCGATTAAGGGAAAATAGTCGATATCGATAAAATGGATTTTAACATTATGAAAAATACTCAATTAAAATCATATAAATATTATTTAATCAAAATCAATCAATTACAAAAATAAATGTGTATGTCGGGGACAAAGAGAAACAAAAAGTATTTTTCCAAATCGGTCAAGCCGTCTACGAGTAATCCGGAAATATAATACATAAGAAAAAATCCGACGAATAATACATTTTTTATTAAATTTAATTTTACTATTATCGATATCGATTTCAGCTAATAAAAGTAACAGCACAGAAATTTACGATAAAAATACAAAGGGAGAGAAAGGGATAGAAGCATTAGAATTGACTAGTGAAAGAGCGAGACTTTTCCAAAAGACATCAACGCGGGCCTCAAAAGTGTACTCGTTTACCCCATCCACCATTTTAACTAGATCCCTGCGGTGTCTCATAATGTGATAAAATGAAAAATAATTTTCGTACTGTTTACTTACCGATGAAAAGTTATGCCAACCTTTTTGTAATTAGATGTCTTGGAATGTTTCCCACACCACTTTACCGCGCATGAACGCATTTTGATGCGTTATAATTGCAATAAAAAGATAAAACAATTTGTATTTATTCAGCGTGCATACAGGTCTAATAACTGGACATAACTAAAATGGTTGCTAGTACCGTAGTCTTTACATAGGCGACAAAATACTATAGTTTTCGAGCGTCGGGGCACTGTATGCGCCGTCAAGTGGTTATATCGTCGTTGGGTGAAATAGTGTTCAAGCGCGAGCCTATAAAATATAAAAAAAAAAGAAAAAAATAGCTATTTAGATTTCTGGGCCGCTTCCAAATAGGCAACGCTGAGTGATTTACATGTACTCGTACTGTAAACTATTTAATGACAATCTACAGCGTCTGCTGCACAGACACAATACAAATATAAAAACAACTTTTAGTTGGGTATTTAACCTTTTGTGGGTAGGAATAGGTGGTGAATCTCTGACAGGAAAGATAGTTTTTCTATTGTTTTGCTAATGAGTGACACACGAAAGGTTGTCGTAGCTCACTTCTACGACCCCGCTGCAACACCGCTCCCGCACAATACCGCCTTAAAAGGAGATGACTGCTCGCTGTCCACGCGCCGACAGCTAGCAGGCAACCAGCTGTCCACGCGCTTACAGCTGTCAGCCAATATAATACATTCATAGACTGATAAACACATACCCTTCTCCGGCAGTCAGGTAAAAATAACATCACGCCTGTATGTACATCCACATTTTTCCAGTTATGTTAAAGTCTCAAGTAATAGGGCGCGAGCCTATTCCCATCAACCGGCCATAAGTCCAGACTCCGGGCTGCTACTGAAAAATTCCAGACAGTAAAACCCAGTAACACTGCCCGACCCGGGAATCGAACCCTCATGCTTAGCAGTAACCCTTACGACCACTATACTAATGAGGCAGTTCATTTTTAAAGTTTTATATCTTAGTATATTACTCCTAATATTAGCTTGAATAATAACAAGAAGATGCCAGTTAACCCAGTAAAATGCTGGTAGGGATCTGACCGTACTGCCGGGATTGTCCTGATAGCCGTGGTATACCTCTCCACGCCTCAAGCACCTCTGTATATTTTGCCCCCTTGGCGCTACGTCACTAAAGTGCTAGCGACCGTTTATGGGGGGCATTAATTGAGTGTGCAAGTCATCCCCCGCCATTTTATAGCCGTGTAGATCAACAGTGGTGAGGCAGTGGCCAATAGTCCTTCCATAGTTTTAGGTAATCGAACAACGAAACCTCCTAAACCCATAGCCCAATGTGTTTTCTCTCCATATTTTGCAATATTCCTGCACCAACCGGGGATTGTCCTTGGATGCACTAATTGTGTAGTGCATACAGGGATAATTGTCGGTTGGTGTCACTTTTCTTGCTACATTTCTAACAAGGCCTCTACGAGTTGACTTCGGCCCCTGGTACGTCTTTCAAATATCCGGGACCCTAGGGTCCCGAGAATCTCAAAGATGATTCCATGTTAGTTCAATATACAGTACTGTGATATATTCATAAATCCAGCTTTATATATAGATATCCATGTAAAGTCTTCATGATAGTAAAACATGCACGATCATGACAACCATACGGTTTTTCAGACACTCATAAATAGTCTGAAAAACAAATAAATAAATGTAACATAAAGTACGGTATTCAAATACGTGAGACAATAAATAATGTGGTGCTGTTCCAAAAACGTCACGTGTGCAGCAATTTTGAATGCACCGCCGCGGCCGTCCAATGAGGTCGTCGCATTGCGCGTGCGGGCGCCCCATTGGTCGGCCGGGACAAGCTCAGTTCGTTCAACTTTGAAACTGCAAAACGCTGCAGGAGTTGCCAAGAAAATCATTTTATTGTTTAGTTTTTGCACCGGTACCGTGTTGCTCGTAAGTATTGGAATCGTATAAAAGCTTCAGCATGTATTGAAATACACAGTTTACTCTTGTTCTAAGCTTGGTACGTTTTGTAGATGCAATTTCGTTTCAACTTCAAATTTTCTTAGTTTTTATATACATCTGGAATTATAGTGGCGCCCAAATGGGACCTGTCGGGCGCCAATAAGGGTTAGATTTCATTTTTACTTAAACACCGTTTAGTATTTCGTACACTATAAAAGAACATTATTAAAATTGCTGTGCACTTACGCGGTGATGGATTGATGGTAAACTTATAAAGTTTCAGCCGTAATAGCAGCGCTTACCACCTCAGAACAATTTACAGGTCCTTGTAAAATTATGGCGTAGAAGAAAAAAAATTGTTTTATAGCTTAAAAGTATTTTGATTACATTGTTGTATTTTTAATTCGTAGTTAAGTAACTTGAATGTGTTCACGGCAAGAGAGTTATAAACCTGCAGGATTATTAAGAAAAGAAATACAAGCATGTGTAGGTACTGAAAACATTCAAAGAATACTCGCCAAGACTCGCCCATACCAAAAACTTGGTGTCGTGTCAAAACGATATCGCGGTGCTCTTACAGATTGTATTCTTTGAAATGGAAATGTTATTTCTGTCTTTGCATCGCTGTAGGTTGATATGTTTATTACTTGTGTCCCAAGAAGGCAATGCAGTTATGGTTAGTATTAGTTGGTGTGAAATCGGTCAGGTGTGAAACACGTCCCATGTTGGGCTCCAATATGTGTTAGATTTGTAAAGTTCCCTCTCATAGAGTGGAGGCCTTTGTCCCAGCAGTTACAGAACGTTAAAAGTGTGATTATACTTACATTATGCTTATTTGTTACTAGCAGCCCGTCCCGGCTTCGCACGGGGTAGACAATTATTTACGGCGCTATGGCGGTTTTGTAATTTTTTAATTCGTGATATCTTTTGAATGGAAAGTCCAATTTAAATAATTTAAAAACTATTTTATAGGTAGTTAAATGGTCTTGACCATAAATTAATTTATTTGGATAAGGATTAATATAAACACATAAATAGCATGGTTTGAATTTGGTTAGCATTTTCATTAATGTTTAAAATGAAAAAAGTTGTTGTAGTGACATAACTACAATAGTTGGACATATGCTACCGCGGAGTTTTTTGTAGACATTATGATGTTCTTCAATATTGTTGTACATTATTTTGTTCTATCACTAATAGTTTCGGCAGCGCATTCGACGAAAGACATTTTAAGACTCATTTTTCTACACCTTCGGTTACATTGTTCAAATTTTACCAAGGATCCCTAATTTTTTTCAAAATGAAATGTAGCCTATGTCAAATTGGAAGAATGTAGCATTCTATTGGTGAAAGAATTTTTTAAATCGGCCCAGTACTTTTTGAGCCTATTCATTACAAACATACAAAAATAGGTACAAATCTTTCCTCTTTATAATATTAGTGTAGATAACAGCTTGTGCTCCTAAATCACATTCGCAATTTAAAACAAAGTTTTGCGAGATTTTTGAGAAGGTCTTTCTTCATTCTAGTCGCCATCCCAAGTTTCACTAATGAGGTCTTCTGTTCAAGCAAAGCAGTTTTTGGTATGAAAAATATTGCGTTTCCAAAAAAATTTAAACTATTTGTGTTACCTAAAAATCTTAGAACCAAAACAGTAATTAAAAATTTTAATGCAAAAATATTTGTATTTTATTTTTTTCTAGCCTATGGTTAAAGATGGGAATTATTCTAGCTTAAGATACATTTAGTCAAACACCTGAAGATCGCACTTATAATACTAATGACGTAGAGACCTATTAATACCAATTTTATTGTAATTCTCTCATACAGTATTCAAGTAATATATAGTATGATAAGCTAAAAGTAACTGGGCGAAGTTTAAATGATTTTACAACCACATCGCACGTTTGTAAAGTGTATGTGTGCGTGCGTGTAGTAACTGTATCCTTATTGCACTGGGAAGGATATACACGGTACTTAAGTGTTCAGCCTGTGCTTTACGCAACTTTCGTGTTTTGTTTCTTAATTGAAGAAAGTATAAGGACGTTTGTTGTCTTTCTGACTAGTTTTGCTATCACCAGATGTTCAGAATCGAGTAAGTACCTTTGCTTATATGACGGAATGACCGTCGATATTCACTGCCCATTTAGGATGCTCACCAGAATTACTAGTGACTTGCATCAAAACTTCTGTATACATCTGACGTGTTGCCACGAAAAGATATTGTGGTCTCCCAACATTATTCTTCAGTTTTTCAACAGTTTATATATGATTCTATAAATAAAACCACATAAAAAAATATGCAAAGGTGCTGCGTGTACACCAACGAAAAATAAACCGCCACAAAGGTTCTAACTGGGCCGTAAGAAAATAGGAGAACTATTTCCATATTATTCAAATGGAAACGTTGTAACAGTATCAGATTCCGTCCATATTTCATGGTAGATGTCTGCAGCACGCGGCTTCAGCTGCAAGTAGGTCGTGAGGCCGTCGACCCGCCCCGAACGATGCACACAAACGAGCTTTTAATTTAACATTTTAATATTTATATCTCCTACTGTTTTCTGCGCGCCTGGTATCATGCGGACCTTTCGCTTAAGAAACTACCACTAGGTTTGTTTCAAAGTAAATTTGCAAAAGTTTTTCGTTTTCATTACATAAGAAAGAAAATTATATGCGTCAAAATGCAGCAAAAACATTGTATCGAATTGAGCCGGCACTTTACAACGTTAAAATACAACCAATTCAACAAGATTGTAACTATAAAGAATATTCCTTTCTGTAAGACCGTAATACATGAGAATCGGCAAAAAGTAAAGTAATATCGAATCAGGTGATATGCGTGCAGCAAAAATACAGGAGACGAAGACAAAAGCTAAAGTCAATCGGATTCACCAACGACCCGCCCGCGATGCAAATCAAATATGACGAATGAGAATCATGGCACGAATCAATATCGCGGATAATAAATGGGTATTGTATACAGTATGACACGAGCCAAAAGTTCCACAGATTGTCCAAGCATATCTTCTCTTTAATCAAAATTATCTGACAGATAACATGAAATTTAGCACCAAAGTTCCATAAACATTTTTTTTTTCGAAAATTCGTTCCCGAAATGAATTCGTTCACGAAAATCTATGGGGTTTCTGATTTGCCGACGGATTGTCAAAAAAACTTGTAAATAGTATTCGTAACTAGCTTCTACACGTGGATTCGCCTGCGTAAAAAAATTTTCATCATTTAAAGGAAACACACTACTGGGATAAGAACTATGTTCTTCCCAGGGTCTTAAACTATCTCCTTACCAATTTTCATCTATATCAATCCAGCGATTTATGCGTGAAATAGTAACAGACAGAGTTACTTTCGCATTTAAGTATGGATAGTAAGATTAAGACCGCCATGTGCATTGTTCAGTGTATTCCTTATATTGAATTGACTTTGGAAAACCACTCTTTTTGCTACGAATTACCGGCTCAAACTGTTAGCATTGCAGTTCATCATTCATCAACTTTTTGTCCTTGTGCCATGTTACTCGGCGCAACACGTTTTCAAAATCCATTCTCAATTGTCAAGCGTCACGATCTCATTTATTGAAAAAGAGGGGTGTTGTAAGTTTGACGTGTGTTGCTGTGTGTATTTCTGTGTCTGTCTGTGGCATCCTCCTAAACGTTTGAAGCGATGTTTTTTTTTGTTTGAATGGTGACTTAATTACGAAAAGTGCGGTTTTTTGTACCTATCCATAAAAATGCATTCGCTTCATTACTACTGCTTTTAGGAAATGTATTATGTATGCCTTCTTTATGTCATAACATACTTATCTACTATCACAAAATATATCTATCAGGCATTTAGTTCTTAGTATATTAAGATGAAAATATGCGAAAGAAACTTTGAATCGTTTTGAAACTATACCATGAATATGTCAGAGACTCAGTTCCATCGATCGATTACCCTTTATGGCTACAAACCATTCATTACTATAAAATTACAAAGCATTCGACTTATCGTAGGTAATTTGTATGGAGACAACAGCTTTTGTGTATTTAACGGCATGCGAGTTCTGTTTCCTAGTATTTTTTTTTTTCTGGCCAGGTCTTACATTGTACCTATGAGGTACAATATTTTTATTCAATTATCTCAATTAAAATTTACATGGTATATAATACTTAATTAACAATAACTACCTATATATACACTTAAATAAAAATAAAATAAAACTACGAACACGTATAAAAAGGCAGAGGTCATAGGGCGTCAAAAAATTCGTCCACATCGGTGGCAACGTGAAAAGTGCCCAGAACGCTGGCAGCATTGCCATGTTGGATGGCAATGCTGATTCTCTGGTCGAGGAAAAAAAATGTTATCAATTGTATCTGAAATAAATAATGAATTTTACATGACAGTATCATAATAACTTAACCTTGAAATCAAGATTCGTTTTTGGACAGAATAAGTCGCATGAAAATCAGATAACATCGTTAGATAGATCTTAGTTATCGTCTTTTCCCGGTGACACTATGTGATCAATATCATTTACTTACTTGCCAGTTCGTAACTTTACAGTCAGCCCATGGAAATTTAAATGCGGAAAGACTTAAGATGCCATAATGTATGCAAAACCGCATAAACACAGACGTAAATTGAATAAACACATCACTGCAAATTTCTTCATCATTAGCCTTTTAACGTTCCCACTGCTGGGACATAGGCCTCCTCTCTGTGAGGGAGGGAATGGGCCGTACTCCACCACACGAGCTCAGTTTGGGTTGGTGGATGTCACATGTCTTCGAATTTTTGGTTCTAGAACCATGCCGGTTTCCTCACGATGTTTTCCTTCAGCGTTTTTAGAGCAGTGGTTATGAAATAATTAACACAAAGTAATACGCCTGCCTGGGTTCGAACCCATGACCTACGACACGTAAGTCGGGGCCGTTATCACTGGACTATCATAGCTCTTACTGCAAGTTTATTTACCATGATCTCCGTGTAGCTATATTTTAGGTACACAGGCGGGCGACTAAGCAAAATAAGAAGTTTATCTATATAATGACGACAATTTGACTATTGGATTTTAGGCACTTGCCATGTTATCCCTCCACCACCCTTGACCTTGACTGGTAGAGAATGCATAAGGGATTAAGTCGCCCTATGTGCCTGTATGTAGCATGAAGTTTTAATAAATAAATAAACAGTAGTGGGCCTTTGTAACTTCGTGCATGAAGTCAAAAAAATAAAAACAAACGTTTAAAAAAGAACATCCTATGCTACTATACATCTTACTAATATTATAAATGGAAAAGTTTGGATGGATGGAACTGCAGGAATGCAGTCGAAAACTGTTAGTATTAAATACAAACGAAACCACTATAGTGACAGTTTTTAAATCCCACTGATCAAACAAGCAGTCAATCGATTAGTACAGACCGCTGTAAACCGCAACAGAAATCAATAAATGCCTTTTGAAGACCCGTTTGGAATGATGTTGATGAAAAGGCGAGAGGGCCACAAATAATAGTTATCCGATGGGCAGCCGGCAGCGCAGTGCGACCCCACTAATACCCGGCTCTTGAACGAAAACCTATATAGCTTGTATATGATGTTTTGTACAGAAATATTGATAAACGTTTTGCAGAGAGCTTGGTCATGATTTTAATTTGATTGCCTTTCCTTACATATTGAAGAGACAATTTGGATGTGGGATAGAGAAAGATAATAGTGATGTAATTGGAGTTTCCGGAAAGGTGGTAGTTCTAACTGTGGATTTTGATGATGAGGAAGATATAACTTGTTAAAAATTATAATCCGGACTTAACATGTGACTGCTAAAGACGAATTCAAATAATAGTCTTTTAATTAATTGCAATTATATTGTGAGGATGAATTTAGTAAGAATGCGTCGTAATTTATGTTAGCTAGCTAGGATTAGTTGGCGCTTTCTTCTACCCAAACGTTTTCAAATAGGCACATAATCTATCCTAGCTACAGACATATATCTAAATAGATAACGCAAGTTCCTCCATCTGTATGAAAACCAAGCGTGCCACTTTTTCACAAATAATTAAAAAACAAATTTGCTTACCAAAGAAAGAAAACATTTCCAATGCTTTGACCAACTCTTTCTATACATTCTTTATAGCTCAATATTTTGCAAAAAAGGCATTTTTCTAGATTTCGGTGGATATCCGGGGCCGATAATGCTAAATGAAAAACTCAGATTACGATTATTTGTCGTAACTTAAGTCCGTTTTTTGGCTCGCGAAGTTCATACAATCGCGTCATCTAGTTAGATTTACGTCTGTGATCCTAGCTATTAACTAACGAGCTTTCAAGAAACTTGATCACACTCCTTCTAAGCATGGATTAGCTCAGTTTTCATCTAAAAAGAGTGCACCAAAAATCTTACTGACCTCAAAATATCCACTCACCGAGCACCGTTTTAAATTTAAAATCGTAGCATAGTTCGCGAGTACATCGATATGACCGTCCGTACATCGTGCCGATGCATCCAGCCGCCCCCGGAGGGTTGAAGGCTTCCCGGCGACCTGGTTTGTGTCCCAGATGCGTTGCCTGGCAACCGTCACGCGCCCTCCCCGGCTATTCGATTACTTTATAAATGTGTTATGATAGAAAACTACGTTAAATTAGTCCTACGGGACCGGCATTTGTTTAATGGGATTTAGAGACTACGGTGTTGTTGTGAAGAATCGGGTTAGAGTTGTCAATACCGTAATAGTTTGTTTTTAAATCTGTAACAGATAATAGTTGATTTCCGTCTTGATACGGATTATCATCATCAGACTTTTAATGTTGCCACTGCTGGGACAAAGACCTCCTCTCTGTGAAAGGGAATGAGCCGTAATCCACCACGCGGGCCTAATGCGTGTTGGTGGATGTCACATGCCTTCGAATGTATGGGTCTAGGTCCTAGACTCTAGGACATGCCGGTTTCCTCACGATGTTTTCCTTCACCGTTTTGAGAGCAGTGATGATGAAATAATTTACACAAAGTAAAGCACCTGCCTGGGTTCGAACCCACGACCTGTAATTTGTAAGTCACGGCCGCTACCACTAGGCCATCACTGCTCTCTCTGCTGATACGTTGAATCTTAACTGTCTTTTTTAAATTCCGAACTAGTCCTTTGTTAAGATTCTGTAGACAGTTCAACAGTTTAGTTTTGATATTGGTGATCATAATCTTCAGAGTGTAGGTTTTACGAGTAATTAAAAGTTTGCATACCATTAACAATATATAGAGACAAAAATAAATGCTCGAAGGACCCTCAAACCATCGTACCTTTCACTGAGAATAACTCCAACGATCTACTGAAACCCTTTACAAAATTCAAAATGGAGTTTCACGACGCCATGTTACATTTCCTCGTTCCTATAAATAGCTGTCCTTATATTTTAAAGGATCCCACAATAAGGGGAAGGCGCAGCGAGTCCCGAACATTTAGCTGATTCCAAAAGTTTGTTAATAAAATGTTAGGGCAAGCACCCGCGCCACACATGCGTCGGATATTTTATATGATTCTTTGTTTACTAACGACCAGATCTGATGTTACAACCAATAAAATACATATAACACTTGCGATATAATACGGATTTTGTTAGAGAATTTGCGATCTAGGGATTTAAAGTTGGCTTCTATAGGTACAGTCGTAAATGTTTGTTGTGCTGCAAAGTTCTGTCGTCGATTGAGTGATTTGATGAGTGATATGTGTGGGTGATAGGCTAACCTATTACCCATATCCAAAAGAACAAAGATCTAAATCTTTGAGCAACAATTTGTAATTACCCTTCAGTAGAAATGATTCGCCGGTGCGTGCTACGGTGTAGCTCGTAGCACAGCGTGTGCTACGCCGTAGCAGAGCTACTTTCGGATTTGCATAATTTCAAATATTTCCAAAGCATACTCATAAAAGTAAAGACGCAATTTAGCTTTACAGAAAAATGCATTAAAGATCAATGCAAATACCCCGAATACTTGCGAACATTTAAGAACGGTACCTAAACAGATTCAGCGAGTTACATTAAAATTCCAAGTAAATCTACAACGCTTTAAAATAACAGCTTAAAAAACAAAAGAACGACGAACGTGAAACGTCTGCATTCGGTGATAACAATTTATACAATGGCGATATCGAATACGCGAAATTGCCTTTGGAATATTCTCGGGGAGAATTTGCTAGAATGCGGAGTCTTGGAGCCAAAAAGTGGCGCGGGCTTCAATTTAAGGGGAACACGGAAGTAGCGTAGTCACGTCTGAGAACTATGCTGATTTATGGGGTTAAGCTAGGTGATGGGCGGGCCGCGAAAGAACGCACAGGTCTGCTTGGTGAATCGACTGTCTTTTGTTGTAGTTAGGGGCTTGTTCTGTGCTCTGGTTCCGATTTAAATACGTTTTGTTGTGTATCATAACTCGACGAATAAAACTTGCTTCAAAGAAAGTACTTTGTTGTCAGTTTTATGCTATAATAGAGAGAGTAACGGAAAGATGTGATCTAAAAAATTGCATTTGCCCATGTGAATGAACCAATTTCTTCCAGGAAGTTTGTTGGTCAGCTGATAAGAACTTTGTTATTTATTTTTTTAGAAAACCCAGTTTCGACACGTGTGTTCGGTAACGAAAATAAGAAAGAATATGGGAACACCAATTACAAGCAATCCAAAGAAACTCGAATAACATCCAACAGTTGATGGAATTTCCCTAATCCTTAC
Organism: Orthosia gracilis; assembly: GCA_947562075.1. Classification (NCBI taxonomy): domain Eukaryota; kingdom Metazoa; phylum Arthropoda; class Insecta; order Lepidoptera; family Noctuidae; genus Orthosia; species Orthosia gracilis. Next base: position 15,383,587 of record OX387264.1, on the reverse strand, counting down.
TAATATTATAAATTAGAAAGTAAATCTGTCTGTCTGAATGTCTCTCTGTTACCTTTTCACGCCTAAATCACTGAACGGAATTCAATGCAATTTGGCAAGGAGATAGATGGCATCCTGAGGATGGACATAGGCTACATTATGTATGAAAAAAAAAATTGTGTACCCTACCCGGGTAGGTAGGATAGGATAGAGTAGAGTAAGTAGGGTAGCTAGATAGGTAGATAGGTAGGTAGGTAGGGCAGGTAGGCATGTAGGGTAGGTAGCTAGGTAGGTAGGCAGGTTGGTGGGTAGGGTAGGGTAGGTTGGTAGCCAGTTGACGGGAGCGAAGCCACGGAGGACAGCTAGTACATATTAATACGTAACAATTTTGTAATAACAGTTGCTACGATGTCAATAACACCACACACGTGTGAGCTGCCTATCCAAATACGGAGCCATTATGAAATTATTAAAAAGTAATTTGATTACCTAACCAAAAACAAATCAAATTCCTGGTACCTAATTAATTGTTTTCCCGGAAAATCGTTAACATCTGGGAAGTGGAAGTGGCAGTCTTTCCCGGAGGGGAGAGTTGGGTCATCGGGTCGCGCTACACGTGATAAACACAATTACACATAGCTTTTGTTTAACAGGCGGCCTAATTAACTCCGCTCAGTCAGAGGAACGACGGGGAAGGGCGGGGGAAAAACTACCTACTTGTAATTATATCGAATGTAGCTATTGGTGATTTGTGATGTTTAGTCAAAAAGATTGATGGTTTTTGATAACCCCCAAGCGTCGCCACATTTGCCGGCCCCGTCGGATCCAGCGGATCCCCGCAACCTTCACCATGTCATCGGTGGTCCATGTCACCTAGTGGGTGGCCTTCCAAAGCAACGTCTTCCGATTCGCGGTCGCAACTCCTAGATGTACTAAATTATTGTAGACATAGAATTTTATTGCTGTATCTTGTACAAGAATTAGAAACAGGTAACATTGTATCATATCCTACTTCCAACCATTATAAACGTGAAAGTCTGTGACGGACGGATGGATGTTTGCTACTCTTTTACGCAAAAACTGCTGAACGGATTTTGATGAAACTTTACAGAAATCTAGCATATACATCAGAATCAAGAGCCGCGCGTGGCTGCTAGTGTTTATATATTCGTGAAGGATAGTAGTACAGAAGCACAGATCCGAGTACAAAGAATATTTCACACATAAAAATTATTGACTTGATTACTTTTTATAATACATAATTAGAAATTGGAAAAATATGGTATTTAATTTTTATTTAATTTAATTTTTATTTAACTCCAATACGAATAACTTCACTGCATAAGAATTGTGTATAATATGAATAAATATTGAAGTACTTCATAATTAAGTTGTAATTATAGTTAATTAATCTTTATTTTACATTTTTTTACTTTATTATTATGTACTTAGCATCTCTACTGTATTTTACAAGCTTTTATTTAACTTGCAATGTATATTTGTTTGTACGTATGTATATATTGTTACGTATGTGTGTTCGGGTCAAATCTTGCAACTGAATTTTAAAGCAGCTATCCTCCACCGATTAAGATTTTGCATATAGGTTAGTTTGGATGACAATGCATGGTTAGCTTAGTGACGTCATTCTAAACACAATATGGCAGAAGGCCCAAGATGGTGGACTAGTAATTTTTTGTGCACTGCCATGATATGGGTATCAAATGAAAGGGCTTGCTGAGCAAAATACCAAAAAAAGCTTACTGTAAAAAAAGATTTTTTATTGAATAATTTTATTACAAGCTTTTAATTAACTTGCAATGTATGTATGTATGTAAGTGTGTTCGGGTCAAAACTTGCAACTGAATTTTTAAGCAGTTATCCTCCACCAATTAAGATGAAATTTTGCATACACGTTTAGTTTGGATGACAATGTAGCGTAGTGACGTCATTCTAAACCCAATATGGCGGAAGGCCCAAGATGGCGGATTAGTTATTTTTGTGCACTGCCATGATATGAGTATCAAATGAAAGGGCTTTCTGAGCAAAATACGAAAAAGGTTGTTTTAAAAAAAGATTTTTTATTGAATAGTTTTATTTTTATGTTAAGCTTTTTTATCTGGTGTTCGTACCTTTGTGTATCCGGCAACTAGTTATCCGTTTTTCAAGTACTGCCTGACATCCACTTAAACTGAAACTTGGCGTACTTATGAGACTTTGGAAATATTTAAATAATATTGTGTTATTGAGCTGGTATCATGACAAAGCCAGAAGTTGGCCATAGCAACTCCTCGACCAGACAAAATAGCATCCTCGTGTTTGGGCTAATTGTATTTGTACGAGTATTAACAAGCGATATTAGTTCATTTAAAGATTTTTTTCGGCAAATTAACAGTTTCTACGGGATAAGCCACGGGAGTGAAGTCGTAGAAAAACACTAGTTTTTACAAAAAAATACTAAATACATTGTTTTTGAACATTTCTAACCTATTAGCTAACATGTGTTTCAAAATTATACCTATCTGCTTTTCCCACATAGTCAAAACTCGCCCTAGTTCTTGGCTATCTAAGTAGGTATTTTATACCAAGCATCATACTATCTAAGCGTAGCAAATAACCAACCAACGTGAAATTATCTGATTCAAATATTTCATGATTCATAAAGTCACGTATTTTTCGCTTGGAGGTAGGCAGAAACTACAGAATGCTACATAGTACGATCCGTACATACTTTTTTAGTTTCATTTATGTAAATACAACTTTATGAAATCAAATAATAATCACAGTTTTATTAGGCGGCCTGGTATTCTGTGTGACAGGATTCCCTAGCTCAGATGCCAGTCTCCCACAAAGGATTAATCAAATAAGATTGCACTTTTATGTAAACCTTTGTGGAAGAGAAATAAAATATTTAATAAAAGTATATTTTATTGAAAAAAAAACTAATTATACACGCACGCCGGTTATGAGTACTGCGCACATCGCTTTTCAATTCACACAGAAACAAATAAAATGTCTAAAACTAACGATACTTAACTTCATTTTGATAAAAAATAAACGACATGTAAAAAGAAAACTTATTTTCGAAAGACAGCAGCAAAAGACACTGCGTCAGAATGACGTCTACGTTCTATTGCTAGGACAATTATGTCATTATTTATATTAAAAGGTGCATGCAAGCCTCCTCGTGGCTCCATCGATTGGACACCGATGTGGCACGATGAGCCAATGCAACGCTAATATTGATTCCATTAAAAAATCATGATCTAATTACGACAGCCGCGACAGAGCCCACGCGAACTGTGTCATTTAAATTAAGAAAGGAGGATCAATATAAAAAGTTTGCGTCACCGATAAAATATGCAGTGATATCGTCATAGATATTCTGTGGTAACGTCATTAACAGGTTCTATGTTCGTTGCTTTCGAAAGGTTTGATGACACTGAGGTTGGCGAGTTTGTAAACGGTGTTAGATGATAATTGCTTATAGAGGGGAAGCTGGCAGGGTTTTTGAGTAAGCACGTTCAGAGCGCCAAGTTGGCGGCTTGCTGAGAGAACACAGAGAATATATTTAAAAGTTTCAGATGGAGTCCTTTGGTCCGGGTTCCTTTCCAAAATGATGCTTAACATATAGGGCCGCTCAATTTCATTTCATCACCAATGATTTTAATTTCATAATCTAACTTTCCAGCGTGGTGCAATGGCGGTGCGGTGATGGCGGATGGCGGCGCGGGCGCGGGTGCGGAGGGGGCGGGCGAGTCAGCGGCGAGAGGCGCGGCCCTCGAGCGCGCTTATGTGCACGACGTGTATGAGCAGGCGGGCGATGACGGCGATGAGACTTCGCGGGCGCCTGCGCCGGGCGTGCAAGCCTTCCTCTCAGAGCTGGAGCCCGGCGCCCTCGTGTGTGATGTCGGTCAGTATCTAAAAGTATTTTTTCGCAGGCGTGACGTATGTTTTAATAGTTTTCTAAATATGATAAAAGGATACAAATTTCTCAACCGTATGTAGCAATGCAACAAATTAAGTAAGGTACATGATAATTTATGAACTTGATGCCCAGAGAAGTAGAAACTACTTGAAGACAAGATATTGTACAGTCAACTACTCCTCTCTCTGTTCGTTTGTAAGCATCACTAAAGAATGGCTCGACCGATTTGGATATCTAATGTTTGTCATAGTCCGAATAAGGTTTTTAGGGGGGAAAAAAACAAAAAGTAGCCCAAAAAATTAGATATTCGGTAAAAACTGAAAGAATTTTTATTCTATGCGACTGTTCTATGTGTAGGAAAATTCTGTCGTAAATAATACAATTTACTCATTTCTTTATGCCGTAAGTTAGCACTGTCAGCTAACAAGAAAATGCAACGTTCATAATTTTGAATTTGTACCTACGGGATTAGCAATAGGAAATTATGTTACTAGGCATAGAACGCAGACCGGCAAACACAATTTCAGATAACTAATCAGTCTATTTATGCAATCTAGATCATTCCAGAAACAACCAATAAACAGTGACGAATCGTTAAGGAAATGTCACGGGGTGAACAGAAAGCTAGGTCTAAGTTTAGCTGTATCGCTGTGGCTAGGGTTGCATAGCGTACTTTAATATAGAGTATCGTACTCTATTTCGCATAGGCGTACTTGATAAGCTACAAAAACAAATTTGGAGTACGATAAAAATCTCTATTTATTTGACTCGGACTTCGAATTAAATTGAATGAATTCCTTTGGATTACAGATTCAAGTTTTAACACACAAAATAGACCGGGAGACAACGTGAATTTAAAAAATATTTTCGCACCGACTGAAATTCATAACATTAACAGATTGATTCGAATACGTAAGAACTCCCTCTACACGTCAGCCGATCCAGTAGCGGTGGAGTACAAAGTTTTAGTATCTCGCCAAACTTCTGGGCCGCCCTGAAGTTGGCTTTCCTCGTAAGACACCGATCGGTGCCGATTTTGTATGAGATTTGCTACTGCGCAGCCATGGAAGCCAACTTCAGGGCGGCCAAGAAGTTTGGCGAGAACTATACAGCATATCAATCGCCCATTAAAAGAGGTTGGAGTGATTTCATACCGCTCCAAACCTTGTGAGATGGTTCTTCAGGTCATTCTGAACGAATAAAAAATTGTCAGCTGCATTGAAGAATAATCTATGTCTTCTAAAAAAAGTTGCCTACCCTAGCTGTGATATACACGTGACTTCAAACACGTGCCGATAAATCATAAATATTATTATGCTAATTACTAACACAGTAGCTAATATTAGTTGCCTAACTAGTTGCACTAGTTACAATATAAGTACAATATCTTTTTGTTTAGATTCGAATACAATCTTAATAAGATGGTATAATTGTTACTGTATGGAAGGTTACGGAGTCTTCTAAACGAAGCCTTAACTAGCAAGTCAGGATGGTAATCTATAAATACAACTAGTTATTGTTCCCTCAAATCACCAAAATCTTTGCTTCATTCTTGATTCGCTTAGCTCTAAAAATTGCACCTGCCACTGGCACAAGGTTGACTGGTAGAAAATGCCCAAGGCATTAAGTCCGCCTCTGTACGTTTGTGTACATGAAGTATGAAATATGTGTGTGTGAGTGTGTATTATTATATTTTCTTTTAATAACAGGCTTGCACTTTACTACTATCTCACCATAATCTCACCAGATGGTAGGTAAGCGATGAAAATGTAAATAAATAAATAAATCCTACTATATCACTAATGTTATAAAGGCGAAAGTTTGTGAGTGTGTGTGTTTGTATGTTTGTTTCTTCTTCACCCTCAAACGGCTGGACGGATGAAATTTGGCCAGAAATAGAATATAGTCAGAAATAGCAGAAAGGCACTTTTTATCTCAGGAATATTTTCCCTCCGGATGATTTTCGACTTTCACGCAGGCGAAGCCGCTGGCAGAAGCTGGTATAAACGCGATTTTTTGTGAGGTTGGATGGATGGATGTTACTCTTTCACGTAAAAACTACTGAACGGATTTGGATGAAATTGGGTAGAGAGACAGATTATAGTCTAGAATAGCACATAGGCTATTTGCTATTTTATTTTCATCCTGGTATCATGTTCCCTTGATATGATAAAACACTTATCACGCGGGCGAAGCCGCTGACAGAAGCTAGCAATATTATACAGAGGATTTTTATTTATGTTTGTTTCCTAACTACAGTATGTTTGTCAATGGCAATCTCTAGAAGAACCCCCGTGTCTACGTGTCCAAACCATCATGGTTTGACTGTAAAAAAGGGACAGACGTATACAAGTCATTAACATCTGTCCCTTACGCACAATGAAAATAATCTTGCTCTAAGAGCTTGTGGTCACCCCCCTGATCCAATTATAAACATTATTTTACTGGTAGAAAGGTGCACGATCGTTTAGTGTCAACGGCTAGTTTTATCACGGAACAAATGGTTTTTCCTGTGGGGATAGGTCAAAGGATTAAAGCAAGTACCTATAGCTCGGTCAAGATAACTGAGCACCCGCAGGCTTATTACGTATCTTGCAAGAGCAAAACGATATCGATTTTTGCGCTATAATAATTGTTCTTCAATCAGAAGTTTCAGAGATTTTGGGCGTTTTTTTTAGAAATAAGTGCTTTTCATAACAAACAACGAGCGATTAGCAAACGATTGTGTAGGAGCTAACATAACTACACTGAAGGTAATTTCGACTTTTATGACACGCGTTTGATTGTGCGATGATTGCTGATTGCTGTTTCTTACGTAATAAGCCTGCCATGTCAAACTACTCCACTCCCGACTACCCGCGCGGCGCCCCGCGTTCTCCTTGTGAGCCAATAGCGAGAGTCGAACGTCAGAGATACATTGACATTTCGGGTGCTCAGTTATCTTGACCGAGCTATAGTTAGCTTCCTTTTTAAAGCAACTTTATACAAAACTAGGTCGCTGATCATTAACTGGTCACACGGCTACCAGTATTTTTAGTAAACCGTGCGATCACCTGATATTTACTTATTTTTTTTATTATTCATGAAATTATTCATTATTTTTTTTATTATTCATTACATTACATTTTTTACATGCAAGTAGCAAAATTATTATCATCATCATTTCAGCTGAAAGACGTCCACTGTTGGACATAGGCCTCCCCCAGGCGTCACCCATTGACGGATTCCGTGCGTCTCGTACACAGCGCATTCCTGCAACCTTAACCAGGTCATCGGTTCACCTAGTGGGAGACCTTCACATCACATCATATTATCAGCCTATTAATGTTCCCACTGCTGGGACACCGGGACATTCCTCCTCTCTGTGAGAGGGAATTGGCCGTAATCCACCACGCGGACCAAGTGCCGGTTGGTGGATGTCACATGTCTTCGAATTTTTGGTTCTAAGACAAGCCGGTTTCCTCACGATGTTTTCCTTCATCGTTTTGAGAGCAGTGGTTATGAAATAATTTACACAAAGTAAAGCGCCTGCCTGGGCTCGAAACCACGACCTACAACTTGTAAGTCGGGGTCGATACCACTGGGCCACCACTGCACGGAGACCTTCCAGCAGACGAAATGATAATGCTTCTAAATAATTTGCAATAATGCTAATATAGTGTGTGTTGTTAAAATTATAAGTTGTATTTAGTTTAAAATAATCTTTGAAAGACGAATTTTTTGTACCTTCATAAAGTGTTCTCGGTTATGTGTGTTAGTGTGTATTTTAGGGTAAGTGCATTTTTGTTAAAAAAAATCATGATTTACAAAGATCTTTGAAAAATGAAATTGACACAGCACTAGGTAGGTGTAGGTGTATACGAATGTGCCACCAAAGCATTAAAATATATTTTCTGCTTATCAAATAATTCCACCAACGTAGGTGTATTGCGTAGGAATGAAAATCTATGCAAGAGTTATTTTAACCTTTACAACTAAAATGAACGTGCAAAACGAATTCATGAACTGAAATATTCATAAAAATATTAGATATTCTTATAGGTTAAAAAGTGTAGGTATTAATGTGAACTTTTAACGTTGATGTATTTTTTAATAGGAAAACTAAGAATGAGAGATAGTTATCGGGGGGGTGACCATAAGCTCTTAGATTAAGGTTATTTTGAGATCGCGTAAGTGACAGATATATACAAGTCATATACATCTGTCACTTACACACACTCAAAATAACCTTACTCTAAGAGCTTATGGTCACCCCCTGGAATAATCAAGGAAATCATCACTCAGTCAAGTGCACATTTCGAGGTTTCAGAAGGAACATGAAGCCTCCAGTTGTAACATACTGTAACTTATACAACGTGTACAAGTGAAATTTAATGTACTTAGCCTACTTGATTTGGATATCTCAATCATGTACCTACAGGACTGTTCATGTATTTGACTCTAAGTTCGGAATAAAGTAACAGTATCGTGCTTATAGTGTTATGGCTGCTCCAGAATAATATGACATGTTTTTCGGCTCATTAGGTGCAGCATTCCGGTGTTTGACTCAGACGCAATTACAGCAGATTTTGAAGCTAGTAATATGCAATCTATTGCGGTAGCATCGTTTTCAGTATTTTTTTTGTTTTCGGGGGGCAACCTTCAAATGGCGGCTGGACTTTTGGGGGAAAAGACCAGGGAGGTTGGGATTTTCACATCACTAAAACCACCCCGGTGATCACCATCAGCACATGGACGGGGCCCCGGTACCTCTTAGAAGACCACCCCGGAACCCCCACTGTGCAACGTATTAGGGCACATGCCTGGGGAGACTACGAGGCGTCTCCCCTGAGCCTCGCTGTGCACGGCAGCACATGCCCACTGTGCCACCGTCTTACCTGGAGTCACATGCCGGGCGAACAGAGTCCCCAATCTGGCCGCCCGTGACCCCGGAGTCCCGCCTGCCTATGATAAAGATTGGGTTACGGCGTTTTAGGCGTCGAGGCGGTTGCCTCCACGACAACTTCTTCTCCGAGCAAGATCCCACTGCTGGACCTGGACGTAGACCTCTCCAATCGGACGCCATTTATTTCTTACTTCGACAACTCTCATCCAGCTGGTAGCAGTCACCCTGCGAAGATAATCGCTCCACCTGACCTGAGAGCGTTCCACCTTGCGCTTGCAAATTCGCAGTCTCTGCTCAAGAATACGACTACCCCAATGGTCATCGGTTCTACAGCCAATATGTTCGGGCTATTGCTACTTCAGCTTGCTTGTTTTGTGAGCTATCTCGACAAATTTGGTTGGCCAGTTCACCTCGTTCTGGATTTGAGCTCCTACAGAACTATTGTAGCAGTTTTTCGAAGAGCAAAGACGCAAGCGCATTTCATTTATTACTAAGACTCCACGATCCGTCTGTCTGTCCGTCTGTCACCAGGCTGTATCTCATGAACCGTGGTAGCTAGACAGTTGAAATTTTCACAGATGATGTATTTCTGCTGCCGCTATAACACAAATGCTAAAAACAGAATAAAATAAATATTTAAGTGGGACCCCCATACGACAAACGTGATTTTTTTGCCGTTTTTTGCGATAATGGTACGGAACCCATCGTGCGCGAGTCCGACTGGCATTTGGCCAGTTTTTATGTAATCCTGGAGCAGGCATATCACTATAAGCACGATACTGTTTCTTTCTTATGAACTTTGAGTGAAGACATGAATAGTCATGTAGGTACATGATTGAGATACCCAAATCGTGTAGCTTAGGTACATTAAATTTCACTTAAGTAAGTTACAACTGGAGGATTCATGTTCCTTCTGATTACACAAAAACCTCTAAAAAGCAAAAAATAAATAGTAAAACGCCCATAACTTTGAACAGCTGAACCGATTTTCATCAAACATAGCTAAGAACACGCCCGATAATGTCATATAATAATAAAAAAAACTAGATCAAAATTGGTTCATCCATTTAAGAGCTATGATGCCACAGACAGATACAAAAATACATCTATACACAAATACACATAAACATAAATACACATATACACAAATACACATAAACATAAATACACATATACACGAATACACATATAAACAAATACACAAACACACAGGTACACTCGTCAAACTTATAACACCCCTCTTTTTCCGAATTGATAAAATTTGAAGCCTGGAATGCAAGGCTCAATAAAATGGTAATAGCCAAACCAAATATCAGGCTACGGATGACCATAAACTCTTAGAGTACCTAAGTTTACTTTTGATCCCAAAATAACCGTACTATGAGAGCTTATGGTCACCCCCCTGTTGTCCGTAGAAATATTCACGGCATAATTTTGGTGTAGGTATTAAAAAAACACTGCAAAGCGAAAAATAACTCTTTATTCGAAGTCGGTGTCTTTGGTACCTACTTTATTTCGTTTTTAGACACCGACTTCGGATAAAAAGTTATTTTTCGCTTTGCAGTGTTTTGCTTTAGAAGTCGGTTTAATTTTACTGTCAAAAGGTTTTTTTTTTCACTTTTTAGTGGTACATAATGTACAAGTTCTATAGTAAGGTACCTATAATGCCCACAGTGATGCCAGTTTAAATAAATGTAATAAAATGTAACTTGATCATAACCGGTGGAATGAGAGTGTACTAGGGTAAACTCTACACATCTGCGTACCCATTTAGAGCAAACTGGCGTGATGGTATATTATGAAATGGTGTAAACAATAAACAGACATGCGATTGCAGCTATCCCGAGAGATTTGCCGTCATTTATTGCAGAGTTATGTTGTATATCTCACAAGATCTTCATCAGATCTTGATGAAATATAATAATCTTGATAAATGGGACCATATGACAAGCACCAGCTATGAAATAAAATAGAATAATCAAAATCGGTTCCCTAGTAACAAACATAAAAAATACAGTCGAATTGATAACCTCCTCCTTTTTGGGAAGTCAGTTAAAAAGGTATTAAACGGGTATGATCTATCGAAAAATATACCATTTTACTCTAAGCTTAATTACAATAACTAAAATTGATTTATTATAATTTAACCACTATCAATTATAAAAAGTGTAACTAGTCAGCGGTTCCAGATCCACAGTAGCCCGAACATCAATATTTTTGATGAGCCACCTATAATATTCACTAAGTTATGTAGAAATTGTAGCTATTTGCAGATATCTATAAAATACCCGTTTGGAAATATCCTTTCTACTAGGATTGGCAACTTGGCAAAAAAAAGGCAGCAATAATGGCAACAGTAGTATCAAACAGCTGTTATCTCTCTTTATGTCATGATTAACTTGTTTTTTTTTTGTCACCAGGCTGCGGCAACGGCAAATATCTGAACGTAAATCCGTCCGTCTACACAGTGGGAGGAGATCGCTGTACAAGACTCACTGCGCAGGCGCGTCATCACAATAATGAGGTCAGTCCATTGTTAGGTACCAATGATTCCATACCTATAACTTATTCCTGATTTACCCCTGATTTCTGAATTAAGCATTTGAAGTTGAGTATTTGTCTAACTATAGTTTAGCCTGAAAACCTATCAAAATTTGGCACTAAAGTAGGGTTAAAACATAGATTTAGAATTTTTTTGCTAGGTTAAAATAATACTTGAATACCCAATTCGGAAATCGGCCTTTGATGTCCTAGTACCTGAGCGCCGAGCTCTGCTCGGGTGAAAAAAAAAAAGAAAACATGTTTTTTCTTTAAAACGAATTTTCCTAGATATGAAACCTAGCTAGATCAATATTTCGCCCCCGAAAACTCCAAATTTTATCGAAATTTTTAGAGCCGTTTTCGAGAATTTTACCAATAACCAAGTATAATTTATAAAAATATTGCTCGCATAGTACTATAGGACATCCCCTGCAGAGGTCATAAATAAATAAAATTCTGTCAACGAAAGGGTGGCGAAGTCAATTGTAAAAAAAATGGGAATGTCAAACGCTATCGAAATATCACGTGATCAATCTTCTCCATTTTGGCATTTCAACAATCACCATCACTGATATCGAATGACATTTATTTAAAGCTTCTGTTTGGGGCAAAGTCCTCCAGTCTCCAGCGATCTGTCTTGAGCTTCACGCTTCACCTCGCTCCCGGTCATTCAACTTATTCTTGCATAGCTCAAACCATACTGCAATGAGACACCACACTTAATAGAATTGTTAAATCGAATCGCAATTGGACCACCAAAGTCGTTCACAACATAACTCGTTGATGGAGTCGAGTCACTTCCAAAGCAGAGGATGCAAACATCATGTTTTACTAGTTCGTTGTTGGGGAGTTGAACAGCAAAGCCAGGCTTCTTAACTTGTGCCTTTAATATTATAAATGTGGGCCTTGTTTCTCAAAGTAATTACCAGTAACAGCAGCTTGGAATCCATGACGAAGCCTGTCATCATCATTACCATACATAGCAAGAATTACCAAAAAAGATCGCTACCAGCGATAAGACTACGAGTATCAATGTACCCGTACAATTAGCATTATTAAAAATAATGTATAAGGGTACAATCTTTCATTGTGCGTACAGCCAAGGAGTGGAATTAACCGCTCCAGAGTCCGTGTTTCCTGAAAGCTACAACATTGGGGTCTTTAAGTCAAGAGTGAATAGGTTACGTCTAGGCAAGCGTGCTTCGCCTTCGACCACATCATCGCTTACCATAGCAAGTGAGATAGTGGTCAAACGCGAACCTATCATTAATAAAAAAACATCTATCTAACTACACTCCATACACAGCTCGCTCAGCTTAGCCAAGTTCTAGCCTTCTCTGTTTTTAGCTAGCATAAATCACCATAATTTTCAGGCCATTAAAAGTTAAACTCCTAACATAATCCTCTCAACTCTCCAGGTTGTTGCATGCGACAATCTTTGCCTGCCATTTCGCGATGAGTCGTTCGACGCAGTCCTGTCGATCGCCGTGGTCCACCACTTTGCCACGGTGGAGCGGCGGGCGATGGCACTGCGGGAACTGGCCCGAGTCACCCGAATAGGCGGCAGGCTACTCCTCACTGTGTGGGCCATGGAACATGAGGGACGGAACTTTCATTCACAGGTAAATGTCCAATGACTACCTCTGATGTTTGAAGAACATTATTTGTCTTAGCACATACACAGGTATGTGATTTAACTCAAAGGTGTATTATTAAAAGAATTAAGAACATAGCAGTTACACGGACTAAAAATATAGATGTTTTTGTCAGTTTTAACTCTGTGGTCAAAGACATTGAAAGTGGGCCACTAAATTAGACTGATTCCAGGCAAAACAAATAAACGCACAGTATTAGAATCAGTCTAACAAGATATAAAACAATTTATCAAAGTCATAAGAAATGCTTGTAAATTATACCATTTTTTTACTAAAATTGGTGGGCATTTGCAATATGCATATTGCTAATCCGTTGGCAATAATAAATCAAGTAAGTGGGTAGTAATAATAATCGCCACAGATAACGTGTCACTAAGGGTACATTGTTATTCATTATTTTGTCCTCCGCGCAAATTGTTGTTATTGATTTAGGTATGTTCCATTGTTTATACCTTAGGTTTATACATATCAAGTACTTCTTACAGGTAGGTTAAACTCTTTATCATAAAAGTTTATACGTTAGTTATGGACCGAAGAAGAAATTTTAGCATTTTTTATTATTATTATTATTTTTGAACAACCAGACAGTTACACCGTGTTTAACTTCAAAACCTAATATGGGAGAAACTTCAAGATTAAATATCAGCTGCAGAATGTTGTGCGTCTAGATTAGATTCTCATACTATGCAACGGCCAACTGAGTATGATGTCATAACGAAAAGGACATGCTGACTAAGTATTTCTTGGTGATTTTCAGGATGTATTGATCCCTTGGCATCGACCAGTCACACTGTGCCCACCAACGCCGGCTCCAAGATTCCTTTCAGTCGACCATGACCAGTAAGTTTCACAATCATTTAAGCACATCTGTTTAAATATTTACAATATTTTTTAGTTACTAAGACATATATTGTCTTTTTACAGCAATGGTGAACATTGGAAAAGCCGAGACGGTTCTCCAGGATCGTCATCTCTTTCTTCACCCAACGAAACCTGCTACTCATTTGTGAGAAGAGCACTCCAGCGGCTAGCGGGGCGGAGGTCATTCCTTCCGTCGTGGAGTATCGGCGCGCGGGTTCCACAGCGACCCTGTTTACGCCCAGAACCACCCGCCGCTGACCTACCCATAGAACTACGACGCCTAGATGAAGCACTCCCTCCGAGATTACAAACACAAGCTTCGGACGCTTCAACTATAAAGTCGAGAAGTTTAACAGACATCGCCGACATTGAAAGGCGTGCGTTAGTTCGATCACGATCTAGTCTACCCAGTCTGGGCGGCGAGGAGATTGAACCAGTAGCTCCGCCAATAGCTCCAATACCAGAAATTAACGAGCCTCGGAAGAAACCTCGACTTGTCAAACAAAAGAAGTCAATAAACGAGGACGACGCAGAAGAAGATCTCGATAAGCCCACGGATATGAAGAGCATGGTTGAAGAAATGCCTAATTTCAAAATACACACCCCTAGATTACAGTCAAGTAAAAAACCTGGCGTATTCAAGCAAACTTCTCTTAACGAGGAATTGATGTCTGTTGAGCGGTTAAGAGAAAAAGAAAGATTAAGAAAAAATATTCAGAAACAAGCCTCACTAAACGAAGAGTACCTTTACCGCAGACCAGGAGTTTTAGACTCAATTCGCGACTCAATATTTTCCACTTCTGCAACCACTGGCAAAAAGTTCCAATCTCTGAAAAACGGCCTCACTAGTAAGTTCAAAACGTCTACAACGAATATAGATAAAGTAACCGTGTTCGTGCGAATGCTCCAGGGCTGGAAGAGTCACGGACCCGCACCAGAAGTTCCTACTACGCCGAGCGACAATAATACCGGTAGCGGAAGTGAAAAAAGTTATCCTGAAAGGAGACATTCTAAGGAGGATGGATCAGATTCTTCGAAAGACAGTAGCCTTCAGAGTGATACCAGTGTTGACTCCGAAGACAGCTTCGCATCTGTGATATACGTACCGAAAGCAGATGGTTCGAGCGATCCCCTATCACCTACACCTTTGTCCCCCGGACCCACTTCGCCCAGACTAAAAGTATCTTCTGTTCCGACGTCACCTAGAATGAAGAGTTCACCGGGATTGCCGTCTCCAAGGATCAAGCAAGCTTTCCCGTTAATAAGACCACCGGCTTCGCCAAACTCTGTTACAGCACCAACAACAGTGAACAAGATTTTAGTAGCTCAATATAGCTTGAAGAACTACTCGACAACTACTTCTGTAGCCACTGTTCCATTGAAGCCTCAGTCTAAAAGTCAGCCTAACTCTCCGCCTAAATCTGAGTCTGATGACACAACAACAATTATTATAAAACCGGAGCCTCTCCCAATCTTAAATAGTAATATATCCATCGATGTATTCGAAGAGGTAGATCCTATTCCACCAATAAAAGAGGAAGAAGAGACTCCAACGAGTGACGTAACCAAAGAATTACTTGCTGAAATAAATAAAGACATAGAAGAAATACACAAACTAACAGCTGAGACTAACAAATTCCAACCACGTGTTGTATTGCAAGACGTTAAGCCCTATCCGAAAATAACATTACAAACTGTGGCAGAACTACCCGAAATACCACAGTTCAAGCCAAAAGAATCATCAAATAAACCAACAACTGATACTTTAGATTCTAGATCGGCTGATAGGAAGAGAAAAGAAAGGATACGGCAGATCAAAGAGATGTTAAACAAGGGAATCCCATCTGGCAGTATCAGTAGAAGACCACCATTCCCATTAGTCCGAGGAACGAGAAATGCAGAGCCAATAGTAAAGAGTCGACCCACCCTTATGTCTCTAGAGTTGTTCAATCCGGCCACTGATGACGTGGATAGTGACTCGAGTGGTGTTTCATCTCCAGATTCAGTCGATAGCGTCATAAGTGTCGTGCCAGAGGAACTACGTAAAACAGCCGCAGAAAAAGGTACGTATTTTTTAGTATTGATTTCATTATCGTCATTAACAGCCAATTTTAACTAAATTCAAAATGCAATATTCGCTATTCGTTAAAGCATTTTTTTATTTACCTCAGACAGAGTCTCGACATATTGATGTTATCCAATAATATAGGGTGGCCAAAACGAAATATCTTAGTTTAAAGTTATGTAACTTTAAATTAAGATATTTCGTTTATGAAAAGATCATAACAAAGTTTTATTCATAATTATATAATTCAAGCTTCCCCATTTTTTGTGTGGATCCAAAAACAGACTAAGGGCCTCGTTCACCATCTCCAAGTAAAGCGTTGATTTGTTACCTCCAAGTTAACGTTAAGTGGCACGTAAAAGTTACGAGTATCTTTTGTTAATTTCACAAACGAAAATAGAGCTTCGGGTAACAACTTACTGGTTAAGTGAAAGCCGCAACAAATTTTGCGTTACATTTGTTCAACAATACGTCAATGTTACTTGCTAAATGCCATTGCCAGATGTCTATAGTCATTTGTACCTTTTTTAAGTATTTTTTTTATGGTATGCGTCGTGCCTGGCGCATATAAACACTTTTTCTTTCTTTTTTTATATTTATGGTGTTTTTGCGTCTGGTTTTGTATGAATATGGTTTTAATATTACTTTATTTAGCATAGATAAAGTTAAAAGAAAGGGGAACTGAATTACCTATTGTTCAGTAGATTTGATAGGTTAAAAATACCAATCATCTTGCGATTTATGGATTATTTTATGTTTTATAAGGTAAGCACTTGGGTTACTGCATAATTCATTAGACGAAATCTAGCAAAAAAATAGTGTCATCAAGGTCCGTAAAATCATCAACACGGCATTTATATACACCAATCCTAGGTACTTGTAGCATCGAAGAATGTTCTAATTCATCCAATTAATGATCAATCAAGTCAAATAAATCCATTTTTAGGGTTCCGTACCTCAAAAGGAAAAAACGGAACCCTTATAGGATCACTTTGTTGTCCGTCTGTCCGTCCGTCCGTCTGTCAAGACCCTTTTTCTCAGGAACGCGTGGAGGTATGAAGCTGAAATTTATATCAATTACTCAGGTCTACTGTTCCTTGAAGCTGTGAAAAAATCAAACTTCTAAGCCAACGCAATCAAAAGATACAGCCGTTTATGCCGCAAATTTTCGACACTTGCAAGGGAATCAAAACCTACAGGGT
This sequence comes from Orthosia gracilis, assembly GCA_947562075.1. Taxonomy (NCBI): domain Eukaryota; kingdom Metazoa; phylum Arthropoda; class Insecta; order Lepidoptera; family Noctuidae; genus Orthosia; species Orthosia gracilis. The sequence goes on along the minus strand of OX387264.1, from coordinate 15,366,474 downwards.
ACTTCCCGTGAACTCAGAATCTTGAAATTTGGTATGAAGCAACGTCTTATAGCATAGATAAAGGAAAAATTACGAAAACCATAAATTTTTAGTTACATCACATAATATATATTTTTTTAATAATTTTAACCTTACTACCCATTTCCTCATAAACGCGTAGAGGTATTAAATTGAAATTCATACCAAATACTCAGGTCTATAATACCTTTAAGCTGTAACAAAATCAAACTTCTATGTCAACGCAATCAAAAGAAACAGCAATTTAAGCTGCATATTTTGAAACTCGCAAGTACTCGCAAGGGAATCAAAACCTAAAGGGTACTTCCAGTCGACCTAGAATCTTGAAATTTGGCATGAAGCAACGTTTTATAGCACACATAAAGGAAAAATTCCGAAAACCTTAAATTGTAATGTTATGAATTTCATTTTGCAATAAGATTACCATAGTTATGACTCGATTGTCGTAATGAACGAACTTTGTAAACCTTGCAGGTTTGTACGGAACCCTCGGTGCGCGAGTCCGACTCGCACTTGGCCGGTTTTTATTAATAAATTGTAAAATAATCTACACAAAATGACAACGGACAACTTTTTAACTAAACACGCTAATGCTGGGCAAACTAAATGCTGGGCAAATGTCGTGGCAAGTAAGATATGGGTCAGTTAATCTTATAATTAATGCTACTCGAACGTCTTGAATTTCGCACATGAGGTTACGGGTGACTTTGACTGGCGGTTAGCCTACTCAACATTTTAAATGCAGATGGTGAACGAGGCTCTAAGCTATATTTATCTCACTTTGGAAAAAGTTGATGGTACCCTTTGGCGTACTGGTATAACAGTCAACATCAAGCTACGTATTGGTGATTTTAGTTTAATCTGTTAAAATGATGTACCTATGTCAAATAGAAATTAATGTTAGCTGTGTTATTGTTACAGATCTCAAAAATCCGACAACATCTGATGTAAAGAAAGGAAAAAAGGAAGCAGACAAAAAAGAAACCGATGAACAAGAAGAATCGATTTCAGAAAAAACTCCTCTTCTACCAACAATAGCGCCACAAAGTCTGATCGAGGCAGCAGCTGAAGTCGCGCATTCTTTGGATGAAACTTGCGAAACTGTCATTCAAAGTAGCCCTAGATCCAAACGAAAACACCTAGAAAAACTAGAAAGTGCTGAAGCCATGGCCATCGTTCAAGGAACTTCTAGCAGCAGCAGTAGTAGTAACTGGAGCCTAAATAAACTATCACCTGGAGATTTACGGATATTAGAATCAAGATCCCAATCTCATACCAGCTCTAGTGGAAGCTCTTCAAGTCTTGAACGACTTTCACCTGGGAGAAGATCCAAAGACCGCTCGCCAAAGTTGGGTAGCACTAGTAATTCTACTTGGAGCTTAAACAGGCTATCTCCCAACAGGCCTGAAGGCCGGTCACTGGACGAAAATCTTAGTAAAACCCATAGGAGCCCAACTAGGTTACCATACGATTCAATTTCAATATCCAGCACAGACTCAGATAAATCAATTTCCAAATCAGAAAGCTTCAACAGAATACAAGCCAACGAACCACTTGTGACGTGCAAATCAGACATGATAGCGACTGAAGAAGAATGGCCAGATCAACAAGATCGAAGTCAACATTTGACTGAATTCGCAGAAAAACTAAGCGAAAAGTTACTGCAAGAAATTGACCAATACTCAAAGCGGATCAATGAAGAAGACTTCGATTTGCCGAGTAGCAGCAGTAGCGAAAAGAGCATATCATTGAGGCTCAAGCGTGAAGAAGAGGATAGAAACACACAGAAAATATTAGATGAGTTATCAGATAGTTTACAACACTTAGAAGATCCATACATACATAAAATAAGCACAGAAATGCAAGGCCTTAATAAGCTAAGTGCAGAACTTCAAGAAAGACACAAATACATTGCATCTTTGAACGAAGTACAAGAAACCGACATAAGCAAGCTTTTCCCTAAATGTATGTCCCAGACGAAAAGTAAGAAGAGATCAAAGGACGTTGATCCAATTATTAATAAATATAGAGAACTCAAGAAGTCGATGAAAGTTTCAAGCGAGGAGGATATATACCTCAACAATTGTGCCAATATCCAATATACAGCAAAACCAGTTACTACGATTGAAAAATTACCCGACATTGACGCTAAAAACCCAGATGACGATAGTGCGATTTCGTCAAGTAATGGTAATCCCGAAATTACCATAGATTCTGGTGCTTCGTACGATACAAGCCAATCACTCGAAACAGGATACTCATTAGAGTCCGAAATTAGTGTAGACTCATTATGCACTAGTACCGACAAGAGATCCTCTCTAAAAGTGGGACAATCTACGGATTCGAGTGATTTGGACAAAATGGAAATAAGTCCTGAATCCGTAACTTCGCGTTCTAGTGCCAGCACAGCTCCCTTGAAGTCTGGTTTTTCGATCGAGTCGAGCGACACATCGGCTGGTAGTGACTGGAGCCGGCGCGACAAGACTGGGAGCACGGCATCGCTCGGCTGCGCCAGTCTAGCATCCCTGCCGTCTTATAGCGAATGCTCCAAAGAAAGAAAACTATTGGAGACACGCTCATCGTCGGAGGATACGGCCCCCGTTCCAGTTATCCCGCCGCCTCGTGCTTTCCCGCACGCCCCACTGTTACCTTCATTGAGTGACGGATCTGACAGTCTACCGTCAGAAGGAGGAGCGGTCACATACCACCGCTACTACCACGTCTTCAAGCGAGGGGAGCTCGATCAGCTGATCGAGAAGTACGTGGAGAGTTTACACGTCGTGTCCTCGTACTACGACCAGGCCAGCTGGTGTGTTATAGCAGAAAAAGTTCAAGTGTGGACCATTTAATGGACTTATAGTGTACTCACTCTTCGTCTAATGGCTGATACAAGGTTTCGTTGCTGGTATATTTAGGGGCTGATGATAATTATTATTCTGGTTCATATTCTATAAATCTTATGAATAGTGAAGATTATGAACATTATAAATAAGGACATTGGACACTTAAGTGCGGTCTTTTTCAAGTGACCTTCATACAAACTCGTAAGTGAGTGTTAAGGACATTTACAAGTGAAGTGCGGTTCTTATAAAATGTGTTAACCCTACGCGGAAATGCCAAAAGCAAAGCTTTTGTTTTTTTAAATAATATATTCTAGTCACTCTATAAAAGTTTACTAGTTGTTATTTCTAATATAATCTTAACAATTTTGTTGCCCATCGCGAGACGTGGCTTAACGGGAGTTATTGATCTATCAGTCACTAGGGGTTACATTACTCGCATGCCTATCTATGTGAACATAATGGTAATGCAACCATTTCTAGGTGAACAGTGTCCATTTTAATGACTCTTGGTTAAAACCGCGTTTGGCACAACGGGCATTAGTATTCGATGCGATAATAGAATTCGCATGAATGAAAACTAAGAGCTTTAAATAGTGAAAAAATTAAATATAATATATTATATACTTCAGTGGCTCAATATTATATAAGCTATTCATAGCTTATTTACTCTGACGTTTATGTATACCTACAGAAAATTGTAACGTTATTCTCACATACTAGGTATAATGAACTAGACCATACTCCAAGACCAAAATAATTAGGTACAATGAAAATATTCAGATTAATTATAATCGTTCTATGACAATAACAGAGCCGTAGCAATGACGTCATAAAAGTTAGTTTTAGTTCCCGACACATCATGCATACATTTTTGTTCCCACTAATATTTCGGTTTTGGATTATGGTATGACTTTTTATTATTTGAAAATTATCGTAATTATCTGATGTTATGAAAATGTACTTTGTTTCTTTAACTTATAAATTATATCGAGCTGGCCTCTCATACAAATTGTATAAGTATCTTATGTATGGATTCACTGTACTATCTTGCCACCAATATAGCAGCATTTATACACTTCATACTAAATTTGGACCATTTAGTAAATTTAGAGGTTTTAGTCGTGGTAGTGGCATAATGGAAGTCCCCCTTGCCTACTTGTATAATACTTGAGAGTACAAATACACGCATAAATTTTAATTGTTCAATACTCAGAAAATACTGTTTGTGTTCTTTTCAAAATCTTCGCTTCACTATGGTAAAGAGAAGTTATCTCTGTAGTGTCGTTTAAAATTATTATTTGGCAATCAGAAAAATAAATCACGTTATTTTTTATTGCAATACTGATGGTTCAGTTGATTTAAAATTTATTCCGTTCATTAATAATTATTTTCTATATTTTTTTTATGATAATGAAAAACGTATCAACTCATGACCATTTTTTATCTGATCAAAAACCTAGATTTCATATACTGTGTATATTTTGTATTGATCAAAAGTTATGAGAAAAGGTAATCGAATTTTGTGTCATCTAGCATTATGATAAAAATGCATTTTGTTAGGCTGCGTCTACGCTAGATGAGTCGAGCATGAGTTCGCGTAGTGTGGATGTAGACTGACTTACGAACCTCGAAAGAGCGCGCTTCTCGAGCATTTGATTCGTGCTTGAGTGTGCTCCGCCAATTGTCAGTTTTATGACGAACACAAAGGAATTAGCATCACGCTCGTAGTACGCTCGTGGACGTGTTTAGTGATCACTCGAACCGAGCATCATGGAAACGTGGACAGAAGATGGTTTGTTTACAATTAATTGAATTATATCTTAATTAAATATATAATTATAACAATGTACAGACTTCTGGAATAATCTTGCTTATTACTTGTTTTGACATTTTAAACGTATATTGCTTGATTCGACTGGTGATCGATTTGCCATTTGTGAAAAAACGCAACGTCACCAACCTTTGTTGAATGGATATAGGCATTTGAAATCTGGTATCTTGTTTTGCTATGTGCGGTCCATTTAAACGTAGTAAATTATCAAAGTTCGTTGACGTCATTCGAAGAAAATTCTTAAATTGGCCAGTTACTTCTTGACCTCTCAAAAGTGGTTAACAAAACAAAATCTAGATTCAAATAATTGATTTGATGAAGATTTTGTTGATTGGATCTGTCTTAATATAAATTTGTACACGCCTATAGTCTAGGCCTCTTACCTTTTTTACGGCTGTTGCAATAGCACACGCGTCCATATTCACCAGGAGCCACGAGCACACTGCGGAAAACTACATTTGAGAACAGTGACCGTTGTCAAGTACGTCCACACTTGACGCCGCGAACGACTCTGCTCGTGCTCGGTCCGTCTAGCGTAGACGCAGCTTTACAATCCCACCTTTTAATAAACCTCAATTTTCATTGGCATGTACAAAACTTGCTTTTTATTTTCAACCGTAATTTTGCTTCCCAAAGAGATTACAGATCTTGCCTTTATAAGTTCTTACTATAAGCAAAAATAACGAATTTTAAATTTAATTTTATCAACGTATTAGTTAATAAGTATTTACTTAGATAAGTTCATAAAATATGTACCGTGCAGCTACAGAATCGTTCATCACATTAATGAATAATTGTATTATCATTTTTTGTTAGATAAATCTATCATCAGAATAGACGACTCATGAAAATTCGATTTCTTTTATTGAATACAAGCCATATAAAAAATTGCCCATGAAATCATCACAACTTGGCTTATATTAATAAAAGGTATACATTTTCACGATGATCATTATGTGAAAGGAGCGAGAAATGACTACGGAACCAACTGGAATCCCTTTTAATTTGTATAAACTTAACAAATAAGGAACAAACGATATGGCAGCATTGCTTACACGGTAATAATAACAACTTAAATTGGAAAGTATTCTATATTGTACTGTAAATAATCGCTATAAGTATATAAAGCTATTAGAATTTAATTATGTTATCAAGAAATCAAAGTGAGATTAAAATTAATATTATAGTTATATAGTAAATATAAAACAATGAACACGCGGCTGAGTATTTAATATTTTCTAAAATTAAATGAATCTCAAACAGACTTTTAGGGAAAATATTAAATGTACAGGAGATGTACCATTGTCACTAGAAATGTACGCATTAGATAAATACTGGACTGTAGCGGTTAGGAGATATACCTATATATAAAATGCACAACCGTTACTGTACCTATTAATTTAATATCTTTATGTAAGTCAAAAAAGTCTTCATTGTAAGTCGGTGACTGTCGACCACGGAGGTGACACTTGCAGTTCAATAATGTGGAAACTGAAGGCAATACTATGCTCTTAAAAAACATTCAAAACATCAAGCTGCAAGAACCAATATTTTATTTCTAATTGGTTATTTGATGCCAACTTATAACTTTGAATACATAAAATGTTCAGAATAAATAAACTTGTAAATAAATCCTGAACCTGTGAATCAGATCAATATCTACAAATTTACTAAATTGCAGGTGTCGCTTCACAAAACCAATAAGCACATTCCATATAAACTAATCGATTATAAAAATACAATTTTATATTACTTGTGTAAAATAATTTCGAACATTAAGTCTGTCCGATGGACATTAAATTGATTTTATTAAAAGTTGTGAAGTTTTTGAAGCATATCAGTGCTGTTTAAGTACGTAAGGGATGTATAATTTTTTCCTATTTTTGTAAATTAAATTGCTTGATACAATTATTTGGTAAATAACGCAGGGTGTCGCGTCACAAACTTGGTAATTTTATCAATTATTTAACGCAGTTGCACGTAGACAAATATAGAATTATTAGTAGGTACTTTATTCTCCATGTGACCAAAACTGACACCAAACAAATATATCCGTACTTCTTACTTTACGAGATCCTTCAGTAACTTATATCTTTATGGAGAAATAAATAACAATAAATCTGCATTAACTCGTATAATAAGTGTATGTACCTATTCCTTTTCATTCCTTATATTCCGAATTCTATCTTGTGTACATACATATTCATATAAAATGTATTTCATATTGGCTTAATCTGTGATATATAATAGAAATTGGCACAAACCCGCATTATTTGAAAATGAGACATATTTTGCTGTTGACTTTTGAATTTTGATTTTACCGTTATAATTATGTGATATTAATTTTATGACCGTATGATATTCGGTAGAGAAGTATTCGTCTGATTTTTATCATTGGCAAGAAGAGTTAAGTATTTAAATTACACAATTAACAAAGCATATTGTTAATATTTACTTAAAACATATGGATAGCACATATAACAGTATGGTTTATATAATGACATCGATTTACGAAGGTATAGCCCAGCAGAAATCGACACAAGACTAAAATCGCAAAGCATGATGCATTTTGTATGGACTAGTTGGTATGTTGCAACTTCGAAAAACTTTTTGAGAAATTTTTGGCCTTTTTGCTTTAAAATTCACAAAATATACGATGTTCGACAAACAATGTACCGCACTTCTAAAGTTCATTAAATTTGCAACAATTGAAGCTCAAGCACAACTCTTGAAACCCTATAGGAACCAAACTATGACCTTCATAAAATTAGAGTCTGCAAATGTTGGAAGGGTGCAGGGTGGCGTACACTTGCCTGCGGGCTGGGCTGAAACGCTTTTTTTATGATTTAATACATTTTCCTTTGGTACTATGCACACAAACAGGTATTCAACTCTTCAAAAATCTATTTTTACCTTCATTTCGAGATTGTGAATAAACTATTAGTCTCACAGATTTTTCTGTGCTTTAATGAAAGCAAATAATAGTTGATTATTACATCGAGCACAAAGTAATTTATTATTGCACCGAGTGCCTGATTTAGAGCTTAGGCTCTAATCTAACAGGCACGAGGGCAATATAAATTACTTAAAGCGAGGTGCATAATCTGCTTTTCTTTCAACTATTACCTATAGGAATACCTAGTAGATAAAAGAAACTCATATCAAACAGTTAAAATAGAAGTTTCTATAACACTGTCGGCTTCTTTTAGAATGTTTTCCGGAGTTAATGTGTCGTTAAATGATTCCATTTTAATTCGAAGCCGAAGCACTCAAAATCAGATAGTATCACACTTTCTCGTTTCCAAAAATATTGTCAAGCAAAATTAACAAAGTTCCCGCCAGATCACTTTTTTAAATTTCTTTCATTTTTAAATCAGAGTTAGCAGCAATCATTTTTAAATTTGGAACAAGTAGGATAGAAACGAATAATACGTACGTAAAAAATGCAATAATGAAATTTCATACATTTTTATTGCTCTAGAGCATTAAAGACTCGCTTTGTAGGTACTGAGTTTTTAGTGTGATTGTGATGAAATTAAAGCATAGTTGGAAGAAAAATGTATTAGAACTTTGTTTCTAATAACTTTTCTCATAAGACGAGCGACTTTGCTAATATTTTGATCCGGGCTGTAGCTAAACTAGCTTGGTCTCTATAGAGTTTATAGGAACTGCGGTTGGGCTTAAATTGTTACAAATTTAATAAACTCTAAAAAAGTATCGTGCATTTCAGCCCAGCTCTCAAGCAAGTACACGGCCCCCTGGACCCCTTCTTGCATTCGCAGGCTCTGATTTTGAGACGGTGTGGTGGGGCTTGCTCGTTTTTAGTTGCTAGTGGGATGAGGTCGCAGGAGCTCATATCCTAACTCATATCTCACTCACTGAGGTTCTAACCTTCTCTACCCCCAGCTATTTTTGCACTTAGAGGTAGGTGCAGAACGCATGGAAATCTTCGAAGGGCCATAGCTTAGTTTTTAATTGGGCTACATTTGAGTAAATGGATTTTTGTGTGTCGAAAAACGCATAGTTTATGATATTTAGAGCAAAAAGTTAAAAAAGTCCGTGGTGCACCGCGAGCACATGTTTTTCCAAGTTGCAAATTTGGATAAACACCTCCCTAACTGGCCCAAACAACATACTAAGAATACAGAACTACATCAAACTTATACTGGACTAGCATAGGCCGAACTGTTTAAAAAAAACTTATTGATCTTATACGTTATTTCTCCAATACAGAATAAAGTTAATTCGCTTAGATGTTTAGGTTATCTGTATTTAATATTGGACTAACACCGCCAATATTAGAACAAATACGCCAAGTGCCATTTCCTACAGTACGCCTGGCACCAACAACGATGGTCGATGTCGTTGTCTTCATAGATTTTTTTTATCATACCTAACCTCGCTACACTACGCTGCACTCGTAAAATATTAACAATAATATAATGCTCATGCTGAGATCTTCATATCAATCATGTAATGTGTAGCTGGAGCTAAGGAATAAACGGATTTAAATGTTTCATTTTAGACCTCGAGTTAAAGATGCAAACAATACACTCTGCAAACAATTGGGGTCGTTTTAAATATGAACCTAATAGGTCTTAGCTTAATTAATAAAAAAAATACCGTTGATAAGGTTAGCAACGGTTTTTTTTTTATATTGACGGTTTCAGCCATAAATACCATAATGGCTGTATTCTTATCCTGATTTTTAATTTCTTACACCACACTCTATTTTGATTTAGCCCAAAAAGTAATATTTTTTCTGCAAAGCAATACTTTGCAAGAATTGCCATACACGCGAATATTTTTTTTAAATTCTTGCCTTTATTCCGTAGCTCCAATTACACGAATACGTAGCCAGATATGTCCCTGTTTTTAATACGAATGATTGATACTGTTCGCCCAGTTACGAATACGAGCAGTGTTATATTAAATGTAATGAAAAATACAGTAATACATTGTAAGCTTATGTCGTACTGTATCTATACATTATACTAGGTGACAACCTTCACAATAAAATGAAGACTTCAATATTCCGTTTGTTTTATTACTACCAGCCCGCCCCGGCTTTGCTCGGTTTATACAGATGTGACGGAAAGGTGATCATACTTTAAAAGCTGCTTCTACCACTGTAAATTAACAACTTGCTCCAAGAAACTCAATAGACAATTCCCAGAAATAAATTTTTCTCCATACTTACAAAATCGTCGTCAGTTGACCAAAGTTTGTAAGGGAGATATTCTTTTTTTGGGAGTTGTCTATGACGTACTTGGAGAAATTTGTTAATGTGTGTGTTAACATGTGCAGCAGAAGTAGCTATTTTTTCACCTTTTCGATAAACCCTGTTTGTTACCGGCCAAACCCGATTTCAGACCAAACTAGTTTATCCTAGGCTAAACCGGTGTATCCGCGACGTGCTGCAATATTCTATTCCGCACGAGAGACTTTCGCCTTTATGTGTTCTACATCTGACTGCGAATATGTACAATCTGCACATCACTTATGGGAGTGTATTCTTTGGCAGAATGAACGCAATATTATATTGAATAATGTACAGGCTGCATCAGTAGTTGTTAACTATACGGACCTTGTGGAAACTAGAACAAATATCCGTGCATTTAAGCGATTTCTTTTTTTTTTTTTTCTTAGTCCTGATCCCCGCCAACAAAATTGGCGCCTTATGTGCTAAACCTCAAACATTCCGGTCAATCTCATTCATACATTCATTCTTCATACTAAATCTTTCTTTCATTCATCATCTTTCATTCTGTGGGTAAGAGTCCCACTTACTCTAGTCTACGGGCATGGTTTATTACTTATTAAAATATAGTGTTAAAATGTGTAAATACAATAATACATTGTGCTAAAAAAAAGGTACTGTTTATCACAATAGAGCGGCATGCTGATTATCACAAATATACAATGTGCTTATTTTTACATATTGAGCAAAAAGTGCTTTTTATCACATTGAGCAAAGTGCTATTTATCACAGTACAAATAAGGCGATTTATCACAGCAAGTACAAATAGGGATAAAACACACAAGCACGGTTATCAAAAATATCACAGAAAATTATTACACATACTATAGACTTAGGTACTAACATGATGTACTGCCGGCTATACGTGTCCTGCCTGCATTCCGTGCTTACATTTAAATATTATACAAAATACTAATGAAGCACGGTGCGCTTCAGGTTTTGTTCCGACGTATAACCGCAGTGGCTACTCTAATACAGTACTCCAGAAACTTTTCCCTAGTTTTCTTGTCCATGAGCCCATGCAGTCTCTCCCTCGTTATTTTCCTGTCCAGCTCACATTCAAGTCGGTAGCGTTCCCTGATAAATAAAGGGCACTCTACAAGTATGTGCTGGACAGTCTCTGCCACGCCTGGATCGCAGACGCACGATGGACTCTCCTTACACTTGAAGCGATTCAAGTATTCAGAGAACCCACCGTGCCCCGTCAAAACTTGCGTGAGGACGCCTTCGGGCCGCACTTGTTGTACAATACGGAAGGCAGCTATTGCATCCGGAAGGAACATTTTCGTCACGGAAGCGGTCTCGCCCGACACATATCTTCGATTCCATTCATCAAGCGATTCCAAACGGATCTGTCGCTTGATAAATGAAACCGGACATTGGTCGTAGTCTGGCTTCCTCCATAACGACAATGCTGCCTCCTTGGCTAATTCGTCCGCTCGCTCATTCCCCGGCAGGCCCGCGTGGGCCTTGATCCAGAACAAAGTCACAGCTTTGCTCTGGCCCAGGGCATGAACCAGGTTGGCGCGCGCGCGAACCGCCAGGGGATGGAGAGAGCCATGGTTTGCAAGCGTCTGCAATGCGGACATTGAGTCGCTGTACAAGCAATAGCTCGCCTCTTGCCGCTTGAGGATCACTTCAGTGGCCTTGCAAATGGCCAGGAGTTCCACCTGGTAGACTGTGCAGTACGCGGCAAGGCTAAGCTTGAGGTTCCGGACTTCGCCTACATTATCCCAAATGGATAATGCGGCTCCGACCTTCCCCTCAATCTTGCTGCCGTCGGTGAATATTCGCACCGTCTGTCTGCACATTGTTACTGTCTAGTAACTCTTGGTCTGTCAGGCATATGAAGTCCAGGGGCATTTGCGTAGCCGGATGAGGAGCTTCTGCAAACCTCACCGCCCTCTATATCTCCCTGTCTCCTGGCACAAACCGGGATGACACTCTCCTCGCTTCATACAGGGCGGCTGCCTCCTGTATGCGCAGGTCTAGAAGTACTATCCCAGACAAGGCCAGTGCCGAGTTCAATGAGACAGTGCGGTAAGATTTGCAGAGCTTTTGAGCGAAGCCTCGTTGAACAGAGCCTAACCTCTTCCGCATACCCAACTTTTTTGCAGCGGGTGCCCAAGCGGCGGCTGCGTAAGTAACTATGGGCTCAATCGTTGCTGTGTAAATTGTGTGAATGACTTGTGTGCTCAATCCCCAGCTCACCTTTGCGGCTCGGGACAGCTGCTTGTATACGTCAGCTGCCCTCTTACAGACGTTCGCGGCATGCTCATTAAAAGTGAGCTTTTCGTCTATGGTTAGACCCAGCAACTTCATTTTCTTGACCATACCGATGTCGACCCCGGCCATCCTCAGTATTGGAGTGTCGTACTTAAGCTTATTGGTTATGGTCATCGCACAGGTTTTGTGCGGTGCAAACCTCAGCTTATTTCGGACGCCCCAATCATGAACATGGGCGAGGGCTGCATTGGCAGATCTCGAGACTTCAGTCACCGTGTCCCCATCCACGACCAAGACGATGTCATCCGCGAACGCCTGAACGAAAAGTCCACGCTGCTCAAGTTCCTGCTGTAGTGGGTCGAGAAGGAGGTTCCACAGGATTGGACCTCCGATCGACTCCTGAACGCAGCCCTTGCTAGTCTCTCGAGTACATTCCTCAGATAGCTGTCCATAAGCCTTCTGATGTTGACCGGGCACTTTTCCTCAGCCAGTCTGACTCTAATAGCAGGCCACCAGGCGCTATCGAAGGCGCCCCCTATATCCAACGACACCATTTAAGCGTTTTTGCCATACCTATTATTGGAATCAAATCTATTAGCTCACAATGTTAGGACCCATATTCATGCAAATTTTTATCCGTGGTGAGTATTGGAGTGTCGTACTTAAGCTTATTGGTTATGGTCATCGCACAGGTTTTGTGCGGTGCAAACCTCAGCTTATTTCGGACGCCCCAATCATGAACATGGGCGAGGAATCATGAACCTTGTAACTTGCGGTTCTAACATTGGAATTTTGTATTTTTCAGAAAATGGGCAACATTATTATTATGTCCTTTATTAATTACGTGTCTTATAAATTACATTTTTAAATATTTTAATAAAATAAATTAAAAACAAAAACATTTAAAAATATAAATATATATAAAAAATAGAGGCCCACCGGTATCGGGCACAGGGTCCAAGCTACCGGCGGCCAGGGCTCCAGAGAAAGGAACCTCCTAACAATACGAGCCGTGTCCAGCAGTGCTGCTTTCTGGATCAGGCCCTTGACCCAGCCGCCTAACGAGAGCCTCCTAAGGTGTTGGTCGAGGCTCGTGGCTATTAAGCCATTGGCCGACACGACTATCGGTACAATGATCGCTGTGTCCACATCCCACATGTCGACAACCTCGCGAGCCAAGTCAAGATACTTGTTTTGCTTATCTTTCTCGGCTTTCACGAGGTTCCCGTCATGCGGGACGGTAATATCAACAATCATTGCACGCCTCTCGATTCGGTCCACCACCACAATATCAGGCTTATTGGCTACAATAGTCCTGTCAGTGATGATGGACCGATCCCAGTACAATGTGATACTGCCATTATCGAGAACTGGGTCGGGCACATACCTGTAGTACGGTACCTCCGATGCCACAAGAGTGTATTTCAGAGCAAGTTGCTGATGGATAATCCTGGCTACAAGGTTGTGCCTATGCAAGTACTCTTCGTTAGCTAGACGAGAACAACCAGGGATAATGTGGCGGATCGATTCACCCGGACGGTGACATGCCCGACAGATGTCAACCGTGCCATCCTTCACAATAAATCTCCGGTAGTTATTCGTCATGATAACTTCGTCCATAATTGCACAGACAAAACCTTCGGTTTCCCCAAAGAGGTCACCGAAACGCAGCCAGGCTACGGACGCTGATTGATCTACATCAGGCCCATGTAGGGCCCGGAAAAAGCGTCCGTGAAGCTCCTTACTCTGCCATACTTCCCTGCGGTCTTTAGTATCAAGCACTACAGGCTTGCGCCAGTTCTCATTCGCCAAGGAGAGCGGGGTGAGTCCCTTGTCCACTGCTACTACATCTCGATGCATACCCACTTCGGTGTTTAGAAAGTATTCCCTGAGATTGCATATCTCGCGGTTGTGGAGGTTTTTGGCATTTAAAAAGCCACGGCCTCCACACTTCCGCGGGATATACAATCTCATGACCGATGATCGTGGGTGATGCATTCGATATGCAGTCAGCAGTGTGCGGACCCGCCTATCCAGGGCGTCAAGTTCCGTTTGAGTCCATTTGAGTATGCCGAAAGAGTACATCAATACCGGCATGACCCAACCGTTGAAGGCGCGCACCTTGTTTCCGCCCGAAAGAAGGCTATTGAATACCTTCTTCAGGCGGCCAAAGAAGCGCTCCCCCAACGATTGCTTCATGTCAGTAGTGCTGATACCTAACGCTTCCGACATACCCAAATACTTATAGGTTTCGTTTGGAGAGAGGGATCTCAGGTTTATGGAACCCGTGAGTTGAACTCCTACGGATTCCACAATCTCCCCTCGCTTTACATGCATGACCGCACATTTGTCCACACCAAACTCCATCCTGATGGCGCTACTAAAAGTTTCAGTTACTTTTAGTAGCTCCAACAGTTGAAGATTGTTGGGGGCAAAGAGCTTCAGGTCATCCATGTAAAAGAGGTGAGATATAACCTGACTACCTCTCTTCAACCGATAGCCCAGCCCTGAATTCTCCAAAAGCATGCTTAGAGGATTCAGGGCTAGACAAAACCAAAGTGGACTCAAACTATCGCCCTGGAATATACCTCGCTCAATCCTTACAGGTTCGCTATTCCTCTGGATATTTCGACATCCTGGATAGCGAAGGACTGTGCTCCATTGTCCCATACACGACATCAAGAAGGTGCGTAGAGTTGTATCTATTTTATACAATTCTAGCACCCTCATGAGCCATGTATGAGGCACCGAGTCATAGGCCTTCTTATAATCTATCCAACATGTCGACAGATCCTTTCGGGAACGCCGAACCTGTTGGCTAATGGCCATATCTATGAGGAGTAGCTCCTTAGTACCGCGGGACCCGTTCCTACATCCATTCTGAGAGGCCGACATGATCGAGTTATTATCGACGTGTTTATTAATTTTATCTCTCAAAATGGATGTAAGAACCTTATAGACCGTCGGTAAACATGTAATAGGTCTATAATTTTTGGGTTCCGCGGTGCTACCAGATTTGTGGAGCAGGTGGGTAATTCCTGTTGTAAGAAACTTGGGTAGCGAACCAGACTCTAAGGCTGCCTGGTACTGAGATGCCAAACGAGCGTGCGACCTTTGCAGCCATTTTATCCAGAAGTTGTGCAGCCCGTCCGGCCCTGGAGATTTCCAGTTCGGCAACGGACGGACTGCACGGGCTACATCTTGGGGGCTGATCGTGATAGCCCCCATTTCTTGTATTGGATCACACGCTCGCTCAACATCCCGAGTCCAATCACCTTCGGTGTGACTGACAGGCACCGACCAGATGCTGCGCCAAAATGTGAACATGGCATCATCATCCGGCAGGCGCGTATCAGTCACACCTTGGTCGGGGCGCTCCCAAGCCCGGTAAACCCACCTTTCATTTCTTTGGAATGTGCGATTCTGGGTGTATCGCTCCACTCGCCGCCTATACCTACGAATCCGATTTGCCCATGCATACACTTTTTGCTTCAGGAAGTCGATGCGCTCTGTAACCTGGGATATATAGTCTTCGGGGCTGACATCGGTCCCCGAAAACGCCCGTCTCACAAAGCGCATCACTCTTGGGCGATTATTGCCCTCCCTGAAGCAAATTAGTTTGCCGATGAGTGCTCTGGCCCCACCAATACGACGTTCGATCCTGCACTGCCAAGCCGGTACGGCTGGTTTCTGTCGTGTAGCTCTGTCATCTGCAAATTTGACGTGAGCTACACGACATGCCGCTACAGCCGCGCAGTACATGATCGAATGTGTATCAGTGAGGTCTTCGCAGTCATCAAAATAGTTTGACAACTGCGAATCCAGAACAGCCACCAGCGCCCTATTTTTGTTATGCATGGGCAAACGAGGTAATCGTGGCCTAAGTTCGGGTGGCATGTAGCGATATTCCCGAATAGCACACTCCAAAGCACTCCTCAATTCATCATTGCACTGGGTACTTACGTTTGTAACCATGACACTACTCGCCTCGTCAGCGTGGATGGGAGTATGGTTGGGCTGTGGTGGCACCACAGCCTGCGACGATGGAGCAGTGACACGGTCACCCATTTCCGTTCGGAGGCGATCAAGTACAGTATCATCCAACATACGATTACGCTGGATGACCCGCACCTGATCCGAGAGTCGTTGGGCCGAAACGTTGACGGCTGGCTCAAGCACCTGAAACAAAGAGAGCATCCGGACACGGTACGCGGTCAGGTTGTTTCCTCCCTCTGTAGCCCCAAAGTATGCGCGCATGACATTTTCATTGATAGATTGTGTCCATCTCATGCGCTGCACACTTCCGCCGGGTGCTGGGACCCTATCAGAGACCGGTAGGCCTCGAGGTCCTAAGCGGTCCGGCGGCCGGCGTCCTCCCCGTCGACGCGCAGGTGGTGGTGTCGTCGGCGGCGAGAAGTACTCGTCGCTCGAGCTCGACGCAACTGCCACGGCCTGCGTCACAGCACTCACGATGGGGCTGGGTTCCGGCGGCGGCGAGGCGGAGCTGGGCGACGAGGCCGGAGGTGGTGGGCGTGCTTTTCGTGCTGCAGCTCTTGTCAACATGTCTTTTTACATTTTATTTATCTTGGTGTTGTGGATATTGTTCATGTTTAAATATCAGGTGCTATTGCAGGTTTTTTTTTTCCATTGATTCTTTGCATGTTGTGGTTTTTTTTTCTTCAGATTATTGTATATTACTTGTATATTATTTAAAAGGAAAATTCGGAGAGAAAAAATATTTGACGTCCGTGTTGACAGCCGAGCCACAGATTTGTTATTTATTATTATTATTATTATATACTTTATTGTACACCACTTAAATAATTACAGGTAAAAACATTATAAAGATCAGTGTACAATGGGCGGTCTTATCGCACAAGGCAATCTCTTCCAGACAACCTTTGGATGGACAAAACGACAACAACAACGACAACATCATCTTTTCGATAATTTGGCTTTTAATCCTCATCTTCATATCATTTCGGGTTGCTGGAATTTGCGCCGGAATCTACATTATTGTCCTTCCCTTCTTTCTGTATAGAACCGTTATCAGTGAGTATTTCATGTTTTAACTTACACAGCAACTGGGCTTATCCCAATTGTAAACGACCCTTTGTCTCCTGCTTGTTATGGAGGGAAGTGGAAATTTGTATTTTTTTCCTACTCCTCCGTTATTATTTTCTGATTAATTTCGTTATGGGATCCAAGACAGTTAAATTCATTCTCCGGGACTTCGTCGAGCTTCATTGCATCGGCGCATTTCTAGTGGTCGCTAAGATTGATTCTGGCTTTCAGGAGTTGCAGTGGTTGGGGAATAAAGCGGTGAGATTGTCGTTGTCTAAAAATGAAACCCAGCTAGATCGATTTATCGCCCCCGAAAGACCCTGCATACTAAATTTCATGCAAATCGTTGGAGCCGTTTCCGAGATTCAGATTATATATATACCTACATATATACAAGAATTGCTCGTTTAAAGGTATTATTATGTCCTGTATTTAACTAATTTCTTATTCAAAACATTTTTAAATATTTTTATAAAGCATACAAAAACAAAAAACACTTAAAAATATAAAAAATAGAGGTCACCTGTATCGGGAACGGGGTCCAAGCTACCGGCGGTCAGGGCTCCAGAGAGAGGAACCTCCTAACAATACTAGCCGAGTCCAGCAATACTGCTTTCTGGAACATTCCCTTGACCCATCCGCCTAACGAGAGCCTCCAAAGGTGTTGGTCGAGGCTCGTGGCTATTAAGCCTTTGGCCGACACGACTATCGGTACAATGATCGCTGTGTCCACATCCCACATGTCGACAACCTCGCGAGCCAAGTCAGGATACTTAATTTGCTTATATTTCTTGGCTTTCAAGAGGTTCCCGTCATGCGGGACGGTAATATCAACAATCATTGCACGCATCTCGATTCGGTTCACCACCACAATATCAGGCGTATTGGCTACAATAGTCCTGTCAGTGATGATGGACCGATCCCAGTACAATGTGATACTGCTATTATCGAGAACTGGATCGGGCACATACCTGTAGTACGGTACCTCCGATGCCACAAGAGTCTATTTCAGAGCAAGTTGCTGATGGATAATCCTAGCTACAAGGTTGTGCCTATGCAAGTACTCTTCGTTAGCTGGACGAGAACAACCAGAGATAATGTGGCGGATCGATTCACCCGGACGGTGACATGCCCGACAGATGTCAACCGTGTCATCTTTCACCTCTCTGTCCTTCACAATAAATCGCCGGCAGTTATTCGTCATGATAACTTCGTCCATAATTGCAGTGACAAAACCTTCGGTTTCCCCAAAGAGGTCAACGAAACGCAGCCAGGCTACGGATGCTGATTGATCTACATCGGGCCCATACAGGCCCGGAAAAAGCGTCCGTGAAGCTTCTTACTCTGCCATACCTCCCTGCGGTCTTTAGTATCAAGCACTACAGGCTTGCGCCAGTTCACATTCGCCAAGGAGAGCGGCTACGTCACGTCGAGAGAGGCAGCGTGTTCCTTGTCCACTGCTACTACATCTCGATACATACCCACGTCGGTGTTTAGAAAATATTCCCTGAGATTGCAATCTCGCGGTTGTGGAGGTTTTTGGCATTTAAAAATCCTCGGCCTCCACACCTCCGCGGGATATACAATCTCATGACCGATGATCGTGGGTAATGCATTCGATATGCAGTCAGCAGTGTACGGACCCGCCTATCCAGGGCGTCAAGTTCCGTTTAAGTCCATTTGAGTATGCCGAAAGAGTACATCAATACCGGCATGATCCAACGAAAGAAAGAAGGCTTTTGAATACCTTCTTCAGGCGGCCAAAGAAGCGCTCCTTCAACGATTGCTTCATGTCAGTAGTGCAGATACTTAACGTTGCCGACATACCCAAATACTTATAGGTTTCGTTTGGAGAGAGGGATCTCAGGTTTATGGAATCCGCGAGTTGAACTCCTACCTTTAGTAGCTCCATCAGTTGAAGATTGTTGGGGGCAAAAAGCTTCAGGTCATCCATGTAAAGGAGGTGAGATATAACCTGACCACTTCTCTTCAACCGATAGCCCAGCCCTGAATTCTCCAGCAGTATGCTTAGAGGATTCAGGGCTAGACAAAACCAAAGTGGACTCAAACTATCGCCCTGGAATATACCTCGCTCAATCCTTACAGGTTCCCTATTCCTTTGGATATTTCGACATCCTGGATAGCGAAGGACTGTGGTCCATTGCCCCATACACGACATCAAGGTGCGTAGAGTTGTATCTATTTTATACAATTCTAGCACCCTCATTAGCCATGTTTGAGGCGATTCATATGCCTTCTTATAATCTATCCAACATGCGACAGATCCTTTCGGGAACGCCGAACCTGTTGGCTAATGGCCATATCTATGAGGAGTAGCTCCTTAGTACCGCGGGACCCGTTCCTACATCCATTCTGAGAGGCCGACATGATAGAGTTATTATCGATGTGTTTATTAATTTTAACTCTCAAAATAGATGTAAGAACCTTATAGACTGTCGGTAAACATGTAATAGGTCTATAATTTTTGGGTTCCGCGGTGGTACCAGCCTTGTGAAGCAGGTGGGTAATTCCTGTTGTAAGGAACTTGGGTAGCGAACCAGACTCTAAGGCTGCCTGGTACTGAGATGCCAAACGAGCGTGCGACCTTTGTAGCCATTTTATCCAAAAGTTGTGCAGCCCGTCCGGCCCCGGAGATTTCCAGTTCGGCAACGGACGGACTGCACGAGCTACATCTTTCATTTCTTCTATTGGATCACACGCTCGCTCAACCTCTCGAGTCCATTCACCTTCGGTGTGACTGACAGGCACCAACCAGATGCTGCGCCAAAATGTGAACATGGCATCATCATCCGGTAGGCGCGTATCAGTCACACCTTGGTCGGGTCGCTCCCAAGCCCGATAAACCCACTTTTCATTTCTTTGTTATGTGCGATTCTGGGTGTATCGCTCCACAAGCCGCCTATACCTGCGAATCCGATTTGCCCATGCATACACTTTTTGTTTCAGGTAGTCGATGCGCTCTGTGACATGGGATATATAGTCTCGGGGGCCGATATCAGTCCCCGAAACTATATAACAATAAGTTGAAAAAGTTTTATCGCAATCATATGACCGGTATAGCAGCGCATAACATACAAAAAAATAATTTTATACAATATGATAAATGGAAAGATAAAAGTACAACTTGGTTTAATAAAATTGATTTATTAACTTATTTTACAAATAAATACAAACCAAATAATACACGCTTGGGTTATGTTTTAAACATAAAGTGCAAAGTACTCTTAAAAGAACAAAATGCAAGACCTTTATTTAGCTACCAGAGCTTGTAAAGGAATATGCAAAAACTCTATACGGCTTCTTTCACACGCGCCGACACAGTCTCAACATGTGGAAAGAGCCTAAGATCGGGGTTTTGGAAATGTTAAACTATAAAATTTGCTTAATCTAAAAGAATGCATCAAATATTTAAAATACTTAAAACAGATTAGTTTCTTTTAATACAAAAGTATTAGAGTTTTGACTAAATCTTATACAGTTGCTTAAATTTCAAATGTATATTATTATATAGGAATATCCTATTCTTAATCTATCTATAAAACCTGAAAAGTGGAAAATGCAGATCAGATCGTAAAGTAAAATTACAATAATACCATTGGTTCAGGATTCTATGATCTCCATTGTTTATTTCTGTTTCGCCGCTGCTGATCAGATACCTGCAGACTAATTGCGCTGATGAAGCGAGTAAAGCAATCACTTTAAAATCAGTATTTTAAGTCCGCGACATAAATTTTAGCCGGTCAGAAGATGGAGGTGATGAAATGGTTGAAAAATTATGAAATACGGTAGTTTGAATGTGAAACCGTATAATAATGTTAATTCGTTTTATGTCCAGTACGTACAGCACTTTTAATGCAGTATTTCTTCCCTTCACTCCCCAAAACACAACTGATTTGTATTTAACTGTTGTATGCCGTAAATAAATGAAAAAAATAATTAAAGCCATTGTGTCTCGTTTAGATCTGCGTTCAAGGATACAACGGGTTAATGACGTTTCACGTACTCAATATAAGGTAGGAGATATTCCTAATCTTCTTGGCCGCCCTGAAGTTGGCTACAATGGCTGCGTTTTGCGCATCGGAAAGCCTATGGTCAGCCCGGCCAATAAGATGAGGATGATGATGCCGTAATGTCGAATCGAACACGTGCCATACGCATGATGGCCAAAAACCTCAAAACCAAAAATGTAAGAGGGGTAAAATGAGAGTGAGTACGGTCAAAATAACTGTGCATCTCGCTGGAATGCCCGCCCCCTCCCGCCTACCCGCGCGCCGCCCCGCCTTCGTCGCATGCGCCAATAGCGAGAGTCGAACCTCAGAGTGACGTCACAGAAACAAGTGCAGTTATTATGACCGTGTTATAGTTGTTCATAGTGTTAGTGCTACAGAACTAGGGTTACCGACATAGCCCGAACAATTGCCAAACTAAAGTGACATTGCTTGCAGAACGGATCGTCGATGGGGCCGAAAAGTTCTGGAGTGGCGACCGCGTACCGGAAGACGTTGAGTTGGAAAGCCCCCATAAGTGGAGCGATGTCCTGTAGCCTTATTACGTATTGAATTCGGCAAGCAAAAGGCAGAGTATGAAAAATCGACGAATCATGTGATTCGTCGATTGCGAGATTGCGAGATGAAAGATGCGATGTGGATTTCAGTCAATATGATTGGCCGATTTTTCATACTCCTTTCCTTTGCCTTGAAGAATTCATTACGCAATAACGCTACTGGTCAAGGTTGCAGGAGTCCGGTGGATGCAAGAGGCACAGGACCGATCAGTGTGGCGACGCTTGGGGGTGGCCTAAGTCCAGCAGTGGACGTCTTTAGGCAGAATTGATGATGATGATGATGATGATGAGTGTTAGTGCTACACGAAGTATGCGGCAAGCTGCGCCATCTTGTCCTTGGGCTGCTTGTTGCGGTGCTTGTTGCCGCGCGCCCGGCCGCCGCGTCCTCGCCCCACCGGCGCGCGCGACGCCACCGCGCGGTGCTTCTCCACCTGTCACAAATAATACACATTAAAAAATGATGTAGTTCAGTCTAAATGATATTCATATTATTTATTGTACACAAAACAAACATAAACAAATACAAAAGGACAACTAATGTACAAAGGCGAGCTAACCATGACTGGGTATAGTACTCCACAATGACTTGCTGAACACTAACTACAATAATACTAACCAGTGCACTAAAGGTGGGCTCGCAGTACAGACAGGCCGTCATCTCGGTGATGGCGGCGGGCAGACGCGTCCTCTCGGCGCGGTACTCCACAGTGACCTGCTGCGCGCCGCACACTCCACACGCCGTGTCGCACACTGTCACACGCGTCGCGTCCTCGAACACATTTATTATTACGTCGCAACTGGAATGAAAAGAAAATATTGAAATTGTATCGAATAGAATAAGAATAGGACTCACTTTTTTTCTTTTTTTTCGGGTTCTTTAAAATTTTATAATATTCAGTGTTCTCTTGGCAGCTACGCGAGCCGCCTAGCATTTATCAAAGCGGCCGGTTACGAACATTTAAGTATAGATAGTTCAACTCATTTTCGCAGCGCCATGTGTGGGTGCGTGCGGGGTTACGTTTGGGTAACCTTGTTTGCCTCGGTACACGGACGACTACCGCGTCACTGCTACACAAACGAAAGCTGTATAATTACAAGCCACGAAAAAATGGCACCGCGCGCAAAGATGATTTGAACATACATACATACCGCTATGAGGACATACATACCGGTTACACGCCAGTTTCCACTTGGGCGCAGAGGGGTCTAGCACAAGCACCCCCGACTCACACTCCACACAGCCTGACACTCCTGTCGAGTTCACGCCGTAAGGACAAGTCGGATGTGTGCACGAGTTGCAGCCGAAACCCTTCTTCATGTCCCTGGAAATAAATGTTTAACAAAATAAAAATGATCAACAGTATGCAGAGCATTTACAAGTGGAATTCATAGTTAGACAGTAACATTTAATAAAAATAAACCAGCTTTTTATATTAAAAAATGCATTGTCACGAAAAAAAAAAACTTTGCACGGTGGGTCAAATTGTTATTAATATTATTTTGCACAGGAGGGACAGGTAAACTAAATAAAAATATATGAAAGGATTGACAGTCAGAATAACCCCATGCGAGAAATTGTAGTATCGAAGACTTCACCTAACTAGGTTGCGAAATCACCCACCAGCTTGTGAAGTTTCACTAAGAAAATCGATAAAGTTACTTGAAAGGCGGATGGTTGTAGTAGTACGTACACAGCGGTTTATTGGTTTCGTCGTTACCTGTGTGGCCGCCGACAACGTATTTGCATTGAAGGTGGGCGGGAGGGCGTTCTGCTCCTCTTCTCTTCGCTGTTTTTATTATTCTATTTCCAATGAATTTATCTCGTCCTACCTTTACGCTGACGATCAGCAAATATATTCCCAAGCTCCGGTAGAAGAATTGTCCGAGGCAGTTAATATGGTCAATACGGATTTAGATCGTATTTCTGATTGGAGTTTGACCCACGGTCTGAAGGTAAATCCTACCAAGACTCAAGTCACTGTTGTCGTCAGTCGAAAGCCGAAAATAAATTAGCCGCAGCTTCCCGGACTGTCGTTGATAGCTCAGCTTTTCCATACAGCTACTCAGTGAAAGACCTGGGTATTTTAGTTGACAAAGACTTTCCGTGAGGTCCTCAGCTGCAGAGGTTAGCCGCAAGTTGTTTGCACGTAACCAAACCCTCGCTATATCGCTATAACGCTTCATGTTCCTTCCTGACACACATTCTAGACATATGAGATCATCGGAGAATTTGAAATTTTTGATGCCTGCTCATTCCTCTAAGTTTTACGACAAATCGTTTACCGGTGCCTGTTAGACAAGCAGTGGGGCTTGTCTCTTACGCTTTTATATTTGGATCTAATTTCTTTCACCATCATCCCAAATATTTTGTTTTTGGTTTGCCCCTCCTCTCTTTGAATTTATTAACATGTAATATTATCTGTGTATATATAATATATACACAGATAATTTTACATATATATATATAAGTATATATGTATGTAAGTATATGTGTATATAAGTTTAATGTGTGTAATAACAATAAAGTTGTGTATATATTTATGTTTTAAGGTTACACTAGTCGAACATTCTTCCAAACAAACGTAGTCTGGCGATTACTCCACTGTTTGACGATGTACGTTCAAAATTAAAAAATTATATCTAAATATTTTGGAATTGCATGATCTTGTTCCGCCTAGCCCGTTTCATCATCGGACTACAAGACGTAAGGCGATGCGCCATCGGTACATGTTGGACATTCCACTCAAACGCACTAAACGTTTTGGAAATACTTTCATTATGCGTACAGCTAAGGAGTGGAATTCCCCGCCGGAGTCGGTTTCCCGATAGCTACAATCTAGGAGACTTTAAGTCAAAAGTGAACAAGTTACTTCTAGGCAAACATGCTTCACCGTCGACCGCAACATACCTGAAAGGCGGATGGTTGTAGCAGTACGGACACAGCGGGAAGCTCTTGCCCTTGTTGCCAGAAGACCACGACAGCAGCTCGAAGTCATCGAGAGGACACTTGAGCTCGCGGTAGATGCGCACCGTGCCGTTCTGCGGTAGGCCGTACGTGTCGTCGCAGTGCGAGCAATGGAGGCGGGCGGGTTTGGCCTGGAAGTGACAGACAATTTCAATAGGTCATATGCATGTAATATTTTTATTTGTTAAATGAATTGCTTATGACTTAATAAACAAAGAAGAAAGATTTTTTATACTATCTTGATCAGAAAAGTTATAAAGCGTCAAAAAGACCGACGTGCCATCTGACATCAGATAACACGACTCCCATACAACTGCCATAGAAAAAAGCGTTTTTGTATAGAGGGACAGATATATTTCTTTAAATTGTTATATCTCGTTCGTTTTCGATTAATTTTGATTCTGTTTTCAATTTTTTTTTTTTTATCTGTAAACTGGTCAAATAAATATTTATTTGATTTATATTCCCTATTTTACGGGATTGGGCGGGATTATGAAGTAAAAAACATTTATATTCCTGTGTCACCAAACTGTGGCACATTAGAAGTCCATGCGAGCAAAGGACAAATGCTTATTAAAACTCACCTGAATATACCTCATATACCGCCTACACTTGCCACATCTCGACAGCGCTTTCCCGCTTGTCTTCAACGAAGAGAAGTTGACCTCGAACAGCTGATCCATAGCTTCTATAGACCTCACAAAGTACTGGAACTTTCTTCTGAAGATCTCCGTAGTATGAGTGAGAACCGCGTGGAAGTCTGCGCGGCCCACCGCTATGAGATTCAGTTGTTCTTCTAAAGCTGA
This sequence comes from Orthosia gracilis, assembly GCA_947562075.1. NCBI lineage: Eukaryota > Metazoa > Arthropoda > Insecta > Lepidoptera > Noctuidae > Orthosia > Orthosia gracilis. The sequence continues at coordinate 15,340,876 of OX387264.1, read as the reverse complement.
GCGCATTGTTGGTAAAACGAGTTCTGGATCGATCTGAAAAGGGGGTTTATGTTTAACTAGCGAATACCCAGGGAGTGCGACGAAGCAAAAAAGGAAATTTAAACTTTAACTGTTTTTTAAAAAACGTTGACCCACACAAGGAATTTCATCCTGTATCGTGGGTGCGCTTACAAACATATAAACTCACATACACAACACCCAGAGCCGGAAAAACTATCTGTAGGTCATACAAATATTTGTTCCGTGCGGGAATCGAACCCGCGACACGCAGCGCAGCAGTCAATCGCTCAACCACTGCGCCAATATGTTTATTTGTTGGAAAAAGGCTATTTTGTTTTATATTTTTTATTTGTTTTAGTGGTCTCAAACCATCTTCGCATTATTGCCTTTCTAATGAAACTGGTTTGGGACACATTGGTTGGATGGTTACAAACTTTATAACGGCCATAGATAGAAAAAAAAATCCTTGTTTTAAATATTAGGATGACAGGTCGCGAATGTAATATACAGTGTGATGTTTCCGAGTGGGCTCGGATGGCCGAATCAGAAACTATGAGGAATAGCGAAAAACACTGAAAGGAGTTACGGGGGCCGATTTTAATGAAAACTTAAACTGCATCATTGGATTTCTGGCCTAAAAATACAAAAACATGGTTTACTAAGTTCCACAAAAATCAGTTTTAAAGAGCTCCTTTGAGCCTCCTACATGAGTTTCACTCTCAAATCACTTCCTAAAGCTGGATGTGTCATACAAAAGAGATGTTCCAAAATGTATGGACCAAAAACCAGAAATCAATAAGAAGTAACTGCATTGTTCTCGCCAAACTTCGGGACCGTCCTGAAGTTGGCTTTCCGATGCGCTAGGCACAGATCGGTGCTGTTTTTGTATGAGATTTATTACTGCGCAGCCATTGTAGTCAACTTCAGGGCGGCCAAGAAGTTTGGCGAGAACTATACAGTACAACTATTTTCTTAATGTCTTTCGGCATTGCCGAATACAAACGAATGTTAATTGCCATGTCCGTCAATTATTAGATTTATCGTGTACAATAATTTTAATTCAGAATTACAGTCCGTCAAATCTAAGAAGTACCGTTTGACAGTTCTGACAATTGAATGATAGGGATGGGATGAAAAAATCGATTACTATAATATCCGAACTTTAAGAGATCGATTACTATAATATCCGAATTTTAAGAAATCAATTGTTATAATTAAATAAAAGAAATGTTTAGGATATTTTTTTATTCACTACTAGTACTAGTATCGTCGTCTTCGTCATCATCGTCATTTAAATTAATGACCAGTTGATTGTCCATTACATTATCAAAGTGTACGTCTCTTTCGAAGTCGTCCATTATTATTTTCTTTGTTTTTTGTACTACTTTACTCCAATCTTCCTGTGTAACTTGGGCACATGCTTCCTTTAATAAACCTTCCATTTTCTTGACACTGAAGGGTGGTTTTGTGTTGTGTCTTGCTGCATAACCTGTAAAACAATAATGTAACTATTTGATAGCAGACGAAAACCATTGTTTAAATTATAAATGTTAGAAGTACTCGTGTTATTATTATAATATTATAAAATATTACCTTTAACTTGGGCCCAAATCAGTTCAATGGCATTATATTGGCAATGGTACGGAGGAAGTCGTATGACTTTGTGCCCGTGCTCTTCGGCCAATTGGTCAATTACATATGTCGGTTTTGGTGGTTTATGCAATTTCACTAACTGTAATAATTCAGCTTTTAATAGTGACATGTCGGCATCCACTCCTTTTCTTTGCAGCCATGCCACCAAATCTGCTTTCTTATTGGCTGACGTAGGTGCTTTATCAATTTGCACAGAGTGGTATGGGGCATTATCCATTATAATTGTGCTGTTAGGAGGGATATTCTGTAATAAATTTAAGAACCACTCTCGGAACCTTACTGCGTCCATTTCTTCATGATACTCTTTAGTGCTTTTGGATTGGAAAGCTAATAAAGAGTTTTCCACGAAGCCTGTAGACGCTGACCCAGCATGGCATATTATGAGGCGTCCACATTTTCCTATCGGCACCTTCGAGCACGAAGCTTCAGAATCATCAGTCCATGTTTTTGGCACAGAATGGTTGGAATTTAGCCAGGTTTCGTCCAAAAATATTACATTATCCCAGTTTATAATTTGTTTAACTTCGCGCAGGAATGTTAGTCGCTGCATAATTATGTCATGTCGCTCCATAACAATTTTTCGTTTGTCAACTTTTTTGTATCTGAAGCCAATTCCTGTTATTACCGTTCTCAACGACTCTATGCTTCCCTTATACAGCCCGGCATCTTTTAAAGTTGCACATAACTTTGCCAATGTTGGAAATTCGCCTCTTGTAAAATACCCGTATATATGGTTTCTAATAGCATGACTATAGAATTCATCGATGCCTGTCACAGGTTTATTTCTTTTTCGTTTTTTCGGTGTGTGAAGTACGTTACTGTCACTCCCCGAAGGCCCATATTTTTCACTTAATATTTTGCCAACGGTGCGGCTACCAATACCGAGAGCTTCACCGACGCGATCCCGAACTTGTGTAACTGGCAGTAGAAGTCCACCATTTTGAGATTCACGCTCAAAATACTCGTGTAATTTCACCACCAATTCACGAGCCTGGCTGTTCAAAGTACGTCCTCTTTTCGACATTATTAATAAACACTTGCTTAGTTCGGAGTCCAGTATAAATATTGCCAAGGTAAACGGATAAAGAATGATCAGTCCAGAAAAGTAATAGCCAAGTCACAAATTGTAAAACACAAACGAGAAAGCAAGTACGCGCACAGTCAGCTTCCAAGATGGCGAGAGACTGCTGACGCCGAACCGACCGAGCGGACCGCGTGCGCTTGTAGTTGGCAGTGTTGCCAGAAAAAAAAAATTGTAGAGACTTGGACACCTGCGATTTTGCCTATTGACCTAAAAATAATTAAATTAATTTATTTTAGGGTATCTGTGTATTCAGTGCATTATGCGGTCGCGCAGTAACGTCGTTAATTTATAACATCAGGCAACAACATTTTTGTGAATGGGTTCTACATACCTTATTTTTATTAGTTTTAGACGTAGAAATAAGACTTAGAAGAAAAAATTGTAATTGTAAAATCAATGGATGTGCTTGTTAAAAATTTGTTTATTTCTCTGTAATATGCAAACCCATACTATCATACACAAAAATAAATGTAAAAAACACTATCCCTGACTCCATTTACTATTTCGACAGCGTTAGCGCGAGAAACCCCGACTTATTTGGGCGCGAAAATCAAAAATCGACAAATCGCTTTCGACAACTTTTTAAAGAAGCAAATATATTTGATTTATAAATACGTATTTTTGGTGAATGGGTTTTATCTCATATTTTACGATTACATAACTATTTAGTTATGTAATCGTAATATGTGAGATAAATCCCATTCACATGAAAAAATATTTGTTTGGTTGTCAAGTGTAATTTGTAAATAATACATTCGATTTTTCGTATATGTAAACGATTTTTTTGCATACAAGTGTATCCGAAGAGTCGCAACACTACGTGCAGTGACCTAACTACGTAACTTTGTAATGAGGTCAAGAATATAACTATTAGAAATTATTTACTGTGTAAATATGTGTTATTTTGCTTTGTTTGAAAGTTTTCAATTACATTTAGATATTAAGAATTGTACATTTTTAGATACAATAATGAAATCTTTCTAAATTCATGGTTTTATGAAAAAGGTTATCGAAACTGAATAATGTACGTATGAACAAAGTTGTTTCGGTTTGAAAAATATGAAACGTCAAACGGTACCTCTTAGATTTGATGGACTGTAAGTACTTTATTGTTGTTTTGTTTTTATTTCCGTGTGATGATTATAGAGCTGTTAAATTATTTCATTTCCTGCGACTTTAGCAGCTTGCCTCACATTTTTAAAATAAATTACATAAAGTTAAAAGAGTATTAAAAATTCTTTAAACTTCAAGTTGATTGAGAGCGTCCGGTCTGCACCAAGTGCAAAGGGCAACTGATAGAAATCCAACAACAGACGAAACACGAAGTTTGCCGAGGGATATTAAGAAAATAGTTTTACTGTATGTGGATAGATTTCTTATAACGAGCGAAATAACCCTGCCTCAGTCGCAGACCCCAAATCCATGGGGTATCGGAGCTATAGCAAAGTATGCATGAAAAATTATTTATGCATACTTTGTCAGCCTAAAGTACCGATATCCCATGGATTTGGAGTATTTGACTTGGGTAGGGTTATTTCGCTCGTTCTTAGCAATCGATCAGCATACAGTTTGTATAGATTTCTGGGTCAATTGTGATACCTCTCCTTTACGCCTGGGCAGGTACAGTTTTCAATTCGCAGTAAGTCAATCGCGCTGCGACATTCAATCATCATTAGCCTTTTAATGTGCCCACTGCTTGAACACAGGCCTCCTCTCTGTGAGAGGGAATGGACCATAATCCACCACGCGGGCCCAGTGCGGATTGGTGGATGACACATGTCTTCGAATTTTTGGTTCTAGGGGACATATAATTTAAACAAATTAAAGCGCCTGCCTAGATTCGAACCCACGACCTACAACTTGTAAGTCGCGACCGTAACCACTGGGCCACCACTTCTCTCTCGACATTAAATACTGACAAACTAATCTGTTTACCATGGCTTCTTTGTTTACTCTCATTACACATAGCTCGTGGCAGTAAAATAAATGTCCTAGCTGTCCGCTTACCTTCTGATATCCGTGCACTAGCACGATGCCCAAGTTAGTGGGCACCAGTCGTCGCCCACTGCCCACTGTCACATAGTTACGCTGACAGATGTTGTTGATGTGCACGGGGATGGACGCGTCCGTACCGATGCCGTGTTTTTCCATCAGCGTGATTACCTGGGTAACATAACACATTCGTTAATTAACCTTTCGTGTAATTAGCGAAACAATAGAAAAGCCATTGTGTCTTACGTGGATCTACGTCCTATACACACGAAAAGTTAATGTATTCTCTTCGTCCTTGAACATAGCTGGCACAATGTGAGTGTATGCCTCACCTCAGTGTATTCCTTCGAGAAATACATGTTTTTTTTTATCATATATTTTACAAGGTATTACTAAAATTTGGACTGTGTCAAAAGCCAGCAATCTGATTAGCCTTTTCCAACTATATTCAGATTTTTACTTTCGTATACTTTTGCCAACGACCTTATTTTTTAAGGTACCTATTGTAAGTGTAAAGCATAGTATTGTAGGTAAGGCTCAATAATAAGTGATTTATCGAATCGATGTTACATGACTAGGGAATGAAAGCTCGACTCGAGATCCCGGCATTTTCGAGATCTAAGATAGTTTTCAAAAAAAATATTATTAAATTCGGATGCTTAAAAAGCTATGAAAACTGCTTGGTTCTGATTATGAGGCTAATTAAGATAAAATATGAATTGAAAGAAAATAAACTTTATCTACACTCACAACATAATGTTCCAAATATGAATTAAAAAAATATTGTATAAACTTTTTTTTTCGTGGATACATAGAATTAAAAAAAAACCATTACAGTGCAAAATTTTCCTTCGATTTTCAAACAAGTGCATACTAAAATAACGTCTTAATATTTATAGCACACTTTTATCTTTAAATTTATTGGCGCGTATGGGGTCATTCACTTACCCCGAGTTTCTCAGCTCTAAATTATCGCAGAATTAATGTGACGAATTGTCAGACAGCAAATTGCCAACAGCTTGACAATTTTTCACATTAATTCTGCGATAACTTAGAGCCGAGAAACTCGGGGTTAATGTAGGTAAATAGTGTCATTGTCTATGGATGCTTGATGAACGAAGTTTTGATCGCGAGTAAGTTAAACTTTAAAAACGATCAAGCGCTGCATGTTTTAACAATCATATTATTATTTAATAGTTGGTAAACAGTACAGAGATTTTTATTATTAAGGGTGCTAAATTTAACAATTTAAAAGTAACATTTCTTACCTCAGACTCAGTAAGATATTCAGGTGGTGAAGTTTGACACTCCACCAGTCTATGGTCGTGAGCGCGCAGTACGTCATCCACGTTCAGAACAGGCACGAACTCGTCTTTGCCGAATGCCTGTTAAAATCAACACAAAGGTTTTAAATTATTGCGACAGTTTTCGTACGTAATCGTAGCTGCTAATACTAAAGCTTATTTTGATAGTGTTTTTGAAAGAAACTCAATCACTAATCAGTCGCCATGGCAACTGAAAAATGTCTTGAATAATGTCAATGAATAACAAGGTATAACCGTCAATTTATCCCAGTGGAGGAAATTACTTAGAATATAGAGATAAGACTCTTAGTGAATTAACACTGCAATAAAGAGTGAATACAAGGATAGTGGAAGTGAGATAATAGTTCTCAGTTAATCAACTTTCCTTGAAAGGAGATGATACTACAATGTACTTTCTTAGCTGACAGTATTATTTATTTATGCCATCTTAGATCTGCGATAAGATTTGAGTTTAAGTGTTTAATTAGTTAGATCTTGAGTATTGCATTTGAATGAGGTTAGAACTTTTTTTTTTAATCGGCAAAATCACCGATACCCTCAGTATATTGAAACAAAATGAATTGCATGAAGAAATACCTAGTACGACGTTGTTGGTTGGTGAACTTTAATCAGAGCGTTTGAGGTATTATAATAGCGTTGTTTATTCGAATATCATAATGCAAGCAAATATAAGTTCAGAAACTAGGGCAAACATTGTTGCCTTGCATAAGAATTTGCTAAATACAATCACAAATTTCTGATAAAATCGGATTATGTGTAAGTTATATTATAAAAATAATGCGATGCTTTTTTTAAATATGGTACATGATATTGTTGTGTCAAGTAAGCAAATAAATCGCTTTTTTGAAATGTTTAATAAGTTTTTTTTTATTTTTTAGAGGAGAACTGTGATTCCTTGGATAACGAGGTTTGAGGAAGAAGGAAGTATCAAGAGTCGTGCATGAAATGGCAGATCACCGCTTATAAATTAGTCACAATGAAGTTTTATCGTGAATGAATATGAAAACAATGTTTTTTATACCAATTAGGAATTTCCTTCATAAAAGATAGCTTGATCTCTGCAACAGCTGTCAGTATCAATACAGTAACAATAGTACTTGACAGGCTAACAATAACATCACACTAACGTATACGTCAGTTTGAAATATGTCGCAGAGATCAAGCTATCTTTTATGAAGTATAGTGAATTCTATACGTCATTGCGGATTATTCGGCGCGCACTCCATAACGAAGGAAAGAAGCGACTTTATTTAGTATTTTTAACCGACTTTCCAAATAATAATGTAAATTTTAGGGTTCCGTACCCAAAGGGTGAAAACGGGACCCTATTATTAAGACTCCGCGGTCCGTCTTTCTGTCTGTCAGTTTGTCTGTCACCAGGCTGTATCTCATGAACCGTGATAGCTAGACAGTTGAAATTTTCACAGATGATGTATTTCTGTTGCCGCTATAACAACAAATACTAAAAACAGAATAAAATAAATATTTAAGTGGGGCTCCCATACAACAAACGTGGTTTTTGTGCCGTTTTTTTTTGCGATAATGGTACGGAACCCTTCATGCGCGAGTCCGACTCGCTCTTGGCCGGTTTTTTTTTCACCTGCCTATTTAAATTAGTTGTAATAATATTTATTAAATCAATAAATTACTTTATTTTCAACATGTTTTTATTTTATACCTATTCTAAGGTGCATTCCTTTCGCGTAACTTATTAGTCATTATTTGTTGCCATGAGTAAAGGTTATCAAAATCCAAAAAGAAACTTCGTGCAGCCGAGATTTGAACTCGCGTCTACTAGTGTCCCGCTTTCTCTCACGAGTCGGCCACGAGTTACGATAACTACTATGACGAATTTTAGACATAGTTTTGGACCGGCTCGACACGGACTTTAGTAGTTATATCTAAGTGAAACGAGTAATTATATATTTTTATCTTTGTGTGGCGTTGACCACGCCCCTTCATCTCGTAGTTTAGACTGTATGATGTCTTATTGTTTGCGTTGGATCATCACGCACATACTTATATGCACAGAACCGTACAGGTGACTATAAACATTAAGATGTGACTGCACTTTAGACCCCTTACTGTACACACACATCCGTCACTTCACCATCCCGATCAGTTACGTCAAAAAATACATTTTCATAGAAGTCGCAGGTCACCCCTCTGTATGAGAAAAGGCCTTTGCCGTGCAGTGGGACAGTAAAATGTAAGATGGGATTATTATTATAAAAGTAGTGGGAAATAGACCCCACACGTCAGTCACCAACACTTCTCAGTGATGTGGCATATGAGTGTGTGGTGTGGAAACATTGTACAGACAAGTTAACTCATGACTGCCTGGTTGGTCTTATGATCTGAACATCCCCCAATGACTTCTCCCACACTAGATGAAGCGGGAGAGCGTCTTTTACTGACCAAAACCCACCCGTGTTCCTTCAGTTGCTTGAGCCAGGGCCGCGGTAAATATCTTTCAGAAGGTAAGTATTTTCTGCGACCCAGACAGGCATAGGCCCTAGCGAACCCCATCAGTTTTTGCTGATATCTCTTTGAGTCGCGCGTTAAACACTACGCGCCGTCGACTCGGGCCTGGTCCTTATCAGACGGCGAGCTACCCATTACTCGCCGTCCGCAAGCCCGCGCCTACGGTGGCCGGGAATCGGCTTGCGACTCCCGACGCCCAGGGTGTCTCCTACGGTGGCTAGGGACGTGAGGGCGTCTCCGTTGCGTCTCCCTCATGGGTTCCGCCTCCTCCTTTGCGAGCATTATTGATTCGCAGAAGCAGGTGACAGCTTCCTATGCACTCTCGCTCCATAGCATGAGTATGAGGTCCTAGGTTCGAATCCTGGCTCGAGTAAATTATTTTTCAACCTGGAATTTCTCAGTAGCAGGCCGGAGTCTAGACTTGTGCTCGTTTGAAGGCAATAGGCTCATCCCTTATAACAAGGGATTTAAATAACTGGCGAAATGTGGCCGTACTATAGGTGCACTTCTGCCGAACTCTTCAGGGAATACCGATGTGATGTTATGTTTAGTTCTCGCCGAACTTCTGGGCCGCCATGAAGTTAAGTCATACCTGCCAATGCATGACTTCGGTGTAGCCGGCATCGACGAGCGTGTTGCCAGTGTACTTGAAGGTCTCGGAGCCGATCTCGAACGTGATGACGGTGGCCAGATATTTGCAGTCGCGAGAGAGGGTGGCGATGAAGTGCCGCGTCACGTAGTCGTAGATACGCCACGCGTCGCCTTCCAAGTCGGATTCCACTGGAAATGAGAAAGGTCTGTTATAGTTATTTGTTAACATAAAGTTACCGCAGTAAGTGGCAATGGGCACGATGGGTGGTCGATGTGACCGAAAAGTTCTGGAGTGGCGACCGCGAGGTCGCTCACAATGGCCCTCATCAAAAGACTTGTATCCTCCGACTGCACAGTACAGCGACCACTGCCTTTACATTTTTTTCATTTCGTTTTGAAATATTGGAATACATTGGTAGTCAGGTGTCAACGACTTTTATTTTTTTGTTATCTGATGGTGTCTTTATATGTTGACTTAGAATCCTGGCTGAATACGATTATGGGAGCTATTCATTCCTTTTCATGTTCGCCATCATATAAAACATTATTATTAAAAGGTGCTTACCGGCAGGCCTCATAGGAGTGATAGGGGGATGATCACCGGCGTCATGCCCTTTCTTCGGGCGGTTGATGCCATTGGCGATAATCGCGCGAACTTCCGCGCCCCACTTGTTGGAGTTCTGTTGTTGGCGGAGAGTGCCCCTGGGAAGGAAAGAAAGTTTGATTTATTTTGTTGGAAAATATAATTTAACATTGCGTCTTTATTCACCTAGGTATTCGGCAGGGGTATAACAATAGTTCACCCACATTTCACCAAGTCCCGTGTTTTGGAGAGCGTGCATAACAGTTTCGGTCCGGTAATCGGGAAGGGACATAATATGACACCAGCCGGTCGATTCCGTTGACATTTCACCGTGATGACTTAGGTGAAGTGAGCTGTCATTCCAACCAATATGCTACGTATTAACAGCTTTCTTCTAGCTCACTTCACCTAAGGCATCACCGTGACATTTTTATAGAATAGCACTACTGTTCTCTTACAAGGGGTGAACACTTGAGCACTGATACATAGTCAATTAAATTATCAGGCTAAATTACTTTAAATTACTTCATTAATCATGGTGTGATCAACCGTAGTCATCATAAGTATGATCATTTCAACCAAATGACGTCATGACATAGACCTGCCCCCAGGTGCCAATATCAAACGAATATGAAACTATTGGCGCATTTGTCAACATGACGAAGATTTCTCAACTTTTCCTATGACTCCGCCGTGGTACAATTATGCACAAGTCTAGACAAATAAATAAAAAATTGTATTGATAAGCTTCCCGACTCTGTATTATGGTTTTTAAAGTGTCCCTTAAATGATTATTTTACTTACATCAGGTCGTAGTTCTCAGGGTAGCTGGTGGTCTCAGTACGCGGGTATGAGATATAACCCTGTGTGTACAGTCTCTCAGCAATCTAGAAACCAATAGCATTTTAATGGTAAGATGCGGGGACTTTGGAAAAAATAAATATCAGATCAAAGGTTAAATCTGTTTCAAATAATATAACAGTAACAATTTCATTTTTTTGTCTAGCCATCACTGTCGTACTGCTGGGCAAAGACATCCCCTAAATTCCCCCAGATATTCATTGCCCCGCTTAAAAAAGCGGGGTCTTTATTCACCCAGGTATTTGGCAGGGGTATCACATATCATTTTTAAATAATTATTTTGAAAAAGTGATGAATACAATTGCAATGCTCTGAGACGGTCCATGTCTATCTCTGGATTTCCAGCTGGATAATAATAACACTATACCTGCATAGCATGATGTGGCCCCATGCCAAGGCCAGCACTGGCCACTCGCATCAGTTCCACTGTGTTCAGGGCTGCAGGGCGGGGCTTCACTTTCTCCTTAGCTTGGATGCTCACCACTCTGTTGGACAAAGTTTCATTTAGAGAACAACAATTAAACTTTTAACATTTAAGTTGTGTTTCATGTAGGGATCTGAAGTTAAAACTATTTTTACATTAAGATTCTTGAGTTGATTTCAATTAATATAATATGGAGAGAACAGTCCTCAACCATACCCAGATGTTATTATAGCAAGAGATCCATTGGCTTAAAAGCTCTTTGTGTACTGCAGAATTCTATCTGTTATTCTGGTATTTACTGCAAACATAAGATGTTAGTTCTATAGTCACAATATACTTACACAGCCTCCTTAATCTCTTTAATCCCAGCAAGGAACATATTAGCAATATCCTTCTCAAAACTTCGCATTCTCTTCCACTCCAATGGTAATTCTCTGCCCTCCTCTGTACTAGCAGTCACACGTAACACCCAGTATGTCTCAGGCTTGAATGTCTGGATTTCATCGTGACGTTGGACACAGAAGCCCAGTGTTGGAGTTTGGCATGGCCCGTAGGATATAAGTGACGCATCCAAATCACCATATCTACCTGTAAATTATGTAAAAGTTTTGTAGAATAAATAAATACCTAACAATGAAACTAGAACATAATTATGCACTTGGTAACTGGATAGTTTCTAGCAGATTTTGTAATAGCCGATAATTATTTTCAGACAATTGCACACAATAGTAATAATTTACCTTTCAAAATTGGGGTTACGTAGCTTTGAATGATCTATGCTGTTTTTATATCTTCTAAGGGAGATGATATGATGATACTGTCAACATACCTTGAAAATATTTAGTCTGGAACCGTGTAAATGCACAACCAATACGTAAATCAAGTTCCTGTCTAGCGTCGACACTTCGAGACTCATTCTCATTAGGCCGACCGAGATTCAACATGGCTGCCTTGATATCCTTTTCTGTGATAGCAGAGAACTTTGCACGGTATGTTACTAGGGGTGAACAAATGTCACCTTTCATGTATTGTTGTACACAACTCATTACCTGGAAGAAATGGGTGTTATTTAAAAAAATAAAAACCGGCCAAGTGCGAGTCGGTCAAATGGTCCCAGATCATTATCGCAAAAAAATCATGTTTGTTATATGGGAGCCCCACTTGTATATTTATTTTATTCTGTTTTTAGTAATTGTTGTTATTGCGGCAACAGAAATACGTCATTTGTGAAAATTTCAACTGTCTAGCTATACCGGTTCACAGCCTGGTGACAGACAGATAGACAGACTGATGGACCACGGAGTCTTAGTAATAGGGCCCCGATTTTACCCTTTGGGTACAAAAGCCTAAAAACCTGATACATCATTTTTAACTTAAGCTTTTTAAGCTGGTTAGACAAGTAACAGAAAGGATAACAGATGGCAAACTGATTGCTTTCTATGCTTGAGTTCAAGTTAAATTGTTCATGTTCAAAAGAATATTCTTCATGGTACAAAAAATTAGTTACACAACTATTTTCAAAATATCCAGTACTTATCGCTAACATCAATATATCTACCAGACAACTTTTGAATAGAACTAGAATAAAATGGAGGGCAGTCTGGTGTACAACTACATAAGAACTTGTGATATTAAATTATATACAAAATTTATAATATTATACAAGAGTGTAATCGCAACTTACTTCGAAACAAATATTCTCTCCTTCTTTATCACAATCCAGCCACAATATTAGATAGTCACAAGACTTTGACTCCTGTGCCAACAGTGCAGGTATTCTCAGACGCGGCATAGCTTCCTTCTTCTCCGTTGGGCAGCTGAATAACTCCACAGGGTCCACTTTGTCCCAGTTATTGTATTTGCCGGTGAAATCCAAACTCATAACGTGACCACAAACGGATGTCATTTTAAAATGAACAGGCTCGTTTTTAAATGTTCCATTCCATTCGTGTATATTACAAGCATTATTGGTTGCTGTTGACATAAGAAAGTAAGATTAGTTTCTTCATAACAAATGATGAAAACAAAATAATTACAACAATCTAAAATTGGTTATGACACGAACCTTTAGCGCTGGAGCATTTGCCATTGCTGAGTAAATTAGCGACATTCTGTGCTAACGATGGCTTTTCAGCCACCATCAAAGCCGTCTTCATCTTAATTTAACTGAACCAAACGATTTGCCTGTTTGCTTAACATGAAAATAATTTTACCCACGATTTGCTGTCGACAAAAATCCTAAAACTCTGATTAAAATGTCAAAAAATTGACAGACTGCCTGTTTTTTTTTTTGGTTTGAGGCTATGCCAATCCACTGGCTTGGTTACAAGAACTTTATGTCCAGCCTCTAAAATAATGAAAGTGTAAACAGATATTAAAATTTGGTTACAAAGGCAACTGAAAAAATTACATTTCTTTACATCTGTTTGTGAAGTACATACAACTAGTTTTAATTAATATTTAGGTTTATATTAAAACAAAAAATCTAATCATTCACTGGATCGATTAAGTACCAAATATTGGTAAAAATATTGATGGCTTTTGGTCCTAAAAATCGATTCGCCGATTTATCGATCTCAGATCGCTATCCCTACTCTATTCTATCTATTGCAAAATTTTGACACTGTCGGCAAAGTGTATCATTATTGCGATTGGAACATTTGCATATCGATCACTGAAATGATCCGAAACACTGATATTTAATTTGGCTCGTTTATATCATCGGCTCACAGGATAAAAAATACAGAATGTAACGTATACATTACTTTGCGTCGCGGGCGTTTACTACTGAGTCAGAGAAATGTTACAATATTCTCACGTAAAGTCTATTAGCTCTAACTTAATGAATAAAAAAGCTTTTTGACAAAAAAATACAACCGACTTCCAAATAAAAACACTACAAAGTGAAAAATCGGGTGTTCCTGTTTTCGTTTCTTCGTTTTTTGACACCGCCTTGCAAAATTGAAGTTATTTTTTTGTAAAAAAGTTTTTTATTTTCACTTTTTAGTGGTACGTACAAGTTCTATAGTAAGGTACCTATAATGCCCACAGTGATGCTAGAGTAGATTACCCGAATAACATGTAACTTGAACATAACCGGTGAAATGAAAGTGTCCAGGCTGCTGTGGTGTAACTAAAATGCCGGTATCCGATATCTGGTCGGTTTTAACTTTTGATGCTATATTAATGAGAAAAAAATATCTATCGATTTGGGATTGCGAATTTTCAATACCTTGAACAAAACTATTCAAGGTATTTATAAATACAATTATTAGTTAATTAATAATTTAAAAAGAAGGAACTGTAGACACGGGCTAAGTTGCTTGATTGATACATTTGACACTTGGGTAGCAGCGGTTGATAGATTTCGTAATTTGATTTGACAGGTGAGAAATGACATTGCCATATGAAAATCACAATTATATGCCATGAGAATTGAGATTGCGGTTGACCTTTAACATAATCAAAGGATATCTTTCCACAGGTGAGTTATGGACTAGCATCAGAGTACATTTTTAATATACTGAAATAGAGACCAATCTCGTTCCGTGGAACGCGTCATTTGCGTTCGTGAAGAAACTAGCGCCATCTGATCTATATAGTTCGAACTAAATCTTTGTTCTGGATATGATTTAGCTGTGTGTGTGTGCGTGTATGAAGGTGCGTATGTGTGTTTGTGTGTGTATGCATGCGTTTAATTTTATACTGTAGAACTGTAATGTTCGTTTCAAGGATTGTCAAATAAAATACAATGTAGGTAATGATGTTATTATTAATATGTACATTACTAAATTATCCTATGTCATAACATAGGTAAGTAAAAATTAACAATGCATGGTAGAATTTTTGCTTATCTTGATAACTTTTCTATTCTAGTTACATTTTCCTTTTAAAACATTTACTGTTTTTTTTTTGCTTTCATTTTTACTTTATCCTCTTCATCATCAACGTGTCTTCTCCCAGATAAAATTTTATTAATTACTTTACAATAATTTAAATTCATAAATCTAATCACAGTATTCATTAAATAATTTATCATTTTATTTTTATGTGTGTTACATTTAATGAAATCAAAATTAACTAAGGTCATTATTGACATTCTAATTATATCTTTTCAATAATGAGCTTGTATGTAATCTTTCAGTATATGATTAATTATATCTTGAAAATTGATACAAGTTTTATACAATTTTTACTGGGAGTACAAAGCGAAAAATATTCAATTTCATCATCGCTTGTGAAATCATTGTTGCAGACAGAGCAATTTAAAAAAATGTTTGTTCTTGTTTTTTTTTCAAAAAATATCCGCTGACGTACTTTAGAGGTGCAATAATTCTAGGGTCTTTTTCTTTATTTTCTACGTTTTCAAAATTATTTTCTAAAAAGCTTTCAAAATCAACTGTACAGGTCGATGTGGCTTCAGTATTTTCGTTGAGTACGAAAGAGCATAAAGAATCGCAAAAAACATTTTCTCAATTTTTTCCTTGGGTGTGGACACTATTTAAGTTATTTATTAGAAGAATGGCAAAAGCCGAGTCAAATTGGTCGCATGTCGGGTTAACGTTGCGGCACCCGTGACTTCTAACCGTCACAAAGACTCTAGGGGATCTTAATTAAGGTGCCGCAACCAGACTGATGTTACCCCGTATTTATGACGTAATTTATATAGTGTTACTATATCAATTACTTGAATTCCCTCCAGTGTCCACACCCAATTTTTTAAGGTAGGAACACTTTCGACCCTGCCAGCAGAAGTCACAAACTCCATCGAGTTAAAAAACCTTTTTATTTCTGTCCATGTCTTTTTATGGGCAGACGTTGGCGTAGCTGGGCCTAGTAGTGGCTTAGCATTTTTATTTTTGGCATAATTTCCATTGACTGATTCGAAAACATTATCCATAAATAACAGCAGATCTGCGGTTGCCTGGTATTCTGTGAGTAGAATTCCTTTATCTGAAAAAAAAACAAAAGAAAAAATGTTATTTATTCATACATACACATCTAATTGTCGTAGTTATGACTGTAACTGTAAAATTGTCAAGCACACGTTAACTACTGTGATTGGTTGAATGAATTTTCAACAGCCAATCACAGCAGAAAACGCGTGCTTGACAATTTGTCACATTAATTCTGCGATAATTTTGAGCTAGGAAACTGAGGGTTAAACTTTTTAGGGCAGCAAATCGAGGGTTTCGATAATTCTGTGTTACGTTTGGGGTATTAATTAGCATTTTACTTTAACCAAATTGCCTGGGAACTGGTCTCTACCGTAAAATAAAATGTCGATATCAAGAAAAAAATGGCTAATTATAAATTACCTGCTAGATATCCCATATTGGATGCCACAGTGCGACCACAGGGTTTAAGTGGTTTTCTGTTAGCTTTGGTATCAGTCTTATGCCTTTATAGCCGGGGTTTTCTTTATGAAATTGTATTAAATGAGACCATTTGGCAGTTTTGGTCACGCCATCTTTTTTATATGTTAAATTTTTTGTCACCAAATTGTTCCTCATACCCTTGAGAAAGTGTGAGGTCATAAAGGGCAATGATTTCTTTATCATTAAATAGTATAACATTTTCTTTTGGAGTTTTCCCTCTTTAGACCAGTGCCGAAGCCTTCAAAAACGGTAAAAAGTGAAAAAAGCTAATAGTAGGGTGAAACCCATTAGAAAAGGAGGGGAATGTGATAAAAATGAAAGAAAAAATAAATTACGGGCGATCCGAGTTCGGGAAGTGGGAGGAGGTGAGTTTTTATTATTTGGGTAAAAATGGTTTATCTCGATTGCCGGCAAAACTACAAGTCCTATAGAAAAAAGTTAAATGGCAAAGTTTTAACTTTCGGATCGCCCGTAATTTATTTCTCCCTTCATGTTTATCATATTCCCCTCCTTTTTTAATGGGTTTCATCCTACTGTTACTTTTTTTGGTTCGTAAGTAGACCCCCCTGGTCTCATTTATTAACAAACGTATGGCCTAACGATTGTTAGACTGATGCTACCACTATAAACCCTGCTCGTTGCACCTCAGTAATTACATTTTTTACCTGTTTAGCCATCTCTGGTCCTTTTGTGGCACTCGCTGAGAAGGTGTATAAATTGGCTTGTTTAAAGTTTTTAATTAGAACACGCACCATGAACACTTGGTCGTGGTCAGCAAATACTGGTTGCCTTTGCTGGCCATTATCTACTACTCCTGTAATTTTGTCTTTTTTTTTCATTATATTGTTATTTGTGCTTTTAGTGACACTTCGTCAATGACAATACGCACAATAACAATACGCACAATCTTTCTGTTATTTTATTTTTTCCGGCCTTCTTTTTTAATTGTACAAATATATTTTTACTAAGCCCAGGTCGAAGATTACATTTTTATATCACTTTTGCGAGTGTTTGATTTGCGGGCAATATAAATATTTTTCTTAGAAATCTATATGCCTTTGGACTCTGTTTAAAGATCGATAATGCTGCAATTTTTTCTTGTAGCTTGAATCGGCGTCCTTTATCTTTTTTTTTATCTCCTCGCCAATTTACCCGCATTAATAGTTTTGCAGTGCTTGAGCAATTCTGAAGTACATCTAGTAATGCAGGACTGGCAACATTTTTTTTTGCTGCCTTTATTTCCGCTGTCTGCTTCTTAACTTTATTTTTTAATTTATTTATTTTAGTTCTGGCTGCCATTATTTTCAGCAGTAGATTTTTTTCTGCCTTGGAAAGCTTACACGTCCTAGTAGATATTTTCCTACCTGAAAAGTAGAAAATAAAAAGATTTTTAATGAGTAAAAAATAAATCTGTTTTGAATATGTTTTGTTACATACCTAAATTTTGTTCAGTACTTTGAGAAGTAGAAGGTGGCACTTGCTTACATACCACTGTTTCCGGATCTGAAATATGTATTAATAAAACAGTATTACTTAAGGCTGGTCAAGTGTGTTTTGGTCATGCAATAACATTAGATAGAACTGTTTGTAGTATACATAAAGTATTTAAATCACTGGCTATTGGCTAGGAGCAGATACATATCATCAGCCTAATGATGATCCTACACCCAGCACATAGGCCTCCTCTTTGTGAGAGGGAGCGAGGAGGCCTATGTGCTAGGTGTCAGGGAATCGGGAGCCAGTTATGTGTTCGAAGAGAACTTCTAAATTAATGAATTATGATGCGATTTACGGGGTCGGTTTTTCTTCTGCACACACGTGTGTAACTTAGTTTTATCTCTTTTTTAACCTTCACCTAACCCTTCGGGGATTACCGGCGTGGTGTTATATTATGTGAATAATAGCATTCACAGGATAAGACAAAGTTTATATAGTAGGTGTAAAAGTTTGGTCGAATTCCATTTAGTGACAGTGCCAGCTATGAAAACCTAAAAATATATAGACATAAACACAAAATAATTATTATATTTAATGCTAAATAGTACTTACCAATATTTTCTTTTTGCCTTCTATCTTCTACGATGCTTGTAGATGTGTACTTCAACTGCTGATGTGATTCAGGAGCTAAAATAAAATGTATACAAACATAAGTAATGCCTCATGGCAAAAAAGTTCCATTTCTCATCGGTAGAATAATTATATTTATTCAAATATTCAATTGCAAACGTGCCAGACAGATTCGTATACTAAGGGTTCCATTCCAACAAAACTATTACACTTTACCTTCATTTTATTTGCCATGATAGAGGCCACAGCAACACATTCTGTTATGGAACCCTAGAAGAATAATATAAAGTCATAGTAATATAATACCTGTAGATGTTGATGGAATTGGCTGATTTACAAGTCCTTGCAATGGTTTTCTTCCCATACATGTTAATTTTGGTTGTGATAATAGTTTGAAACCTGAAAAAAGTATAAAGAAATAACTGCATTAATAATTTTGCTAAGATGCTCTAGTTTTAAATAGTTTTAATTTGTAAATTGGGGTAACCAGTTTATTGTTAAATTTTGCAAAATGATTGTAAAAGTTGTTTCTATGAG
The DNA here is from genome assembly GCA_947562075.1 of Orthosia gracilis. Lineage (NCBI taxonomy): Eukaryota > Metazoa > Arthropoda > Insecta > Lepidoptera > Noctuidae > Orthosia > Orthosia gracilis. The sequence continues at coordinate 15,321,897 of OX387264.1, read as the reverse complement.
TTTTTAAGTAATCAAAAAATAATAAAATGACACACTGTGCGTTAAATGTAATTAAAACCCGTAAAATAATCCTTAATTGTAAATATTTTTTGGAAACAATATCACAGAAGTTGGTAAAAATATACTATTTTAGTAGTAATATACTACCGTAACTACGCAATGTTGACAAGTTGCGAATTTCATTAGCGCCATCTATTCGAATTAAAGTAAACATTGCATCACAGCTGCCATCTCGTGAAACTAGTTGGTGTAAAATCACGAGTATAATCCAACAAAATTAAAAAAAATAACACTATTTGCGTTATTTTGTACAGTGACTACATATGCTTCGTGATTTTGTATCATTGTACCCATTGCTGTTTCCAGTTTTTTGTAATAAGATTGGACGCCCTGACTAGCATGCTGAAATTATTGTGCAGGGAATACATTTCATAGGCTGTCCTGATTAAAGGAATCTTAATTCTTAATAAGTTGAGGACCTTTATTATCATTTAAACCATTCTATTTTGTGAAATAATAAACATAAAAGCGTTCGCTGATAGAGCTATGTATTTACATTCTGATTTTAGAGATGTGACAATAGTCACAAGAAAGATTTATCGATACTGTATTTTTATTTTACTTACTTTAATTTATTTCATAAAGTTTATTTGTTATAATTAATCTAATATTGATTGTGCACAGGTTTCCTAAGAGTACTTATTTAAGAAATAAGTGGCATCAAGAATATAAAACGAGCTAACTGGACACCTTCACCGTATTCTCGCTCGTGTTCACTGCATTTGAATGAATCATGCTATCGCTATCCCTTGACCCATCTATGGATACATGTTGAAGAATCATGTTTATTTCCACATTTAACTTTTTTAAATTAAATTATTATATTTAAACCATTTTGTTATTATTTATTTTATTACTTTTATATACATACTCATCTGTAAACTTTCTATTCAGTCTTGCACAAGAACTAGCATACTACATATCAGTATATTGATCAGTACCTGTTTGTACAATCGTACGAGTGTACAGTCAATCAATCAATCAATCAAATCAATCAAAATAGTTTATTTCAAATAAACCTTAGAGGTACTTTTGAATTGTCAAACAAAAAAAATATATGACTAGTTGCTAATCGCAAGCGTCAGTAGATCTCAATTTAGAAGAATTTGCAAGAAACTCCACGGACACTCTTTTCCATCAGTTTCAATTACAAGTTTTAACGTTTTCTAGAGCAACAAACAATTTTAACATAAGAATGCAATAACATACCGAGGAAGCTAAGTTATGACCCCAACTGACGGCGCCCGTTCACGAACATGACGCATGGATCGGCACCACTCATCTCAACCGTCATGAAGGGAACCGAATGATCTAACACATGTGCCACCATCAGAGAGAAGTTAGAGAGAGCATGACACACTCAACTGCCAGGGCACACAGAAGTCAACGAACGACACATAGGTACAGTGAATGGTAGATTTACAGTCGGAACATAGTAGTCACACATGTGCTGTGCAGTTATATAATACTAAAAGAAATTGAGTTTATACAATACGAGTACAAATATATTTATACAGGCTTCAGCAGGTCCAACAATACTTCAAAACTTTTCTGCCCATCACTAATTGTTCTTGCGCCCTAATGGCTGCGGAGCAGTATCAGCATTTAGCCAAGTATTTTTATCAGCGATGTAATCCCCCGACTAACGCACACTATGCAGGCGAGCATATTATATATGCTTGCCTGCATAGTGTGCGTTTTATACAAGTTTTAAATATCGTCTCATTCATTTCTAGAATGTGGGGAGGTATTTTATTGTAACATTTTATACTGTACCCCATAAAAGATGATGCTACTTCAGCCAGCCTGAAACCTGGTTGAAATAATTGGTCCCTATTTTTAGTAACATAGTTATGTCTGTGGCCTTTTTTACTAAAAAGATTTCGTTACGTAAAAACATAGTCATACACGGATGCTGGTTATGCGAATTAGTTTTATCCTTATTATTGAGAATATGGCGACGAGTAAAACAAGTGGCTATGGCCTGGCTAGAATTAGAGTTATCGATATTGTGAATATGGAAATAAGAAAGACAATGCACCTGGCAAACTGGCTGTGGCTCCTGGCAGACTGGCTGTGGCTCCTGGCAGCTCTCGGCCCTTGTTAGGACCTCTCCTTGCAGTCACACCCAGCACATGTTGAAGGGTTTGATGTAGTCTTGCTCGGCGTGCAGTTGGGTCGATGGCAGAGTGTAGCACACGCCGTGAAGCTTGTAGTGTCGTTCCGTCCGTAAATAACACATACTTCTTCGATATTTCTTCAAAGTCAAGGTGATCTTGCGGTTGTGGTGTGGATGTGTTACTAAAACGAAAATTAATTTTTGTTTATCCCTCTTCTGAGTGAAACGGATAAATAAAAACCGGGCAGAGCTTTGTTCAGATCATGTATTCACAATCGAAAAGAGACAAATAAAAGACTGGCAATCGCTTATATTGTCGACGTTCGTTTTTTGACTTATAATTCGATTCAGATTGCAGTGATTTATAAAGATTTTATAACTAGATTCAGATTGTAGTCATGTCTATATACGGGTTGATCAGTGGTAAGCTTAATTTTGATCTGCGTAATTAGTACAATATCATTAGTGTGTACCCGAGGCAAAAAAATGTTTGTATTTGGTTAATCTATGTATTCTCACTGCTTGACTAAATGGCTATGGCCCGGCTAGAATAGGCACGCCTTTTCCCCACGAGGGTAGACAAACTACAGAACGCCATCTGTTACTATCCTTATGTCTTTTGTTTCGTTACGTAAAAACATAGTCATACACGGATGCTGGTTATGCGAATTAGTTTTATCCTTATTATTAAGAATATGGCGACGAGTAAAACAAGTGGCTATGGCCTGGCTAGAATTAGAGTTATCGATATTGCGAATATGGAAATAAGAAAGACAACGCACCTGGCAAACTGGCTGTGGCTCCTGGCAGACTGGCTGTGGCTCCTGGCAGCTCTCAAGTCTCGTCTCAAAGTCAAGGTGATCTTGCGGTTGCGGTGTGGATGTGTTACTCGTACTAAAACGAAAAATAATTTTTGTTTATCCCTCTTCTGAGTGAAACGGATAAATAAAAACCGGGCAGAGCTTTGTTCAGATCATGTATTCACAATCGAAAAGAGACAAATAAATGACTGGCAATCGCTTATATTAACACATCCCCGCTGCTTAACATGGCTTGACTGGAGAGGAGGCTTCAATATGGCGGCTTAGCTTCGGCGGGCTCGCTGGGCTTTGGTCGGTTGCACGTAGGCTGACGTCACATCTGTTACACCATTTACAAAATTGTCCGTTATTGTTTCACTAATCGTGTCAGGGTTCAGATTATCTATTTGCCTAGTCCAGCTTAGAAACGAGCGAAGCTCCGTTTGCAGCTGTTCTTTTTGTTTAATGAGTGCGAAAGACAACGACCCAAAAGCTTTTCCCATATTAACTAAAGAGCGCGAGGCATCTTAACGTTTCAACTCATCATTCGCATCGAGTTTCGTGAAACCGGGCGTATGTTGATAATTTTTTCGTTTCGACAATTAATGTAAGGAATTCCGAAGGAATTCCTTACATTAATTGTCCAATCGGGATCGTCTAAACGTTGAATATTTTTAAATATTTCTAAATACTTATCTTCACGATCATGTTCATATAATGATCCGCGATCAAATTCACTAGCACGATACACAAAATTTTTCTTAAGATCGGCTACCTCTTCTAATAACTTTTCCAAATTACGGTCTCTTTGACTGCGTTTGTTTATTTTACGCGAACAACGAGAACGCTTAGGGTCTGGTGAACTATCAGAGCTACTAGAAGTTGAACTAGAAATTGAAGATGTTGTTGAACTACTTAATGCCCGAACATGGCGTTTTCTTTTCCGAGATTGCACGTTTCGTTCTTTACTTATATCTTGAGTGCTCATAATATTGGTTCGGTAAGATATTTTGGTCACTGATTATTATAATTCGTACGCTGAAATACAATTAAAATAACTGTACGCAAAAAATAAAATAAAAAGGAGGGTACATCAATAATATTAGATATTACTAAAAACGAACGGTAACACCATTATAATAGAAGTAATGTTGTACAAAGTATTCGGTTTTAAAAATAATCTTGATGATTTATAAGATTAGAAAATAAGGTACAGTAAAAAAATGTTGAAATGTTTTTACTTTGCTATATCCAGTGTTGTCAGGACAGGAACAACGACGTCAATGAGGTAAATACAAAAGCAAACCGACGTTTGCAACTGCTAGGGGTGGTGGAAGGAGAGACAGAGAAGGCGATAGTACGCGACAAGGAGGAAGAACTGATGCGGAAAAGGGACAGAACGATAGCCTCTCTCATGTAATTATTAGGCTTCAAAGGACATGGCTAAATAAAGTATCTTGCGCGACTAGTTCATCAACATCCCTAGCAATGTATAAACATTTTACAATTATAAATAGTAGTTGTATGTATATATTTGTAAAAAGTGTAATAAACAATGGGGGAAGTGGTAAAAAAAAGAAAAAAGTACAGTGGCCCCTGATGGTCGAGCAGTACGGGACATCACGGAGACTTCTTCCGACTTCGATGAGTCAGCCGACAACAGCAGGTATCAAGTATTTAAAATCCCCGGATACTCAAGGAAGTATCCTGAAAACACATTACATTGTATTTTTATCGCATCAGACTGAACGCCAATTTTCTGACAAAGAGAGATTGGCTATTTCGCATGCTATACGCAAATATTGCGTCACTGCAATATTACATTTAAAGTCCAATAAGTACAAAATAGGTATAAGATTTGACCTATCCAACAATGCCAATGTATTCCTACAAAATAAAAACACTTCTAGACGAATTGGGCTTAAACGCAACAATACCTGCTGTCGACACCCAGGTGACCAGGGTTCTTACTTGAGTCCCTGCGGATTTATCTAATAAAAGAATATCTGTTTTGATTGGAAGTCCCAGAAATGTCATACAGGTGAGGCGCTTCATGCGCTGCGTAAAAAGTGAGGGTGGCGCGGTCACGTATGACCCCACTCAAACTGTTGCGGTTACTTTCGCCTCTACTGAATTACCGCAATACGTGTACCTTGATTCCTGGAGGCACGAGGTAAGCTGTTACGTTCGTCCTGTCAAACAGTGTTTGCAATGTATAAAGTTTGGACATATTGCAAAATATTGTAAGAATGAAGTTGAATGCTCGATACGTACAGACAAGCATAGTTTTAAAATTTGTAAAGAAGACCCCAAAAACACTAAATGTGTAAATTGTGGTGGTAACCATGTTTCCACCTCAAACACTTGTCAAGGAAAAAGGTTTCGGGTAAAAAAAAATAAACCTGCAATAAAGAATACTTCCAGTGCTCCGGTGGTAAAATCTAGCTTTTTTGGGTCCGACACGGAGTCGGACGTTGATTTGCCGGTGCCATCGAAATCGGTCAAAAAAAGGAAGCTGTCAGATTCAGTGGTATGCTAAAGCTTTTTATTTGTAAATGTGGGTCCTTTTAATTTTTATTTTCCATTTTTTTTTCATATTGTATAATATGTTCAGACACTACTAAGATATTCCAAATACGATTCCCGGGTCTGAATATTTTTGAAGGTTCTTTCATGCTTTTTCTTTTTTGATCTTGTAATGATGATAATAATAATAATCTGTGGCTCGACTTGACAGACAGTTGCCAAAAATTTTTCTTCACGAAATTTTTACGAAATATACAATTTTAAGTATCTAAATTGTACAGAACATCATGAAACCAAGGAAAAAAAAATAATAACACAATACTATTATCAAAATTATAACCGATGTATACGAGTAAATGGAACAAGAAACGAGAAAAATGACAACGACGTCATGCTAACGAGAGCTGCCGCCGCAAGAAAAGCACGCCTACCAACTCCGGCCTCGTCGCCCAGCTCCGCCTCGCCGCCGCCGGAAACCAGCCCCACCGTGAGTGCTGTGACACCGGCCGTGGCAGTTGCGTCGAGCTCGAGCGACGAGTACTTCTCTCCGCCGACGACACCACCACCTACGCGTCGACGGGGAGGACGCCGGCCGCCGGACCGCTTAGGACCTCGAGGCTTACCGGTCTCTGATAGGGTCCCAGCACCCGGCGGAAGGGTGCAGCGCATGCGATGGACTCAATCCATTAACGAAAATGTCATGCGCGCATACTTTCTGTTTGTTTCCTCCCACTGTAGCCCACAGAGGGAGGAAACAACCAGACCGCGTACCGTGTCCGGATGCTCTCTTTGTTTCAGGTGCTTGAGCCAGCCGTCAACGTTTCGAGCCAACGACTTTCGGATCAGGTGCGTGTCATCCAGCGTAATCGTATGTTGGATGATACTGTACTTGATCGCCTCCGAACGGAAATGGGTAACCGTGTCACTGCCCCATCGTCGCAGGCTGTGGTACCACCACAGTCTAACCATATTCTCATCCACGCTGACGAGGAGAGTAGTGACAGGGTTACAAACGTAAGTACCCAGTGCAATGAGAAATTGAGGAGTGCTTTGGAGTGTGCTATTCGGGAGTATCGCTACATGCCACCCGAACTTAGACCACGATTACTTCGTTTGCCCATGCATAACAAAAATAGGGCGCTGGTGGCTGTTCTGGATTCGCAGTTGTCAAAATATTTTGAGGACTAAGAAAACCTCACTGATACACATTCGATCATGTACTGCGCGGCTGTAGCGGCATGTCGTGTAGCCCACGTCAAATTCGCAGATGACAGAGCTACACGACCGAAACCAGCCGTACCGGCTTGGCAGTGCAGGATCGAATATCGTATTGGTGGGGCCAGAGCACTCATCGGCAAACTAATTTGTTTCAGGGAGGGGAATAATCGCCCAAGAGTGATGCGCTTTGTAAGACGGGCGTTTTCGGGGACTAATGTCAGCCCCCGAGACTATATAGCCCATGTCACAGAGCGCATCGACTTCCTGAAACAAAAAGTGTTAGCATGGGCAAACCGTATTCGTAGGTACAGGCGGAGAGTGGAGCGATACACCCAGAATCGTACATTCCAAAGTAATGAAAGGTGGGTTTATCGGGTTTGGGAGCGACCCGACCAAGATGTGACTGACGCGCGCCTGCCGGATGATGACGCTATGTGTTCATTCTGGCGCAGCATCTGGTCGGTGCCTGTCAGTCACACCGAAGGTGAATGGACTCGTGAGGTCGAGCGAGCGTGCGATCCAATACAAAAAATGGGGGTCACGATCAGTCCCCCAGATGTAGCCCGTGCAGTCCGTCCGTTGCCGAACTGGAAATCTCCAGGGCCGGACGGGCTGCACAACTTCTGGATTAAATGGCTACAAAGGTCGCACGCTCGTTTGGCATCTCAGTACCAGGCAGCCTTAAAGTCTGGTTCGCTACTCAAGTTCCTTACAACAGGAATAACCCACCTGCTCCACAAGTCTAGTAGCACCGCGGAACCCAAGAATTATAGACCTATTACATGTTTACCAACGGTCTATAAGGTTCTTACATCCATTTTGAGAGTTAAAATTAATAAACACGTGGACAATAACTCCATCATGTCGGTCTCTCAGAATGGATGTAGGAACGGGTCCCGCAGTACTTAGGAGCTACTCCTCATAGATATGGCCATTAGCCAACAGGTTCGGCGTTCCCGAAAGGATCTGTCGACATGTTGGATAGATTATAAGAAGGCCTATTACTCGGTGCCGCATACATGGCTCATGAGGGTGCTAGAATTGTATAAAATAGATACAACTCTACGCACCTTCCTGATGTCGGAGACAATGGAGCACGGTCCTTCGCTATCCAGCATGTCGAAATATCCAGAGGAATAGCGAACCTGTAAGGATCGAGCGAGGTATATTCCAAGGCGATAGTTTGAGTCCACTATGGTTCTGCCTAGCCTTGAATCCTCTAAGCATGATGCTGGAGAATTCAGGGCTAGGCTATCGGTTGAAGAGAGGTGGTCAGGTAGATAGGCCCAGATGGAATAAAAAGCGGACTGTATTTCTAGGTTGTAATATTAGGTATTTTACAGGTCAAAATTTAATTATTAAAATCGATGCGATCGTGGTCGCGGTGTTAAATGGAATGTCCCGTCGAGGGCGCGCGAGCCGTCGTCGAGCCGCTGCTGCTACCACGCCGCCCGCTCCCCTCTGCTTGATGACGCATGTGTGTCTTGGAGGTGTTAACGTGTGCGTTAACACAGGTTATATCTAGCCTCCTTTATATGGATGACCTGCAGCTCTTTGCCCCAGCAATCTTCTGATGGAGCTACTGAAGGTTACTGCAACTTTTAGTAGCGCCATCAGGATGGAGTTTGGTGTGGACAAATGTACGGTTATGCATGTAAAGCGAGGGGAGATTGTGGAATCCGTGGAAATTCAACTCGCGGATTCCATAAACCTGAGATCCCTCTCTCCAAACGAAACCTATAAGTATTTGAGTATGTCGGAAGCGTTAGGTATCAGCTCTACTGACATGAAGCAATCGTTGAGGGAGCGCTTCTTTGGCCGCCTGAAGAAGGTATTCAATAGCCTTCTTTCGGGCGGAAACAAGGTGCGCGCCTTCAACGGTTGGGTCATGCCGGTATTGATGTACTCTTTCGGCATACTCAAATGGACTCAAACGAAACTTGACGCCCTGGATAGGCGGGTCCGTACACTGCTGACTGCATATCGAATGCATCACCCACGATCATCAGTCATGAGATTGTATATCCCGCGGAAGTGTGGATCCCGAGGCTTTTTAAATGCCAAAAACCTCCACAACCGCGAGATATGCAATCTCAGGGATTATTTTCTAAACACCGACGTGGGTATGCATCGAGATGTGGTAGCAGTGGACAAGGGACTCACCCCGCTCTCCTTAGCGAATGAGAACTGGCGCAGTGCTTGATACTAAAGACCGCAGGGAGGTATGGCAGAGTAAGGAGCTTCACGGACGCTTTTTTCGGGCCCTGCATGGGCCTGATGTAGATCAATCAGCGTCCGTAGCCTGGCTGCGTTTCGGTGACCTCTTTGGGGAAACCGAAGGTTTTGTCTGTGCAATTATGGACGAAGTTATCATGACGAATAACTACCGGAGATTTATTGTGAAGGATGGCACGGTTGACAACTGTCGGGCATGTCACCGCCCGGGTGAATCGATCCGTCACATTATCTCAGGTTGTTCTCGTCTAGCTAATGAAGAGTACTTGCATAGGCACAACCTAGTAGCCAGGATTATCCATCAGCAACTAGCTCTGAAATACACTCTCGTGGCATCGGAGGTACCGTACTACAGATATGTGCCCGACCCAGTTCTCGAAAATGGCAATATCACATTGTACTGGGATCGGTCCATCATCACAGATAGGACTATTGTAGCCAATAAGCCTGACATAGTGGTGGTGGACCGAATCGAGAGGCGTGCAATGATTGTTGACATTACCATTCCGCATGACGGGAACCTCGTGAAAGCCGAGAAAGATAGGCAAATCAAGTATCTTGATTTGGCTCGCGAGGTTGTCGATATGTGGGATGTGGACACAGCAATCATTGTACCGATAGTCGTTTCGGCCAATGGCTTAATAGCCACGAGGCTCGACCAACATCTTAGGAGGCTCTCGTTAGGCGGCTGGGTCAAGAGCCTGTTCCAGAAAGCAGTACTGCTGGACACGGCTCGTATTGTTAGGAGGTTCCTCTCTCTGGAGCCCTGACCGCCGGTAGCTTGGACCCTGTTCCCGATACCGGTGGGCCTCTATTTTTTATATTTTTAAATGTTTTTTGTATGTTTTATAAAAATATTTAAAAATGTATTTAATAAGAAATCAGCTAAATAAAGGACATAATAATAACACCAGCCTGTAATGTGTGTATAACAGCCTGCCTCTTCTCATACAGAGAAGGCCCGAGCATTGATCACCACGCTTGCTCAAGACTTGCTAATATAATAAACTCCTATATTTTTCAATGTTTTCCTTTTTTGCTCTTTTGATTATTATAATATAATTTTTTTTGAAAACACTTTATAGACAAAAGTCTGTAACGATCACTTTAGCAGTCTTAAATATATTCTATAATGTTTGAATTTAAATAAGTACATATGCATGAAGTCTATAATTGATCTTTCTTTTTAATGTTTTGACATAGATAATTGTAATTAAATTTATCATAAGTACTTTTTATATATAAAATTCTCGTGTCACAATGTTAGTTACCTTACTCCTCCGAAACGGCTTTACTGATTTTTACCAAATTTTATATGCATATTCAGTAGGTCTGAGAATCGGCTATTATCTATTTTTCATACCCCTAAGTGATAAGGGTTGTTTACCATTAACATTTTTTTTTAATTTTTGGAATTTTTTTTTTGTTTTTATTTTTATATAATGTGGCATTAAATAATTTATACATACAACCCTAATCTTTTACCCTTTTATCACCAACCCCTATTTTTAATAGCCATTTTAGTAATTTAATCATTTTCATCCCGCTCGATAACTGATCAATTATAGTCTTTTTTGTAAATTTCGATTAAAATTTCCCAGAGCGTATGGCAAATTACCTAGAAATAATTTATATGGCAAAACAACGTTTGCTGATATTTTTAATAATTATTTGTATGTTTTCTTTCAGTAAACCTAAAAACTAAAAACCAAGCCAGTAAACTCGAAATAATGAATCTCAAAGCTTAAAATTTTAGACCAGTAATTAATTATAGCCTTGAATCTTATCCTTTAAATATAAAAAAAATCCAGATCAGTAATTCTGACGAGGCATCAACCTGGTGGCAGAGTATCCGCATGGAGGTCACATCCTGGAAAGATGCAATACAATACCTACGTGACGCGTACGGCGACCGCCGCACTATGGGACCAAACAGTATTTTCCATCTCAAAAATGGTTCTGACGAAAGTCGTAAATCCATAGATCCCTTTATGGTTTTATACTCTCAAAGGATGGAACTTACGAATTAATTACAAAAAAAAATTAAAAACTTAGTTTTACGGAAGAGCGGGGCTATTTTGTCGGCGGGGCAATCTTGTCAGAAGGCTTTGTAGCCTATGGTATATTAGTTTTTTTCTTTTTTTTTTTTTTTTTTTCTTATCTCTAATCCCCGCCAACATAATTGGCGCCTTTGTGCTCAAACTCAGTCGTTCCGGTCAATCTTTCATGCCTCTCGTACATTCATTCTTCATACTAAATCTTTCTTTTATTCATCATCTTTCATTCTGTGGGTAAGAGTCCCACTTATTCTAGTCTACGGGCATGGTTTATCTATCTATATATATAAAAATGAAACCCGTTTTCCGTTGTCACGGCATCACGCGTGAACGGCTGGACCGATTACGCTAATTCTTTTTTTGTTATGTTTTCTATTGTTAGGAGAAGGTTCTTATGAAAGAAAATTTTAAAAAAAGCAATTGTAGATAGGTAGGTTAGGTAGGGTAGGTAGGATGGGTAGTGTAGGTAGGGTAGGTAGGGTAGGTATGTAGGTAGGTAGGGTAGGTATGTAGGTAGGGTAGGTAAGGTAGGGTAGAGAAAGCAGTTGACGGGAGCGAAGCCGCGGACACAGCTAGTTACTTATAAAAATACAAATTGTGTAAATACAATGATAAGATGTGCTGTAAAAAGTGCTATCTACACAGTAGAGCGGAATGCTGGTTATCACAGTATACAAAAGGCGATTTATCACAGCTATAAAACATATTATTAGGGATAAAACCCACAAGCACAGTTGTTAAAAGTATCACAGTAATCTTACACAGGCTAAAAACTTAGGTACTAACATGAAATACTGTCGGCTACACGTGTCTGTGCTGCATTCCGTGCTTACATTTAAATATTATACAAAATACTAATGAAGCACGGTGCGCTTCCGGTTTTGTTTCGACGTATAACCGCAGTGGCTACTCTAAGACAATATTCCAAAAACTTTTCCCTGGTCTTTTTGTCCATGAGCCCATGCAGGCTCTCCCTCGTTATTTTCCTGTCCAGCTCACATTCAAGTCGGTAGCGTTCCCTGATAAATAACGGGCACTCTACAAGTATGTGCTGGACAGTCTCTGCCACGCCTGGATCGCAGACGCACGATGGGCTCTCCTTACACTTGAAGCGATTCAAGTATTCAGGGAACTCACCGTGCCCCGTCAAAACTTGCGTGAGGACGCCCTCGGGCCGCACCTGTTGTACGATACGGAAGGCAGCTATTGCATCCGGAAGGAACATTTTCGTCACGGAAGCGGTCTCGCCCGACACATATCTTCGATTCCATTCATCAAGCGATTCCAAACGGATCTGTCGCTTGATAAATGAAACCGGACACTGGTCGTAGTCCGGCTTCCTCCGCAACGACAATGCTGCCACCTTTGCCAACTCGTCCGCTCGCTCATTCCCCGGCAGGCCCGCGTGGGCCTTGATCCAGAACAAAGTCACAGCTTTGTTCTGGCCCAGGGCGTGAACCAGGTTGGCGCGCGCGCGAACTGCCAGGGGATGGAGAGAGCCATGGTTTGCAAGCGTCTGCAAAGCGGACATTGAGTCGCTGTACAAGCCATAGCTCGCCTCTTGCCGCTTGAGGATCACTTCAGTGGCCTTGCAAATGGCCAGGAGTTCCGCCTGGTAGACTGTGCAGTACGCGGCAAGGCTAAGCTTGAGGTTCCGGACTTCGCCTACATTATCCCAAATGGACAATGCGGCTCCTACCTTCCCCTCAATCTTGCTGCCGTCGGTGAATATTCGCACCGTCTGCACATTGTTACTGTCTAGTAACTCTTGGTCTGCCAGGCATATGAAGTCCAGGGGCATTTGCGTAGCCGGATGAGGAGCTTCCGCAAACCTCACCGCACTCTCGATCTCCCTGTCTCCTGGCACAAACCGGGATGACCCTCTCCTCGCTTCATACAGGGCGGCTGCCTCCTGTATGCGCAGGTCTAGAGGAAGTATCCCAGACAAGGCCAGTGCCGAGTTCAATGAGACAGTGCGGTAAGATTTGCAGAGCTTCTGAGCGAATCCTCGTTGAACCGAGCTTAACCTCTTCCGTATACCCAACTTCTTTGCAGCGGGTGCCCAGGCGGCGGCTGCGTATGTAACTATGGGCTCAATCGTTGCTGTGTAAATTGTGTGTATCACTTGTGTGTTCAATCTCCAGCTCACCTTTGCGGCTCGAGACAGCTGCTTGTAAATGTCAGCTGCCCTCTTGCAGATGTTCGCGGCATGCTCATTAAAAGTTAGCTTTTCGTCTATGGTTAGACCCAGCAACTTCATTTTCTTGACCATACCGATGTCGACCCCGGCCATGCTCAGTATTGGAGTGTCGTACTTAAGCTTGTTGGTTATGGTCATCGCACAGGTTTTGTGCGGTGCAAACCTCAGCTTATTTCGGACGCCCCAATCATGAACATGGGCGAGGGCTGCATTGGCAGATCTCGAGACTTCAGTCGCCGTGTCCCCATCCACGACCAAGACGATGTCATCCGCGAACGCCTGAACGAAAAGTCCACGCTGCTCTAGGTCCTGCAGTAGTGGGTCGAGAAGGAGGTTCCACAGGATTGGACTTCCGATCGACCCCTGAACGCAGCCCTTGCTAGTCTCTCGAGTGCATTCCTCACCGGCATACCGAACCCTGACCTTCCTACCATCGAGGTAGCTGTCCATAAGCCTTCTGATGTTGACCGGGCACTTTTCCTCAGCCAGTCTGACTCTAATAGCTGGCCACCAGGCGCTATCGAAGGCGCCCTCTATATCCAACGACACCAGGACAATTAGCTTTTTCAGCCTCAACTTGTCCTGTACGTGTCCCATTAGCGTATAGAGGGCGTCCTCGGTGCTCCTCTGGGGCATGAAGCCAAACTGACGAGTACTAAGCCGCGGTACAAGCTGCCATTTCAGACGCGCTACGACCATCCTCTCCAGGACCTTCCCCAGAACCGGCAGTAGACCAATTGGTCTGTACGCCTTGGGGGTGGTATAGCTATCCTTGCCCGGCTTCCTGAGGACTACAACAGTAGCCTCCTTCCAGATGGTAGGGAAGTGTGCCAGTTCGAGGCACTTGTTGTAAAGGGCAAGGAAAGCGTCCGGGTCCTGGTGGATCGCTCGACTGCAGATTTCAGAAGTCAATCCGTCCCCTCCTGGTGCCTTTTTGGGATTGAAACCCGCCACGGCGGACTTCAGCTCCAGCGTCGTAAATGGGGGATCATGATGTTCATCATGGACCCACTCATTTACTCGGCTGGCTGCTTCTCTTATTCGCCTGTGGTCAGCGTTGTCCTGGTCTACTCTGTCTTCGGGGTAGAACGTATCCGCTAGTAGGGCGGCCGATTCACTCGGATTGAGAAATGCACCATCGCTGCAAAGGGTCAGTTCTTCCTGTCTTTTGGCGGTCCAACCGATGATCCTGTAGATGCCCTCCCAGACTCCCTCACGATCCTGCTTCCGGCAAAACTCCTTCCAACGGTATATTAGTTTTCTAGTAATGACATCTCTCGGCAGGTATAAAATTTAATTAACTATGCGATAAGCTAACAGATGTCGCTGTAGGATGCATGGTTTTGGAATGACAGCTATTCTTCTACAGTCGCCATTTTGACTAGACAAAACGTAGACGACGCTTCGCAAATTTTATTTCGTTTAACAAGTTAAAAGTGATTTTTGTGAACTTTGCTCAAGGTAAGTAATAACTTTGAATGTTGGAGATTCTTTCTAAACTATTTATTTTATCTTACTCTTTAAATAAACAGTTTTATTTAGTCCGATGACATAAACTCAAAAAACATTTTGGCGGGGCTATTTTGTTAATTTTTACGACAAAATAGCCCCATCGATTTTGTATGAATTTGCAAAAAGTTAGTGATGTGCTATGATTGGCTTTCTTATCGACATAAGCATAAAGGTTGAGCAACTGATATAAAATATTTTTGTGTTTTGTTGAGTACACATAAGGTTATTTTAAGTCAAGTACAAATATTTTAAGAATGTGTTCTACTCATGAAACAGAACAACTTTTTCCAATAATCATAGGTCAAAATATGCAAAAAAAATTTGATCTCCCATAAAAAATGCATCAGCTGATATTTCATTTTGTATGGGAGACCGAACATTGGTTTTCGTATTTCGACCTATGTTTATTGAGAAAAGTTGTTCAGTTCCATGAGTAGAACACTCTTAATATAATTGTACTTGATTTAAAATTACCTTACTTATATTTAAACGAAAACGTGTGAACCTAAGGTTTTTACACCTGAGCGTCTAAACTAATTTTATTGAAGTCTAGTATTTCAATTAAAAAAAAATATTGAACTGCCTACTTTATTTCATCTTTATTTTTAATGCTTTTCAAAATTTGTGTGGATGTATGAATGTGTGTTTGTTATTCTGTTACGCAAAAACTACTGGACGAATCCGAATGAAATAGTACACCGGTAGATAATAACAGGGATTTAGGTTGCTAAGAGCGCATGAATGTTTCATGTGTACTTAATGTTTTTATCATTAACTTATTATTTTCTTTAAATGCTCATTCTTTTGTAATTGCTGGTTATGTACTTATAGTTAATTATTGTTGTTTTAGATGGTCCGATATTATAAGAGGATTAAAGAAAAAAGTTATTCAGAACGGCAACTAGAAGAAGCAGTTGATGCTGTTAAAGAAAATAAAATGACACTTAGCCAAGCGGCAGAATTATTCGGAATACCAAGAACAACAATTTCTTTTAGATTAAATCATTGTGTGATGGCAAGAGCTGGACATCCAACAGCTTTTACTCCAGAATTTGAAAAAAGAATGGCGGATAGCTTGCACATAATGGAGAAACGCGGCTTCCCAATAACAAGAAAGGAAGCCTCTGTATTGATTTCAGAATATGTGCGTCAAAATGGCTTGGTCACAAATTTTAAGAACGATATTCCAGGAAAAGATTGGTTTCACTCTTTTCAGATGAGGAATAACCTTTCAATAAAAAAACCACAAAATGTAGAAATTGCAAGAAAAAATGCTTGCGACCCTTTCATCATTTATGGTTATTTAGAGTTGTTGGAGAGCGTACTACAAAAATTGCAGTTGAAGGAAAAACCCAAACAAATCTACAATTTGGATGAAACATCCATTTGCAATGACCCAACTAAGGGTAAAATTATAGGAAAAAAAGGTTTTAAGGCCACTAGAACAACCAGCGGACCTGGCCGCAACAACACAAAACCTTTCAATAAAAAAACCACAAAATGTAGAAATTGCAAGAAAAAATGCTTGCGACCCTTTCATCATTTATGGTTATTTAGAGTTGTTGGAGAGCGTACTACAAAAATTGCAGTTGAAGGAAAAACCCAAACAAATCTACAATTTGGATGAAACATCCATTTGCAATGACCCAACTAAGGGTAAAATTATAGGAAAAAAAGGTTTTAAGGCCACTAGAACAACCAGCGGACCTGGCCGCAACAACACAACCGTTCTTTTAGCTACAAATGCTTGCGGTGACAAAAGTCCTCCACTGATTGTATTCCAGGGAAAGTATCTTTGGAATCAATGGATTTACCCCGGTGACCAAGTTAAAACCGCTTACGCGGCAAGTGAAAAGGGCTGGATGGAGACTTCTATTTTTGAAAAGTATATAAAAGATGTTTTTGTCCCCGCGATCGGTCCAGAGAGACCAGTCCTCTTACTATATGATGGACACAAAACACATATAAGTTTGAATGTGATAGAATACGCGGTTTCTCAAGATATAACAATTGTAAAACTTCCCCCACACACCTCTCACGTATTGCAGCCGCTGGATTTGAGCACCATGAAGCCCTTAAAGGATAGATGGGAAGCTGAATTAATAGCATGGCAGAGGCGTCATATTGGGTCACGATTGCCTAAAAGTGAATTTGCGCGAATTCTCACCAAGATATGGAGTGAAATGAACCCCGTCATTTTGGCCAATGGGTTCAGAAAAAGTGGAGTTTATCCATTTGACGCCGAAGCTATTCCTAAAGAATTATTCGATCCAGTAAAATATAAAAAAATGGGAGAACCGTGAAGTTTTGAGCCCCGCGCTATTGCCTTGCGACGCTGAACTTACACAACCAGGATCTGCGCTATTGCCTTGCGGCGCAGAACTTACACAACTAGGCCCAAGTTCAATGTGTTTGGAACGCAACATAATTGACAATTCAGAAACATCACAAAACCAGGAACAAGATGAACATCTATTGCAGTTGCTCGACAACACTGGGCTATCAGAACCAGTACCAAGTTTAATGAGCTTGACAATGAAAATAATTAATGGACGTACAACATACGAACAACATAACCACAACACTCCAAAAAAACCAGACCCAGGTAAGAGAAATAAAGAAAAACCTATAAAAGTTCCATGCATTATAACAACTGCAATCGAAATACAAGTAAAGACTGAAGAATTAGAAAGTAAAGAAATTAATACAAAAGAACCAATAAACAAACTACAAGAACTACAACAGAACTGAAAAGAAATTAAAACATACCCAGGTAAAAGAAACGGCAAAAATATTTAAAAAAAATCATGCAACATGCCAACGACAACAGAAATAAAAAAAAATACTGAAGAAAAAGAAAATCAAATCAAGGAATGAATAGTGGAGAACCAATATACGAGCAATCACTAAACCAAAGTGAAAACCGAAGACAAGAAAAGACATACCCAGGAAAAAAAACTACACTAAAAACAGAAGATCCTAATAATCAAGCAGAAAACAAAATTCAAAGAATAAAATGTACCGATGAAAAAAGCAAAACAGAAGAACTAACGAAGAACAATAAGAAAAAACTAACAAAAAATGCAATAATTTTAGAAATACCAAAACGATTTAAAAACACTGCGCTTCAATCTTAATTACAAATTTTAAACGTAAAAACTATTCCATCTCAGAAAAAAGTTAAGAAAATATTTCATTTGAAGAACTTCTATTACAAACTGTAGCAAAAAGTGATTTCCCCGTGCCTCGAAAAAAGCGAATCACAAATAGCAATGCAGAAGTTTTAACATATAAAGATGTGATAGATCGTATGAAAAAAGAACAAAGTGAAAAACAACAAAATAGCTTAAAGAGGAAAAGATCAAAAGACGATAAAAAATCAGAAAAAAATAAGCAAAAGAAAAACAAAAAAAAGCGGCCACCAAAAAAAGGTCTAAAGTTCATAAAAAAAAGCATTCCGATACCGACAGCAACAGCACAGGGTCATTCGAGTGTGTTGATGAGTCTGATGATGACGCAGAAAGTTTTTATAGAGGCGTTCTTGATCAGCTAAGTATCCGATGAGGAAAATATTGATGAACCATCTACATCTACAACTAATGCTGACGTTGATGCTGACTTTACTGGAGGTAGTCATGAAGGTTCTGATGTAAAAACGGGGCCATTTGTCTTAGCCAAATTTTATACCAAAAAAGGAAAAAAAAACGTACAAATATGTTTGCCGTGTAGAAGAAGTCTGTGAAGAAAAAATTGTTGTGCTTGGATTCAAGTCGAAGAATAAGCAAAATAACGTTTTTAACGAGGCCAAAAATGATATATCTATCATAGAACACAAGGACATTCAAGAATATCTTCCATCTCCGCAAGTGAGGGGCAAAGATTTTATATTCCCCTGTAAAATTGAAATATTAGAATTGTAAGCTTTAGATTTTTTTTTTCATTTTTTGAGGATTTTTTATTTTTTTTGAAAATAGAAGGTGTAGAATTGTAGAAATTGATCTCAATAGTTATTAATAAGTAACGATTTTTTTTTTTGTTTTCGCAATTTTATACAATAAGAGTCATCTTGTTTTGTTTTCTAGCAATCTTAGTGTGTTTGTTGAGTATGTTGAAATTATTTACTACCATTATTTAATAACGCGTGTGAGTATGATACAATTTTATCATTTTGTTCCTTAATAAAGTTTACTAATTACTTAAAATGTGCTATTTTACTAGACCTGGGTCAAAAAAAATGAAATCAAATTGAATTATATTTGGAAGTTTAAAATGCTTTGCTAATTTCGTAAGAAAAAATGTTCTTCCTTAACTTTTTTTATTCAAATTGATTCCAGGCAAAAACTATCGATATTCGATATCCAAAAAATTTACGATTTTTGTATCGATAAAGTGAGCCCGTCACTATCTTGTATGGACGCGAGACGGAATAGCCCCTCCAAAAGTTTAGCATGATTTTTCTCGAAAATGAACCGCATATCTGCGTAACTAAATACGAATACAAATAGGCAGCGTCATCAGCATTGTCTAGCTTTGAGTAAAACGGGAATTGCTCTACAGATGTCGTTCTAAAAAACTCCTGACGAAATAACCCCGCGCGGGGCTTTCTTGTCCAAAGTCGACTCCTATTCGAATTTAGCTATTTTCTTAGCTAGGTACTGCAATCGTTTTTCACATTTCAAATATGATGAATAGAATAAGAAATAACGGCTTGCTTTGATGTAATTGTCAAATTTTCCGTAGCTATTATTTAAGAAAAAATACAGACGTGTACTTTTATGAGTGTTATTTTTCGGACGGAATAGCCCCGCCTTTCCTTATATAAAATAAACCTCAAACATTGGGCATAAATATTTTCATGCCAATTAAATTACCGTTAAGGAAGTTCAACACAAAATTATTCGTAAGTTTTCCAAGGAAGTATGTTAGTGTTATACATCATTAGATAGCTTAGAATGTATACTATACAACCACGTTCAGTTTTTGTAAAAAAAAATTGTTTTACCTAAAAAAAAAAAATTGTGAAGTAAAGAAAATTTCGTTTTTGTTTATTTCAATTGGAGTTTTCCTTGTTGCCGAAGGCTGCCGGTGTCAAGTTAATCACTCTATTAGAGACCTTACCTATTCAGTAATATGAGGATAAAAAAAAACTTGCGCTTTTTTTTGCGCAAGAGGTGATTTATAAGCAATATGTCAATCGAGGGAAAATAAAAAAATCCCCGAAAGTTACGGTTCTTTTTTTAATTATGAAATATTATATTTAATTATTTTATTTTGATGTCTAACTTGTTTTTTTTTCATTTCTATGATATAAGCAAACAAATTGATAGAATAAAGAATCTTCCTATGGCACTTTTGTTAGCGGTGATCACCTTAACCACAAGTATGATAAACTATATTGCTGCGGAAGTTCTATTTATCTGTTGTGATAATTTATTACAATCAGTACTATTTACACTATTTCGATGAGAACTATCATAATCAATTGTCCCATGGTTTTTGCACAAGGCACCAAAATATTGGTCCTTTATATACCCGTGCTTTCAGCATACTATTCATCAAAGTTTTCAGATACTTCTTTTCAATAACAATTAACAGTCAAAAACATATATATTATCTAACAATGAGTGAATTCGTTTGTGTTCGACGCGATCTTTGTGATCAAATAATAAGAGGGAAAAGTACTTCAGACCTCAGACAATATTTGTTGGACAACTTTCAATTATCGGAAACTGACGTTAATACTGTAATAGAGAGTATTCAAAAAAATCTAACATCAAGTTGCAACCAGAAATGGACGAAAGCTCAAAGAAAGCCAGACAGGTTTGAGAGTCTATACTCAAATTGGTTAAATGGTGAGTTTAAAGTACCATTGAATTCTTGCTACTGCAGTAGAGAGAGTAGAATTTTCAGATGTTGAGGTACTCCTCAACATCTGAAAATTCTGGCTTGAATACTTCTGGTGATCGTGGTAGACCAACAAAACCATATGAAGAGTGTTCGGAAAACACAAAGAAAAGAAAAAATATGGAATTGGTCCAGGAGTATGGAATGGGACATGTCCGTAACGCCTATGTGCAAGGTTTACGATCCATGGGTGAAAATGACGAAGCATCAATTGTGACTATTATCAGAAATAAAGAAAAAGAAGAGAAAAAAGTAATTCTACAAAACATACTTAATCCAGATAATGCACTTTCCTTTACAAAAGAGGAGGCATTGAGTATGTGTATTGAAACAGATCTAACCAAAGCCCAATATGCGTACCTAAGAAAAAGGCTTATTGATAAGAATTTAAGTGCTGTATTGCCTTCGTATCAAATACTAAGTGAAGCAAAAAAGGCTTGCTATCCGCCAGCATCCAGCATAACGGTGACAAATATATGCGCAAAAATCAATCTGCAAGATCTCTTAGACCATACAGTCTGCCGTATTATAAAGATAAAGTCAGGATCGACAAATCACAATCATCTTAAGCTGTTCACTAAATGGGGATGTGATGGATCCTTTGGGCAAAGTGAATATAAACAAACTCTACCGGAAGAAAACGAACAAATATCGGATGCTAATTTGTTTATAGTGTCCCTTGTACCATTGCGACTAGTAGACGAAGAAACTTCTGCAGTTGTATGGCAGAATCCCACTTGCTCATCTGTTAGATATTGCAGACCAATTTCATTAGAATTTGCAAAAGAAACACCCGAAAAAACTACAGCGGTTGTCAGTGAAATTGAAGCCAAAATTAATCAATTGATTCCAACTCTTGTGGCAATAGACAACAAAGTCATCGAAATTAAACATGAACTTTTTATGACAATGATTGATGGGAAAGTTGCTCAAGTGTTAACGAACACATCATCCAGTGCTACCTGCACTGTTTGTGGAGCAGCTCCCAGACAAATGAATGATCTCTTCTTCAAAAGTTACAACGAGAGTTGAAAATGAAGATGCGTTTAAATACGGATTGTCGACACTACATGCATGGATAAGGTTTATGGAGATGATCCTCCATATTTCTTACAATTTAGGTTTTGAGAAGTGGTCAGTAACAACTCCAGAAAGCAAGCAACTTAAAGAAGACAAGAAAAATATGTCCAAAAACGATTCCGAGAAGTGCTTGATTTGCACATTGATAAACCACGTCAAGGTTCCGGTAATAGCAATGACGGAAATACGGCAAGGAGATTTTTCCAAAATTACCAATGTTCTGCAGGAATAACCGGAATTGATGAAGAATTAATCAAGAGATTATATGTAATTCTTCAAACTATGTCATCGGGATTCCCTATAAACGCAGAAAAATTCGGCCAGTATACATTGATAACCGCGCTATTATACATAAGCAAATATAACTGGTACTACATGCCATCTTCGGTCCATAAAGTTCTTATACATGGTGCTAAAATAATAGAGCATTACGCAGTTTTGCCTATAGGACAATTATCCGAAGATGCCCAGGAAGTCCGAAATAAAGATTACAAGAAATATAGGTTACATCACGCTAGGAAGTGTTCCAGATCAGCAACAAACGAAGACGTTCTGCATATTTTGTTATATACATCTGATCCTTATATATCTAGCTTTAATAAACCCAGTTTTGTAATATCCAAAGAATTGTTTGACGAAGCTAAAGAATTGTTGGAAATAGAAAGTGATGAATAGGATAAGCGCTAATTTTCTTTTAAAAATTTTATCATGTTATTTTATAGCATGTCTGTTTAATAATAATAATAATTTAGTGTCGAGGATGTTGTGTTTGGTTGGCTCTTCAGTAAAACGAGTGGACTGTATTAAAATGATGATATATTGGGGTACTGCATCGGTTGGTAACGTGGACAAAAAATATTATAAAAAATAGCGCCCGCTCGCTTGCGTGGATTTCTGGTAATGGCCGCCGGCCGGCGGTCGCGGGCGCGCGCGCCTCGTCGCCGTCCCGCGCGCCTCCCTTCCCCGCTGTCGTCTGCCGCGGCACCGTTCGTTTGCGCGCGAACATGCTCCCCGGGTTGAACCATTCTTCAAAAAAGTGGTAGCGGGCAGATGTTGTTGAAGGCCCGCCGGATTGTCCCCTTCTTCGTCTTCAACTCGGCAACCCTCACGACACCGTCGGTGCCTGGGTACACCTGCACGACGCGGCCCAGCAGCCAGCAGAGAGGTGGAAGCGCCTTATCCTTGACCAGGACGAGGCTCGCCCCTTGATGTCACCTGATGTTGTAGACCACTAGGTTTTTTGCTGCAGCAGAGAAATGTGTTCAGTGTTGAATCGCTTCCAAAAATGCTGCTTGATGTATTCCACCCTTTGGAATCGCTCGAGTCGACTAATGTTTCTGCTGTCAGTCATCTGTGGATGCGGAACGGACGTGAGTGATCTTCCAATTAAAAGGTGAGAAGGAGTTAGGGCACAGAAATCAAGTGGATCAGTAGAACAAGGAGTAAGAGGTCGGGAATTGAGAATGGCCTCTATTTGAGTAAGGCACGTAGCCATCTCTTCGTATGTGAAGTGGGTTAGTTTAAGCAGTCTTTTTAAGTGATGTTTCGTGGAGCGCACAGCGGCCTCAGCGACGCCATTGAAATGAGGGGTGTAGGCAGGCACAAAGTTGAACTCAATTCCTTCCTGAGCGATATCATATGCAATATTTGAGGTCTGCAAAAAAAGACGTAATTGATTACACGAACCGACAAAAGTTGTTCCGTTATCAGACAATATGCTACGAGGCTTGCCACGGCGCGCAATGAATCTATTTAAAGCAGCCATGTATGCTTCCTTTGTGAGATCCGTGACAAAAATACATATATAAGACTTTATAAGCCTGCAGCCTCTTCCCTTCCGGTCAGCGATCAGTATTGGGCCGGCATAGTCAACACTTGAATTTAAGAATGGGAATTCTAGATTACTTCGTGATTTTGGAAGTTGTCCCATTATAGGTTGTACGTTTTGAGCCTTATGCCTAAAGCACACTACACATTTTTGAACAGTGACTCTAGATAAATTTCTGCCCCCCAAGGGCCAATAGTTTTGCCGAATGTTTGCCAAGAGCAAATGAGGTCCGGCATGTAACAGTTTTCTGTGAACAGTTTGAAATAAGATTTTTGTTAAATGATGCTTACTGCACATGAGTATAGGATGCTTTACGTTGTAATCATAAGGAGAATTTTTTAGCCTGCCTCCGACACGAATAATGCCGTCAGAATCCAAAAAAGAAGATAAAGCTATGAGCTTATTTTTAGGAGGCAAGGATTTTCCTAATTTTAAAATAGAATATTCTACCGGAAAAATTTCAAATTGCGCATTACGGATAATACATTTCAACGCAGATTGAATTTCTTGATTAGACAGCCACCCTACTAACTTATTATTTTTTAAATTGTAAATGTACCTTCTAATGTAGGCCACAATTCTTTGCAGACGGTTAAAGTCTGAATATTTATGGATTAATTGTTGTATTAATGTTTGATTAACTGGAACGTTGCTATTGTTGGACTGATTTACAAAATAAGTTAGTTCAGGCAAATCTTGTTTTGCAACATCGTTTGGTGGTTTCGGCCACAGGCACTCATCCTGCAATAAAAATGAAGGGCCTGCCCACCATAAACTAGAATCGCTGATATGATCAGCCTTCACCCCTCGAGAAACGAGATCCGCGGGATTGTCTCGTGTTGGCACATAGTTCCATACGGATCCAAGGGTAGTCTCCTGTATCTCGTTAACACGATGCCTAACGAAAGGCTTAAGTTGTGTTGATGGTGCAGATAACCAGCTCAACACTATCGTTGAATCACACCAAAAGACACATCGGCTAACTGATATGGTTAGGGACTCTTTGACCTTGGTACACAATCTTGCACCTAACAGCGCACCACATAGCTCTAACCTGGGCATTGTTGTTGGTTTTATTGGGGCTATACGATTTTTAGACGCTAATAATCGTACCATGACTGCATTACTGCTATCAATGCTGCGTATATAAACGCAAGCACCATACGCCTTTTCACTGCTATCTGTGAATATGTGTATTTCATTCATGATACAATTGTCACATATGACCCATCTGGGAATGTTCAAAGAATTTAAATATTTTAATGCATCTACAAATTTCGACCACTGATCTGCTATGTCTTGTGGAACTTTATCATCCCAGTCACATTTATTAACCCACAGTTTTTGCATTACAATTTTTGCTTCAACAACACATGGACCAATTAACCCCAATGGGTCAAAAATTTGGCTTATTATAGATAAAATGTGTCTTTTTGTTATTGTTTTGTGAATGTCAATATTAATGGAAAATGATAAAACATCTGATTTGCAAACCCATAGTAGACCCAATGTCTTTGATGTGTAATTTTTTGACAAATCTAAATCTAGGCAAGAGTCATCCTCTAAGTTAACTATTTCTTTTAGAATTTGAGTACTGTTTGATCGCCATTTTCTTAAATTAAAATTTGCTGAACTTAATATTGATTTTATGTTCTGACAAAGTTCGATTGCGCCGATTATGGTATCTGATCCCGTCAACAAATCGTCGACGTAAAAATCACGCTGAATGCTTCCTTTCATGTGCTGATTGTCAGTGGCCTCTGCAAGGCTCACTAGGCACTTGGTCGCCAGATAAGGCGCAGACGCTGTCCCATATGTGACTGTATTTAACGTGTATGTTTTGAGTGGCTCTGACGGATCTTTCCTAAATATAATGCGTTGTAGTGATCGTTGACTGGGATTTAACTCGTCAGCTCGATACATTTTTTCGATGTCCCCTGAGATTACGTACTTATGTTGTCTAACTCTTAGTAAGATCGAGAGTAGATCATTCTGAACAGTAGGACCTACGTTTTGAATGTCATTTAGTGATAATCCCGAGGTTGTTTTTGCTGATGCATCGAAGACTGTTCGCAACTTCGTCGTTTTACTTGATTCCCGCAAAACCCCATGGTGTGGCAAGAAATAACTAACATTTTTTTTATTACTAACTGATAAATCACTATCCTCAGTCATATGACCCAACGTTTCATATTCCGTCATGAAGTCGATATACATACCTTTATATATAGGATCGCGTTCAAAGCGTTTTTCTAATGATAAAAATCTACGTTTAGCCACAGCGTATGAGTCACCAAGAATGCTAGGATTCGCCTTAAGTGGCATGGTAACAACAAACTGGCCGTTTGGGCCACGGACCGTATTTAACTTAAAACTTTCTTCGCAAGCACGTTCCTCTACAGAAAGGCAATGCTTAGGTGATATTGTATCAAGTTCCCAAAACTTATTCAAGTGTGGATTAATAATTATTTTAGAAAAATTACAAACATGTGTTTGTTTATGCAAGCTAGCAGGTACGGAACCTGAAATTAGCCATCCTAATTTGCTTTCACACAACTTTGGTAAATTCTTTCCCAAATTGATATGATTGGCCTGAATAACATCCCAGAATAGTTCAGCTCCTAACAGAATATCAATGTCTGACGGAATATTAAAGGATGGGTCCGCTAGAAATAATCCTGAAGGAATTGGTATGTTTTCAGTATTTATGTTGGATGCTGGCAATCTCCTAGTAATTTCTGGCAGAATGAGACAGGTTATATTAAAAGAATAATGTTTGTATGTGGACTCAATGGTGAGGTTGCAAGAATGTGTACTGTTACTGGTCAAACTATTTATACCTGTGACCCTTGAGGCGGAACCAACTCGAGACAATCCCAGATCTCTGCAAATCTTGTCAGTGACAAAGTTAGCCGTGCTTCCACTGTCTAATAGGACTCTGGCGTTGCACCTTTGGCCTTTGTCACTCACCACCTTCACCACAGCTGTGGACAGTAAAATGTGCTTTTGAGAAGTAGGCTGTATATCTGCTGAAAGTGATACACTATTAGAGGGCGTACTAAGCATAGGGTTATTTAGTATTTGAGTCTCAGGCTGATCTAAATGTAACAAGGTATTATGTCGGTTTTTACAGTACTTACAGCGTGTGAATCTACAACGCTTTTCTATATGGCCAACCCGTAAACAATTCATACATACTTTGAATTCTTTTGCTTTCTGCACTCTTTCTTCTACTACTAATTTTCTTAAGGTTTCGCATGAATAAAGAAAATGATTTTGAGAACACATAGGGCATATAATTTTATTTTTGTCTTTCTCATTATTGTTTGTTTCTTGTTTTTGTGTGGTAACAATAAAAGTTTTTGATTTATTACTGCTATTTGGTTGCACTTTATCTAGTTTTTTATTTTCCTCTAATGTCTCCAGTAAATCTGCCTTATTGTTCATAAAAGTACAAAACTGTGGCAATGTTGGTGAGTTAGGTAAAGTATTACGGTACTCTTCCCAATCCCTACTGGTAATATAATCTAATTTTAATGTCATTAAGTAGATAATGAGGGTATCCCGTGTAGGCTCATTCAACAATGATAATGCTCGTATATTTTTATTTGTAACATCAACAAGGCGGCGTAAAGCAGCACTGGATTCATTAGTGATAGGTTCTGCATTAAATAGTGCCTTGACATGATTGTTTATTAACAGACGGTTATTGTTATACCGCTCGCACAATAAGTCCCAAGCTAGCTCATAATTTTCGTTTCTAAAATCTATATTTTTGATAATTTCAGCGGCTTGTCCCTTTAAGGAAGCACGTAGATAATGAAATTTGTTTATGTTATCAATGTTTTTATTATTATGGATCAAGGATTGATAAGTGTCCCTATATTCCAGCCAACACTGATAGCTGCCATCAAAACGAGGTAAATCAATTTTAGGCAAACGTATAAAGTTGTTTCTTGTCCCACCTGTCACTTCGGAGCCTGATACGGAACCTGCAGAAGTCTTGTCCTGATGTCGTTGCTCAGCAGAAATAACTTTCCGCGCCGTGGCAACCAAGTTGTGGTAACTGTCTTCAAACTTGAAGCGATCCGTGTAGGCATCGTCGGGATTGTCCGATAACATCTCAATCTCGGTCTGTAATTCATTAAACTCGTCATACAACTGTTCAAATTTGCTAAATCGACTTTCTAGATCGAGTACCTCCAATTCAGTCAATCGATCACTATTTTCCAAAGCGTTGAGATAGTTAGTGAAATTAGTTAGCTTAGCCTTCATCGAACTGCGTTTTTTGATTAGTTTGTCAGCCATCTTGTAATTGCAAAAAAAAAACAATGAAAGTTTCGTAAAAGAATGCAGGGCAATTAATAGGCGCACACGTACACACACTCGGCTAATGCGGTCTAACAGCTAATTACATGCAATAGTTAGCCGTTATCTGTCCCGCATGCGATTCCTATTCGTTAAAAAATAAGCCCGGAATAGAAACAATTTCGTGAAAAATTGTATGCATCAAAAATGGCGTCAATGCGATCGCCACAAGCCTAGCAAAGCGAATTGAGATTAGTACATACATGCGAAGTGATTAGCTTGTGCCAACTCAATTAAAGGGAATGTGGTTGAATTGGATTAAAATTGACTAATGCAATAAACGCACAGAAGTGTGGAATAAGGGAAAATTGGAACGAACTCACAGCACGCCGTCGTCCTTATCCAAATAGTCCATTGAACTCTCAATTCGCCAGAATATTTTCTTCTAGAAAACAGCGATGCCACGGCGCAATAGATAGGCGCACGTGTAATTCACTGGTGACTCGTTATTTCTAATCTTCACTCGTAGACAGCGATGCCACGGCACAATAGATCGGTGCACGTGTTATCCACTGATGATTCCAGTGTCCAGTTTTTTCAATCTTCGCTCGTAGACAGCGATGCGATGCCACTGCACAATAGATAGGCGCACGTGGCGCGGGTCAAAGTCTGCGCCGCCAACTTTTTGCAGTTTTTCTCGGTGCGACGATTCTTCAATCTTCTTTACCGGTGGAAGGACCAATGTCGAGGATGTTGTGTTTGGTTGGCTCTTCAGTAAAACGAGTGGACTGTATTAAAATGATGATATATTGGGGTACTGCATCGGTTGGTAACGTGGACAAAAAATATTATAAAAAATAGCGCCCGCTCGCTTGCGTGGATTTCTGGTAATGGCTGCCGGCCGGCGGTCGCGGGCGCGCGCGCCTCGTCGCCGTCCCGCGCGCCTCCCTTCCCCGCTGTCGTCTGCCGCGGCACCGTTCGTTTGCGCGCGAACATTTAGTTTTAAACTTATTTTAAGCAAAAGTGTAACTTTTATTGCTATTTTATCAAAACTGTATAATTTTTGTATGTAATTTCGTATAACTTTATTTTTGTCATTTTTTTACGAAAAATATATAATTTTTAAAATGATGATGTTTGATTTCTTTTATTGCCTAGATATTCATTAATACGTGAAAAAAATTTCAAGTAGTAAAATCACAAAACAACACAGTTACCGATTTTTGAGATGAAAAACACCGTTTGGTCCCATAGTGCGCCGTCCTGAATACAAAATATATCGGGCGTTATTCAGAGATGAGCAGGGTAAAGACGAAGGAACAGATATCTTCGTAGCGAAGAGTCGAGCCCTCCTAACACGCCTACCAGCAAATGACCTGTCTACCAAGGTGCAAATTGATATGATTTACGGCCTATTACACCGGAAAATCCGTAAAAGATTACGACGCGAAGAGATCAGTAATTTTTTCGAGTTGCTGTCGAAACCTAGAATTATCGAAAATTCCATTAACAAAACGCCGCATATCCATTGCTTCGCGAACGAAACGTAACGCAACCGAAACGCCTAATCATTCCGCAATGAATAACGTGAGAACATCAAGTTCCGCTGCAAGTGTGAGACCGGCGAACGGGGCACCTATCACGCCACGCGGCGGCGGCGCTCCGACTTTCCGCACGCGACCGCAGGAATCTCATGCGCGTGCCACCGCCGAAACACCACCCGCTGAACACGCACCCGCTGCAGCGTCATCGAGACAGCAACGACCGTTCTGTGCGTATTGTAAACACTACGGACACCAAAGGGACCAGTGCCGTAAGTTGGCGGACAAAGGTGAGTTAGCAATTGATTATCATAATTCGGTTTCGTGTTACAAGTGCGGATCTAAAAATGTTTGCTCGATTCTTACTATCGATTTGAGGGTCGTTGGTAAATCATCACTAAACTCGCCACTTGACTCCATCGCACTTCCTGATGTCTGCGCCGCTAAAGAGTTTACCCCGTTGCGAAGCTACCGGTGATAACACTAGTTTAAAGAAACGATACGCTTTGTTAGATCAATGGGTGCAATCATTCGCAAAACGATGAAAACATGAATATCTTCACCTTTTGCAATCCAGAGGGAAATGGAACACTCATTCAGATCCTATTAAGATAGATAGCGTCGTGGTTGTAGTTACTGATAACGTTGGACCTCTATCTTGGCCATTAGGTATAATTCTTGAAACCTATCCCGGTAAAGATAGGATCAGTAGAGTCGCTCTTGTCAAGACGGCGACAGGGATCTATAAGAGCCTCTGCCCTCTACTATCGCAATAGCGCTTCTTCCGCTCCCCGGCTTAGAAATCAGTGTATTTTTAAAACCGATGGTTTTAAGGCCGGGGGCACGTTCGCGCCGTTTCTTTGGCGCTCCTTTTTTTAGGTATAGTTTTTATTCTACCCGCTTTTTACTATTCCGTAGATTTCATTTGTTCCCAACGAGTAACACCCTCAAATGTCACACTGTTACTCGATGGGATTTTTTTCTGAAAAAATTCCCAACCGGTCACACTACCAGTCACACTGTTACTCGATGGGAATTTCTTCAGAAAAAAATCCCAACCAGTCACACTGTTACTCGATGGGAACACACTGTTACAGAACTTAATGAAAATAAGAATTTTGATTCGTAGAATGATTAGATCAGTTCTGTCAAAATGCAAGAATTGTTTTCGATGCCGACCTAGCTCAATTCAGTCTGCAATGGGTCTGTTGGCAGAATTATTGCTTTATCTATAGTAGTCGGTAGCGCATGGTGGCATCCGCATCCTGCATGAAGAGATATGTCAATGCTTGTGAATTATTGTATCTTACATCTTAAATAAACATTGATTTTGGAACTATAGAATATATATATATATATCTTAATATATCCCTTAATATATATCCCTTAATAACGCATTCGACTGTACTGATATTGTAAATAAGATTGGTTATATAGTACCAAGAAAAATCATAAGCCGTGGGGTGCGCGTGCGACCCCTGTTCTCCGTATCTTCGAGTCGTACGAACGCAGGTTTACGGGCACCCTTACGCCGCCTTGTTGATCAATATAATAGGAACTTCATAAATATTGACATCTTCGCTGTCTCAGCAGGACAATTTAGACGCCTCGTTTGTGAGACAGTTAATTCTACCGACATTTCAATTTGTAATTCGTAGATTTTATTTTATTTACCCTTTGCTTTTTTTTGTAATAATAATGAAAATATAATAATTTTAATAATTTGTATAGTAATCGCTAATTTTACTTTGTTGACTCTTGTTTTTGTAAGATAATTATTTATAATTGATTTTGCTTACATTGTAATCCTTATTTAATCTTTGTTTTTTTCCGTTCGTTTTTTTTTTTTTTGTTGTGATTTAATTATAATTTAAAAAAATATTTATTCTATAATGGTAATTCGATTTATTTTTATATAATTTCGTTTTATTCCTTTAGGTGCAAACATAAAAAACTGAATGCCGGAGACCTGGGCTTACAGGGCAGTAGCAGAGTGTACATCGACGATCATCTGACATTGGAAAATAAACTCCTATTGAATAAAACCAAAGCTCAAGCCAATGAGCGTGGCTTTGAACATGTGTGGGTTAGAGGATGCAAAATATTTATTCGAAAAAACATCACGTCTCCAAAACATCAGATCAAAACAGAGCAAGATTTAAAAAAGTTTTTATGTTAATCAAAACGTCTATTCTCACCTGTGATTTGTATACCCTTCTTAAAAAGGTTTGTTTAGTAATTATTGTGGACACATTATTATTAATCGTGAACTCGTTCGGCTTAAGTTTAAGAAACATAGGTACGTATTTTTTGCACGCTTTCCATTTTCGCATGCCTCTTGTTCTCTTATCGCTTGGTGTCGCCTATTCATTCGACTCATTAAGCTTTGGTAATTGCCATTTTATACTCTATGCCTGTGCAATTGGAGGTGAGATCTGCTTACACATGGAATTTCTTACTCATACCTTAAACAACTTTAAAACTATTTTTTTCTACACTTTGAATACGATTTCTTGCGTTTATTCAATGCAATCAGATTTATTTAATTTAGCTTTCGCATTATTATGCCATCACTTGCTATTTAAGCCGACTTTTATTACCTACAGCTTTATCTTAACACTAAGTCTGAGTGTACCTTATATCTTTTCAATCATTATTCTGGTGTTTCAATTGAATTACTATGGCCACTATTAGTATTTTCTATCAGAATGTTCGGGGGCTGCGGACAAAAAGATCTGTTTTCTACAGAAATGTTTGTATGAATTCTTTTGATGTCATTTGTCTGACGGAAACATGGCTTATTGATGGTATATCCGATAGTGAATTGTTTGATGATAGATATTTCGTATGGAGACGTGATCGATGTTATTAGCACACTAATCAAACTATGGGTGGGGGGGGGGGTTTAATAGCCGTACGCCGAGAACTAGTTGCCGATGTCCGCAATGAATGGTGCTCGTCTGACGACGATATGTGGGTTACCTTAACTTTAAACCAAAAGAAACCTAAAGTTACCTATAAAATACATTTATGTACTGTGTATATATGTAATGAACAGTCTGGCAACTCTTTAATGATGCAACTCAATAATTTTTCTAGAAATTTAGCTGATATTGTCCTTAAACATCCCGCAGATAATTTTTTTAGTGCTCGGTGACTTTAACCAACCGAATATTGACTGGCACGCTGCGGTGGACGGTGGCCATCTGTGTCCTGGTAACTTGCATGGCCCCATTCAAACCAGCTTTTGTGATACTCTCACCGCTTGCAATTTGGTTCAGTACAACACACATCGTAATGTGAACAATAGGATTCTTGACCTCGTCTTGTCTAACAGTGAAGTTGCTGTCACTTGCAGCATGGATCCCCTAGTGCACGAGGACTCACATCATAAAGCACTCTGCATCTCTGCCGATTTCGTTCAACTTCATCAGTTGTATTCTCGTCCTCGAGTCAAGTTCTTATATGCTCATGCAAATTATGACGCCATAATAGAAGAAATGATGGCAATTGATTGGCCAATGGAGCTAAGTTTTAAGCCTCTTGAAGAAAGTGTATTTTTTTTTTATGACACGATCAACTTGCTTCATAACAAGCATATTCCATCCAAAATTATCGCTCCAAGGGGTAAGTATCCTCCTTGGTACAAAAGCCCTCTTATCAAAATTATTAAAGAAAAGTCAAAATTTCACTCTAAATTTAAAACCTATGGAAATATCTCGGACTATCAATCATTTGTTACCTTGCGGCAACGGGCTAAAGATCTGGAGAAGGAAATGTTTGACGGCTATATAGCCAATATTGAATTAGCCATTTCTAAAAATCCTAGGGCTTTTTGGCAATACGTTAAATCCAAACAGCAAACCAACTGTTACCCTTCTGTACTAAAATATGGTGAAGTGTCTTCGGGTCATGGGGAGGATATCTGCAATATGTTTGGCGACTATTTCTTTTCTAACTTCCAAGAGCGACGCGACGCGAATGAATTCTTAGCCTCTGCGAGAATGGATCAGTCTACTAGTCTCGTATCAGACATCTGCTCTATTGATGTGCGCGAGGAGGAGGTACTTCGTTTGCTAGAGCATGTGGACGTTAACAAATCCGCTAACCCAGATAACATTTCACCAATTTTTATATCCAAATGTGCCAGGTGTCTATCCATTCCATTGACATTATTATTCAAACGGTCATTTGACTTGGGAGTTGTGCCCACAATCTGGAAGTCAGCATATATAACGCCATTTATTCTATAATGGTAATTCGATTTATTTTTATATAATTTCGTTTTATTCCTTTAGGTGCAAACATAAAAAACTGAATGCCGGAGACCTGGGCTTACAGGGCAGTAGCAGAGTGTACATCGACGATCATCTGACATTGGAAAATAAACTCCTATTGAATAAAACCAAAGCTCAAGCCAATGAGCGTGGCTTTGAACATGTGTGGGTTAGAGGATGCAAAATATTTATTCGAAAAAACATCACGTCTCCAAAACATCAGATCAAAACAGAGCAAGATTTAAAAAAGTTTTTATGTTAATCAAAACGTCTATTCTCACCTGTGATTTGTATACCCTTCTTAAAAAGGTTTGTTTAGTAATTATTGTGGACACATTATTATTAATCGTGAACTCGTTCGGCTTAAGTTTAAGAAACATAGGTACGTATTTTTTGCACGCTTTCCATTTTCGCATGCCTCTTGTTCTCTTATCGCTTGGTGTCGCCTATTCATTCGACTCATTAAGCTTTGGTAATTGCCATTTTATACTCTATGCCTGTGCAATTGGAGGTGAGATCTGCTTACACATGGAATTTCTTACTCATACCTTAAACAACTTTAAAACTATTTTTTTCTACACTTTGAATACGATTTCTTGCGTTTATTCAATGCAATCAGATTTATTTAATTTAGTTTTCGCATTATTATGCCATCACTTGCTATTTAAGCCGACTTTTATTACCTACAGCTTTATCTTAACACTAAGTCTGAGTGTACCTTATATCTTTTCAATCATTATTCTGGTGTTTCAATTGAATTACTATGGCCACTATTAGTATTTTCTATCAGAATGTTCGGGGGCTGCGGACAAAAAGATCTGTTTTCTACAGAAATGTTTGTATGAATTCTTTTGATGTCATTTGTCTGACGGAAACATGGCTTATTGATGGTATATCCGATAGTGAATTGTTTGATGATAGATATTTCGTATGGAGACGTGATCGATGTTATTAGCACACTAATCAAACTATGGGTGGGGGGGGAGGTTTTAATAGCCGTACGCCGAGAACTAGTTGCCGATGTCCGCAATGAATGGTGCTCGTCTGACGACGATGTGTGGGTTACCTTAACTTTAAACCAAAAGAAACCTAAAGTTACCTATAAAATACATTTATGTACTGTGTATATATGTAATGAACAGTCTGGCAACTCTTTAATGATGCAACTCAATAATTTTTCTAGAAATTTAGCTGATATTGTCCTTAAACATCCCGCAGATAATTTTTTTAGTGCTCGGTGACTTTAACCAACCGAATATTGACTGGCACGCTGCGGTGGACGGTGGCCATCTGTGTCCTGGTAACTTGCATGGCCCCATTCAAACCAGCTTTTGTGATACTCTCACTGCTTGCAATTTGGTTCAGTACAACACACATCGTAATGTGAACAATAGGATTCTTGACCTCGTCTTGTCTAACAGTGAAGTTGCTGTCACTTGCAGCATGGATCCCCTAGTGCACGAGGACTCACATCATAAAGCACTCTGCATCTCTGCCGATTTCGTTCAACTTCATCAGTTGTATTCTCGTCCTCGAGTCAAGTTCTTATATGCTCATGCAAATTATGACGCCATAATAGAAGAAATGATGGCAATTGATTGGCCAATGGAGCTAAGTTTTAAGCCTCTTGAAGAAAGTGTAAATTTTTTTTATGATACGATCAACTTGCTTCATAACAAGCATATTCCATCCAAAATTATCGCTCCAAGGGGTAAGTATCCTCCTTGGTACAAAAGCCCTCTTATCAAAATTATTAAAGAAAAGTCAAAATTTCACTCTAAATTTAAAACCTATGGAAATATCTCGGACTATCAATCATTTGTTACCTTGCGGCACATATGACGTATTATGTGCATTACCATTATGTGAATATGATATTCAAATTTGAAGCATAGTCTTTATAATGCCAGGAATAAGGCTGCAAGAATTACAAAATCCCTATTTAGAAATGTGGAAGAAGTGCAAGTCCCACTATAGTTTCAAGATTTTTTTCATGCAGATTATTACTTTGAAGGAACGCGTATAATAATTTTTTGCTCTTTAAAAGCCAGAGAAATGATGAGTAATTTGAAAGATTTTTTTGTGATGGAACTTTTAAGTGCTGCCCTGCACCGTTCACACAGTTGTTTAGCATATATGAGGCAAAGCCAAGTACACGTAAACTAACTAACGTTGAACCTCTTATTTTTGCGTTGTTGAGTGACAAGAAGCAAACAACTTATTTTGCCTTATTTGAAATTTTTAAATCCATGTTGAATTGGAGTCCTCAAGTATTTAACTGTGACTTTGAAGTAGCTATTCTAAAAAGCATTCAAGAATTTTCCCCAAACTTTAATATTGAGGGCTGTTTTGGGTCACTGGTGGGTGGGTTCACTATTATGGGTCTCAGTGCATTTGGAGAAAAGCAAAATTCTTAGGCCTTAGCAAAACAAAATCAAAACGAGACAAAATAATAATTTCATTATGTTCCGTTTTGCCTTTATTACCTTATGATAAAATTTTAAATGGATGGGAGTACATTAAAGCGAAGTCAGCATATATAACGCCGATTCAAAAAAAAGGACCTAAGGACAGCGTTGAAAATTATACACCGATATCCAAACTCTGCGTGTTCGCCAAAATAATGGAGAAAATTGTACATGTACAACTTTCTTCTTCACTTAAATTAAGTTTCTCTGAACACCAACATGGATTTTTAAAAGGACGCTCCACCACATCCAATCTCGTGGTCTGTAGTGATTATCTTTCAGAACATATGTCCAGGAGGTCTCAGATCGACGTTATATATACTGACTACAGCAAATGTTTTGGTCGAATAGATCATGCGCTTCTTATGCACAAACTGTCAGGGATTGGCGTGAGGGGTAACTTGTATAGATGGTTTGTTTCATATGTTCAAAATAGATGCCAGACTGTAGTCCTCAACGGATATACCTCGAGAGCGATGTACATTCCGTCGGGGGTTCCCCAAGGATCGTTATTAGGGCCTCTTTTATTTAATATCTTCGTAAATGACATCGCCTCTTGTTTTCATAATTCAAAAATTTTATTGTATGCGGACGATATGAAAATTCTGAGTCAAGTGTCAACCTTTGAGGATGCACACCTACTGCAGAAGGATCTGGACCGGTTCCATGATTACTGCAATATTAATAGGTTGGATTTAAATATCTCAAAATGTTATGTATGTACATTTACTCGTAAGCCAAACCCTATCAAGTATGATTACAAATTTTCGAATACCTCAATTGCCAGAGTCAACGTCATCAAGGATCTTGGGGTAATTTTTGACTCAAAGCTTTTGTTTGATGCGCACATTGACTATGTAGTCAACAAGGCTTCTAAAGCGTTAGGTTTTATTTTTAGGGTCTCTGCTGAGTTTAAGGATGTCAAAATCATGAAAATTTATACTGTGCTTTTGTCCGTAGCCATCTCGAATATGCTTCACAAATTTGGAATCCAAATTACAATGTTTATATAAACCGCCTTGAAAGCATACAAAGGCGATCTTTAAGGTACACTCAATATCGTTCAAATTGTTATCTTCCTAACTATACTAGTCGGTGTAATAAATTTCATATTCTTCCCTTACTCGAGCGAAGAAACATCAAGCTGATCTTGCTTTCCTATTTAATTTAATGAACGGATCTACTGACGTCCCTGAGCTGGTGGCCAGGATTGGACTTCGTGTACCGTCTGTGTTTCTACGAAGACATCATTTACTTCATGTACCTATTGTCAAAACTATTTACAGACAAAATTCATATATTTTAAGAGTGTGCCGAATGTTCAATATGTTGTGCCGTGATGTTGAGCTTGATCTATTTACAAATAGTGTCCAGAAACTTAAAAAAATGTTAAATAACTTTTTCTTTGAAGTGTAACAAATTTGTTGTGAAATGTATTCTTGTTTAATCCCTTATAATGCTTCTTTCCATTATTATCTCTCACGTTGTCAATGCCGTCTTCTCAATTTTATACATAAGTTTATATAAGTGGAAACTTGTAATTGGCCTTCTTCTACATATTACTCCTGACTAAGTAAGTTAGGTTAAAATTAATAAAATAAAAATAAAATAGAATAAATAAACTAAATCTCAAACCATTAAGTTAGGCGGAGTTGAAAACCACTTTGCTCTCTGCTGAAGAGTGTGAAGGAAGTCATCTGACCAACGCCTCCAAAAATACTGTGAAGCTTTCTGAACGACTTGCCCACGTGACAATCTATTTTACGGCGATTCCTCAAAGTCATATTCCGGTATAGCTAATAAGCTCTGACCTATGAAAAAATGACCTGCGGTCAACACTTCGAACTCGGTTGGATTATCTGACAAAGAACACAAAGGCCGTGAATTTAAAACGGCTTCAATCCTACAGAAAATTGTGCTTAATTCTTCAAAAGTGAGGGATGTGTTAGATAGTGCATTATCTGTTGAGTTGCGAATCTGGTTAATTGAGAATCTGGTGAATTGAGTATATGGTGACTTGGTAATAAGGGAATAAAAAAGCTTACTCATTCAGGAGCATTGGCCACACCCGAAATTATGGACTTTAAAAAGGAGTAAAAAAAAACGTGTGTTCCCGTTGTCCCCGTATGTCATGTCCACGTTAAAGCAGACAAAGGGAATTTTCTTAAATAACGACAACTACTTTTCATTGTCCCCGTACGCTGTCCTCGTAATGTATGACTACAAATGGTCATGGAATGTTTTAAGAAAAAGTATTTGAGCCGCCAACCTGATATCAGAATGGCGGGTGTATTAAAAATCTGAACAAATTACCACTACCATTTCCTATCTGACTGTGAAATGCCTACCGTAGCCATGTACGAGGTAAATTATGTAGCATGAAATAAAAAAAGCTTTCCAAATTTTTCTTGTTTTACTTGCAGCTACGATGGAAAACCTTGACACGACGGGGTCCTACGGATTTTTCGCAAGACAAGCCCATCCCGAATGCCCTCCGGTAAAGCCAAACGAATGCAATAGATTGCAGCCAGGGGATATCCCAAGAGAATGCCACAGATTGCTGCCAGCGGATATCTTGCGACTGAGAGAGTTCGACCACCCGGTTAGTTGATCCCAAAGAAACAAAAAAGAACTGAAAACGCGAACAGTATTATAAATTATGTCATTATTTCTAGGTGCCTGAGAATTTAAACATGTAAGACGCCCCGAGGTATTGGCAGTACTGGAAGAAGACATTCGATAGTTTCCTATCATTCTGCGGAAAAGATGCAAAAGATGATAAAACTACTTTAGATTTACTCATAAATCACTGCAGACCCATCGTACCTGTTACGGGGCAGGTTCAAAGTCTCTTTTAAAAAAAAACTATTTTGACCCCTTAAAAGATTTAATGGAATTACTAACAGATTTTACACAGCAATCTGATTATAATGTGTCCGCCACGAAGTTCAACGTATGACTAACTCAAAAACAACAAAAAGTGGGAAACGTTACATGACGCCTATGAGGCGTCAGCGTTTATAGTTTATATGGTTAGGGCTGTCTTACAGTTTATAACAACCCCCCCGATAAGATTGATCATTACGGTTAAGAGTGATGAGAAATCTAAGATGAAAACATTGAACTTCGTTTTGGTTACCAGATAGGTTTTAAGTAAACATTAGACACATATTAATTAAAACTATTAGTAAACTTAGAAACTAATTTATAATTAGACATAGGAAATAGTATTATTATAATTAAAGTCATTTCCAGAGACGAGCCATTAATCTTTTTTAAGAATAAGTATTACAATTGATAAGGTCATTATAAAACTAAGTCATAACATTACGTCTTAGTGGAGTAGGCAAGGATTTGCATGAACCTTGGACATCTTCATCAGAGGACTCTGGAAATTGTTTATTTACGGACTGAACTGTTTGTTTCTTTTTAGTGTAACATTGGTTGAACACTTGGATACAATATCGAGGTTTTTTATTTGAACAAAATAACTTCCTAGATCTATACAAGAGATAAACAAGGACAATGGTTGAGATAACATACGTTAACGAGAGATAGTGAGTGCTATATTTATGTAAGTGGGATGGTTGTTCAATTTTATTTAATTCTTTTTCAAATTCATTTAAATGTACGCTTGCCTGTAACAGAGAGTTGAAATCGTTGACATTAGACAACTTTACAAAGGGGAGATGTCGCACTGTTTTATTTATTCTTTGATTGTCGCAGCAATCATCTTTTGTAATATTAAAATTAGATATATGATTGGTAACATTAGAAATAACATTGTCGCTAGGCGTAAACTTTAATGTTTTAAAGAAAGCTACACAATATTTTGGCAAGGCCAAAAAGATCTCATCATAATTGTTAGGATCGTTTTCACATGTAATATGAGCCTTTCCTGGCTCTGACTGTACGAACAACCATTTATTATTATTTAACTTGAAAAATACATCGATTGAATCATGTAACAGCTTAGTATTACAAGAATCTGGCAACGAACTTATGGCTTCGGTTAAGATTATTGTTTCACACGTTGGATTCGCAATTGTAGAGTACACATTTCCTAAAGAACACACATAACACTCATTATGAATCACTTTGCACTTATCCACTGACTCTAATAGTGAATAGAACATACGATCTATTGTTACAGCCACATAAGGTTTAGGGGAGACTGGGTACGGTTGCAGCAGGGTACGGTTAAACCATCGCTAATAACTCGTAAACTATTAGCGGTGTGGTGAGGGGTACAAGGGGAGAGAGACGCGGCCGGCGAGTCCGGACTTGAATCACAGTGACGCGTTGCACTTCGCGCGCTCTATACGTTTCCAGGGGACCCTATTATATTTTTTCGACAAAAAGTAAGTATTTTCTATTGTTTTCTTTTTCAAATTACTTTGTTGATATTAGCATTTGCATTTTGAGTGATTTTCTGTTTTATCGTTAGATTTTGAAGGCTAGAAAACCGTGATTCGTTTTTGTTTATGTTGTTTTGTTTCGACGCTATGTTTGTTTTATTAGCGGTTGAGGGGTATGGGGACGGATGAAGCAATTATTGTGGGTACGATTGAAACAATGAT
Organism: Orthosia gracilis; assembly: GCA_947562075.1. Classification (NCBI taxonomy): domain Eukaryota; kingdom Metazoa; phylum Arthropoda; class Insecta; order Lepidoptera; family Noctuidae; genus Orthosia; species Orthosia gracilis. The sequence continues at coordinate 15,281,184 of OX387264.1, read as the reverse complement.
AACCGTTGCTTTTTTCGTTCTAGATGCCCAGACAACGTATCAAAAAAACTTCAAGAGGCGAGTGTGATATAACTCAGTACGAAAATGCGTATGAAGAAGTCAAAAAAGGGACTTCTTTACGAAAAGCTGCAGAGATGTACGGAGTTCACCATTCTTCTCTTCTGCGATACAAGAAAAAAAGAGATGCAGCGATCGAAGAAGGTATCCAGGCCGATGTTAGTATGGGGTATGTAGCCCACAACCGAGTATTTACCCCTGACCAGGAATTTAAACTGTCAAAATATTTGATCCGCTGTGCGGATATTTACTTTGGTCTATCTGTCAAGGAAGTAAGAAAATTAGCATTCCAGCTCGCTGTCAAATATAATTTAAACACACCTCCTACGTGGAACGAAAATCAGGTTGCCGGTGAAGAGTGGTTTCGCTCTTTTATGAGAAGAAATGTGGAATTGTCGGTGCGCACAGCTCAGGCAACCAGTCTCTCCAGGGCAACAAGTTTTAACAAGACCAACGTGGATGCTTTTTACGATAACTTGCAAGTTGTCCTTGACCGTGACAACTTTGAACCACAAGACATCTACAATGTTGACGAGACGGGCGTAACAACTGTACAAAAGCCCGACAGAGTTGTGGCAAAGCGTGGAACACGACAGGTAGGAGCTGTCACCTCTGCCGAACGTGGGACGTTAGTCACACTAGCCTTTGCGGCAAACGCGTTGGGCAATGCGATTCCCTCAATGTTCGTGTTTCCAAGGGTTCGATACCAAGATCATTTTATTAGAGATGGTCCAGTGGGTTCTATTGGAACTGCCAACCCATCAGGGTGGATGCAAGACGAACTATTTGTTGAGTTTCTGAAACATTTCAAGAAACATTCAAATGCCTCTACATCCCATAAAGTACTGCTTGTTCTAGACAATCATTCTTCCCACGTCCACATAAATTCTCTAGATTTCTGCAAAGAAAACGGTATCGTTTTACTTTCATTTCCACCCCACTGCTCGCACAAGTTGCAGCCTTTAGATCGATCTGTTTACGGCCCGTTAAAAAAAGCTATAAACTCTATCGCTGATGCCTGGATGCGCAATAATCCTGGAAAAACTATGTCCATTTATGACATCCCTGGAATGATAAAAACTGCAATGCCACTTGCCTTGACACAGTCGAATATTCAGGCTGGGTTCCGTAAGACTGGAATATACCCTTTCAACCGGAATTTGTTTCAAGATCTGGATTATGCTCCGTCATTCGTAACGGACAGGCCAAACCCGAATGATGCGGTAGAAGACGTGGTTACACTTGCACCAGTGGAGGTAATCGCACTTGCACCGGAAGAAATAGTTGTTCTAGCACCTGACGAGGAGACGCCACCGCTGTCACCTTCCTTGTTGAACGAAGCTTCTATGTCTGAAAACGTGCCACAACACGTAGCCCCGATACAGAATACAGAGACTAATATCCCACAAAACTTTGAAGATTTAACGACGCCGCCCACACAAAGTTGTGCAGGTGTACGTCATCAGTTATAAGACACAGCTATACAACTGGAATCAAATATTTCTCTTAGAGATGCTACTGCTGCTCTGAGGTTGCCTTCTAGCCAAAGTTACGTCAGTCTTCAACAATCATCACCGCAGCCGTCTACAAGCAAACAACCTGTATTTACACCTGAAATAATACGGCCATATCCCAAAGCTGCCCCCCGGAAAACAACAAATAAAGCTCGCAACACAAAAAAGTCTACTATTTACACAGACACTCCGGAAAAAGAAGCTATAAGAAAAGAACATGAAGATAGACAGAAACGACAAAAATCTAAGCAGGTAAAGAAGACAATACTTGAAGATACTACAGCGAAGAAGTCTAAAGGTAAAGCAAAGAAGAAGAAGGCCGATTCACCAGCTTCATCGGAAGAAGATGAATATTTTTGCCTTATATGTGTGGGAGCGTTCACGGACAGTAGATCCGGAGAAAAATGGGTACATTGTCAAGGAGGCTGTAAAATGTGGTCTCACTTAGAATGTACAGATGGTGGGCGATATTATGTTTGCCACAATTGCGACGAATCTGATTAGGATCTATATTTTACTTTAAAAAAAATTGTTAAGTTTAACAAATGTTTTTTTCTTGTATTTTTTTTTTATTATAGACAGCAGCTGCTGTTCAGCTTGTTTTTGTTCCTACAGATAATTTGAGATATGGAAATCTTATATTATTAATTATTGAGACTGATTGTTGATTTTTTAGTTATTTTTGTTTATTTGTTTTAGTTTGTTAGTTTAAACCGGAGCAGAAGAGCTCTTTTTATGTTCGAAACAATTATTAAGACTGATAGAAATGGTGCCATACTAGAATTTAACCATTTCTTGTTGATTATGAATAAAGAAACTGATTTTTATTACATATTTGTTTATGTTTCAACTGACACCCATCGCTGTTTCAACCGCCCCTGGTATGGGTACGGTTGAAACAGTGGCACATCATTTTATTAAACTCTTCCTAACTAGTAAATATGGCAGTTGAGCCTCTAATTCTGAGATGTATTTGAAGACAAAAGTCTATTCTCTCATTTTATGTGTTTTGTTGTTTGTTATGTTTCAAAATCGCCGTGCTACGAGCGTTCAAAGCAAAATTGTTTCAACTGTACCCAGTCTCCCCTACTAAGAGCAATAAGTACATAAGTGTCAGGTTTGGTAATGTCGTACGGAGCTGGAAGAGGAACATTGTGATAGAGGTTGTATGTCTGTGGAAGGACAAGCGGTATTTTAGTAATAATAACAATCTTGTTAAGATGATAATAACAAATTAAATCAGATATGTCTATAATAACGTGTATATTTTCTAAAGATAAACTTGTAGGAAGTTCGCAGTGTTTAGGAAGCTTATCTTTATGTAGGTCCAGCTCTTGGAATAATTGATAGGGACTGAGTACAGTTGGATGAAGAATGTTGAGTTTGCTAAATAAGATAGCGTTGTTGACATCGTCAATGTCAAAGGACAAGGCTATAGTAATGCTTTCTAAGGAGTTCAACAACATTATTAAATGGTTTTTTATTTCTAACTTATCACTTGAATTGGATAATTGTTCAAATGCTATTCTAATTGTATCTAAATTTTGATTTAATTGGTTTTGGTTATTGTTTACCTTCGAAATTGTGTTATTAAAGTTTGAAATAGTAGATTGGATAACATGAATATTATCTTTCATTAAGTGAGCTAGCTGTTTTTCGTCTGACTGTACTTTAGTGATAGCGTCTGAGAATTTTAAGGCATCTTCAGAGTCTAAAGTTCCGAAGATTGATTTCAAAACTGAACCGCCGGCATCAATGAGGCCTCGTTTAAAACGGTTTGGTTTTTGATCTTGCACAAGGTAGGAAATCGACAAGAACTTGCGAACATTGTTAAGATGTTGATTTTGTAAAGGCGATAATAGGTTAGTATATTCTATTTGGATTTTACTAGAAGAGCTAGTAACACAGAAATTGGAAACTTCCTTGATTCGAGTTTCAACTTTATTTAAATGCGGTTTTATATGGCCAATGTCTAAATACGTTACAACATTCCAGTGGTCGTTTGTGAACTTAACGTTCAGTAATTGATCGAAGTATAGGCCTGGACCACCTATGATCGGAGTAACGAACTTGTGGCTTGACGACGTCTGAAGTAATAACCTGAAATAGAAAATATTGGGCTAGTCATCTGTTGAAATCTTTATTTCGTCGTAGTGATGACGAACGTACTTTCTGTTAATTGAAAGGGTGACCGTATGGTTACCATTGATTTTGACAATTTTGAAGGGCCCTTTCCATATAGGCGACATCGCTTTGTTTTGTTTATGATGACACCGTAAATATACCATGTCACCTATTTTATATGTCATGGGTTTGGCGTGAACATCGAAACGTTGCTTAGACTTTTCTTTGGACGATTGTATATTTTGCAAGGCCCTTTGTCTGCTATAATATAATCTATGATTGAGGGCACGAATATAGTCTGTATAAGTATTTAATTCTAAGTTGTCGGCACTTTGGGGCATGTAAGGTTTAAATCCGAACAATAATTCCATCGGTTGGAAGCCGGTAGTAGAGTGTACATTAGTATTGTATGCTATCATGGCAGTTTGTAAATATAGACTCCAAGTATGTTGATTATCTTCAATATATGATCGTAAGTACTCTTTTAAAGTCGCATGGCTTCTTTCGAGAGCGCCACATGTTTGTGAGTGATAAGGAGAGGCGAAGATATGTTTAATGCTGAATAGTTTTTCTAACTGTTTTAAAATATCGGATGTAAAGTTGGTTCCCTGATCGGTTACAATCATTCTGGGGATACCTACATGAGAAATGAAAAGTACGAATTTTTGAGCCGTTTCTTCAGCGAAACACGTTACCATTGCATATGCTTGTGAATATTTTGTTAAATCGTCTTGCAACGTAAGGATAAACTTATAACCATAATCGTGAGTTTCGGGTAATGGTCCTACGACGTCTAGAAATACCTTCTCCATAGGATTCGTAGCTGTGGATGTGATTAACATAGGAGCACGGTTCGTTTGACGTAGTGGTTTGTTTATTTGGCAAGACTTACAGCTCTTGACATAGTTTTCTATGTCTTGACGCATATTTTTCCACCAATAAAGAGTTTTTAACCTATCGTACATGCGAGAAATACCCGGGTGACCTGCAGAAAGTGAGTCGTGATTATCTTTTAATATACGAGGCACTTCTGCGGGAGTAGGGAATAGGATATTATTATGATAGATATGAACCTTGACACCCGTGTTATGAAATAGAAATCCTATAATATTGTATATTTTTGTAAACGATGATTTCGTGAATGGATCTTGGAAATCGGAAATAGCAAATTCTTTTTCTTCTGAATACCACGCGGTAATCATTTCTCGATAATCTCTTAACATATTAAAAATGTCTTTATAAGTCATTTCGACATAATGATGGACACGTAAGAATAAATGTGTGAAAACGTGTTTTTCATTGGAAGTACTTTGAAATGTATAAAGTTCTCTTTCTAAATTACGTATGTCAGGTAAGTCTTCATCGAATTTAGACATCTGTAGAATTTCGGAACAATATGGAATCGAGTCGTCTAAGTCGATAGCAGAAGGGTAAGCAATCATTTTACATTTTGTTTTAAGTAACGAATCGTTATGTTCTTCTATAACAGTGTCGTAGGCGTTATTGTGTTGTTGACTAACTTGTAAATATTTTTCATAAGTTTCAGAAGTAGGAGGGACGCTAGGGTCTATGGTAAGTATTGGGTTTCGAGACAAGGAATCGGCATTACAATTTATCTTACCCTTTTTATGAACTATTTCATAATCAAATTCTTCTAGCTTTAAGCGCCAGCGAACTAACTTAGAACTAGGGTCTTTGCAATTGAACAACCACTGAAGTGGTTTGTGGTCAGTGACTACGATGAACTTATTACCGTATAAATAAGGTCTGAAGACTTTTGTGCCGAAGATGATAGCTAAGCATTCTTTTTCGGTAGTGGAATAATTTCCTTCCGCTTTGTTAAGAGTTCTAGACGCGTATGCAACTAGTAGATCTTGACCAATTTTTCCTTGAGATAGAATTGCGGAAACAGCGAAATTTGAAGCGTCGGTAGTTAGTACGAAAGGTTTGGAGAAATCGGGATACTGAAGAATAGGAGCTGTAGTTATTTTATGTTTTAACCTATCGAAGGAATGTTGTTGTTCAGGAGACCAAACGAAATTAGTATTTTTCTTTAGAAGGCTTGTGAGGGGTTTTGTGATATGGGAGAAGTTTTCTATGAATCGGCGATAGTACCCCACTAACCCGAGGAAGGATTTAATATCACGAGGCGATTTAGGAATTGGGAAATTTTGAACACAAGCAACTTTTTTTGGGTCAGGCTTCACGCCTCGGTCTGATATTATATGTAGGTATTGTACTTCTTTTCGTAAAAACTCACATTTAGCAGGTTGTATTTTTAGTCTATGTTCACGTAACTTTTGGAAAACTGATTCCAAATTTCGACAATGCGATTCGAGGTCGTGCCCGAATAATACAATATCATCCATATTCGTAAAACAGTGGGTCCCTTGAAGGCCACTTAGGACAATATTCATAAGCCTTTGGAACGTAGATGGTGCATTACGGAGTCCGAAGGGCATTCTTGTAAATTCATAATGACCGGATGGGACACTAAACGCAGTTTTTTCTATGTCTCTGACCTTAACTTGATGGAATGAAGATACAAGGTCAAGTGTAGTGAAATACTTGCTGTGGCCAAGCTGATTTAGGATATCAGGGATATTTGGCATTGGATATGCATCGCCGATTGTGACTTCATTAAGTTTGCGATAATCGATAACGATCCGCCATTTTGGTTTACCGGATGCGTCTTGTTTTTTTGGGACAACCCAAATTGGAGCTGACCACGGAGATATGGAAGGTCGAATTATGTTTTGATCTAGCATATCTTTAATTTGTTTATTAACCTCTTCTTTGTGACATTCAAGGAACCTATAACTTTTGACGGCAATAGGAGTTTCGGAACTAACACGGATTTCATGTTGTAGAGTGTCAGTATGTGTAAGTTTGCCTCCCTCTAAATAGAATACATCTTGGAATTTAGAACATATGTTACGCAAGCGATCTTCTTCTTCAGGGTTAAGGTGGTCGCTTCTAATCAAGTTTTGAACCTTGGAATCCCGGTCAAATGTGTACGGGTATGTTGAGTTAGAATAGGACGAAGTTGCATCGATTGTATTGAGGGGAACAGTGTTTTCCTTAACCTCCATTATCTGCGAGACAGGTTCCAGTGTTACTTCAACGTTTTTTAAAAATATTTCTTGTTCTGATGTGTTAAGCACTGAAATAGTAGTCTGGTTGTTAGAGTCAACACGGACTAAACATCTGGAAATATATAAGCAAGGGTATTCATGTAATTTGACATCTAGCAGAAGTCCTTCTTGAATGTCGGGGTTTGTGACATTGCAACGAATAAACATTTCGCTTCTAGGAGGCACAACCTTTACTATAGGATTTGTTTTTAAATTGAAATAGAATAAGGGGTTCCCTTGAATAATTAATTTAGAGTCACCGTAACTAATGAGGGCTTTATACCACTCTAGAAAGTTTGAACCTAGGATGCCATCATATTCTAAATTAATTTTGTCTACGATATGGAAATAGTACGGAACTTTAATTTCGTTTTCTAATCCCAAAGATAATATAAACTTGCCTTTAGTTTCAGAGAACGAGTCGATATCGTTAATGCCTTTGAATTTTAAAATATCTTCCTCAACTATAGGTAACTCGGGCAGACATTGTTTTTTAATGATACATATGGAACTGCCAGAATCGACTAAAAGACGAATAGGTTCTTTCGTATGTGAGGTTTTTACTACGATATACGGTAAGGAAGAACTTGAATTAGGGAATACGTCATAAATATTAGAATAGCCACCTGAATTTTGGATAAAACTATCTAGTATCCTTTCAGACGTAGTGTTATTATTTTTTACGGAATTAGTACTCGACTTAGTAGAGTTAGTAGGGATTGAGTCAATATTTATTTTAGAATTAGTATTTGATTTAGTAGAACTAGTAAGGATAGAGTCATTATTTATCATAGAATTAGTAATTGATTTAGTAGAACTGGTTAGGATAGAGTCATTATTCATTCTAGAATTAGTACATTTGGATTTAGAATTTGAATTAGTAATTGGGGAATTGGAATTATTAGCGACTTCTGAATAAGTGGTACATTTGTACTTAGAGATAGAATTGGATTTAGAAGTAGAAGCCTCTAAGAAAACTTTCCCACGGTTAGTGCCTGTGGTAACAGAATTACGTCGGCACCAGCTCGTAATCTGACCATTTAGTTTAAATCATCGTCATCGTCGGTAGGTGTTGAAACCTGATTACATTCGACGTTCTTTATTCGTTCGTTTATCATGTTCCCAGGATTTCCGCGATCGAAGCGGGAATTGTTGAATTGTCTTTTGCGACATTGCGAAATGTCATGCCCGACATTTTTGCAATAGCGGCATATTACCGGTTGGGAACTATAAGTTGGTTTTTCCGCGTAGTTTGGCTGCTTTGATTTTGATGGAAATTGAGTTTTGTTTTGATTGTTTTTAAATCTACATTCGAACTCAGAGTGGCCTACTTTATGACAAACTTTGCACGATGACCTAATTGAGAAGTTATAGATTTTTTCTTCCTCTGTAGCGACACTTATAGCAGCATTAAGATTTCGAGGGTCTCGACAACGAACGATGGTACTTAGTCTGGGGTGAAGTCCCAGACAAAATATGTATAGAGCTAGATCTTCTGTCATAGCAATACGACCCGGAAGTTCCTTTTTTTAAAGGAATCTGAATTGTGAATTTCGGACTGCAGATCTGTCAGGCAGTTCTCAATCCTGAGGGCACATTGTGCGACGGTTTCGTTTGGCATCTGTTTACAAGACTGCAACTCTAATAAAAGATGGTTATAATGTTTACGTTCTCCAAAATTTTGCCTTAAGAATGTTCGTAACTCGTCGAAGTTGTCGAATATTTTATTTGAACACGCCACTTGTGCTTTTCCTTGTAATTTCGATATGATGTATTTAAGTAACAGGAACTTTTGACCCTCAGATGCTAGGTCGAGAGCGTTTTGGCAATTTGTTAACACGCTCAGCGCCAAGGCAATTTTTGGAAAAGGGTGCTGGAATTGCGTTTTTTTTTTATTGCAGAATCTGATTCTACTGGTTTCACTTACTACAATTTATTTTTTTTTTTTTTTCTTTTAATTTACCCCCTTTTTTGAGGTGTATGATTTATGATACACTGGCCTGGGAAAGTAGAATTGAAAGATTCGCACTCCATGGGCCAGGTGTATCATTTAGTATACACCTTGTTTTTATTGTTTTCTTTTAGTTTTCCTTTGCAACAGTGATTACTTTCCTCTTTTCAGATTGCAGTGCAGAAATACGTCGGGAAAAAGAAAAAAAAAATTGAAGAAATACAGAAACAAAATTTATTTTCGCTGTATTTCTTCAATTTTTTTTTTTGATTGTTTCAGTGTTGAAAGTTAAGTGCTTTTGAGTCATTAGCAAAATGGATTATTCATCAGACGATTCAGTAAATGATCCAAATTATAATCCCAGTAATGATCCAAGTGACAATAGTGGTAGTGATACAGGAGACATCAGTAGCGATGAAGGAATCCCGCTGGCTGAATTGAGGTCGAGAATGCCACAGCGAGCTGATTCGCCAAACGTGCCGAGTACTTCTGGTTCAACAACCAACATTACTGAAGATGTGATAGTGAAGCAGTTTATTGACAACATGCAATGGGTCCTACCAAAAGATCCCGGACCTCAAGGAGAACAATTTACTGGCGTTTCTGGAATGAAAGATATATATCAAGGAATTTTAGCTAATGGCCAGCCATTAGATTACTATGAGTTGTTCGTTACGCAGGACATCATAGACCTCATAGTGGACCAGACCAATTTATACGCCTGTCAATATCTCTTGGAGAATGACACATCCTCGCAATCAAGACTTCATGCTTGGAAGCCGGTAGATTCCGCTGAGATTTGGACATTCTTGGGACTCATAGGATGGATGCGGTTAGTAAAGCTGCCAGCGATTCGGGATTACTGGCGGAAGCATAAGCTTTACGGTCTACCCTTCGCCAGAACTGTTGTGTCATGTAACAGGTTCGAAATGATCTTAAAATTTGTGCATTTTTCTGATAACGAAGAAGAGACTAATGATCGGTTGTCCAAAGTGAGAAATGTGCTAGAAAAATTCGTCAATAATTATCAGAGTATATACACTCCTGGAATAAAGATATGTGTAGATGAAAGTTTGATGCCCTGGCGTGGAAGATTGATCTTCAGGCAATACATACCCAACAAAAGACACCGGTATGGCATAAAAGTTTTCAAGATATGCACAGATAAAGGCTACACCTATAATCTGTCTGTGTATTGTGGCAAGTCAAAGGAGAAAGATAAAGATGTATCTGAAATGGTGGTAATGGATTTGAATAAGGGACTGCTGGATAATGGACGTACACTTTACACAGATAACTACTATACCAGTATTCCACTGGCTTACAGGCTAAAACATAGAAAGACAGATTTGGTGGGAACATTGAGAGCAAACAGAAATCATATATCGAAGGAAGTTATTGGAAAGACACTGAAGAAAGGAGAGATAGCATGCATGGAGACAGATGACGGAAAAATAGCGATGACAAAGTGGAGAGACAAGCGTAACGTAACGACACTAAGTACTAAACATTCAGCGAACTCAATGCAGACCGTCACAACTAAAACCGGAAGAAGAGTTCTGAAACCATCTTCTGTCATTGATTACAATACTGGCAAATCAAGTATTGACATAAGCGACCAAATGGCATCATACAGTTCTGCACTGAGAAGATGTGTCAAATGGTACAGAAAGCTGGTATTTGAATTGATCTGGGGTACAAGCCTCGTGAACGCCTATTATTTGTACTCCAAATATAGCAGGCTCAGCAAACTAAGTATCACTGAGTTTCGAGAGAAAGTCATTGAACGATGATAGATAAATACAAGACGCGTGTAATAAGTACCGAGCCAGAACAAGTAGAGAGAAGAAATTCAAGCTCGAGAACACACAAACTAATAGACCATATTTCCGGAAACCCGCCAAAATCAAAGAGAGGCCGTTGTAAGGGTTGTTATGAAATTTTTGTTAAAAAGGGCACAATAATTTATGGTAAAAGGAAATATGAATCCCAAGTAAAAACTATTTGCAGTATTTGTAAATTCTTCTTCTGCCGTAACTGCTTCAATAAAGCACACACATAAAATGAAAAAAAAAAATGCGTGTTTTCAAAATAATTTGTGATGTGAACTAAATTTACAAATATGTACTATTACTAATAACAGTCATTAGAAATTAATGTTTAGAATAAGATTTTTTAGTTTTCTCAATTATAAAAACAAATCTATAACTTTGTGTTTTTTTTTTTTAACCCATATTTTCTTAATTTTTTAAGATATTTACACCCCAATAACACAGGCATATTCTCCAGGGCCAACACTTTTGAACGCCTTACTAAAATGTATGAAACGGTGTATACTGAGGGATACACCGGCCTCCAAAGACTGGGCAGTGTGGTGTATCATTAAGGATATACTGGCCTGTGACAAAACACCCTATGGTGTATCATTAAGGATACACCGGCGCTGAGCGTGTTAAAAACGCTGATAAAGTTTCACGTTCCCCTTGGTATGGGTTTATAAAATTACATAAGACCTGAATAGAGTGTGGCTCCGAAATAGTGGGAGTTAGTTGTTTTTTCTCACTTGGATTAGCCATTATTACGATTGTTTTGTAGTATTCAAAGGTCAAGGACTGAGAGGGTTTGGGAGACCAAGGAGACTTATGGGCAATAATGAAAATAGTATGTTCTACTCACAACAACTTGGCGACCTGGTAAATGGGAAGCATCACGCAGACCTTGGCGGGTAGCGCGCTCGGCAACAGCGCAGATGTGCAGCAGCAACAGTTAGCGGCAGTAGCTGGACGATCCGCTGACGGCGTGGCTAACGGGTCGACGGGTTAGCTTACACCTTAGCTCACCCAGGTATAGCAGATTCGCTGGCTTAAAATTAGGCCGATATGATACAACATTTTCAAAAGAGGTAGAAGAAGAATTTTGCAAACATCTGAATACTTTAGATGACATGTTTTATGGTTTAACGCCAAAAACATTGAGGAATGCAGCGTTCCAGTATGCAGAAAAAAACAAAATTCCTCATAGATTAAACAAAGAAACTAAAATTGCAGGAAAGGAGTGGTTACGTGCGTTTCTGAAACGGCACCCAGATATTTCCCTCAGACAGCCAACATCCACAAGCATTGCAAGAGCAACAGGATTCAACAGACCGCAGGTTGAGCGATTTTACATAAATTTATCTGCTCTAATGGACAAATATAATTTTGCACCACAGTCTATCTACAATATGGATGAGACAGGTATATCCACTGTACCTACTAAATCGCCGAAAGTACTGTCTAGAAAGGGTAAACGGTCCGTCAACAAAATCTCCAGTGGAGAGCGAGGCACTAACGTGACTGTCGTCAATGCAGTGTCTGCGACTGGTCATTTCATTCCGCCTGTGTTTATTTTTGGAAGAAAGAGGATGAAAGCAGAGTTGTTAGATGCTGCACCGCCAGGATCTGTTGGCATGGTCTCGGATTCTAGTTTTATAAACTCAGATCTTTATCTTGATTGGCTGACTCACTTTAAAGACCACGCGAAGACGACTAAAGAACAGCCTGTTTTACTTATTTTAGACAATCATGTGTCACATTGTACAATAAAAGCTGTGGAATTTTACCGCGAAAACAACATAATTGCATTGACATTACCTCCACACAGCAGCCACAAGATGCAGCCTCTTGATAGAGGATTCCACGGAGTTTTGAAAAAGTTTTATTCCAGCGAAAGTGAAAAATGGCTACGTAATCACCCAGGTAGAGCTATAACAGTGTATCAGATGGCTTCAATTTTTACACCAGCTTTTCATCAAGCTGCAACAACTGGCCGTGGAGTAGAACTCTTCAAATGCACTGGTATTGTGCCGTGGAATCCTGAAATTTTCACTGACGCTGATTTCCTGGCTAGCGGTGTTACTGAACGAGAAGATCCAAAAGAAAATCAAAATACCCAGTCTGTCAGCGATCATTTCATCAGCACAAATAGTAAACGTGCGTGATGACACTGTTGAAATTGATCCACCAGAGCCCGCGCCTTCTAACTCTCAGCCAGTCAATTTACCTCCTCCGAAAACGTTTATAGCACCTGCACCTGTATTTAAGAAGCCATCAGCAGCTGTAGAAGCGAGGTCTAGTCTTCAAATAAGTTCAGCACCGTTGGCTGATCTGATTCCGTTGCCAAAAGCTACGCAAAACAGAAGTTCTAATCGGAAACACAATAAATCAGAAGTGATTAGCAGTTCGCCATATAAAACACAACTAGAAGAAGAAAATAAGATTAAATCTGAACCAAGGCCGAAAAAGGTGAAGAAAGTAACTAAACCAAAAGATAATACGAGTAATAATAGGAAGATTTGGAGATGTGGTGGGTGCAACGAATTGTATAAGGAACCGATTGTAGAAGACTGGATTGCGTGCAATACATTAATATATGTAAGGAGTGGTGGCATGAAAAGTGTTCAGATTACAATGGTTCCGGCGCTTTTATTTGTGATGTATGTGTATAATATAGTTGCGCAATCTTATCGATCTCAACGCGCAATTTTACACCCTAGGGTGTACAAAATTGCGCAATTCCCGATTCGTGATTTTTTAATAATTATTTAGAAGATTATAATTTTTTTGTTACTGTTGTCATAATAATTTGTAGCTATATTAACAAGGTTAAATAAATAATTGATTGATCTCAGATAATATAAAGATTTTTTATTTTATTGCCTATTGATTGAAAACTGCGCAATCTTACACCACCCTACCCTATATCCTAGTATTCCTATATCCTAGTATTAAGTTACGCCTAAAGCAGATATGAAGGGAATTGGTCCTTGCCACAATCCTAGTAACCTTTTTTTACCAAACCTAGCAACCCAAGAAGTTTTATTACAAATTCTGTCATATTCCATTTGGATCGTAACCTTTTTACTGACCGCCTTCTTTGAATTTATTTTACGCCATAGGAAACCTCATTAAAGACTTTTAAATTTCGTGTAGATCTCCTTTGGTTTATTTATCAAGAAACTTTTCTTAAAGGCTATCAATTCCTTCCTTTTCAAAATGACTTTTGTAAAATTTTGTGATAATCAGTTTGAATGATTTCGATTTTATTTTTAATGTTTTGTTCGAAATCAACGGGCTTTTTATGCATGTTAACATCCAGATCATATTGGTATTCAGATGGAACCATAACTAGTTGTTCTGGCGGAACCTTAATATGGTTCTCTGCAAGATAAACAGGAATAGTGGAGATAATTGGACTGGACCGATACATTACTATACACTCGCACTCGCTGCTGGACAGGGAATCCAACTCCATCTCGTCGTCAGCTGGGCTGTTGTCTCCGCTGTCTGCGTGCACACCCTGGAAAACAGACTGTACCTCCATCTTGACATCGACTGGGCATGGTCATCTCCGCTGGTCTGGTCTCTCTGGCAGCTCTCTCCGTCATCGGTGTGATCACCATCACCATCAATTGTGTGGGTTTCCCCACCACTGTGATCAACTTTTTCCTCACTGCACTGTATTTCGTCTTGTTTGTACGTCATTGATCACGATACTAGAAAATAAATGTGGATTATATCACACAATACTTTGGGTTGTTTTTTATCAGCTTTTATTACAGCGATAATTATGCGTTGATAGCAAGAACAGACACACACGTTTTTGTGACCTTTGATCCCGTTTTTATCAGCTTTTATTACAGCGATAATTATGCGTTGATCGCAAGAACATGACACACACGTTTTTGTGACCTTTGATCCCGAGTATTTTTTTTCCAGGTGTCAGAAAGACGAGGACTTTTTAGATTTCATTTATGATGGTGTTTTGAACAATCTTACCAATTTTCAGTTGCGTGAGAAAAAAAAATGTCTTATTTAACCGGACTACATTGGAACAGAAGTTTTCGTTGAGCACACAGTCAGCATGCATCGTATTGCAACTATGCATTTACCGAAAATTTGAGATAATTATTTTTCTTTGCATTATATTCAGTCTTGCATCAGTCACCAGCTAAATATCCTGTATTTTTTTAAATAAATAAATACTTTTTTAACTACATTACCGACCGCTGAAACATACTGTACAATAGAAAAGGAGCTTCTTGCCATATTATGGGCAGTAAAATACTTTAGGCCCTATCTTTACGGTAGAAAGTTTATCATCTTCTACACGGACCACAGGCCTCTCACCTGGCTAATGTCATTAAAAGATCCCAATTCTAAATTAACTAGATTTATAACTACGATTATATGGTTGTGTACAAGAAAGGTCGCTAAAACACTAACGCAGACGCTCTATGACGTATTAAAATCTACCACGGCAGTGTCGACTCTCTAGCTGTTAATTTAAACGTTTTCTCGTGGTACCAGTTCATAAGTGAAGCTTTGAATAAAATTAAACAAAACCTATAAGATGTCGGGTGCTGATAATAGCGAACTTAGCCAAGTTCAAGCAAAAAAGGAACTGGCGACGCAGGAGCTGTGTGTACACGATCCTTTTGGAGCCACTTTTGTCATCTTAATAACTCAAACTCTATTTAACATAAACACATGCAAATTGGTTTATGTATTAAAATCCCTAAGATGAACTACATATAAAACAAGATTTCATAAATATAGCTCAAACGGTTATTTAGATATTAACGTCCAAAAATCGTCATTTTTATCACTGTCTGACCTATAGATTAAAACTCTAACCTAATTCCAGATGAACTAGAAAGTTCAAATTGGGCATCCTAGGGTACAATGGAATAAATCAAAAACTCGTAAATTTTCATATTTTATTATATTTTTCAATTAATTGTTTCTATTAGGAACACTTGCCTAAAGTGCCTGTAATGTAAGAATCAGTAATCAAAATTGATGACAGCCGGTCTTAATGTGGATTTTAAGGTCTTCACGTGAATATATAACGAGTGATAATTCCAGAACGAGTCAAGACCAAGTTTCAGATTGACAGTGCTCTTCTCGATATAGGCTCCTCTATATTTAGTAAAGGGTAGGCTTACGTTGCACTCTCCAGAGTTAAAACCTACTACATCTTATCAATTTAGATCTATGTCAAATCAAGGCACAAGAGAGCTTTATTGTAGAGTACAACCGTATAAATTAAATATAAACAGAAAACGCTTTCATAAATCCGGATACTGAATGGGCAATTCGAACATTTCAAAGGTACAATAAAATATAGAAAATACCACAAAAATGACAATTATACCCCGTAAAAAACAGGAAAATACAGTAGATCAACAAAAACCATTTGGTATTAATTTAATTATGAATGGTATAAAAAACTAGCCTAGTCTTGAGCTAGAATTTATGCTAAGTTATCTGCTTTATATAAATAATTCGACTTTTCAAATTTAAGAAGTTACATTTAAAAATAGCAAATATTGTTGTAAAGCAAGAAATTATGTTTTTAAATTTATTTTAGAATGTTTTATGTTCTTGTAAATAAATTTCAGGATACAGAGCTTAGTACCCATTTAGATATCAATTATTTTGTCGGCGTAGTTGTTGTGTATGCGTGTGCTAGCATTTCTATGTGTGCGTGGCTGCGCCCGCGCAATGTGTTTAAGTGTTAATAAAGCCAGTGTGTCTATAGCTGTCACGTCTTTCACTTGCCTCCCCGAACCCAACAGTGGCGACGAGGATTTTTATTTATTACCCACATTTCGAAATAGTTATCGGAAAATGAACAGTATCGGCATTTTGTCTACTTTCAACCACGACCTGCAGGAATGGAAGTCGTACAAAGGCCGAATTACGCAATGGTTTATTGCAAATGACATCGTCCCGAAGAATGATGCAGCTGGATCCAAGAGACGGGCGATCCTGCTCAGCGCACTTACCGACGGTACTTATAAGTTGACAGCAGATCTGGCCCTGCCAAAGGACATCCAGGAAGTACCATATGACGACATAGTGCACTTATTGGATGAGCATTTCCTCCCAAGGATATGCGGCTTCAGCGAGCGGTAAAATTTTAACGCGGCCGTACAGCAGCAAGGCGAGACACATACGCAATGGGCGGCAAGGCTACGAGGACTTACTGCACATTGTAAATTTAGTAACGTCGAGAAAGCGTTACGAGACAGGTTCGTGATGGGAATGGTAGCAGGGCAGGAACGAGAGAAGCTGTTCGCGCAGGACACTGACAAGCTAACTCTGGCCAGGGCGGTGGAGTTAGCGGAAAGCGTGCGGTGCGCGCGAGTGGGTGCCGCCACTACTTCGGCCGCTTCCTGACTTGGCGGTGCGGTATTGGTACGATTTCGTTTCGGTATACCGCATCGGTACCGAAAGCTTACCGAGCGCCTATATTTGAATGCACGCTTCCTGATTGGCGCGGGCTGCGCGGGAGCGGGGCGGTAAGCGAGCGGCATACCGCGTCGCGGGTCGGACAGCCAGTAAAATCCTGCATGCCGAGCGCACACCGCGCGTATTTGGTAAACAAAATGGCGGCGGAAAGAACCACGTGTATTACTTTGGTGACCGAAGTGGAAAAATATCCACTTTTATATAACTATAAGTTACCTGAATACTCAAGAAAGGATCTGACAGAAAAAGCGTGGGCAGAAATTGCTCATAAAATAAAATTGACTGGTGAGTAGGTATTCATTTATTGTAATTATTAAATACAATGCTTGTACTGCCATGGAAGTGCTGCTCTAGGTAAAACAAAGTAGTTAGTCAAATATTTTCGTACAGTTGGTCCTGCTGATCTGGCGTTGACGGAAATTTCATCTCTTTCAATGTTGAAAGAAAAATTTTGAGTACCCTCATAATCTGTGGACTCAGTGGCAGAATATTGTACTCCATCTCGTGATCGTATAAAATTATGTAGAACACAAACAGATTTTATTATGTTATTCACTGTAGCGTAATTTAAACAACGAATTGGAGTTAAAAGTACTTGAAACTTTTGAGTCATCATCCCAAATGCACACTCAATAGTTTTACGTGCTCTTGACAGTCTGTAATTATAGATTCTTTTGATATTGTTTATACCTGTCATAGGATAAGGCCGCATGATATTGCGTTTTAAAGGGAAAGCATTGTCGGCAACAAAGAAATAAGGCACTTCTTGTTGTTTATCATCATGCGGAAGTGGAGATGATGTAGGCATATTCAAACCATCTCTTTGCAAGCAGTAACTGATGGACGAAGCTTGAAATACTCTGCCATCACTATTTCGTCCAGCATAGCCTGTATCAATCATGGTAAATAAGCCATCAGCATCACTTACTGCAAATAAGATGATCGAATGATAGCCTTTATAATTGTAATTTGTAGATCCGCTGTTAGGCAGTTTTTGAATTCGCACGTGTTTACCATCCATGGCTCCCAAGCAATTAGGGATATTCCAAAGTTCATAGAAACGATTAGATATGTCTTTCCATTTTTCTGTGGTTGGAATTGCCATGTTCTCTGTTCGTAGTATCAACCAAATTACTTCAGTCGTTTCAGCTATTATGTCGGATATAGTGCTAACCCCTCTTGCAAAATATAAAGCCAGTGCTGTGAATGTACTTCCGGTAGCAAGATATCTGTAAAAAATGTTTTGTTTGTGTTAGATACATTTTATAAACATCTGATTAATTTATATATTGTTTCAGTCTCTGAATGTAAGGTAAAATGGCGCAACATAAGGTCTAGATTTCTCAGAAGTACCAAAGCGCAACCAAGTGGCTCAAAAACTAAAAAGCCCTATTATCTGAGCGAACATTTAACGTTCATTTTACCTTATGTTAAACCATTAAATGATTCAGATAATCGTGGTAACATACCACCAACCCCGGATACAGAGATGACTAACGAGGCGGACACTAAAGAGCAAGTTTCAAACGAGGGCCCAACTGAATCATCAAAGCAGCATCAGCCACCTGCTTTACAGGATCAATCTATGTCTTCTGAGGCCTCCGCACCTGTACACGGAGTACGCCGCCGCAAGACGACAGCTTTGGAAGTAGACGCCGCAATGATTAACTTTTTAAAAAATAAAACCAATAAGGCGGAAGAAGTAATCTTAAATAAAACCGAAAAGCAAATGAACCTTTTCTTTCAAAGTTTACTACCCGAGTTTACAGATATGAATGCCCAACAAATCCGTTCTTTCATAATCAAAGTTTTGCAACTTATAGATGACATTAAGAACGCGCCGTCAGTAACTTCTTCAAGAGACTCCACTCCCTGTACATCAAGAGAATCATATTATACCGTATATTCTCCAATTTCATCTGTAGGCACTCCGGCACCAACACCAATTAATTATCAAAATGAACCTCCAGCATCGATCAACATCGAAAAGAACCTCCTGCTCAAATGAACTACCAGTCTGAATCTTCACCAGTATAACAAAATCAAGCCATGCCTATAATTTTTTCTGCTCAGTCACAATTTAATGATGACATATCTTCCGGCTCCATAAATGATAATTCGTTGTTTTCTGAATTTGAACAATAAATGACTTAAATAATATTTACTTTTATTTATATTTGTGCAAGCACTTTCCTCAAAGTTATAAGCAATCTCTCTTCGGCACTAACACATTCCCTTAATCTAGTAGTTTGTTTTGTGATCACGGGTGCAATAAGTCCCAGAAATTCACGATAAGTTTGTTTCGACATCTTGTACATCGCCTGAAATTTTGCATCATCTATTTAAAAGTTGTTGTGCCGCAACAAAAAGTCTGCTATTTATATTTTTGGCAATGTAGGGATGTACCCAATACTTCTTTATTTTTTTACGCAATCGCAAATACGCGTAACACGCTAAAGCATCTTCTTCATCTGACGACGACATTCTCGCGACGCGACGGCACAAACGATTCTGCCAAGATCCTACTGTTTTATACCAAAAGCATACCGACAGTATACCGCCTAGTGAGGAGATCTGAGCGACATTAGTAAAGTCGCGGTATAATATAAATTACTGCATACCGATACCGCACCGCCAAGTCAGGAAGCGGCCTTCGTCTGTCTTTGGGCAGCAGACGCCAGTGTTCAAGATCGCCAAGGAAGTGCATAGTGCTAAACCCATCTGTGCCGCCGGTAAATTAAAATGTACAGTGTGCGGTCGTAATAATCATAAGTCATCCCAATGTCGGTTTGCAAGCTACAAATGCAACAAGTGCAACACCAAAGGTCATTTGCGTAAAATGTGTAATAAGGTTAATTACGTGTTGACGGGTGATGTGAGTGGGGACGACGACGACGGTAAGTCATTATTTAATATACGCTCAGTCCGGGGGGAACCTATGACAGAAATAGTTTCAATTAACGGAAAGGATGTACAATTTCAAATAGACAGTGGATCAGCGGTAACAGTTATATCCGAAGGCACCTATAAAATCTTGTTCAGTAAAATTCCGTTACTACATTCCAAAAAAAGTTTTTTTAGCTATACCGGCAATAATATGAAATGTGTAGGGTACGTAAACCTGCCGGTAACATACATGCGACACACTCAGACATTGGATATATACGTCATTCGCAATGGCGGACCACCACTATTAGGCAGAGATTTTATATCAAGATTTAAACTTAAGTTGACGCCTTGTAACTTTTTGAAGGGTGAGCAGAGTATGGAGGAACAATTGCAATCGCGTTTTCCAGAACTATTTTCGGAAAAGCTTGGTAAATTTAATAAATATCGTGTAAAATTAAAATTAAAGGAAAATGTGAAACCGATATTCTGTAAAGCGCGTCCAATTGCGTTCGCATTACGTGATAAGGTAGGCGAAGAGATAACACGTTTAGTGGACCTAGGTGTTCTAAAGCCGCACACTCGGAGTACGCGTCGCCAATTGTACCCGTGCTTAAGCACAACGGTTCCTTGAGATTGTGTGCCGACTATTAGGTTATAATTAACAAACAGCTGATGATAGAACAATACCCTCTACCCACGGTACACGAACTATTTTCAAAACTGTACGGGGGCCATCAATTTTCAAAAATTGATTTGACCATGGCCTATAATCAGTTTTTGTTAGACGAGGAATCTCAACCGATCACTTGTATCAATACACACCGAGGTTTATTTAATTATATTCGACTTGTATTCGGACTGTCTAGTGCGCCGTCTATATTCCAACGCGCTATGGAAACGGTGCTATCAGGACTAGACGGGGTCCTATGCCTGCTCGACGACATTTTAGTGACTGACCGGACCCCAGAGGGGCATCTGAAAAAGTTGAACATAGTTCTGCAAAGACTTCAGGATGCAGGGTTAACAGTGCAAAAAGGAAAATGCGATTTCATCAAAAACGAAATTAAATATTTAGGGTATATAATAAACAAGGATGGCTTACAGAAAGACCCGGCAAAGGTGAAAGCTATAGCCGATGCGCCCATTCCTACCAACGTTAATACATTGCAATCGTTCTTAGGCCTCGTAAACTATTACAGAAATTTCGTGCCTGGAGCATCCTGTATCCTGAGTCCCTTGTATGACCTGTTAAAAAAGGGGGTGAAGTGGAACTGGTCTACGTCACACCAACGTTCGAAGAAATTAAGAAAAGATTAACTTCTGATCAGGTCTTAACACACTTCAATTCAGACGCTAAAATAGTCTTAACTGTCGATGCATCGCCGAGTGGCTTGGGTGCTATTTTATCCCAAATAGATAATGACGGGTTAGAGCGCCCGGTAGCATTCGCTTCCCGCACGTTAAACACGGCTGAGAAGAATTACTCACAAATACAAAAAGAGGCGACTGCAATAATATTTGGAATACGTCGGTTCCATCAGTACCTATATGGCAGGTCAGATCCATTCATATTACGCACGGATCACAAGCCGTTAATTACTATTTTCGGAAAACATAAAGGAATACCGGAGGTGTCCGCTAATAGGCTGCAGAGATATCTGTCTCGGGCGAGTTTACAGTGTAAAACTCACGCCGAGAGCGAGCGAGACAACAGCAGCGCACACGCCGCCGCGGCCGCCGCCCCCATTGATCGCGCATCATACGTTAATTTTGTTTTCGAAGGCGACATGCCGTTGACCTTCAATGAGTTACGCAAAGCTACTAATGGGGATACGGTACTACAGTTAGTTGCAAATAATGTTGTAAATGGGTGGCCTAAAAAGGAAGTAGACTTGCGGTTAAAACCATATAATTTATGTAAGACAGAATTGTCATATGAAAACGGTTGTTTAATGAGGGGACATAAAGTTGTTCTTCCCGAATCGTTGTGGACAAGGGTTTTATTAGAATTACATACCTCACATCTAGGCATCGTAAAAACAAAATCAGAGGCTAGGTCACGGTTCTGGTTCTCGGGCATTGATGCGGCCCTAGAAAAAATGATACACTCGTGTGAAATATGCAAACAGCTACGGCCCTCGCCACCCCGGGCGCCGTTAGCACCATGGAAGTTCCCTCAAGCGCCATTTTATAGAATACACGTAGACTTCCTGGGCCCGCTGAATAATCAGATGTTTTTGGTGGTGGTAGATGCGCACACGAAATGGTTAGAAGTATATGACGTGAGCACATCTACCACCTCGGCGACTGTTATTGAAAAGCTCCATGATTTCATGTCTAAGGACGGATTACCACACACAATTGTTAGCGATAACGGCGCTGCGTTTACATCCGCTGAGTTCACGAAATTTTGTGCATTAAATGGAATTGCACATCTTACATCACCACCATACAATCCTGCTAGTAATGGACAAGCAGAGAGCTTTGTAAAAATTGTCAAAAAGGGTATAAAGTCAAGCGTTTTGGGTTCTCGCAGTAGGAATGAGTGTAGGCACAAAATTGTGAAATTTTTGTTTGACTATCGCAATTCAACACATTCTGTCACGGGGTTCTCACCGGCTGAATTGGTGTTTGGGCGAAAGCTCAGAACACGTCTTGATTTACTCCAACCAAAGCCAGTGTGTCTATAAAAAAAAAAATCTAAACAACAACAAATATCAGTGGTATAAAGGAACCGTAATAAAAAGACTGGGAAAAGTGTTATATTTAATAAAAGACCATGTTTCATCATTGGATGTCAAAAAACATAAAAATCAAATAGTATTTAATAAAGGAACGTCGACGACCCCCATCGACGATTTTACGTTGGACTGCGTTCCAATTCAAAACGAACCCAGCGGTTCTCAACCGCTTGACAATGAGGGTGGGGAAAGGAATGAAGTGGAATTGTCATCCTCACCATCACCCCAGAATTCAAGATGTGCCGGCAGACTGCTGTGGGACATACCCAGGGTTGATTATAAACAGTTCTATTAAAATAATATGTAATTTTCTATTATGTTAAATAGGGGGAGGGACTGTTGTGTATGCGTGTGCTAGCATTTCTATGTGTGCGTGGCTGCGCCCGCGCAATGTGTTTAAGAGTTAATAAAGCCAGTGTGTCTATAGCTGTCACGTCTTTCACTTGCCTCCCCGAACCCAACAACCGCGCATATTCTTAGTATTAACTTGGCTTCCTTTTTCACATTTATGTTTTTGATGGGATCAGTTTTACAATTTTTGCCGACGAATGGTCGGCACAATTATCATATACTGAAGAAATATAAAAATGGTGCCCCATTTGAAATGCAAAATGTTGCGGAACAGTTACGGTTAAGGTATGTACAGCAACGATTTATTCCCAGGGTTGACGCTACCATGCAAGCCGACCTTCGTACTCAAAATATTATGTTTACATTTTATAGAAGTTGAAGACGCGGTTATCCGCTTGTACGTTTTTTTTTTAATAAAAAATTGCAATAATATTTCGTGTTTTCTGTAGAATAAGTGATCTATGGTTTGGTCTATGGTGGATAGACAAGCAAAGATGGGGAGAGAGCGCGGCTTATGTTTCGTGAATAAAGGTACCTAAGTATCATACAGTTGTTTCTATTACGATACATGGTGGCAGCGGTGAGATTGAATGCGCTCGTGTCTATGAGAGTTGTTGGTTATATGGACGACCCTAAAAAAGTAGAAGAAAACAAGATTGAAAATATGGCATCTTTACCGGTGACGCCGCCCGCTGAGTTCAACTTCGAAGAGCCCAGTCGGTGGAAAGCTTGGCTCAAAAGATTCTAACAGTATATTTCAATAACAGGGAAGCACTCGGATGCAGAACAAAAAGATTAACTGCTATATTGCATGGGAGAAAGGAGTAACGAAGTGTGCAATCAGTTTGAAAAATCATCCGAAACCTACGAAGAACTGGTTGAAAAATTTACGAACTACTTTGAACCAAGAAAGAATATGTTACAGGGCTGAAAATAATTTCTGGAACTGACCACAAACCGCTTTTACAGGTCTTACAGACCAAGCATATGGATGATCTGACACCAAGACTGCAAAGGTTTTGTATCAGGTTAATGTGTTTTAATTATGAGATTAATTATATTCCTGGTAAAGATTTAGTTATGCCAGATTCACTATCTAGAGCACCTTTAACAAATTCAAAAGAAACTATGTCTGAGAAAACTATTCACTATATAAACTTTGTGATAGAGCATATTCCTATAAAAGATGCTTACTTAAATAAACTGTTACAGAAACAAGAAAAAGATGAAATTTGTAAAATAATAAAAAAGTATTGTAGTGATGGTTGGTCAGAAAGAAAAAAAAATGATCCTGAATTGCTACCATATTTTCAATATAGGTACGAATTTTCTGTTTATAAAGGTCTATTGTTGAAGGGATCAAGAATTGTTATACCTAAAATGATTCAAAAAGAACTGATAGAAATGGAACGCACTCAAATTAGTTTAACTTTTATCCGCTTACTTGTGTGGCGCTGTGTGTGATATAAAAAACTGTAACATCGTCACGTGTGGTTTAAATAAAACTATTAATACTAAATTACCAATTTATTATATGCTTAAAAACCTTCATGGTAGCAGAGCGTGGTTGGTTCCGTAGTTGCAAATAATAAATTCGGGGTAATTCCGAAGTATTACCGAGTATTCAAAAGTGAGGTTATACATCCGGCGTCCTCCCGCACAGAGTCTGTTGAAAATCTGTCAAGATGAGCTCAAGTATGTTCAATATCGAGAAGTTGAATGGACGAGAGAATTTCTCTACATGGAGATTCTGTATTAAAACATATCTGGAGCACGAGGACTTGTGGGACTGCATCGAATATAGTGCTGGAAAAAAGGTCGACCCAGTGAAGGACGTCAAGGCCAAATCCAAACTCATTTTATTGATAAACACTCAAAACTATGTTCATGTTCAGGAGTGTAAAACTGCCAAAGAGGTGTGGAACAATCTTCATAAGGCCTTTGATGACAATGGGCTAACTAGAAAAGTGGGCTTGTTGAAGGAATTGATCAATACCTCACTGGAATCAAGCGCCGGTATAGAAGATTATCTTAACAGGATCATGAGTGCTGCTCACAAACTGAGAAATATTGGTTTCGAGGTGAATTACGAATGGCTTGGCACATTAATGCTAGCAGGTTTATCTGATGAGTATAAACCAATGATTATGGGGTTGGAAAACTCGGGTGCGAAAATTAGTGGTGACTTCATAAAAACCAAATTGCTTCAAGAAGTCAAACATGAAGATTCGAGCAGTGCATTCTATTCCAATCATAAGAAAAAATATCGTAAGAGTAGCCAACAGAAGACAAAGTCATCAGAAAAAAATAAGAGTCCCCGATGTTATGTTTGTAATGGCTATGGACACATAGGAAAGTTCTGTAAACATGCAAAGAAAACAGTGACCAAAGACAATAATAAACAAGAAAGTTTTGTTCCTGCTTTTTCAGTTTTTTCAAGTAAACAAAGTGAGAAATGGTAGGTATATTGACAGCGGGTGCTCAGCGCACATGGTTACAAACAAAGATTTGATGTATAATATAAGAGAACCATCAATTAAAACCATCACTGTTGCCAACAAGCAGCCATTGTCTGTGAACTGTGTTGGGGACATCAGTATTCAAATTTCTGAACAAAACAAAATTCTATTAAAAAATGTTCTCCATGTACCTGGATTAGCAGTTAATTTACTGTCAGTGAGCACAATCACTAAAAATGGATTTATGGTGTCATTCAATGCGAAAGGTTGTAATATACTAAATGCAGATGGAAAATTATTGTGCTCAGCTACCTTAATGAATAAATTATATGTTTTAGACACCTATGTAAATGGTGGTGAAAGTGCACATTTGGTGTCTAATAAAATTAATCCGAATGACATTCATTTATGGCATCTTCGGATGGCACATTTAAATGTTTCAGCTCTTAAGAAATTGCCTGATTGTACTGATGGGGTTAAGTTGTCGGATACACAAGAAGATATTAAATTTACCACCTGTTGCGAAGGTAAACAAAGCAGGTTACCTTTCAAGCATGCTGGAACCAGAGCTACAAAGCCACTGGAAATGATACACTCTGACTTGCGCGGTCCAATGGAAAGTAAATCTTATGGAGGTATGAAATATTTTATTTCTTTCATCGACGATTACTCGAGAATGGTTCATATTTATTTTCTCAAAGATAAACAGAATATATTAGACATTTTCATGGACTATAAGAGGAAAGTAGAGAATCAATTGAATCATACAATTAAAGCTATAAGAACTGATAATGGCAATATTTGGCTAGATGTGGCATTATTCATCAGACTTCCACCCCATATACCCCACAGCAAAATGGCCTTGCAGAACGTACGAATCGCACACTAGTAGAAAAGGCAAGGTGCATGATATTTTATGCAAAATTAGAGAAACCAGTTTGGGCTGAAGCTGTAGCTACAGCTGCTTATATTGTCAACAGATCACCAACTAAAGTACTGGGAAATACTACTCCATATAAAATGTGGACAGGAAAGGAACCCAGACTGCATCATATAAGGATATTTGGTTCAAAGGTAATGGTTCATATACCGAAGGAAAAACGTCTAAAATGGGACAAGAAATCAAAGGAGATGATATTTGTCGGCTATTGTGAAACCACCAAAGGGTATCGCATTCTTGATCCCATAACTCATCAAGTCATAAAGAGCAGAGATGTTATTTTCTTTGAAAATATTAATCAAACTAACGAATGTTCAATTTCAGCCAGACCAATAGAATATGAGTCAGTTAAGTTACAAGACCATGCTATTTCTGAACAAAATGAGAAACTGAAAGAATCAGTCATCATTCCTCAGTCAAGTGGATCAATTATTGAACCTATTTTGAAAGGATCCGAGGATGAAAATTCTAGTGAGTATGAAACTGACCCAGCCGACCTTGATGATATTTATCAGCCCCCGAGATCATTAACACTACAGAACCAACAGGCAAGTAATGTGACATTGAGGCCACGCAATAAGATTAATGAAGACAAAATGGGATTGCTTTGTCTATACACAAGTGTATCAGATCCACAAAGTGTGGAGGAGGCTCTGTCATCCTCACATGCTAGTGAGTGGAAGAAAGCAATGGATGAGGAATATAACTCTCTATTGGAAAATAAAACTTGGCAGCTTGTTGACCTTACCAGTAATAAAAAGGTTTTAACAAGCAAATGGATATTTAAAACAAAAATTGACCAACAGGGAAATATAATTCGATACAAGGCAAGGCTAGTCATAAAAGGATACGCTCAAAAGAAAGGGATTGATTACCAAGAATTCTATTCTCCAGTGGTAAGATACACCTCCATTCATTATTTGTTTGCTCTAGCAGCACAGAACAATTTGCACATTGAACAAATGGATGCTGTATCAGCATTTCTTCAAGGAAAAATAGATACAGACATATACATGATACAGCCAGAGATGTATAAGATAGGCCAAGTATGTTACTTACTTAAGTCCATTTATGGGCTTAAACAGGCAAGCAGATTGTGGAATGCTAAGTTAAGCAATGTCTTGAAAGAAATGGGAATTGAGCAATCAAAGACTGATCCCTGTATTTATTATGATGTCAATAAAGGAATTTATATTGCAGTTTGGGTAGATGATATAATAATTTTCAGCTCTCAATTAGAAATAACTGAAGAATTAAAGAAAATGTTATGTTTAGAATTAAATATGAAAGATCTTGGTCAAGCAAAGCAATGTGTGGGCCTAAACATAAATAGAGAAAAGGATGCAATTACATTAGACCAAGAAAAGTATATAAATGAAATACTGTTAAGATTCAACATGGCAAATTGTAAACCTGCAAAAACACCCATAGAAGTTGGTTTGAAATTTGATAACAGCAATGAAGTTCCATATGATTGTCCTTATCAGCATGCCATAGGCTGCTTATTATATATAGCTCAAGGAACAAGACCAGACATCTCATATGCAGTGAAGTTAGGTAGGTTCCTTGTTATATCGACTGAGGGCACTCAGTCGATATATAACAAGGAACCTACATGCGAGCATTGGGCTGCCGTGAAAAGGGTAATGAGATATTTACAAGGGACTAAACATTATAAACTCACTTATACCCAGGATGGTCAAGAAAACGTCACAAGGTATTGTGATGCAAATTGGGCGAGTGACACCCGTGACCGTAAATCTTGCACGGGATATATTTTTATTTTACAGGGTGGCGCAGTGTCATGGGTTCCCGGAAACAACAGACCGTGGCCCTATCCACAGCAGAGGCAGAGTACATGGCCATGTCAGCGGCGGCGCAGAAGGCGCTTTGGCTGCAGCAACTGCAAAGGGAGCTTGGCGGACAGCAAGACCACACTCTAGTCATATACAGTGACAACCAGAGGGCTATAAAACTCACTGCTAATGATTGCTAATTACCGAGGTCTAAGCATATAGACATTAGACATCATTTTTTAAAGGAACATGTAAATAAAGATTAAAATTTTGTTATGTAAAAGGTAATGTTTCTGATGTGTTAACAAAAGGTGTAACTATAGATAAACATCTGTTTTGTGTATTTCATATGGGATTGCGTTCTGGGGTGGGTGATAGAAATGGAACGCACTCAAATTAGTTTAACTTTTATCCGCTTACTTGTGTGGCGCTGTGTGTGATATAAAAAACTGTAACATCATCACGTGTGGTTTAAATAAAACTATTAATACTAAATTACCAATTTATTATTTGCTTAAAAACCTTCAAGAACTATTGGAATATATTTATATGGGACATCAAGGTTATTGTAAAATGTAGAAGACGGGCACAGATGGCTGTATGGTGGGTGGATCTAAGTAGCCAACTAGAAAACTTGATAAAAAATTGTCCGAATTGTATTGAACATAGATCAAATAACGTTAATAAATTTTGTAAAGACCAGCACCCTCCTACTAGGCCGTTGCAAATAATTGCAGCAGATTTATTCTTTTGTAAAAAATGGTATCTGATTGTTACAGATTACTATTCAAGATTTTTTGAAATGTTCGAGTTGAACTTAATGACTGAAAATGTTATTATAAGTAAAATTAAAGAATTATTTTCTAGATATGGTATTTGTGAAATATTCAGATTAGATAATGGCCCACAATTTCAAAGTCAGTTCAAAAATTTCGCTTATGAGTATAAATTTACACACATAACCTGCTATCCATATCATAGTCAATCAAATGGGTTGGCTGAAAAAGCGGTAAAAATTGCGAAATCCATGATTAAGAAAAATGAACATATTGATAAAGCTTTGTTAGCATATAGGACAACACCTTTGGAAAATGGTTTCAGTCCTGCTAAACTATTAATGGGTAGAAAATTAAGATCTTTTATTCCCCAAAACTAATAACAAATTAAAAAACAAAAAAAATACAAAAAAAAAATTATAAGAAATCAAAGACAAACAAATTCATTATTACAATAAAAGGCACAAAACAACACCTTTATCTGATCTGGCTATTGGAGACTCACTTTGGTTAAGTGATTTAAGAACCTATGGGACAGTAATTAAAATTTTACCACATCGTTCTTATGTGGTACATAGTATGTACCACATAAGAACGATGTGGTAAAATTTTAATTATTTAGCAGTATGTACTACATACTGCTAATGGTAATTATAGAAGAAATAGATGGTTTTTAATTCCTGCCCCATATATACAAAAAAATAAGAAATTTGAAAGAGCTCTTAGTCTAGAAAGTATTGTAAATCAAGATGATTGTTTAATTCATCCTCAAAGAAGGGTAGAAGATCTGATTGCAAATGATTGTAATATTAATTTAAATAACACTTCAATCAACAACTTCAATCATTCAACGCCCAGTTAGACAACGAACACAAACAAAATATCTAAATGATTATGTTGTTTATTAATTTGATTGCCAAATAAAAATGTCGAGTTTACAACAAATCCTTTGTTCCATAATTAAGTATGTTAATACACATTTATATTTTAGGCTAAATAATTTGGATTAAAATATCTTAAGAGGAAGGATGTAGAATAAGTGATCTATGGTTTGGTCTATGGTGGATAGACAAGCAAAGATGGGGAGAGAGCGCGGCGTTATGTTTCGTGAATAAACGTACCTAAGTACCTATCATACAGTTGTTTCTATTACGATACAGTTTCATTTTCGATATAAATAAACATACCTTTCACCTACAAGGCAACACTCGCACGCTTTTAAAAGTTATTTATAATTAGATTTAGGAATCGATTTCTTTAAATATTAATCGAATCAATAATCGACTCGTCTACTACACTATACTTGACAGTTGACAGTGACCTCATTCTTTTTCCGTGCGAAGCAACGAGTGCACGCGCTTAATAGATTAAGGAATACATAATGTATACTATAAGTGATAGCCAATGTCTAAATAATGCTTTTTTAATACTTTGTTGTTAGTGAGGATTATTTTTATTATTGTATTATTTGTTAAGGTGATGCAACATCAAAACTGAGAATTACTTGTATAGAATCTATGGTCAGCACAAAAAGGGTAGGAGACATTTTGAAACACTATAAATAGCCTGAATAACCCTCTGAGGTTGTCTCGTCCCTTTCTGCGCTAGTCAGCCGAACTGTTAAGATCGAAAGACTCGTAAAGTTAAGTATCCTAGCTATTATTTCTCTTATTGTACCCACTGTTCTATAATATTGCCTATTTATCTATTTTTGCCATTTTTGTATGTTAACTGTTGTGTAAACCAAATAAATAATCAATTGTTTGACTTTCTACTTACACCCATTTAGTGAGTGTTCTATTCAACCTAGTAGCTCTAATAGCTTGCTTTAAGCCACTGTTTCATTTTAATAAAAAGTTATTTTGAGAAGTATTTTACATTTAAAGTATATTCCTGTGGCTAATAGTTAAATCTATCATCAGAAGTGGGATAGTACACACGTTTCTAATATTTACGCTATTATCTTTTCAGAATGTCTGTCCCTACTTTACAAGAATTTCTTCAAGTGGTTAAAAAGATGCTTTCGCCGGCTCTCGACCCAGAGATGAAGACGTTGCCCTGCAGATTTTAGACCTAGCTACGAGCGACCTGGGTGCGGAGTCGTGGTGCAACAGTTTCGAGGCCCTCACTACTGAATTTGATTGGAACAGCATAGCAACTGTTGCTAAAGCAGGTAAGGCCCTAAAAGGGTCTGCTCTTTTATGGTTCGAGACATGGGACCCCATCGAAAGTCGTTCATGGAGCAAACCTACGTTTTGAGCTAACAGCTTTGTATCAAGCAGTGTTGTTTAGTTCTAACTCAGTCGATTCTTATTGCGAATATGCCAGGGAAAAGATAAGACTGTTACGTAATACCAAAATTGCTTTTAGTGAAATTTAATTAATTGAATTAGTTTGTTGAGGTATATCTAATGTGAATGTGAAAATGGCATCTTTTAACAACGGTGTTAAAACTACCTCCGAACTTATTTCTTTATTTACTTCATATGCAAAAATCAAAAAACGATCATTAAAACCTAGTGATAAGGAAACTAGCTATTCCAAACGCGCTAAAATTGAAACGCGATTTAATAACATCAAATGTCATATTTGTGGCAAATCGCAAATACCAAGATGCAATGCTATAAAAAAAACTGTCCCGAACCACAAGAGTATAATAAACCGCGGGTATTTGTAAAAAAATTTGCACATTCTGCAACAAGCCCGGTCATGTAGAATCTAAACGTAGATTCAAAGCTAGAGTTAAAAAATTATCTAATACTTCTACAGCAGATAAAGAGGTAAATTTTTTAGAAAGTCTGATTTAAAGTTAACACAAGTAATCGTAAACAATTTATTTATAAATTCACTTATTGATACCGGCGCTATTTGCATTTTAATCAAGGAATCTGTAGCAAAGCGTCTTGGTTGCCGCTTAATCCCTTGTTATCTTAATGTTTGTTTTAGGTAAGGGTAATTTACAAGTATTTTCTAAAATAACAGTACCCGTAAAATTTGAAGATTTATGTATTGAATTAGATATATTCGTAGTTAGGGACATTGATTGCCAATATGACGTTGTAATAGGTAGAAACGCTGTCGAACATACTCACATTGAAATTGTAACCGATTTGTTAGGTTCTAGTCTGGTGCGAAAATATGTACCTAAACCTATATTTGAAATAAATTTAATTAATAAATGCAATATAACGGATCAGTTTGCACAACTTTTAGTGACGATAGCACATTTAGATGACGGATTACAGGATAAAATTATAGCCATTTTCCAAAAGTATACCTCTGTTTTAGAAAGAATTGGAAATGTAAGGACCGGTGAGCTTGAAATAAAATTAAAAAGAGATGGGTTAGTTTACTATAGACCATACAGATTGGCCCCATTCGAGAGCGAGAGGGTAAAAAAAATAATACAAGATTTATTAAATAAGCAAATAATTAAAGAAAGTAATTCACCATATGCTAGCCCTATGATTTTAGTTAAGAAAAGTGATGGGACTGACAGGGTGTGTATTGATTACAGAGCGTTAAACAACCTAATAGAAAGAGACCGATACCCTCTCCCTCTCATTGAGGACCAAATTGATAAATTAGGACAAACAGAATTCTATATATCTATCGATATGGAAAATGGATTTTACCAAATCCCGATCTCTCATAATTCTACAAAATATACAGCATTCGTAACGCCAGACGGACATTACGAGTTTTGTAAAATGCCATTTGGGATCTGTAGTGGCCCATCAGTATTCCAAAGATGTATTTCTAAGGCTATCCAACATTTAAAATGTCTACTGGTTTCATAGATGATATTTTGATCCCATTTAATAGTATTGAGCAAGGACTTGATTACTTGGAACAAACTATTTCGGCATTAGATTCTTGTGGTTTTACAATCTTAAGAAATGTATTTTTTTTTTTGACAATATTGAATACCTAGGAAGACATACATCTCGAGATGGTGTTAGGCAAAATGAATCTAAAGTCACTGCCCTAGTTAGTTCTTCGGTACCTAGTAATATCAAACAAGTTAGGCAAATTATAGGCCTCTCCAGTTACTTCCATAAATTTATTCCGGATTTTGCTGCACGAACCGCCTGTACTACACAATTGACTAAAATTAATCAAAAGTGGGAATGGGGCCCCAAACAGGTTGCGGCACGTAATTATATGATAGATCATCTCGTTTCTAGACTCTCATTGACTGTTTTTAATCCGAAGCATCCAACAGAATTACTCACTGATGCTAGTTCGATAGGCTATGGAGTAATTCTTCTACAAAAGGTCAACAACGGAAATAAAGTCGTAGCTTATTATAGTAAACGTACAAGTCCAGCAGAATCTAAGTATTGTTCTTATGACGACTTGGAAACGTTAGCCATTTATAATGCCTTAAAACATTTTAGAGTTTATCTCCTTGGTATTGAATTCACAATAATTACCGATTGTAATGCAGTTAAGGCGACAATGACCAAAAAAGATTTGTCGCCAAGGGTAGCTCATTGGTGGACCTTCATGCAAGACTTTAGATTCAAGATCCAATACAAAAAGGGAAAATTTATTAGTCATGTAGATTTCCTTCGCCGCAACCCAGTGTTAGGTTTTCTTTGATAAATACATCTTTTATTTGTAAAGAATTAAATTATTTATTTTTATCATCAAATAATACTTTAAAGTTGCTAAATTGATTATCCTAGAAAATACTCGAATGTCAAATGACGTCACATCCAATGGCAGTTGTCGATTGGAGGGGGATTCTTCGGACACGAGGCAGGTTGAGTCAGTTTTTAGGTGAGGCAGTCTAGTCTGGACGGGCTTGCAGCAACAATGTTTCCGAAGTGGGACACTTCGGAAACATTGTTGCTAAGTGATTAGTGTTTAGTCTAGAGTTGACCTAAGTGGATATATTGTATGGAGTTGATGGTAACTTAGTGTGAAGTCGAAAATAAATAACACTTCAATGTCCAAACTGTGTGTTATTGCTGCATTACCAACTACAAGTGAGTATTATATATCTTTGAGTATTTTTATACACACTGACCTACCTGATTTTTACTAGCTCTCTTGTCCATCTAGTGATCTATTACACCAGTTGAATCTCAAGTCCCAAAGCGTAGCCTTTCACTTCCCAAGATTAACCTATTTGTAGTTCATAATAATACCGATTCACAGTCATGGTTAAAAATCGCCCAGCAGAATGACACGGACACACAGAATCTTATCTCGCAGTTAGAGGCAGGTAATTTAGATTGTAATCAGTATTTAATAAAGGGTGATATATTGCATTATAAAATTAATCCTGACGCTGAACCGAAATTGTTTGTACCAAAAGGGTATAGACTAAGCATATTGAAACTGTTCCACAATGAAAATTGTCACGTGGGTTTTGATAAAGTTTTTCATAAAATTCAAGAACATTTTTGGTTTCCCGGAATGGCTGCTTTTGTCAAAAAATATATCTTACATTGTTTAATATGTACCGAAAGAAAGGGGTGTACTGGTCCCAAACAGGGGTTTATACACCCAATTGACAAAACTGCTATTCCGTTCCATACTATACATCTGGATTGCACTGGGCCATTCACAACAACCAATGAGTGTTACAAACATGTCCTTTTACTTGTTGATGGTTTTACTAAGTTTTGTTTATTGAAACCACTCAAAACTTTAAATACTCGGGGAGTTAATTTCTATCATAAAGGAAACAAATATTACATTATTTGGCACACCATCTTTGGTTATCACTGATCGCGGTACAAATTTTAGCTCTCATCAAATTCAAACGCTTTTTACATGATAGCCACTGGCACACCCAGAAGTAATGGACAAGTGGAACGATATGTAGCCACAGTGTTCACACACATGTTAAGTACTATGTGTACTGAATCGTCAGAATGGCCGAACGCACTGTGGAAAGTACAGCAATCTATAAATACCACTGTCCAAAAGTCAACTGGGTTTCCCCTTTGCGTTTATTAATTGGTATAGAAGCAAATATACCTGTTGTGCAAGCTCGTCTAAATGATGTTGTTGAAAATGACAGTTTAGAGTCTCGTATTCATGTAGAATCTGATCGTGAACTTGTCAGACAACAATTGCAACGAATAGCCGAAAAAACTGTTTTGATACTGTTAAGCGAAATCACAAAAACTATAACATAGGTGATTTAGTTTATGTTAGTCAGGACCACAGACGTAACGAAAAATTAAAGCCGAAGTTCAAAGGTCCCTATGAAATTTCCTCAATTCTTCCTAATGATCTTTACGCTTTGAGTCGGTAGGAAATTTAAGAGATATTTATTTATTTATTTAGGTATTTATATATACTTTATTGTACACCAAGATAATAAAAACAATACATACAGAAACCTTAAAATAGACACAAACATACAACAGGCCTTATCGCGTTCTGCGATCTCTTCCAGGCACCCCAGAATGGAAAGAGATAGCCTGGACATGATATGGGGTTATATGGTAGATATTGTTGTTGCAAAAGAAAAATT
Organism: Orthosia gracilis; assembly: GCA_947562075.1. Taxonomy (NCBI): domain Eukaryota; kingdom Metazoa; phylum Arthropoda; class Insecta; order Lepidoptera; family Noctuidae; genus Orthosia; species Orthosia gracilis. Next base: position 15,245,662 of record OX387264.1, on the reverse strand, counting down.
ACGATATTGGCCCGGAGAATGGGTAGACGAAAACATTGCTGTTGAAAGTGCCATGTGATTTAAATATTTTGCATATATCTACTTACCTTTAATAGTAAAAACGGAAGAGAGAAAAAAAATAGTTTATCTTGGGTAAGTGATTAAAATAATAGGATTTAGGGTAAATGATTGTTTTCTTACTTAGAATCTATATATAATTAACATAAATGACGATCAAACATAGCGAAGTTTACCGTAATGTAATAAGCAAAAATTACGGGTACAGATTTATAACTAATACACCAATTTTGTTGTAAACATAATGTCAACATTCAATTAATGAAACTTTAATTTAATATAAACACTGAGCAACTGTGTTTATAAATCACGCCAAGTGGGTGAATGTATTCGGAATGTCTGTCTATGATTGAGTTCTAACTTATTCGCTGCTTGACCTTAGATTTGCGTCAATTGATCATTATCACATTTTTATGTATTTGGCCCAAATATAAGCTATAAACCCTTTCATTTGATGTCTGTTATTACACCGAGAGCCGGTGAATCTAAGTCTAAGTAATCTATACAGTAATCTATAGTAGCTTGTAGGTACGTCGTGGACGATGTACAGTCAGTACGGCCGTAATAGATTAAGGAATACATAATGTATACTATAAGTGATAACTGCGCTGCGTGTCGCGGGTTCGATTCTCGCACGGAACAAATATTTGTATGAACTACAGATAGTTGTTCCGGCTCTGGATGTTGTGTATGTGAGTTTATATGTTTGTAAACGCACCCACGATACAGGATGAAATTCCTAGTGTGGGGCAAGATTAAAAAAAAAAGAAAAAAAAGATAACCTGTGTAAATAATGCTTTTTTTAATACTTTATTGTTAGTAAGGATTATTTTTATTATGGTATCATTTGTAAAGGTGATGCAACACCAAAACTGAGAATTACTTGTATAGAATCTATGGTCAGCGCAAAAAGGGTAGGAGACATTTTGAAACACTATAAATAGAACCTCCGAGGTTGTCTAGTCCCTTTCTGCGCTGGTCAGCCGAACTATTAAGATCGAAAGACACGTAAAGTTAAGTATCCTAGCTATTATTTCTCTTATTGTACCAACTGTCCTATATTATTGCCTATTTATCTACTTTTGCCATTTTTGCATGTTAACTGTTGTGTAAACCAAATAAATAATATTTTTTTTGACATTCTACTTACCCCCCAGTGTTCACAACAACACTTGAACGCTTGCTTTAAGCCACTGTTTCATTTGAATAAACAGTTATTTTGAGGAGTATTTTACATTTAAAGTATATTCCTGTGGCTAATAGTTAAATCTATCACGCTCCTACCTTCGATTGTTTTGTTCTTTTTTCGAATTTAAAATCGGCGATTCTTCGTATTCACGATGCCTAAAAGGTCGTATGAAGAGCGTATTGATTATTTCATGAAGAAGATGGAGAGATTACAAGAAAAACACCGTCACAAACGACGCCGTCGAGATGATTCTTCCTCATGTTCGGATGACGAAAATCAACAAGGTTAGTTAATATTTATCACTGTCATCATTACCGTACAAGTACTGGTAGACCAGTGACAGTCTTGGTATTGGTAATTTGCCATAGATTCAAAATTGAACGCGGCAAATATTCTACCTGCCATAGATTCCATAGCGAACGGGGCGTCACTAGTAATAGATCCGAAGTTAGAACTGTTACTTTTTAACGTGCCTCCTACCCACATTAGTTGCGTTACGTTTATTATTTCCTTTTTGATGTGACAACGTCTTTTAATTCGATGGAGCCGGCTGCACGCACGAAAAAACATAACTCATGCGGCGTTACCTCGCTCTGAGGCGTTCCATTTAAGGCTTGAAGTGCAAGCGAGAGCGCGGAACGAGCGACAAAGAGGCACAATCGGAATCCGCGTTCGGCAGCGTTCGACATCTGTCTCTCACCTACTTGAGTGAGCGATGCGTCCGCGTGGACAGCTGTTATACAGTAATACATTTACATGTTTTCGTCAAGTATGAAGTGCAGTGAAAAGTGAATGTGGTGTCAGTTGTTTATAGCAACGATAATTGCGGCGATAAAGGTAATGATTCCTTGGATATTAAATATATGTTCAGTGATATATTGTTCAGTGATACTTGTAAAAACTACGTACATTAAAAAAAAAAAATACATAATTATATTTATGCGTACAAATAAATGTAACTTGATCAATTCAATTGTGATTTCCATTTACCTCCTTCTCTATATCCATACAAAATATCGGGTTGGATCTGCAATCGTGCGTTCATAGTTGGGTCGTAAAAGGGGTTAAAGCTAGTAGGGCTTGGGTGCCCGATTATAACGCTACTACTCTTATTACAAGATAATGCATATTTTTCGAGATATTAATGAAAAATATTTCTATCCTCAAATCGGATAAAAAGCGAAAACGGAACGTTAAAATGGGCGATTGACAACCAAACCTGTTGCACATATTGTCTATGGTGCAAAATGACGTGAAAAATAAGCAAAAAGGAAAGTAAAAAAAAAGTATGCTAAGTGTCACTGTCATTCGTTTGTTGTTTATTCCGTTTCTCCTCGAGTTGCGTGAATGTGTTTCCTGTGTTTCGTAGTGTTTTTCTTGTGGCTTTATTCGACGACTTTGGCTTATCCTCTGGACTCGAATTGTTTGCCTTCACGATTGACCTCCGCTTGTACACCAATGTTGCCCCACTGATTATATGTGTGTACAAAAGGCAATGTTACTATGGCAACCATGAGAATTAGGATGCAAGAGCGAGCGAAGCGAGCTCTGGACTTGGGGCACTCCGACTCGGAGTGGTTAGGTTACTGTAAACCCTGCAGACAGAAATAGGAGTCCCGCGTAGCGGGGCTACGTCGACTATGCTTTTTAGGCGAATATAAAATGGTTTGAGGTTAGGTTACAATAATTGTTTTTTCTCAAGAACGGTGCATTACCTTGTAATGGGAGTGATACCAGGGGAGAAGTGGTACCCCCCCTCCCCCCTCCCAACCCCCTCCACCGACCGCAGATTTCTAAATTATTACCAAATATCTATCAAACATATAAAATAAAAATTTTCTTTTAAAAAATGCAACCATTCCATCAGTATTTTCTTATGACGTTGTCACGTTCAACTATCGTCAGTAAACCGACTTTTTAAGGAGACGAAACGGTGATGTGGGATATATTAGAACCACCGATAGAAACTGAGCCGCAACCTGGTCCTGGGGCTGAAGACACAGTCGTTATACCTGATCCCGACGGACCTCGGCCTGATATTTTGCTAGAGCCTATTTCGACTCAGCAGGATGGGTTGAAGTCATTACCACCGCTACCGCCGCCGGAACTTCCTGAACCTCAGTTGGATCCAGAAATCCTTTCGGCTCTTGGTGAGTCAACTGATGAAGGACGTATATGGGGACAGGAAATACACAATAACCTAACCCAATTATGGTTACCATTGCTCAAAAAGGGCATGGTTAAAGAAATGAGAGACAAAACTTTCAAACAGTATCTCATAACCAGTAACTGTACACTACTTCAAGCACCAAAATTAAATATTGAGATCACAGCCGCTGTTCCAGAAATGGTAAGGTTACGCGATAAAAAAGTTGAGACATCTCAACAGCATTTGGGTGCCGGTATTACCGCGATTAGCAAGGCGATGACGTCATTGCTAACTAGTGATAACAAGATCGAAGCGATCAAAACTCTTGGCTGTCGCATTTTATGTGACTTACATCACTCCGAAACCCAGTATTCAAAAAGAAAAGAACACTCCTGCAAGCCAGATATTTCAAAAACTTAGTTTTAAAGGAAATTGTTGACCTAAAAGAGAGCACGAAATACGGACATACTAGTTACTCAAATTTTCGATGATATTGATGAGTTATCACAATTTCAAAATAGCAGCGTTCATCCCTTTTTAATTAAACTACCTCCGTTTCCTAGTGTTACGCGTGTCCTTTAAAGAACAAAGCAAATGATGTCCCTAGAACTAAATTCACATAAGTAGAAAGCGTTGTAGTGCCATTAAAATTTCGTGAGTCAATATTAGCTGACTACTATGATAACGATAATCGAATTATACTGTTTTGCTGGATGGATGCAAAAAACTCTGAGGGAGGAGGCAAGGTATGCCTGCATCTATACTACCAAGCAAAGCATTTGTCCAAGCGAGTTCTTTGCAACCATTAAAGTACAAATGCAGACCAGCCCCACATATAATTATGGATTAAAATTTAATGTACACAAGAACAAACATTATAAAAAATAAGTTACACATAACTGTTAAATTTAAACGATTAATACAAATCAGTATCGTTAATTATTCATAATAGAGCTTAATACACAAACCCAGCTTTTTTTTTTGACAGTACCTAAAGTGAACAACTTTTTTGGAGCTCTCATTTATTGTTAGATTAATAATAATATATTTATTATTGTGCAAATGCACTAAAGTCTTCACTATCCTCGGCTACACCCACTGCTAAATAAGTTATCTCGCCTTCACCTGACCTGCACAAAATAAAAATATGTAATGGACCTATACGCTAAGCTGTCTAACAGCATGGAAGTTCTTTCTGTTACTTTTGCCACGCGCATGGAGACCTACGAGAAGGATCTGAAGAATGTCAATGTGGTAATGAAGCTACCCACAAGACAATAGCCAGCCTATCCCGAGACTTCATAGAATTCATGTGTCTTATTTGGAAGATTATGAATGCGCTTAAGACGCAGACGCTGACGGTAGGATTGGATCGTCACCAAATGGCATCTCGCAGGCAGGTCTTGCCCTCCATGGCCTTCCTGAGCGGAGGGATGAAGATTGCACTACCCGGGCTGTGTCAACAATCACAGAAAAGATCACATGCCTCTCCTTCAGACACCACATCGTGCTACCGCTTGGATGTGGACACAGGCAAGCCACGTCCTCTTCTGGTCAGGTTTGCCAATTATAACTTGCGTAGTGAGGTATGGCGCAGCAAGACTATGTTAAAGGGTTCTGTCTTCTCGGAGTTCCTAATCAAGCCGAGACACGACGTGTTCCTAAGTGCTCGCAAACACTTTAGTGTGAAACAGTGCTGTACCTCCGAGGGAAAGATTGTTATTCTGCTCCGCCGAAAAATTTAGACGACGGCGGCGGCTGAACCTAAGCAACTCATTACGCGGTTCCCGGTGGCTACAACTACTAATGTTTCATCGGATAAGACATCACGTAAGCAAGCAAAATAATCACATACACTAAAGGTCTCTTTGAAAATCTTTTTGTATATCTAATTATATTCATATATCGGTCACTGAACATTTTGCTACAATTCTCTGTTTTGATCATTTGTTTTGACTTTTGTTTGTGATTTTGATTTGTCACGTTGACAGCACTGATACTTGACGGCGCGTCGACATCGAAATTAAAAAGTCAACGGCAATAGTGGCTGTATGGTCGCTGTCATGGTCAAAGCAACTCTAGCGGAGCGTCGTGTCCATGGTAGCGAGGCGGCCATCTTTGAAAACGGACTGTTTTTTAAAAAGGGCGTCAGCGCACCATGTCTTCGTCGAATCGCTTTCCATTGCCTCAATCCAAGAGACTATTGTTTTAATAATATCTGAAGGTGAAAAGTTCGAGTGAAATTGTGATTAATGAAGAAAAGCATTGTAACAGTTGATTTTCGGGTTTTATTAACCGCCTTATATCCAGGATCTGCAAAATGAGTTCTGATAATGGCCATGGTTCGCCTATATACTTGTTATACAGAGATAATTTTCGTTCGGCAACTTTTCCAAGTGATTGTATTTTAGTTAACTAATTTGGTTTATAGTCTTTTGTTTAAATGGTGAGTGTATCGAGGTTTTATTGCTCCAAGATCTAGATACAATTAACTGTTGCTTTAGTATAATAATTTTATAATATTATATATATATATATATAATTATACTTGTATCATGTTGAGTCATAATGATAATAGTTTTGTTTCCTGTTCGTCGTCTTGCTCGTCTGATGAGAGATATGCTAGTATGTTCAGTGATGATTCTATTCACCTGCGCGATCAACTGTTTTCTGCCTTTTCTTGCTTCAGTAAATTTTTCATTGTTTGGTCATCACGCCGACTTCTTACCCTCATTCGACTCTGATCTTATTCATGCGGTACTCGTGTCAGAGACTTCCCTTCAACGAAGTTTTCTCTGCCCGGCTACAAGCTTGTGCGTAAAAACAGAACGGGCAAGGGATGCGGAGGAGTCGCCATCTATCTCCGTGCAGATATTACATATAATGTCGTTGATCAGTCACCGAGTTGTTGTCTACTACTGGAATGACATGTTTGTATCAATCGAAGAACCTTAAGTAGAAGAGGCAAATTGCCTTACCCTAAAACCTGACATAAACACAGTAGCACTGTTCATTTATCGTCCTCCTAGTTACAAAAATGTAAATAAATTCATACGGTCCCTAAATTATCTATTAACGGGTTACACTAGTCTACTGAATGTACATTATACTAAGGTAAGGTAGTTGTACATTATAATAAGGGCAGCGTAGGCTGCCCCCTCTGTAAACCGTTTTTATTCGTTCTGGTCATATAATTGATATTTTGGATTTCAAATTCGGAAGAGATGACACAGAACGAAAGAAAAACGGGCGTCGGTTTTTTAGTTTGGTTTTGACTGCGAAATTTAAAACACATATTTAAGCCTTGAATAACAAAGTGTATTCGTATTCACAAAGTATTAATAAATTTGTAATGAATTCAGTCTGTGAATGAGTATTAATCTTCCCTGAAGACTTAACCAATGGCAATCATGCTCTCAAGTGAGCTTTTGCTGTTGTGGCGTCATGTTGTGCCGGACTGGCACGTGGAGTTATGGACTGCTGCGGAAGGGTCCTTAGCGGCGCGGCTGTTTGCGCGCTGGGGCCGCGCGAGCCCTCCAGCAGTGCTCGCAGGGTGCGCGCGCTGAGCACGGGTGCCCGCATATCGCGGTGACGCTCCGCCAGCCGTCCCGTCGCGCCGTATCGCGCCGCCCTGGTCTGCGGTTGCCCCTTCGCCAAAGAAGAAGACGCGGGCGGCACGTCGTGTCAAGCTGGCCCCGTCGTATGAAGCCGGCCTTATTTTACCTTTTCTTATTTTTATCTTTTATTTTAATAACGTAGCTTACGTTTATCTCGTCTGAGCTAAACGTAACGTTACATTATCTACATAAAAAAAAACCTAACAACGACACTTTACAAATTATTTTCAAGAGGTATACGAATTTTTGCTCCACCCTTTTAAAAAGATTAAAAAGAGAATATGAAAAACAACAGCTACAGAATGCAAACAAAAACAACAAAAACTATGAAAAGCTATAAAAGAACGCAATGTGTGTAACTTGATAACCTGACAAGTAATGATGCCACAGTTCTTCGGGGTTCCACAAGGTACCATTTCGGGCACGACATTTTTCCTTGCCTACATCAACGATCTCTGCCAGTTAAATCTTCCAAAAGCTAAAATTGTCACGTTTGCTGACGATATGGCGTTACTTTTTAGTGGAGAAACTGTCGAATGTTGACCTTCTTTGTGCAGTCACTGTTTGATTCATGGTTCTCTATTCTATACTACTGTCATAGGTTTTTGAATGGAGAATGACTTTTTTAATTCGTTAATGTAACCGTCTGATGGCTACGCTCATGTATTTTGTGGTTTCTTTTACAATATATCCCGTGTACAAGTTCTTCAAGTCCAAACCCTCTACGAGAAGTTAACAAGGGTTATGGGCCCAGAACGTTTAAAGAAGAAGAATTGTATTAAGATACAATGAGCGAACGAGAGATGGTAACCATGTCTGCAGGAGGCGGAAGCGTAAGTGGTTTTTCTATAGAGAATTAACTCCTCTGGAAGTTTAATATGAGAAACCTGCTTATCCATGACGACGTTTGGTGTTCTATCGACGGGTATCCGGAGGACGATAAGTCAAGTCCAGAGCTGAAACGGCGTAAGGATGAAAGGGCGTTAGCTAAGATCTGCCTGTCAGTGAACGCTTCATGCGTGTCCTACGTGATGACTGCGAAGACGAGTAAGGATGCCTTGCTGAGCCTAGAGAAAGCGTACGACGATAAGGGCATAGGAAGGAGATTAAAACCCCCCGGTGGGTTCCTGCATTGTCGAGGCGGGGTGCTTAGTAACCGTGGCTTGGTCACCCACGGTAAAGCGAAGAGGAACCTTAGCAGCCGCTCGTCAGGGCTTTTGCCGATAAGCCTACGACGTAGCGGCCAACATGTAGGTTGCGGTGCTGCCTAGGCGACATCGCAACTGAGGCGGGCCGCGATGTCGTATGGGGCCTCCCAAATCCATACGATATCGCGGCTGAGGGTTGGAGGCCGCGGCGGGAGAGGAGTGCCGGTATTGCGGTGCGCCGCTCTTCCTACCTTCCGCGGCCTGGACGGGGTCGCCACCGTCTAATGGCGGACGCGGTGGCGCCACTAGGGGAGGAGGAATGTCGGTATAGCGCTGGCCGCTCTCCCTATCCCCTGCTGCCGAAAAATGGTAGGTGACGGGGCCATTGACCTTGACCCGTCACAAGGGAACCAAGGGTGCCATACACGGGGTCGTCTGGCACCCCTGTGCTGGTTTGGTCCCTGGGGTAATCACGGCGCAAAGTGTGTTCTGGTGCCCCGGTGAGGGGGGGTACTTCCCAGTGGAGGGTCCGTTGACGGACAGCCTTGGCGGGTTCGCGGTGAGTGCTAACGCGTGCCCGTGTTCCCGCCATAAGCGGCATAGGAGGACACCGTGGAGTTTTAGTGGGTTAGAGTCCCACATGACTGCGCTATCTCCCCGTAGTAGCGCAGTATGCATGCGCATTTCTGCACGATAAAAAAAAGGCTCGAGATTAAAACTGTTGCGGATGCTGTGTCCCGTAAAGTTGGACGACTTAGGTGGCGATATGCATAAATATGTTAGCGAATGTTTGTCTTTGTCATAGCAGTTGGCGGCTGTGACTGCGATCATTCTTCAGGGATTACCTTCTAAGTTTGATCCAATGATCATAGCCTTGGAGAGTTGTGTGAGCGACCTGACCAGTGATTTTGTGAACGCTAAATTGCTTCAAGATACAAAGTGGTCTGACAATTGCAAAGGTGGAGCTTGCCTGATTGCTGATAAGTCGACGAATAAGGCTGGTAAGAGTCGCAAAGAGAAGAAGCTGAGATGTTGAACTGTGGAATGATCACGTTAAGAAAGAGGGTACCCAGAAAGCGGCGGCAATGGTCGCGACTCGGTTCTTGGCTGACACGTGGCACGTAGACTCGGGAGCATCGAGTCACATGACGGGACAGCGAGACTGGATACATGATTTTTCTACAAAAAGTGTAGAGGTAAATGTGGCGAGCGGACAGACTTTGAAATGGGTGGGTATCGGTAATGTGTGTTTAAAACTCGGGGATTATGATTTGACTCTTAAAAAAGTGATGTACGTTCCGGGACTGAGTGTAAATTTACTTTCTGTAAATGATTTAGCGGTTAAAGGGAGTGGAATTTATTGAGTCTACTTGTAACATTTAAAAAAATAAATCTTGTATAGCTAGTGTTAGGTCTGTTGGCGGGGTATGCAAACTGCATAGTAGTGTAAATAAAGAGGTTTCAAAGGAGTCTGGGCACCACAGATTGGGTCATTTAAGTTATGACAGCTTGAAGTCACTGTCACACGTTATTGATTTTCAGAATACAGAAATTGCAAATACTAGGCATGCCTATTAAGTTCTGTCGTTTCCATATTTCCCGGCGATTTTGAATTTGGAACTGTTCTATATTCGAATGTGTTTAATTTTTTTATCTCAAAACAGTTGAAAGTATTAAGATTAATGCTATTTCACAGCGTCGATTGGAATCTGTCAGGTTACGTACGAAAATGAATCTTTCTAAGGAAAATGTTCGTGTAATAATTTTCTACAACTTTAGAAGAGGCCTGACACGGCTTCAGTGTTTTGAAGAGCTAACATTGTGTTCAGTGATGAAGCCCGCTGGTATTTAGAATTTCAGCGTGGACATACTAGTGTTAGTGACAAATCTCGGAAAGGACGCCCAAAATCCGCCTTCACTGAAGATAACATCATTGCTGTGAGACAACTAATTCTCGAAGATCGTCATGTGACGTATCGAGAGATAGAGGCTCTTTTAGGCATCTCAGGGACAACCATTCAGAAGATCTTGCATGAAGCGCTTGGTGTAAGAAAGCTAGTTTGCCGTTGGATACCGCATCTGCTTTCCGACGATCACAAGGCGGCCCGCGTCAGATGGTGTAAGAAAACTCTGCAAAGGTTCAACCGAGGAGAGTCAAATCAAGTCTACGATATCATCAGTGGTGACGAATCTTGAATCTATGCCTACGATCCTGATTCCAAACAACGATTTACAATCTGGGTCTTTCAAGACGAGCCAAAGCCGACTAAAGTTGTTCGTTCTCGAAGCACTTCAAAGAAGATGGTGGCCACGTTCGTTGGTAAAACCGGCCATGTTGCGACTATTGCACTTGAAGATCGTAGAACGATTAATGCAGAGTGGTATACCACAGTTTGTTTACCACAAGTCATCGCCGAACTTCGAAAATCTAACCCAAAGCGACGCATCATCCTGCACCAGGTCAACGCAAGCTCACACAGCGCTCGTCAAACGATTGAGTATTTGAAGCAGGAAAAAGTAGAAATTCTTGACCATCCTCCATACAGTCCTTTTTTTTTTTTTTTTAGCGTGTTGAAATGCTCATGCATACTGCGCTACCACGGGGAGATAGCGCAGTTATGTGGGAGTTTAACCCACTAAAACTCCACGGAGTCCTTCTGTGCCACTTATTGCGGGAACACGGGAACGCGTCAGCATACATCCGCGATCCCGACGCGGCTGTCCGTCTCCGGACCCTCCTCTGGGGTTTAACCCCCATCACCGGCGCACCAGAACACACTGTACACCGTGACCACCCCAGGGACCAAACCAGCACATGGGTGCCTTACGACCCCGTGTATTGGACCCTTGGTCCCCCTGTGACAGGTCAGGACAGTGGCCCCACCACAGGGGATAGGGACAGCGGCCAAAGCTATACCGACACTCCTCCTCCCCTGCGGCCCCACCGCGTCCGCCATCAGACGGTGGCGACCCCGTGCAGGCCGCGGAGGGTAGGGCGAGCGGCGCTCCGTAATACCGGCACTCCTCTCCCGCCGCGGCCTCCAACCCTCAGCCGAGTCCTAGGATAGCCGAACTCATGAAGAAAATGCAAGCTCAGAAATCACATTAATACTAAATTACAGAAGTTTATCCTAAAAATATTATTATTTCTTTTTATGTAATTTCCTATTGAGTTTTAAAGTTTTAGTTAGATTATTACAGTTTATTTTTATTATACCTACATAGTGGTCCCTGCTTACAATAATAATATAAAAGTGGTCCCTGACCAAGAAATGGTTAGGAACCCCCGACGCAAATCTATATACTGTAGGTAAACGGAATAAGCCAAAATTAGTATGCCTATGTAAGAACTTATTATTTGATTTTGCATGTGTTTATTTTAGAACAGTTAATATTGTAAAGCTTTGGAAAAAGGAGCAATGTTTATGTGTAAAGTTATCTGTGTTTGTCTATGTCATGTCAGTGATTGTGACAATCCTAAAGCCGCCCATGGGTATTCTTATTTTTAGAAGATTCCTAGTTGGCGTTGGTCTGTAACGTGTATGTAAAATAAAATAAAAACCAAGAACTATTAACGTGAAGTGTTTAATTACAAAACAATAACAAAACAGTACCGATGCTCATTTCCTTTATTGGGCCAGAAACATACAACATATCGAAAAGTCTAGTGTCTCCAGGCTTACCAGTCATCAAAACCTATGCGGAAGATCGAGACCCTAACTCGACATTATGTCGTTAAGTCCGCTGTAGCCAGCTGGTATGAGTTTTACAAGATTAAACAAAAAGAAGAGCAAAAACTAAACGATTTTGTGGTGGAAGTCAAAACAAAAGCTGCTACATGTAAATTTGGTACTTTTCTCAACAAAGCTTTAAGAGATCGTTTGGTGTGTGCGTTATCTCGAGAGCAACTCATCAAGAAGCTCTTGAAATTTGGTGACAGTCTTTATTTTGAAGAAGCTGTGAAGATATCAATAGCATACGAAAGTGCGGCAAACGAAACAAGAAACATTCAGCCTGATGTGAGTGTACAGATCCTCCAAAAGCAGGTTCATATACAGAAACGCTCTCCTTTTCAAATGCAGGGACGTAGCCAAATGAGTAACGGGGATGGTGCTAGAGGAAATGTACCTTATGCCCGAAATAAGTGAGAGTGCACCCGTTGTGGTGATGTCGGCGATGCTTTCCGAAGTCTAAATTGTCCAATTTCTTAATCCTTCATCTTCTTATTTTTCCTAATTCTTATTTTTACATATGCCGAATTTTTCATATTCATTTATTTACACTTTCTCATTATTGCATGTTACATTTTATTCCACATTCTGTATTTTCCACATTTTAATACAATCACAATAAAAACTTTGAACAGATTTTGTTCTACACACAATTTAACTTATGGATCACCAAAATCTGCTTTGATTTGGAGTTGTTCTAGTGAACGCCATAGGACAACCAACGCTTTAGAAGGTTGGCACTTTAAGTTTAGGTAAAAAGGTAGAAAGAAGTAATTTATTCTTTTTCATACATTTTCTGAAAAAGTGGCATCATATTTTTTATTAGCCTTTACTGTCCCACTGCTGGACAAAGGCCTTTATATTATGAAAAGATAATTAAAAATTGCCAAATACATACGGAGCAAACTCATGATTTATTAAAAAGCGCAATATCAGCTGAAGAATATTTAAATACATTATAACATGTTGGTTCAGGTAACAGTATTGATACGCGAACCATAACACTTCTTTAAACAAAACAGGTTCCTTTCCAAAAATATTTGAAAGGGAATGAATTGTTTTCATCCATATTTTTATACACGTACATACGTAGTATATAGTTTATATTTTTCTCTAGACCTTTTTCTATTTCTTTCTTTGATTTATTTGCTGAAATAAATGGTTTTTATTTTAAGTTTGATTATCAGATGAAAAAATGTATGACAATCGGTTTATTTTCCTTTTTGTATCGAACTGTACTAATTCGGAAAATTTTGATATTAGGACAATAAACAATTAAGAAACCCAAGAATTCGGAAATATAAGAATTTGAAAAAATAATAATTAGGAATCGCGAATTTGGACTTTGGTGCTGACACCGTAAGACAAGTGTTTCAACAAGTATTGATTGCGCTTTCAGCAGGTCTCATTGCAACAAAGTGTCATTTCCGTATATTTGGAGGAAAAAATATGTTGAAAAAAATGGATGTTCAGCATACTGAAAAACAGGATACTGAGGAGGATGAAGTCATACTTGGCAATATTCAGCGACTGTCTAGTGGCAAAGGCATTGTATGGGTGCCATTATGGCTGAATAAAATAAGTTCAAAAACTAAAACACGACTACTAAATATTCATGATTTAAAAAGTATATTCGATACTTTGCAGAAAGAACGGTATAGTATTTTGTTACGGTAAATTTTTCGGGCATATTTTCTTGTTTCATAATTTATGGAGCATGATTTTCTAGTCGGGTTATAATTTTACAACATTTTTTGTATTTATAGTATTTTGGGATTTTTGCAGAGCCATATCACATTTTTTCAATTTAGGGTTTATTGTTTTACATCTAGATAATGCATAAGTTACAAGAGTGGACTTTGCGACGCCGGTTTGAAGGTTTATTTTATAAAATAATTAAAATTACTTCCCGTTGTCTTTTAAAATTATGCCATTGTCCCTGTTGCGTTAAAATTATATAAGTGAGAGTGCTATGATAAAGAGAATATTATACCTTTACAAATGCTTTATTATATATTAAAAATGTAATCAATAGTAGTATATTTTGTAATATACTAGCATTCTACCCGCGGTTCCGCCCGCGTGAGTTTTATTTCGCACGTGTACTACAGGATAAAAAGTATTTATATAAAATTACAGGCTGGAAGGTGTGTAGTAATTGTGATGTGAAATTGATAGTCGTCTTTCGTGACAGAGATGTCCAAGGAGCATAATAAATATCCTAATAATTGGTGATGTCGGTAAAAGTGTAAAAAAAGAACTCATGTAAGTACTTTTTAATATCTATTTAAAACCGTATATTATATATTTTAAACAGTAATAGTAGTAGGAGTATAGGATGCAAAAGTTATAATACCTGTAAATATAAAAACGATCCGTTGATTTCAGCAGTTGTTAACATGTGACAAGAGTCTCAGGCTGGCCCATCCGGAGAAAGAAGTGAATTGAAATATATAAATAGAATTACATTCAGGATACCAATTTACGAAAAATCTATTTATAAAAGTGGAGCTACGGTAGGGGAATGCCACTTACGAAAGAAAACTAAATGTACTGGTACAATGAAGATTAAATTAAGTATTTTAAGAATTAACATTTCATATCAATTTATATACAGGATACATATGTACTTATATCACTGTAAAATTAATGTTTGATGCCGAACTTAAATATTTTTAATATTGACGACCCAGATGACGCAACGAAAAAAATCAACAGAATTGGTCCAGCCGCTGTCGAGTTTTGAGTAAAGCAACTCATTTAAGCATTCTTTTTATTTAATATAGATTTTATTCATTTTTAGGAAAGTCAGATTTTAAAGGAGACCATACCTGTACACCGGATTTTAATAAAAAACCTGCTCGACTGTTACATGGAAGATTGCAAGAAAAATTTCGCACATCGGATGTACATGCCATACCAACAGTTTTTAACGCCACAATATCAGATATAAAAGACTTGGATCTCAACAAGGTAATTACAATACCTAAATTTGAAAACAAGAAATATTCTCAGTACCGCCACAGAAATAAAAACTTTAGTTTTGATAATGACGTGAAACATGTAAAAGTGCTTTCAAAATTTGATTTTTTTTGTTGGCTGACTACTTTGTGGGTAATACACGAATCATGGATTGATGATTAATTGTTGTGGACGATGGATTGTTCGGATGAGGCAAGAAACAAAATGGCCGTTCTGAAGGAGTTTTTGGAGACGGGACTTTAAAAAGTTGTCCAATGCATTTTTACCAGATTTTTACATGCTGATTTTGGCAGCAACAATGAAAGTACTGCAATAACTCCTTTACTATATGCTTTGATGACGGAAATAAAAACAAGAGGTATAAAATTCTTTTCTCACTTATAAAGTCACAAATTACTAATTGGAATCCATCATCTTTTACTTGCGATTTCGAGGAAGCAACTATGTCTGCAATAAAGGAAAGTTTTTCCAGATGTAGATCTCCGTGGTCGTTATTATAATTTTAATAAATCTGTATGGAGAAAGGGGCGTGAATTAGGCCTTACCAATGTTGGCAACACAACATTTAGTTTTATATAATCTGTACTGTCACTACTGGCAATCACTTGTCAAAATAAAAATAAAATGTAGCACACGTTATTCGAAGATCTGCATTTTAATTTACAAAAATAACCAAACAAGTTTCCCATTCGAGCTAGGTATAATGTAGTAAATCTAGCGCAGGAAAAGTGTTTATGTGTGCATATTTGATACAGGCTCCAGAATTTACCCACGCCGCCGGTCGGAACGAAAAGGAACGGACGAGTAAATTTTTCGAATTTCAAGGAATTCAAGGGCAAGTGCAAAACATTCCAGAAAGTCCGATCGACACGTTCGAGTGTTCTGTGAAGATATCCATTCGTCGTTGGTTCAGGTTGCAACCATATTACGATTTCCGGGAACGCCGACATAAACTCAAAGCAAGACGCATCTGATTGGCTCACGTGATACCACGCAAACCGCGCGGCCAACCAGCGACGAGCGAGCATCGCATCAGGCGAGTCCATCGCGCTCGAAGAGCAAGTGCCGCCGACGGCCGAACAGAATTCGGAAGTGCTTCAAATCACAACGCGTCCCAACCGCCATATTTTTTTTTCACTTGTTGTGCAGAAAGGTTCTACAAAAACGTATTGTCTTGTTCTTACGCAGTCAAGATAATTTCAGTTATATACAAGTTAAAATTTACAACACTTACAACGGATATATACTGTTGTAGTGGCAATTTCGTGTGCAAAACAAGCTTTCCGCCCTCCAACCAATAATGGAAGACCAAGTCAAGACGCTCGTCAGGAAACGAGCGTCCATCAAAGGCTCCATAACGAAGATTGAAAACACCTTCAAAGACAAAGAGGCATGCAAGGCGTTCTCCAAACAAGTTTCCCATCAACCAAAAGAAAATGCTGCCACGCAGATAGCCGCGGTGGATCCGCAGCTAGCTGCTGCCACTGCAGCGACTCCGGTCACAATATCGACCGAGCAACTCCTGTTGCTAATAAACAGGCTAAGTTGTAGCGATCCTGAAAGTACACCAGTTTATTCCAGCCACTGTGGCCATTTCGCTAAGTGTACGGAGCGTTTCGACGCGAGAAGTTAAGCAATGTTTTGGCGTTTATTGATGCTGTAGAGACTTATAAAGAGTGTGTTGGCGTCGATGACCACACCGCTCTTCGTGGTCTATCTTTGTTGACGGGATTTGCCGCTACGTGGTGGCAAGGAGTAAAAGATACCACGGCCTCCTGGCAAGTTGCTGTAGAATCACTAAAGCAAATATTTGGACCGCAATTGCCGCCGCATAAATTATATAGAAAAATATTTGAGCGGGAACAACGAGTAGACGAAGCAACGGATTTGTTTGTGTGCCATATTCGGGCCCTGATCGCTCAGCTACCACCATTCCTGCTTCCAGAGGTGGTTCAGATGGACATAGCAAATGGGTTGCTTAACCATCGCATCCGAGAAAAACTTCCACGCACCACTTTTAATATTTTTGCGGCAATGTTGACACAGGCGCGCTGCATCGAAGATATTCTTGATGAACTACGGCCGCGCGTCCCTGCGGATTAAAAACCGCCGACGTCGGCGACATCACCGACTGCACCGTCTATTGTGTGTGCGTCTGTGTGTGCCTTCTACAAGTAAGATTAGGCCCCATTGCAATTACTGTACACAGCACGGTCATGTTAAAGAGTCTTGTCAGCGGCTGGCGAAGCAAAAGAAAGCCAAAGATGGTACCGTAGAGGGAGATTCGCCTCCGCCAGCTTCTTCGCTTACTTATTTCGGGTGTGGAGCACCCGGCGTCATTCGTTCGAACTGCTCGACGTGTAAAGAGAAGAAAACTAATACGTTTCCCATTCCGTTTCAATCAATGTCCGCGTGTGGTGTTAAATCATTAGAACTATAGGGACACATGTATGTATGTAAGGCAGAGTGCAAGGTTAGCAAATTGTATGCGCGCGTGATGTATGCAAGGGAACGACGAGTTACTGCGCACTGTTCCGGGCGAACGGTCCTCTTTCTCTGGGATCAAGCGAAATATATTCGGTCAACGTAACCCGATTATCATTGATTCCAGAACCCCGATCCGGAAGAAGCAGTACTCAAGTAGGGATTACTGTGGACACTCACCCGTGTTGTACAATCCCTAAAGTGGTGTCCCCGACGTGATACTATACACGTCTTACAATATTATAGTGCACGTTTATAGTACTTGTCACGTAGTTACGAACTAATAAAAATGATGCAACCAGTGTTACCACCCCGCAACGATGGCAGCAAACCGCGGCAGTGAAATCCGAGGACGGTGATTTATCACAAATCACCATCAAGACACAGATTCCTGAGTTTTGGGCAGACGAGCCACGGCTATGGTTTGGTTTGGGCGAAAAGGCGAAATTCAACTTGGTGATCGCAAAGCTAAACAAGGAAAATGTACGACAAGTGTTAGATCTAGTGCTGGAACCACCTGCAGACAAACCTTACACAGTGCTGAAAGAACGACTGCTGAGCGTATACGAAGAATCAGAGCTGAAAGAAATAGATCTAGGAGAACAGAAACCATCGCAACTACTGCGAAACATGAAAGACCTGGCTAGGGGCAAATTTCCAGAGGACACCCTGCGCATGCTATGGATTGACACCTACCAGCGACGGCACGAACGGTGCTGGCGGTCAGCGATATAACGGACTTGAACAAGCTGGCACAACAGGCAGACAAGATCATGGTAACAGCAGAGCCAAGAGATGCAATTTCGGAAGTCGCTGCCAACTCTTCCCCGTCAAGCACAGATTTATTGATCGCAGAGGTATCGAAACTAAGCAAGAGTATCCAGGAAAGGCACAGAAGCAGTCAGAGAGAAAGAAAACGATACAAACCACGATCTCGATCACTGTCACCAGGGAGGTGTCGGAACAACTCGTCGCAACGGCGGGACAGAAGGAGATCGGCAGACTGGGTGTGTTTCTACCATTTCCGGTTCGGGAAGAAAGCTAGCAAGTGCGAACAACCATGTAGCTGGAAGAAAGGTGCGGCACCGTCAGGAAAACAGGAGACGGGAAACTAGCCACGATGCAGTCAATGGTGGACTACTGCATCGACTTGTCAAACAACCGGCTATGTGTTAAGGATACAATTACGGGTATGCGTTTTTTAATGGATACAGGTGCGAATGTTTCTGTCTTACCGGTTACCAAAAAACCATATAATATAAGTGATAGTACTAATTTCATATTATATGCAGCCAATGGCTCAGAAATTCAGACGTATGGCACAAGAAATTTAAAATTAAATCTTAATCTCAATCAACCTTATCAATGGACCTTCATTGTAGCAAATGTTAAACAGCCAATTTTAGGAGCGGATTTTTTACGTCAATATAAATTATTAGTAGATTTAAACGCGCAAAAATTGGTAGATAAGAATTACAAATCTTTAACCAGTGGTAGCATGGTCAAATGTTCGGAACCCTCAGTCAGCATCGTAGACAGTAGCCATCCATTTCACGAGCTATTATCAGAGTTCTCAGATATCACTAAACCCACACCTTGTAGGGACGACGACACTGATAGCGAAAATAACAGAGTATTGCATCATATCGAAACGACGGGATCACCCGTACATGCGCGTGCTAGATCCCTTCCCCCAAACAGGTATCACACGGTGAAGGAAGAATTTAGGTTAATGCAGGAAATGGGAATCTGCAGACCCTCCAACAGCGCGTGGGCCAGCCCGCTACATGTGGTGGCGAAGAAGAACGGGGATATCCGGCCGTGTGGCGACCATAGGCGCCTGAACGCCATCACGAAACCGGACCGATATCCAGTCCACGGCTGCACGACTTCACCTACGTACTATCAGGTAAGAAATTTTTCACAAAACTGGATATTAACCAATCGTACCATTGCGTGAAAGTCGCGAAGGAAGACATCGAGAAAACGGCAATCATAACCCCCTTCGGTCTATTCGAATTCCCGCGCATGACCTTCGGTTTACGTAACGCGAGTCAGACATTCCAACGTTTCATACAGTACTGCAAGGGTTAGACTTTCTATTTAGCTTTGTCGATGACGTCATAATAGCTAGCGACTCAATAGAAGAGAACAAAATGCATCTTAAACAGGTTTTTGAAAGATTTAGGCAGTTTTTCATCACCATAATCTATCGAAGTGCGAGTTTGGAAAATCTAACATCGAATTATTAGGATATGAGGTCTCGAAGAACGGTATCGGACCAGACCATAAAATTAAGGCGATCTTAGATTTCCCGCGACCTCAAACCGTAGAACAATTGAGAAGGTTTTTAGGTATGATCAACTTCTATAGAGCAGGCATTCCAAACGCCGCCAGTCATCAGGCAAGCCTCAATTAATTTATGAAAGGCGCCAAAAAGAAAGATAAAACTGTTATACAATGGGATAGATAGCAATTCAATTGAAGCTTTCGAAAAGTGTAAACAAGGTTTAAAGAATGCAGTAATGTTGACACACCCTAAAGCAAATGTACCCTTAGCACTGATGACTGACGCCTCAGACACTTGCGCGGGAGCTGTGCTGCAGCAAAAAATAGGTAGAGCGTGGCAGCCATTAGGATACTTTTCTAAGAAGTTTACAAAAGCTAAATAAAAGTATTCTACGTACGACAGAGAATTGTTAGCCATTTACATGGCATTCGGTATCTCTTTGAGGGCATTCAGTTAACCATCTTTACAGATCATAAACCCTTAATCCATGCATTCACAAAACTACAAAGCAATTGTGAATCGTCAAAACGTACGAGGCAGTTATTATTCACCAGCGAATTCAAAACGGACATTAGGTACATACAAGGCGAAAATAATGCCGTAGCCGACGCATTATCGCGCGTTGAAACAATACACTGCCCGACTGTACTCGACTTCACAGAATTAGCGATAGCGCAAGACGGCGACGCTGAATTCGCAAAATTATTGAGCGCAGGAAATAACAACTTTTGTTTAAAGAAATATCACATTCCAAACAGTGACGCACAAATTTATTGTGAAATCTAGACCAATTCTTGTAGGCCTTATTTAACAGATAATTTTAGAAAACTTGCATACGACACAGTACATGACGTCAGCCATCCGGGCATAAGGGCAACGCGTAAATTGGTCGCACAACGTTTATTTTGGCCAGGGATAATTCGCGATGTCGGAAGATGGGCAAAGAGATGCTTACAGTGTCAAAAATCAAAAGTTAATAGACACACGGTATTGGAGCTGCAACAGTTCCCAGCATGTGACCGCTTTTGAGCAAATTCATATCGACATAGTGGGCCCCCTCCCCACGTCGCGAGAAGGGCACAAGTACCTAATCACCATGGTCGACCGATGTACGCGTTGGCCGGAGGCCATTCCAGTAAAAGAAATCACGGCAGAAGTCGTAGCAAAAGTATTTTATGAGCCATGGGTTAGTAGATTCGGTTGTCCCAATAAACTGACAAGCGACCAAGGGCGGCATTTACATGGATATAACGAAAACGCGTACCACACCATACCATCCTCAAAGCAATGGCCTTGAGGAACGGGCATCGCTCCATGAAGTCAGCGTTAACAGCTCGCATCATTGACAACTCGTCCTGGCTCGATGAACTGCCTACAGTGTTGCTAGGGTTACGTACCTACAGTAGGTAGGAGTGACAATGGCGTTAGTCCCGCAGAGTATGTGTACGGCCAAACACTTCGTTTACTGGAAGACTTCTACAGCGCCTCCAATAAACGAAGCGGTGACGATCACGAGTTCATAAGGCACTTAAAAGATACAATAAAATATCTAAAACCGGTATCGCGGCAATTGCGAGACTCACGTACATTGTTTATTCATAGTGATCTATATAAATGCGACCATGTATTTATTCGCAACGATGCGGTACGCAAACCATTAACACCTACTTACGAAGGCCCCTACCAAGTTATAGAAAGAAAAGGCAAAGTAATTGTTGCTGAATGTTACACTTTTGATGACCCTGAAAAAAGCTTTGACACATTTCATAGTTTATTTAAACTATTTTATGACTTATGTTTCCCTGAAATACGCGTAAAAATACCGATTGCCAAGAAGCCCGCATGGTTAAGTAAGGGTATACGGATATGTTCGAAACGCAAACGCCAATTATTATGGAAGTATAGGCTAACTTCGAATCCAAATGATAAAACAAAATTTAAAGACTATTCAAAAAGGCTCAGGATTATAATTAAAAAAACCCAAAAAGCCCAAAATAATTATTATATTAATTCATCTACAAACAAGGGAAAGGCTATATGGAAAATAGTAAATAATTATAAAACAGTAACTCCAAAAGAAAATATAAAGCAAATAAGAGTACATGACCAACTCATTACACGGCCAAAGGAAATAGCACAATCATTCAACAACTACTTCGTTGATGACATACAGTCTATCTCCAAAGGTTCAGTTACAAAAGCAACAACCCTTAATAAAAATTCCAATTCCATTTTTTTAAAACCAACAAATCCATACGAAATAGATCAAATTATAAAAGGACTAAACAACACTAATAGTACAGGATATGACGAAATAAGTACAAGAATAATAAAACAAGTATCTAGATACATAGCTCCAGTCATTAGTAACATTATAAATCAATGTCTAGAAGGTGGAGTTTTTCCTTCAAAACTAAAAACAACTATTATAAATCCATTATTTAAAAAAGAAGATAGGGAGGATATGCGTTTTTACAGACCCATTGCGTTAATACCAGTGATGGCAAAAATTTTCGAAAGGGTTATATATAACAATTTATACAACTACTTTGAGGTGAATAACTTATTTACTAATGAACAATTTGGTTTTCGTAAAGGAAGATCCACCAGCGATGCTTTCTTTAACTTTCTTAAGAAAGTAATGACAGGATTAGACAATAAGCAAAAAATAACAGCTATTTTTATGGATATGACTAAAGCGTTTGATTATGTGGATCATAATATCCTACTAAACAAATTAGAGAGATATGGGATAAGAGGGAATGCCTTAAATCTTATTAAATCATATTTATCAAATAGGTTTCAAATTACTCAAATAACGAGACTACATAAAGACACAAAATTTGAACATATATATATGTCAGACCCTAAACTTGTTAAATTTGGAGTTCCCCAGGGAAGTATCCTTGGACCTCTTTTGTTCATTATATACATTAAGTCGCGCGCGCGCAGCGATAGCTAGCGAGTGTGGTATCGGTTACGCGATAGCAGCGTTTGTTGCTTTCAAAAATGTCGACAACAGTGAAATGCGCTAGTTGTAATATCGTTATAAATGAGTTATTGGCATATGTCCAAGTTAAAATTTCGATTGCAACTGAAGACAGTTTACTGAAGATTTGTTTGTCATCGTTTAGTAGTGAACAAATTGATGAAGCAAAGACGTTGCTATTTGAATCTTTACCTACTGAATATCGGAAAAAAGTACGAAAAGGACAGGGCAAAGAAAATCGGGACTTAATGGATATTATCAATTTGTTCAAGGTGGTAGACAGTGACGTGATGCCAGTGTTTGTAGCCCGTGATTTGGAGAAACTGCCTCCAATTACTTTTGATCACCTAGACGTGTCTAAACTGCTAAAAGACCTAATTATAGTGCAAACGGAGATCAAGAATATCAAATCTTCTTATGTCACTACAACACAATTGGAGGAAGAAGTTAAAAGTCAGTTGCAAAATATGAGACACTCTGGGCCTCCGTTTTCAGTTGAGTCACAATCTGATTCATCACCAAAGGAGGATTTGAATTACCGAAGTATAAATGTTGCGAGCGAGTGTATCGAGGGTATTCCGACAAATACAATAGTGTCGGTAGATCGTGAGCGGTTGGACGTCGAAGGAGCGGGGCGCACGGTTATGTGTAGCACTGCACGAACGACCGAGCAGGTCCGTGTGTCATCATCGCCCGCAAATAACGGTGTATGCGAACAGCTGATTGACTCAAACAAATGCACGTTTGCTAATGCTTTGTTACGTTCAAAGAGCAACAAAGATGCTAACGAACAAGAATGGACGTTAGTACAAAAACGTAGACCAAGGAAGAATAACCGTTTAAAGGGAAAGATGGGGTGCAATCCAGTCGAAACTGAATATAATTTTAGGGCGGCCGAGCGAAAAGTGCCCATATTTATCACGAACGTACATAAGGGAACGTCTGAATCTAATATATGCAAATATATCTATAATAAAACTTCTGAAAATGTTAGTTTAGAGAAAATAGTAATGAAAAAGCAAAGGGACCATGACGCCTATAAATTCTTTGTATCAGCATCAAAACTACAGATATTTATGGATGAGAAACTATGGCCAAGTGGTATAGTTTTCAGACGCTTTGTTCATTTTACGAAGAAATATTCGCCAGAGACAGTAAATGTTTCTGATGACGGTCGTTATAACAAATTAAATGGCTAATGATGTTTACAAATTTGCTACTTTTAATTGTAAGAGTGTCAAGCGCTCTATAAGTGGAATACGAGAGCTGTGTAAAACGTGTGACGTGATAGCTCTTCAGGAGACATGGTTGCTGCCATGTGATATTTCGTACTTGAGCAGTATTGATGACGAGTTTAGCAGCACGGGGACCTCCGCGGTGGACATGTCATCGGGCATGTTACGAGGACGTCCTCACGGCGGTCTTGGAATACTCTGGCGGCAAAAAGTGTTTCCTAATGTGATAGTGGTGCAGTGCAATAATCCGCGAATATGTGCGATACGCGTAGTGTTACCTGAGAGGTCTGTACTTGTGGTGAATGTTTACATGCCTGTGGACACAGCGGCGAATCTAGTCGAGTTTACGGATATCCTCGGGTCGGTAAGCGCTATTATAGACAGTTGTAACATTGATTGCGTATATCTACTGGGTGATTTTAATGCGCACCCTACTGAACAATTTTATAACGAACTATCGTTATTTTGTGAGGACCAAGAGTGGACTTGCATTGATGTAGAATTGTTGAAGGGCGTTTCTAATTCGCATGATTGTTTCACTTTTGTGAGCGAGGCTCACGGATCACAGAGATGGCTTGATCATTGTATAGTTTCTAAGGCGGCGGTGCCATCAGTACGAAAAGTGTTTGTCAAGTATGATGTAATGTGGTCGGATCACTTTCCGTTAATTATGGAGTGTAATCTAGGCATAGTGTCACCTAACATACCAGAATGTAAACTGACTGTAAATGATGCTATATGGGGGGAAAGAAGTGTAGATCAAGTTAGTCAATACATGACTGAATGTCATAGACACTTGAGACTTCTTGACTTTCCAGAGGAATTTGCAAAATGTGCGGATTATACTTGTAATATTTTGCAGCATAGACAAGCTATTGACAGTTTGTATAGCAATATTGTAAAAATATTGAGAGATGCAGCATTGTGTAGCAAACATAATAAACATAAACGTAAGAAAAAGAAACCTGTTGTAGGGTGGAACTTACATGTTGGCGAGGCACACAGGGAAGCTAAGCAGAAATTTTATTTGTGGTGTTGGTATGGCAAACCAATTTCAGGTGCAATTTATAATGAGATGTGTGAGGCCAGGAAAAACTTTAAGAACCGACTAAAATGGTGTCAGAATCATGAAGAACAGGTAAGAATGGATATCTTGGCCTCTCATCACTCAAAAAACGACTTTCGATCTTTTTGGAACGCTACAAATAAACTTAATAGTAAACCAGCTACTCCTGTGTGTATCGACGGTGTAAGCGATGCCGGTGAAATAGCTGAACTGTTTCGACAGCATTTTACTGTCAAATCGCCATTGGGGTCCCAGCAGTCGGTGATCAATGTAAAGAATGGTGAAAAAATAGGTTTTAGATGTACAACTAGTGAAGTAAAGTTGATAATCAAATCAATGACTAGAGGCAAATCACCCGGTCATGACGGGTTGAGTATTGAACATCTTCAGCATGCGGGACCCCACTTACCAAGATTGTTGGCAATGCTGTTTAACCTTTGTCTAAGCCACTCATATCTTCCTGAAGAGATGATTAAAACAGTTGTTATACCTATTGTTAAAAATAAGACAGCGAATCTATCAGATAGGAACAATTATAGACCTATCTCTCTTGCCACAGTGATATCGAAGGTATTTGACAGCATGTTGAACACACAGCTGACCAAACACATTGAACTGCATGACAATCAGTTCGGCTTCCGGGGTGGACTATCCACTGAAAGTGCAGTTTTGTGTGTTAAGCATGCTGTCAGATACTATACAATACGTCAAACTGCCGTTCACGCATGCTTTCTTGATCTTTCGAAAGCTTTTGACCTGGTTTCCTATGATATTTTATGGAAAAAGTTAGAAGGCACTAATTTACCAGTAGACCTCATCAACATCTGTAAATACTGGTACGAAAATCAGGTCAATGGCGTGCGATGGTCGGGAAACATGTCGCAATCGTACAGGTTGGAGTGCGGGGTGAGGCAGGGGGGATTGTCCTCGCCAACCCTATTCAACCTGTATATGAACGATTTGATTGTTGCACTCAGTAGCACTCGGATAGGTTGTCACATAGATGGCATTAATATAAACAACATAAGTTATGCGGATGACATGGTGCTACTGAGTGCATCAGTTTGTGGTTTAAAGAAACTGCTTACCATCTGTGAAGCATATGCCAAGCAACACGGATTAAAATATAATCCACTCAAAAGTGAAGTCATGGTCTTTGAGGCCAGAGGAAACTGTAAACATAATGTGTTTCCCAACATTTCGCTTAATGGTACGGCTTTGCGTAGGGTGTCTAAATTTAAGTACTTAGGACATATACTGACCTCTGACCTCAAGGACAATGATGACATCGAAAGGGAACGGAGGGCGCTGGCAGTGCGAGCGAACATGATAGCCCGAAGGTTTGCACGTTGTTCAACTGAGGTAAAAATTACACTTTTCAGGTCTTATTGTACTTCGTTTTACACGTGCAGCCTGTGGGCTGACTATACTCAAAAGTCTTACAGTGCCCTCCGTGTCCAATTTAATAATGCATTTAGGGTGCTGATGGGGCTGCGGCGATTCTGTAGTGCATCGGGGATGTTTGCTGAACATCGCGTCGACTGCTTTTACGCTACGATGCGTAAAAGATGCGCATCCCTGGTGCATAGAATACGTAGCGGCGCCAACAGCATCCTTAGCATGATCGCTAGTCGGCTAGACTGTACGTACGTCAATCATTGCGGCGCCATTTGTCACGGAATGGCGCAGCAGTGATTGGTGAGTTTTCTTTTTTGTTATGGGTAGTTCTAAGTATTACTAACACTAGTCTTTAAGAACCCTGTTACTAACAAAATGGACACCTCGTCTGAAATAAAGTATTTATTATTATTATTATTAATGACCTACCAAGGTCTATAGGCCAGGAAATTATATTATTTGCCGATGATAGCACGGCTATTTTTGCTGATAGTGGTCAAGAAGGATTTGAAATACAGGTGAATAAATCCCTAGAGAATATTATAAACTGGTTGACAGTGAATAATTTAAAAATAAACATTGACAAAACAAATTATATGACCTTCACTAATAAAAATACGAAGTCAAATAAAATCAATCTAAACTATAAAGGCAAAACAATAAAACAGGTCAATAACACAAAGTTTCTGGGGATCCATATTGACTCGGAACTAAATTGGAAATTGCATGTGGATGAAGTATGTAAAAAACTTAACCAGTTTTCATATGCTCTCTACGTACTTCGGAAAGTCGTTAATGAAGGCGTACTGCTAAATGTTTATCATGCATATGTAGGTTCTGCACTTAAGTATGGTATTTTGTGCTGGGGTAACTCTACTAACAGAGAATTTGCATTCAAAGCCCAAAAAAAATGCATCAGAAGCATTTGTGGGCTTAAACAAACCGATTCATGCAGAGAGCACTTCAGAAGGTTAAAAATCTTAACCCTAACGTCAATTTATATCTTGGAAGCAGCATCAATCACAAAACGCGATATCAGTAATTTCGAAACAATGAGAAGTACAAGACATAAAAATGAACTTAGGTCAGTTAAATGCAGAACAGTTAAGTTTCAATCCAGTATATTTGGTATGGGTGTTAAAATTTATAATAAATTACCAGACTGTATTAAAAATATTGAAAGACTAACTACATTTAAATACAAACTCAAAGAATTACTGATACAGAAAGTATATTACACAATGAATGAATTCCTAAATGACAAATGTTTTGACTAAATTTTATTGAATATTATAATAATCCACTTAATTATTATGAAATAGTATACTCTGACATTACTTATTGTACTTATTGATTTGAATCCGTGACATAACTTACTTATTCATTTGTTTTATGACATTGTATAATGTATTAATTTGATTTTATGATATTGTAGGTATGGGGTACTATTTTTGAGTTTATGACATTATACAGGGTATTTGTTGGAAATATTGACATTGTACAGGGTATTAATTGGAAGTCATGAAATTGTATAATTTAATGATAAATTTTGCATGCCTGAATTGGTACAACACAGTGGACTGCGCATTCACTTGACACCTGGAATTGTATAATTATGTACTGTGTTGAGCAATAAACATTTGAATTTGAATTTGAATTTGTAATTCAGCTACCAAACAGAAAAGCTAGTGTGTAGGCTGAAGCCAGCATACTTATTAAATGAAGAATGTAATGACAAACAATCAGGCACTTCTTTAGATAATTCTCATAAAAACACAAACTCAGAATCGAACCCAGTGCCATTGTCACCGATTCCCATCGTTAATAAGCCTCAGTCAAAGACAAGTCGCAGCGGTCGCACTATTAGACCACCAGTAAGATTCAATGAGTACTGCGAATATTAATGTTCCAACATGTCAACATTATTTCGAATGCTTTTGTTTTTTTTTGTAGCTATTTTTTTATTGTTTTGTTTGGCGTTGTCGTAACGGAAGCCTTTATGGTGTCATTATGTTATTGCAGAGTGGAAGATACGGCAACTACCCTTAAAACCTAGATGTAAGTTTTTGTATTGCCAAATGGAAAACCATTAAGTCGGCTCCCAACAAATGGATGGCCGCACCCTGTAACATACCTAGTATAGAAATAATGCCGACTATGATATGGCAATTTTATATAAACAAGATTGAACATTGTGTTAAATATCGGTGTGTGCAAACTTTAATTCTACTTCCTTTAGCCTTGAAGCGAATGAACTTTGATTTTGCTTACACATGTACAGTCAGTACCAAAAGTCGATGAACAGAATCAACATAACAAAACACCTGTTCACAATAAAATGCCATAAGTTATAGTCGCAACTAGGAAACAAAATAGCCTGTACACCAGAAATTTACAAAATTCGTTAAACACGAGTATTTCAAAAGTACCTGTGCACTAGTATTCCTAAAGTCGCTGTACACCATCAATCCAAATGTCGCTGAACATCATTGTATCAAAAGTCACTAAACAGCAGTAAAGACAAAATTAGGTTAACAAAGTATATTTTTAATGTTGCCGTGTGTTAATATACTTTTGACGCTTATGATGTTCAGCTACTTTTGGGACAGTGCTTGCTTGACCTTAATAATGTATGTTAACACGTTAGTATCTATTTCAATACTTATGAGTCCTGTTACATTTTTTACGCAAATTCATGATTTTTGACGCTGTAATTTTCAGCAGTAGTAAGATATTTTAATTATTTGTTTAAGAATAACGATAGTACCATTCTCTTTCTTGTAAGTTGGAGTTACACATTTTCAGTATTCTTTTCGTGTAATTTACTATAAATATTTTACGAACACAGATTATTATTATTTATTTTTAGAACACAGTTTGCAAGAAAAACCGTTGGCGATGGAACTTTGACGCTCAAATTCACATTGTTACATTCAATTCTTATAATTGCTAAAATTACTAAAAGATACTTTGAATGTTTTACTTGTTTATTGGAGTTCTAGAATTCCTTTAAATTCCTTGAGTTTTTAAGGAAAAAATCGTATAGAAAGCCTAATTTAAGCCATAAATGTCTTGATCCAGCGTCCATTATATTCCAAATTGACGCAACTTTATCAAATAAACTAATATGATATAAAACTTCAATATACAATGAATACGTTTCATTAGTTTTCGTTTCTCAATTTAATAAAACAAAATTGTAATAAATAAAGTTAAAATGCTATATATTCTGCGTCAATACGGCGCGCCCCTCAGTCCCGCGCGAGCGCTTGACGAGGTAGGACCTGTCGCCGAATTTTTCGCGCGCTTTCGTACGGAAATCGCTACTATTTACGACTCGTGTACGCCGATCGAAATAATTTGATCCAGTAAGTAATTTTTTACATCATATTAAATGTATTATATTTTTTAGTATGAGTAAGGTAAAGGTAATCAATATTAGTACCTACCTACATATTAGACTTTAATTTTTATCTTTTATTTATAGGTAGGTATGGGTCGAAAAACACCATTGTACGCTTGCATAAAAAAAAGGAAGAGGCATAATTATGCCCGCTTACAGACAGCATTACAAGTTAGAATGTCACGAAAAAGGTAGACTAAAACACAATGTTATTAATTTAAACCTTATTACAAAACACTTAAGTGCCTGCCTAAAATATACATTTTATACTAAAACAAATATAAATCGGTATTTTCTTTTCTAGGACATCTGAAACATCTGTAGACAGTAAAAATATGGTAGTAGAACCAACAGTGGAGGAATCGTCTACTTTCGATCAGGTAAAGTTTGTACCTAGCTACCCGTCTATTACCAGCTATGCTATTCTCTATAAGATAATGGCAACGCTGGACTCTACAACGATCGCATCAACGAGACAGCCTTGAGACTGACCGATCGACTTTTCGATTTGACAGTTAAAATCGAAGCTGTTTTTTAGGGAATACCAAAATATCTGAAGAACTGTCATCTTGTCGTCCATTGAGTACCTAGTTACTAATCACGGCCGTCACAGCGGTAACCGCTAGTATTACTGTCAGTAGATTATTGAATACCAAACCGTAGTTGCAGCGTTGCGTGAGCGCTGCGGCCACGCTGGCACAAGGCTGTATTTATAGAGAATAGCACTGCTGCGAACTCACTCTATGCTTAAGGTAAAAAAAATATCGTTATTTATTTTCGAAATTAATTTTGTTGTAATGATAATTGTAATTATTTAGTAACGCTATTAAAATTACAAAAGAAGTATTTATAAGAAATGCCTACTGTTCTACGTTCTGATTGTAAACATTTGCGTAGGTATATTTTTGTCTTTTTTAAACATGATTGTATAGGAGAGTGCCTTCTGTATTCTATGTCGGAATTCATGAGGATGTTAATAATTTATTTTATAATTTAATTTTTGCTTTCGATTTATGATTCCTTCTTTTTTTTAGAGCCAAGAGCCTTCTACGTCATCAGAAAAATGTATGCTTTCCAGTTCTGTTGAACAATCACAGATGGAAATATCTTCAGAACTTGAAGATTTTGAAGATCATTTGCTAATCGTGGAAAAAGAATCAATTACTGATGATGCTGAGCAGGTATATTTTTTATACCTTGTTAAGAAATTCGAACGACAATAATATTTTTTGTTATATTGTACGTTTTACGTTTTTGTTTTAGGAATTCAAAGGAAGAAGGATTGTTGATTTTCAATATTTTATGGATCAGTTATTTTTAATAGAAGCTCACGGTGATAAATTCGGCTGCAAGTTGCAAAATTTAAAATTTATTAAAGAAAAACAGACGGGACTAATTTCAAAATTTTTCGTCAAATGTAAAATGTGTGGAAGCAAATTTGACATAAATACTTCTAAAGAAAATCAACATTTCAATGTGAACACTGGTGCAGTCTCAGGGGCCGTTGCAATAGGAATAGGACTATCGAACCTCAACGAACTTGTCGCTTCTATTGATTTGCCCACAGTGCCATTTCGTGTTTACAGCAAAACACATGATTCTCTTTCTGAAATGTGGAAATCTGCTGCCGAAAAAACAATGAAAGATGCTGCCAAAGAAGAGAAGGATGCAGCCATATTACGGGGTGATGTCAGCAATGCTGGTATTCCGATGATACCTGTGGAAGCAGATGCCTGTTGGAGTAAGAGGTCGTATAAAAGTAATTATTCGGCTCTTTCTGGGGTTGCGGCAATTATTGGCGAACATACAGGTAAAGTCTTACATGTAGGAGTTCGAAACAAATATTGTATTATTTGCGTACGCGCCAACGCGAAAAAAGAAGAACCTCGAGCACATAAGTCACTGACCTCTATTAAAATACGCTGGACTGGCTATCCCATACAAAATGACAGCTATTTGCTGTGCCGATTCAAAGCGCCCCCAGTGACAGACGTGAGAGTTCTGAGAACTAATAAGATTGCAAATGGCCGTTGTTTGTTGATTTTACGCTAAGTGTCTCTGCGGAATAAAAAGTTTTCTAAAGTGTTTACTGTGATTGTGATATAAATTAAAGTGTTATAATACTGACAGTGATTGTATCATAGCTTGTATTGTTCGTCCAACATGAAATCGTGCGTATATTGTAAAACACGATACGAAAAGGGCAGTGGTGTCACTTTTCACAAGTAAGTGAATCTAAAACATAAAAACTTATTAGAAAACCGCTTAAAACAGTGTATTCTTTCAATAATAAACGTAAACTATTCGAGTTTACGGGATTTTACGAACATTTTTATAACCAATAACTTTTGTTAGGGATGTCAAAATTCATATCGATAATTTCGTAATATTATGATGTAAAACATCATAATATCATACTCATCAAAGTCATGCTCATCATTGTTAAAATAATGATACGCACATTATAATGATCTCTAATAATAGCAAGACACTTCAAGGTTTATTATTATTAGAGTCAATAACAAATAATTTAACACTTATGATTCATAATTCTCATTAAGTGTTCTATGTAATTATAGATATATGTATAATATTATTTATAATTTTTTACCCATACCTACTATAATGTTTCCTATAATTACAGGTTCCCTTCTGATTACACTCTCAAACTTTGGTTAAAAAATATGAAGGTTGTCAACTGGACTCCGACAATGTATCATTATCTGTGTTCTAAACACTTCACGGAAGCCTGTTTCTTAAAACATCAGTCACGGACTACGTTGAAAAAATGCAGTATCCCCACAATATTTCTTGGTAAGTGTACATTCGTATTCCTAAAATGTAAATACTTTGTTGGTATCTAAGAAATATTATTGATATATAAATAAAAAAACATTTATGTTTTTCACAGAAACTAATTCGTCCTTGTTACTTTGCACACAGAAACTAATTCGTACTTGCAAATATATTGAAGTTAATCCAAAAGAAATGTTGCCATGTGAAGCCCTTGCAGGTAAGTTATTTTAAAAAAAAACAAAATTTAAAAAATACTGAACATGGCTTACTGAAGTACTAAGTTGGCGACTAACAGTGGAAAAATACTAATACTAAACTATGTTTAACTTTGTACCCTTGTGTAATTTCCTTTTTTTAAATATACGTGTTCATACCTTTGCGTACCGGAAGACGTACCGTTGAAAGGCCTCCCACAAGGTGGACCAATGACCTGGTGAGAGTCGCGAGAATCGGATGTGGCGACGCTTGGGGGAGGCTTATGTCCAACAGTGGACGTCTTTCGGCTGAAATGATGATGACATACCTTTCTCATTATTTTCAATGGTATTTTCACTATCTAATCATCCTTCTTTGAATAATATAAGTAATGAAATATAATTTCTTGTTACAGTTCCAAGCACAAGTTACAATACAAGCTACTGTAGTACACCAAAGACATCTAGAACTTTGGCGGAAATTCTTTCTAGTGTAAAATTAGATCACCGCTACGAGAACACCCCAAAATCGTCTAAAGTTAAATTGGAAAGGGTCAAAAGAGCCTTGAAAATGTCACAAGCCCGAATTAAAGTATTGTCTCAAAATGTGAAACGTATGAAAATTAACGTGTCTACTTTAAGATCTGTAATTGCTGATTTAAAAAAAAGGAAACTGGTATATGATGATTGTGTATATATGTTAAATCAGTACGACGATTTTAAACCACAACTTTTAAAAAGAATGACCAAAAATATAAAACGTGCTAAGTATGCGCCAAAATTGAGATCTTTTGCCATTACTCTACATTTTTATTCGCCAAAAGCATATGCATATGTGCGTAATAAATTTAATTTGGCTTTGCCGCATCCTCGTGTGATACGCTCATGGTATAGTTCCATTGATGCCAATCCAGGTTTCTCTGTCGAAAGTTTCAATGCTTTGCGACTTAAAAGTGAACTAGCAAAACAAAAAGGGGAAAAACTTATATGTGCATTAATAATTGACGAAATGAGCTTAAAAAAAAGTTGCACTCGCAGTCGTGACGGAGTAACTCGTGGCCACATCGATTTGGGTATAGATTCTGAAAGTAACGATTTACCTGAATGTAAAGATGCGTTGGTATTTATGGTCGTGCCTTTAAATAGTTATTGGAAATTGCCCATAGCTTACTTTTTTATTAATAGTTTGACTTCAGAAACCAAAAGTGCTCTAATTAAACAGGCCTTAATTCGGTTGCATGACGTATCTGTGGAGATATGCTCCTTAACTTTAGATGGGCCACCTGAACATTTTTCTGCAGTAGCTAAATTAGGGGCAGAGCTTCAAATAGGAACAGCAGCAAAACCATATTTCTGTCATCCCATAAATAAAGAACACAAAGTGCATGTTATTTTTGACCCATGTCATATGTTAAAAAACATAAGAAATTGTTTGGGTGATCTAAAAGTTTTAAAAGATGACAGAGGTGATTTAATTAAATGGGTATATGTCGAGAATTTGGCAAAATTGCAAGAAGCTGAAGGCCTAAGATTAGGAAACAAATTGAAAAACTTGCACATAAATTATAAAAAAATGATTATGAAAGTTTACCTTGCAGCTCAAACTCTCAGTAGCAGTGTAGCAGACGCGATTGAGTTTTGTGACAAAATTTTAAATCTCCCTGAGTTTAGTGGTTCCGCAGCTACGGTCAGGTTCATAAGAGCCGTAGATAGAATCTTTGATTTTTTAAATGTACGGAATCCTTGGGGTCGAGGATTTAAAAGTCCTTTACGAGTAAATAATGAAAACAGGTGGAGGACAAAAGTTCTTGACGAAATTAGGTATCTGAGTCAAATCAAACTGATGGATAATACTTTGGCAGTTAAATCCCGTCGTAAGGCGGGTTTTTTAGGATTCTACAACGCAGTAATTTCTGTTATGAATATATTTGATATTTATGTGAAGTCAGACAGACCTGAATTAAAGTATCTTCTAACATATAAGATGAGCCAGGATCATCTAGAATTGTTTTTTTGTGCCATTCGTAGCCGTGGGGGTTGGTGCCCAAACCCAACAGCTGCACAATTTGTCAATGCATATAAACAGTTGTTAATCCATCACGAAATAAAAACTTCCACCGGCAATGTTCAGGGCAATAATGTATCAATATTAACTACTTCTAGTGCAAAGCGTGCTAAAATAAATAAATTTAATGTTGATGATTTTACCAATGCTGAAAATATGCGTATTACGAAGAAATACCGCCTTGACGACGATGACCCATCCTCGTTACAAAGCGAGTTAAGTGAATTTTTAAATGTATCTTGGGCAATACCTGACTCTAATATTAATGAGACTTCCAAACAATGCATTGGCTATATTGCAGGCTTTGTAATTCGATCGATTCGAAAAAAAATTAAATGTGATGAATGTTTAATGGCCTGTGAAGCTGTACCACAAGATGCAGTGTCAAATAGGAGAAATGGGGTAGCGCTTATTATCCAAAAGCAGAGAGGTGGGTTAACTGTGCCCTCTGTGAGTGTAGTAAATATTTGTTTTATGGTGGAATCATTATTCCGACAAGCTTGTAAACATAATAACAATAAACCACCTATAGAGTTGAATTTTCCTGCAGTACTAACTGCAAAGGTAATAAGGAACCTCTTAACAAAAATAAATGAACTGTTTCCTGAGCTAGAAGATCATTTGAGAGAAAGTTACATCTCAGACAATTTTCACAGTCATTTAAATATTCTTTTAAAAGAAATAATAACAAAATATATAGACATCCGTTTGTTCGCAGAAACAAAAAAATATTCTTTATTAATTACTGGAGAGAAGGTTAGACATTTTTTGACTCGGCAAATAATATGGGCTCGACAGTAATTTTTAATTTAATAAAATATGTGATTTGAGAATGCTTTTTTTATTTCCCTGTCCCCCTCCCCTGCGGTAATTAAGTTGTTACAAGTTAATTACCGTAATTACAGACCTAATAGAAAGTTATTGTGTCTCCTATCACATGGCAACATGCGGTATCTGACTAGTAATAATATCTTATTGTGCACTCTTTATAGGAAGGGATTATCTTATTAATTTCTATTTCTATCTTAGTAATTTACTATTTTACAGAATTTTATTATTTATTGATCCTATAGTGAACTGTTATCCGATTAAGGAGAATAAGGAAGGAAGGGGTCAACCGGACATATGATACTTATTTTTACAGTTCATAAACAGTACTAGATACTGCTATTTCAAGTTATATTTTCTACGTAAAATATCTGCTTATTACGACTATCTATAGTTCATTAGTTTAGTTAGGTACTCAACTAGTGCAGACATGTCTTTTTATCTGTGTTTTAGTAACATTTAACAAAATATATGCCTATATTACTTGTTTTAAATCAATTATCCACAATTTTAGTAAATCTTAACATATTATGTTATAAAACGTATTTCACGTTTTTAAAAACATATTACGTATAAACGACAACACGAATGTTACATGCTAATAATTACCTAAACCAATTTAATTTATAGGAAATCTGTAACAATAGCGTTGGTAATATTTCTATCATTGTGGTCGATATCAGAAAAGTTTTTATCGATAACAAACCTTTTGTTATACATCACTAGTATTAGTTCCATTCCCCCACACAGCTGCTGTCAGCGCCAAAATGGCGATTTTCAAATAGGCACATGAAATTGATAGCGATAGCCAGTCCAGCGTATTTTAATAGAGGTCAGTGACATAAGTGCACTAAAAATCATACTGGTTCGTCGACTTCTATGGAACAGGCTATATTAGTAGAAGGTTTTAAGCAGTCTGTGGAAAAAAGAGGTCTGATATATAACACATTGATTGCTGATGGAGACGCTAGTACTTATAAAAACATTTTAGAAAGTAGGCCGTATCCAGATATACCCGTTCAGAAAATAGAATGCACTAACCATCTGTTAAGAAATTATAATGGCAGGAATTTGCAGCTACAGAAGGATACGTCTGTTCCATTATCTGAACGCAAACTATTGACGGGAGAGCGCCTGACCAGATTACGAACTGCAATACGATCTGCTATAAAATACAGGAAATTGGAAGACGGAACTATATCAGATAAAATAAAAAAATTACAAGAAGATATTTTAAACAGTCCACGACATGTGTTTGGAGACCACAATCTTTGTAAAAGCTACTACTGCAAAGAAGAGCGAAAAAAGGAGCCCAATTATGTTCCTAAGGCAGCAACTTTGATGTTAAAGTTGCAAAAGAATGTATCTCAACTTGCCTTCCACTCAAGAAGCCTTTTGCACACCTTCACAAACAATCGTGCCGAACAGTTTAACAGCATCGTGGCCAAAATGGTGGGCGGCAAAAGAGTAAATTTTTCGCTTAAAGACTCCTATAGTGTGAGATGTTATGCAGCAGTAGTAGCC
The DNA here is from genome assembly GCA_947562075.1 of Orthosia gracilis. Classification (NCBI taxonomy): domain Eukaryota; kingdom Metazoa; phylum Arthropoda; class Insecta; order Lepidoptera; family Noctuidae; genus Orthosia; species Orthosia gracilis. Next base: position 15,208,517 of record OX387264.1, on the reverse strand, counting down.
TTCAACACTGGGAAACCACAGTACACCTTATATAAGTCTGTCTGTGACAAAAGTCCAGGAAAGTCACTAAAATGCGTTGAAGAAGCAAGACATACTCAAAATTTAAAACACCTGGCAAAGTCACAACAGTACCAACGTTGCCGCAAAAAACTTAGTTTTGCTAGTACAGACTCAAACTACGGTCAAAACTGTGAACGTCCAGATATGGACAGTGACCAATACGAACAAGCAAAAAAGATATTCTTGGACCATTTGAGACAACAAGCTCTAAACCGACAAGAAATAGAAAGGAGCACTATATTGCAGGCTGAAAGTGCTTTATGGCTAGAATTGCGTAGATGTATTGTAACTGCGTCAATTTTTAGCAAAATTTGCAAAAGACGGCCAAACCAGAACTCTGCACCTCTTGTGAAGAATGTTTTATACAGTTATAACCTTGATCGTGTACCTGCAGTGAAACATGGAAAAGAAAATGAATCCAAAGCTATGGCAAAACTTAGCATGCAAGAGAAAATTATTATTGACAAGTGCGGATTGTTCATCGACAAGGATTTTTTTTTCTTAGGAGCGACTCCAGATGGACTGTTTGAAGATGGTTTGGTGGAAATAAAGTGCCCCCTCTCCGCGTTTGGATTAGATCCTGAAGAAGCAATTCAACAAAAGAATTTGAAATGCTTCAAATTGAATGATCGATCTGAAGTTATTTTAGATCAGAATCACGACTGGCACTACCAAGTCCAAGGCCAGCTCCATATTGCTGATAAAAAATTCTGTTTGTTCGCAGTGTGGACTGGGGATGATTACCCGATGAAAGTAGTTAAAGTTTGTAAAGATGACGTATTTTGGCGTGAAAAAATGTTGCCGAAGTTGAAGACATTTTACTATAACTGTATACTTCCCGAGTTAATTGATCCCCGTAAAGCACGATCAATGCCATTACGAGAAATATTTTTGTAATTTTTTTTATTAAACTTATATTTTTATTTTGTGGACTCTCTTTAAGTGTTTTGATTGAAACTCATCCCAGATTACCTGTATCATAGTGTTCAGACTAGGGATTAAAAAAAAATATCATCCTATTCAGATTAGTATCAAAATTGTTTCGTGGACTATAGTTAAAGTCCCAACGCACACCAACGTAACTTCGCGTATTGCACACGAACACCAGCGCGCGGGCGCGCTGAGCGTGCGTTTACGATCCGTAATAGGACTCTTATTTACAAAGCAATTATATTTTATTGTCAGTAATCATACTAATCTATAATATGAAATAACATAACATAACTCTAATGATCTACGAAGCGATTATTGTGACGGTACTTGTAATTTACTTTGCGCGTATCTTACAAAACCTACCTTCCTTTAATTTTTAATGTATTATTTCTATTCAAATGACTTGTGATAATTTTAGTCTAGCATATGATTGCCGTAGTCTGAAGTAATTGAAACGTTGTGTAAGTGCATAATTGTTTATTTATATTATTGAGATACATCAATCGATAAATATCACAATAATTCCGTATAATGTGCATACTACGTAGCATGAACGTCACAGAATTGTTCTCTTGAAAGAACAAGGATACAATGTATCAGAAATTGCTGCAGAATTAGGAGTTTCGGTAAGTAATAAAACGTATAATATTATATCATATTTGCATTCATGTTTAACAATAATTGTAAGTAGGTATTAATATTGCTGTAATTAATAAAAACAAATAAAGTGTGCATTATTTCTAAAACATTTTAACAATTAAACAGTTTTAATTTTAAATCAATAATAAATAACATTTATTTATTTGATATTTTTACATAAAATCGATCAAAAAGTCTAGGAATCGATTGCCAGGACGAGTCAGTGTTTTATTTTTATTATTAAATCAAACATTTTGTAATATTCAAGCACATATTGATAAGTATGGGTGCATCTATTACTTACCCGATAAGTACTCAGTCGCATCATTGTAAGAAAGAAATATATGTTTATGTCTAATCATAGCTAAACATTCAGCGCACCACCGTATATCTTTGGCTTAGACGTTGGGATGACGATGGTCACATAAGGGAGTTGAAAAAAACAGGAAGACCTAGAAAAACATCTCGCCAACAAGACCAAACAATTATTAACGCTTTTAGAAATAACGGTTTCACTCGTACTGATGAAATAGCCATCAATAAAACCTTGTCCCTTAATACAGTAAGGCGCCGATTGCATGAAGCAGGTATTCATCACCGAATACCAGCCAAAAAACTCATGTTAACAGCAAGACACAAATTGCAAAGACTCGAATTTGCGCAAAGATTTTTGAATTATGATTTTACAAATGTCATATTTTCGGATGAAAAAATATTTCATTCTACCGAAAATGGTCGTATGTCGCTCTAGCGCATAAATAATACTCGATATGCAGAACATAATATAATCGATAACCGTGCAAGTGGCAGAATATCTGTTGGGTTTTGGGGTTGGATGTGCTCTGGTGGCCCTGGAGAACTAATCGAGATAGGAGGTCTATTAAATAGCGCGGGCTATATAGATATATTGAACGACGTTTTGTTGCCGACGACACAAGTCATGTTGCCAGAAGAGAGGCCAATAAACTTCGTTCACGATAACTGTCCAATTCATAAAGCACGTGTATGCCGAGTATGGTTTAATGAAAATACTGAGCAAATTTTGGAGATTCCATCCCCGCCGAAGAGCCCGGACCTCAACCCCATAGAAAATTTGTGCAACAACAACAAGGGCAACAAACAGGGCTCGTATGGTGCAAGCATAGGATCGCGATTCGCGATACACTCCGCACCCGACAAAATATAATAGCTCATACAACAGAAACTTGGGAGAGATTTAGGGGCCAAAATATGGTAGGTAGTATGCGCGAACGTCTCCAGGCAGTAATAGACGCGAATGGAGGCCATACCCGCTATTAATTATTATTTTTAAATTAAATTTTTGATTTTGCGTTATGATTTATATTATAATATCTAAAATATTTTCATTTGAATTTTTGATTGTGCTATTAATAAATAAATTGTTGAATATTTAAATTTAGCGCCTTCCTACTTTAGTTTTAGTCTGTATCCGCATGCTCGCGCAAGTGTTTAAAGAATAACACATTTAATTTTTAATTTCAATTTCCGAACGCATCTCTTCTAATATTCAAATCATGGTTTTTAATCGACCTCAGTATGAGTTAGCTATCCTTCTCTTTCCCCTCCTATCCCGCTCCCATACCGAAGAGAGAGAGGGAAGACTCGCCGCACGTGCCCAATCGCGGCGCACCTGCTTCGGCCAACGAGGAAGTGTCCGCCATTCGCTTCAAAAAAGCTAGTTCCCCGCACCCGCTAAGGTCCTTCGAACTAACCCCAAGTTAAATGAATGGTTCACACTATTCACATTTTTAGTCCAATCGAGCCGGATACCTAATAAGAACCAGTGATCTTCTATATTTTTCTCATAATTGCCCGCATCCTTTAGGTCTTATACCTGGGATTTAGGTCCAAATACCTAAAACACTTAATACGCAAAACCGCCATATTGAACGCGTACGTTCTCGTACGTTCCCGCTAAAGTACACAATTAATTGAGAATTACTGTATCAACTAGGTATCAACTTAATACTTAATTATTTCTCCTATTGCATTGTAATAGCATAGGTAAATATTCTAACCGCTAATATCATTGTCAGTTTGTTCAGTTAACATACTTACAAACTTATATTCACGCATTCTTTGTCTTCCACCCGCTTACATAAAAATAAATACCTAATATTTGACCCGCTTTAGTTTTTGTTAACACTCCAACATGGAAGATATTAAAATGAAAGTAAAGTTACTTCAAGTTAAAAATCAAGCAATCTTTGAACGCTTATCGTCTTTATACGAATCTTCTAAGAAAATAAATACAAGTAGTATTGAGCTTCGTTCCGCGGAAACATTCATGGCGGACACCGAGACTCTCTCAGTCATTCGTCAAGAATTTAGTACTAACTTAGATAAACTAAATGCATATCTTTTACAATTAAATCCCGATCATACAATCGATTATAACAGTCTTATATCATTTGACGGAGTTTACACCCGTATAGAACGAGTTCGGTCTCTTATCACTGCGAATCGTTCAAACTCGTCGACCAACTCAACATCGCACGATAACACCACGCAAAATAAAGGTGTAGTCAAACTGCCGCCGATTCAATTTCCGTACTTTGATGGCAATTTTTATTTTTTATTTTTTTTTATTTGTTATAGGCTGCTCGCGTTTGACCACTATCTCGCCTGATGTTAAGTGATGATGTGGTCGAAGGTGAAGCACGCTTGCCTAGAAGTACCCCTAGGTTGTAGCTATCAGGAAACAAAGACGCCGGCAGGGAATTCCACTCCTTAACTGTACGCACAATGAAAGTATTTTCAAATCGCTTTGTGCGTATGGGTGGGATATCAACCATGTAACGATGGCGCATTGCCGTACGTCTTGTAGTCCGATGATGGAAAGGGCTAGGTGGAATCAAATTGTGCAGTTCCATCGCACACTCCCCGAAATGTAACCGATAGAAAACAGGCTGGCAACTCGTCGTCGGTGTTCAAGGCTCTGGAGCTTTGAGTCGACCAGCGCATCATTGCCGATAAGTCTCCTGGCCCGTCTGTCAATCGACTCAAGTGCGTCAAGTTGGTACCTGGCAGATCCGTCCCAGAGGTGAGAGCAGTACTCCATGCATGACCGAACTTGCGCTTTATACAAGTTGAGCAGCTGTTCAGGCGTGAAGTACCGTCGTACCTTCGCAAGGATCCCCAACTTTTTTGCAGCTAATTGAGCCTTTGCCTCAATGAAAGGACCAAAATTGAGGGTCGATGTCAACGTAACACCAAGAAGGTCGAGATGGTCCGTTATCGGCACGGTTACACCACGGAAGTATGGAGTCGGGTGGAATTGGCTCTTTTTTGCGGAAAAAAGACACGCCTGGGTCTTAGCAGCATTGAATCTGACTAGATTGGCATTGCCCCATTCGGAGACTGCCTCCAAAGACAGGTTCAAGCACGCAACCATGGCCTCCCGAAGAGACCGGACTTGAGGCCCAGTAGCCCGTGCGCCAGACACGTATCTCTCAGCAACAGTGCTGTCGTCTGCATACCCAAAGGTTCCGGGTTTTAGCAGGTCATTAATGTGCAGCAAGAACAATGTTGCCGAGAGCACTGAACCCTGAGGGAGTCCGGCGTTAATACCTAACTGACCGGACGAGCAGCCATCAATAACCACTCGGATGGACCGATCGCTCAGGAAGTCTGCAATCCAGTCACACAGACCGCTAGGCAGACCGAAGGAAGGAAGCTTACCAATAAGGCTCTCGTGCCAGACCCTGTCAAAGGCCTTCGATATGTCAAGGGAGACAGCAAGCGCCTCCCCGTGGTTCTCGATGGCCTCACTCCAGATGTGAATGGCATACGCCAGAAGATCCCCAGTTGACCGGTTTCGGCGGAAGCCGTATTGGCGGTCACTAAGAAGGTCGTTGTCTTCTAGGTATGCCAGGAGCTTATTATTCAGTACACGTTCCATACTCTTACAGAGGATGGACGTTACTGATATGGGTCTGTAGTTGGCCGGGTCAGCTCGACTACCCTTTTTGGGCACGGGCTGAACGTTAGCTTGCCTCCAAGCCTTTGGCACTTTTCCAGTCGCCATCGAAAGGCGACATAGGCGTGTCAAGATTGGAGACAATTCAGGCGCACAAGTTTTAAGTACAATTGCCGGGATCCCGTCCGGGCCACTAGCCTTGTTCACGTCAAGGTTACGCAGCACCCTACAGACCTCCCTGTGATGGATGCGAATGTCCGACATACTCGTCTCACATCGAACAAAACATTTATTTAATCGACAATTAATAACTGGCCGGTTTTTTATGAATCATTTAAATCAAATATTCACAATAATTTAAATCTTACAGATTCTCAACGTATGCAGTATTTGATAGGTAACTTAAAAGGAAACGCATTACAAATTACCGCCGGCATTATTCCGTCAGGTGATAATTATTCCGCTATCTGGGAAAGTCTAGATAAAAAGTACCAAGATAAACGAGCACTAGGCTCACATTACATGTCTAACATATTAAATATTAAACCCGCAGTTAATAATTCCGTATCTTTAAATAATTTCATTGAAAGTTTTCACGCGTCTGTTTCTGCTTTAGAGCAATTACAAATTAAGGACTTAAAGGATTTCATTTTATTAAATTTAGCTTTAAAGAAGTTAGATCCCGCTACCGTACATTTATTCGAGATGCATGTGAGAGACGAGGAGATTCCTACTTATACGGATTTCGTTGAATTTATAAAATCGCAAGTTAAAATATTAGATCGCACTACATCCTCTCGAACCGTGTCAGTGAGTAACAACCCTAATAAAGTTAATTCTTCCGCAGCTCATATTCAGTCACGTGATACTAACACAGTACATACTTTCGTTGCTTGTGACAATAATAATATTAATATCCAAACTTGTTTGTATTGCAGTAAAAATTATCATTATAAACTTTACATTTGCCCATCTTTTCAGTCACTTTCACCCAATTCGCAATTGGAATTTATTAAAACCAAACGTGGATGTGTAAACGGTCTTAGTGCTACGCACACTGCTTCACAGTGTAAATCTATACATACTTGTAGGACGTGCAACAAAAAGCACCATTCTCTTTTACATCTGGAAAATAGCTCTCAGCCCCAGCCGTCTCGCGTCGCTAGTTCCGCGACCTCGCAACAGGTGGCGCTATGTGCGTGCTCTCGCGTAGTTAACACACCGCGTTCTACGATACTTCTGTCGACTGCGCAAGTATACGTTGATAACAAACATAACAAATATATTTCTGTCAGAAAACATCTGACAATGCTCAATAGACAATGCTTCGCAAAATAAAATAATTACTTCCGCTTGTTGTAAAAAACTACAATTAGACATAATACCACTCCCAAATTCATTCATAAATGGTGTTGGAACTTCTTTGCGTCCTATTATAGGTTACGTTGACATTACTGTTACTGCTAAAAATAAAATTAATTCTTTTAAAATTACCGCTAATTGTTGTCGATTGTATAACGGATAACCATCTCACTCTGTTGACACTTCTACAGTTAACCATTTGTTCGATCTACCGCTCGCTGACCCACTATGGCATATACCTGGTGAGGTCGAATTGTTGCTAGGAGCAAAACTTTTCCCTTATTTATTATTACAAAATAAAATTATCTTACCTACCGCTCCATCCGCTATTGAAACCGTGTTTGGTTACATTCTTATGGGTGAGGTACCCGCTAATTTACCTGATAAAAATTATAGTCCCGCATCCACTAAATTAAATACCGCTTCATATTTTTCTACCGCGTTAAATAACGATAACACTCATTGTTTTTTGTCTTTAGAAGAATCTTTACATAAATTTTGGAACATCGAAGAAATACCTTCAAATTCTTTTATGAGCCCTGCCGAACTTGGGTGTGAACAGCTGTACGCTTCCACTGTGTCACGTGACTCTAGTGGTAGGTATTGTACCGCGTTACCATTTTGTAAAAATCCAGAGTCACTTGGAAATTCTTATGCTGTCGCTTATCGACGTTTTTTCCACTTAGAAAAAACTAAACTTCGCGACCCTGTTTTACGCGATAGTTATAACGAAATAATAAAGGAATATTTAGATCAAAATTATTTAACTGAAATTACGCCTAGTTCCGTTGATCAATCAGTAGGTTATTATATACCGCATCACCCTGTTATTAGGAATGATAAACAAACCACTAAAGTTCGCATCGTTCTTGACGCAAGCGCTAAATCTCATAATGGCGTGTCATTGAATGACTTGTTGCATACAGGGCCGAATTTACAGGCTGACATATTTTTATTACTTTTAAATTTTCGCCTCTTTCCTATAACAGTGACAGCTGATTTAAAACAAATGTATCTTCGAATCGCTGTTATCGATGAGCATCGAAAATACCAAAAAATATTATTCCGTTTTAATACCTCTGAACCTATTCGCGAATTTCACTTTAATCGTGTTGCATTTGGCCTCAAGTCCAGTCCCTTTTTAGCCATGCGCACTGTGCGCCAATTATCAGAAGATGAAAAACATCATTTCCCTCGCGCATCCATTGTTGCTTCTCATGAGCTATACACGGATGACCTGGCTTATTCGATTCCATCTTTGGAGGAAGCCAAGGTTCTTTCCACTGAACTTATCGCCCTATTTAGGGCTGGGGGCTTTGACCTTGTGAAGTGGGCAAGTAATTCCCCGGAACTACTGGATGCCGTCCCACATTCCAACCGCTCTTCAATTAATTTCTCTGATGGCGACAATTTAAAAATTCTTGGTCTAAAATGGATACCTTCAGATGATTGTTTTACTTTTACCACATCCGACCTGGATAAACGTTCTACTAAACGTTCCATACTATCCACTATTGCCCGCCTGTGGGATGTTCTTGGTTTTGTAGCTCCCGTAGTTCTATTCGCAAAACTAATTATAAAAGAATTATGGAAGGGTGAAATGCAGAAAACTTGTAACTTTTGAATTAGTTTGTGTCCTTTTGAAGTAGTATGGTTTTAAAATGCATTGAGTTAATTGCATGTTTAAATAATGTGCAACAAACATTTATTTTGAATATTATACCTTATAACAAACATCGTAAACATTTATTTATAACTTCGTAATAGCAAAAAAACATCCTTAATAGGTTTTGAAAAATGGATTAAAATAATTCCCATACATTTTACTAGTGTCCTTTTCATTTCGTTACACATTACATTAATTTTTATTTTTTTTCTGATGAACTTACCTGTTTAATTTTTATTTTAAAAGTTTCTTCATATCAATAAATATTACATTATTTATATGGTTCTCATAATACACCCTTTTTATAGTATTAAATTCACTCCAAATGTATTGTCTCTAAAAACAAATGTTTCGTTACTCAGGATTCGTTATGGGAAATTTAAAGACGTACGTTAAGGTTTAGAACGAATCCGTATTTTTTTTTAAGTTGGCCGCATTAGATCCGAATGTTCTTTGACACATGTCAAACTGCAGCCATTTTGTTACGGCGGAGAAAGTGTGTGTTCAAAAAAAAAAAAATTGATTTGACTGAATTAGACTGACATAAGTGTAATTTTGTACAGCTAAGTATCAAAAATTTAGTTGAGAAAGTTCCTTTAAAAGTAATATTGATAAACGAATTATTTTTATTTGATTAGAGGGTAAATACAAGTTTAGTACAATCACCACTACTTAGTGAAGTAGATACTAATAAATGACTTTAAATTTACAAATTTTTGTTTCATTTTGATTATAGTGAATATCTCAGAAATTAAATATTAAAAACTTCTCGTACGTCAAGCTTAAAAACAATGTGATTTCGGAACATTTGACATAAAGCATACCATGTTCAAGTGAAGCCCTAAAACCTGTCTTATTAAACGCCTTTTAGTTTTGTTTTTTGTCTTGCCTTGACCATATTGTGTGATCTCACCTTTATAGTATCAGTTTCGTTATTAATTTTATCAGTTTCGTTATTTCTCAGGTGCGTTACTTTTTGAGAATTGGTGACATATTTTCTGCATTTCACCCGGAAATTAAATACAGGTTGGGATGAGACTCCGCCCGATTCGGTTGTGCGTCTCTTCCAACAATTTAGGGAGCAATTGCCTTTACTTTCTACGTTAAAACTGCCTCGTCATGTAGCCGTTTCTATGGGTTGCGAGATTAATGTGGTGGGTTTTGCTGACGCCAGCATGAAGGCATATGGCTGCGTCATATACTTACATGTTACTGATAAAAATGGTAACACACACGTAACTTTGGTGTGTGCTAAATCCAAAGTTGCACCTGTTAAGGTCGTATCTCTAGCTCGTCTAGAGCTCTGTGCCGCTCTTCTTTTGTCAAAATTTATTAAATTAGTTTATGAGACTTACCACTCTCGTACCGCTATTAATGATATATTTGCCTTTTCCGATTCTACTATTACTCTCTCATGGATTCATTCCTCACCGCATAAGTGTAACACCTTTGTTAGTAACCGCGTCGCTAAATGTCAAGAAAATCTTGATCCCAAACATTTTTATCACATTAATGGTAAAGAAAATCCTAGTGATTGTCTGTCTCGAGGTCTTCTACCTGAACAGATATTATAAACCACGACTTATGGTGGCATGGCCCTGAGTGGCTTTTGCGCCCAACCGCTGAGTGGCCTATCACTCCCTTTGTTTCGTCATGCAACGAACAATTACCGGAATTTAATAATAAAACTTTAACGTTAGTATCCACCACTCCAGAATTTAATATCATATATAATCTTTCTCAAAAATTTACTTTACTAATTAAATTATTGCACATAATTGTATACATTTTAAGATTTTTACGCATTATTCCTTATGACAAATCACATAAGGCAATTACTGTCCGGGAGTTGGCTGCCGCTGAGACTTATTTAATTCGTTGCATTCAACGGCATTATTTTAAGAATGTTTATGAGGAAATTAATACAAAAAAACTTCCCTCACAATTTAAGAAACTCGATCTTTTCATAGACGAGCAAGGGATTATTAGAATCGGAGGCAGACTTTCAAACGCTGATCTTCCTTATGATGCTCAGCATCCCGTTCTTTTGCCGAAAAATGATAATTTCACACATATTTTGATAGACTATTATCACCGTATTCATAGCCACACTGGTGCAAATGTTATTAATTCTATTTTACGGCAAAGGTATTGGATCCTCTCTTCTAGAGGAGTTATAAAAAAGAGACTACACGCTTGTAACTTTTGTTTTAAAGTTTCCCCTTCTCACCCTAGTCCAAAAATGGCTGATTTTCCCGCTTGCCGCGTACAGGAGACCAAGGCTTTCGTTCATACGGGTGTGGACTACGCTGGTCCCTTTAAAATAACATTATGTAGACGCCGAGGTCAAAGAAGTCAAAAAGCTTACATTTGCCTATTCATTTGTTTCGTTACCAAGGCAGTTCATATTGAATTAGTTACAGACCTGTCATCTGACACTTTTATTTCCGCTTTTAAAATATTTATTTCCCGCAGAGGACCTGTCTCTTGTTTATATTCCGATAACGGAACAAATTTCGTTGGAGCCAAGGCTCAATTGCAAGAACTACTTGCTGACCGCTACCGCATAGAGTGGAAAATGATTCCACCCCGCGCTCCCCACTTTGGAGGGTTGTGGGAATCTAATATTAAGTCTGTAAAAACTCATTTATACCGCGTTATCGGTTCCCAACTTCTTACCTATGAGGAGCTTTCGACTGTTCTCACCGAAATTGAGGCAATTCTTAACTCCCGACCGCTTTTTGTCCTGAGTGAGGATCCGTATCCAGAACCGCTTACTCCCGCTCATTTTATAATGGCTTCTCCGTTGACTTCGTTGCCTGTCATGGATGTTCCCGACACGGCGAAGTCTCTATTATATATTTACTTGTGCTGACACCTCGGCTAGTCACGGGAAGCATTACTGCTGTCTTCGAAACATTCTCTGTGAGTTTTGCGATTGCTTGAGCGTCCATATTAACAAGTTATTCTTTCTTGATCTCTTCTTGTCGCTTCGCCAGAGTTTCGTTTCCTGTCTTTTCTCTGTGTTGTTCCATTCTTTAATTGTTATAGGTGAATCTACTCTTATTAAAAAATTTGCCCACCTCGACCTCGTCCACGACCTTTGCCGCGGTCCCGTCCTGATCCCCTTTGAGCGTTAAGCTCAGTAATGTAAGATTCCTCATTCATTTTATAGATACAAAAGGTTCTCGCATTCAAATATGATGCGTTTCTGAGTCTGATATCAGGATCCCTAAGAAACTTCAACAAAAACTTACATTTTATGTAGTTTGTAACTTACAATTACAAACTTGTAGATACAATATTGTCATCGAAATCTACAGGCGTTACATATGGAGACAACATTTGTAATGGTATATTTGAGATGTTTTCACTTTTAAAATTCTTACATAATTGTAAGGTTTATTAAATAGAACTTGTCATGCAACTTTACAAATATGTCACTTATTTACAAAGTTGTCGGATTGTCGGAGAAGGCGTACAACTTTACAATTCCCTACCAAAAAATATGAAAGAGGCTAAAACTAACTTACAATCTAATGCATTATTAAAGAAACACATCTTCGACAGCTCCAACATAAATTAATATCATACTAAATAAATAAATAAAGCAGTAAACAATATTGTATATGTAAATAAAAATTAAAACACCTATTTGTTGATTGATTGTCCTTTCGTAGCACGACCAAGTCCCCGACTTTAAGTGATGGCTGGCTATATTATTTGCCACTTACCAATTTGTTTAATAATCTCTTGCTCAATCATAGGTATTTGTTTTAATTTTGATTTTCCTATTATTGACGATCTTTTTTATTTTCTTTAAGGACGATAAAATAATTGATGAAAAACGTCATATATGTTCGCCAGACTTCGACAGAAACCAAATCGATGAGTCAATTTATAGGTTGAAACAACAATTGACTACACCAGGTTTTCCTAAAGTACCGAAGACATTTAATTCCACTGTTGCCAGTTTAAAGAATGAAAGTGCAGAATTATCACCTAATATGATTCCAAACTTTAGTTCCGTAAAAAGTTCGCTATACAGACACCGAAATTCTGCAGCTAAACTGAAAAAATTACATTGTAAAAATGTCTAAGAAGTTCAAGTTCCCACTGATTTTGAAGATTTTCTCTTGGCTGATTATATGAATGGCAACACAAGAATTATTGTGTTTTGTTCAAAAAAAGCAAGAGAACTCATGTACCAGATTAAAGATTATTACGGAGATGGCACATTCAAAAGTTGCTCACCGCCATTCAGCCAGCTCTACACTATTCATGGAGACGATGGAAGCACTCTAAATGACACAATTAATGTAGTGCCGTTGGTATACGCTCTCATGAGCAATCGAACGGCAGAGTCATATAAAATCTTGTTCAGTCTTATACAATCTCGTATACCAGAATGGAATCCGATTAAATTTAAAACGGATTTCGAGAAAGCAGCAATGAAAGCCATAACGGAGATTTTCCTTCTACTATGCTTAAAGGTTGCTATTTCCATTATAACACTGGAAACTGGGTCTCGTCAAATCAAAAGATATCAAGAAAAAACGCATGGTGTCACATAGTGCAGTCTTTCCATTGTGACCACAAGCTGAAATAAGGAATGGTTGGGATTATATTATACGTGATGAAAACGAAGATTCAAATGTCGCAAATTTTAAAACTTATATGGAGAAGCAATGGCTGGAGGACTCATTAATCAAAGTGTGGTGTGCATTTGGAGAAAAGCATAGAACCACAAATGCCTTAGAAAGCTGGCACCACAAATTAAACAGTGCCGTTGGTGAAAAAGGGCCCAATATAATGAATTTACTGCACTTACTAAAAGAAGATGCTTCTTTTTACTAGACACAGAATCGAAAAAGAAGTAATCAAAGACCCATGGCTAAAAGAAGTGAGATATATATTCGTAGAGACGAATTCATTCAAGATGCTCAAACTGAATTAACCCACGGTGACATATCGGTTGGACATTTTCTTGAAATCATGCGGTGTTAATCTGTGTGCGTGTGTACTAACATAATGATTATTGAATGTGATTCTAATTACTCGTAAGTTTTTAAGGTTTGTAAAATTCAACTATTACTGACAAATATTGTAAATAGTTATGTTGTAAAAATGGTTATGTTTAAATTATTGTAAATTAAGTTAACCTGTGATACAAATTACTCTGTTGTTGCCCTTAGTTATTGTAAAATAAGATGATCTGTGACGAAAAATACTGTTGAATTTAAACACTACTTAGTACATATTATGTTGTTATTATATACTTTAAAAATGTTTATATAATACCACAAAAATATTAGTTAAATATTGCCTTTTAATTATTGTAAATTATGTTGATCTGTGATAAAAACTAGAATTGTTGTTAATTATTTTTACATTTGATGATTTTAAATAAAAAAACTTAATAGTTATGTTGTTTTTAAATTAATTAAACCGTTAAATCATTTAATTTAAAATTTCTTTACATTGACTCTTATACTAGACATGAAACGAGGTGCGAACGACTGGGAATGTTGCGTTCTGTTCGTCTACACTGTGAACGAACAGAACGCATCTTTCCCAGTCGTCCGCAGTGTGGACGACGGGGTGTGGACGAACGGGAACAACCTTTTATGATTATTATGTTGTCTAATTTCATACCTAGATTTTTCTTTTCTGAAGTTTGATTTAAATCTACGCCTATTATTATCACTAGTTTCTTCCGATATACTGTGGCTACTGTGCATGCTGTCTGTTCGTCCCAAATTTCTGCCACAAATAAAATTTTGTTGGTACAAGTACTTTTTAAGGTTTTTTAAAGATACAATTTTTTGGCTAAATAATTCATTTATCTAATTTGATAGATATTCTAGTTATTTCAAAATAAAAAGATTTTTTGCGTACGTTCTAGGTTTTGTACATAATTGTAAAAAGAATACTGTTAAAGTGTTAGGACCTTTGCAAACTGAGAAACTTGATCGCTCAATAACATTATTATTAAAGTTCAGTCAGCTAGAGTCATTTGCAAAGGAGATTAAAATAATAAAGGATGGTAAAGCTTTACATCATAAAAGCAAATTGTTTGCCTTTAAATCCATTTTGTGATAGTAAAAGTGCCTAGCGTAAGAGTTAATCCAGGTTTCCCGTTCAGTACATGTGGGATCGACTTTGCGGGACCATTTATGATATCCTCTAAAAAAGGTCGAGGTAACCGCGTCACTGAAGTCTGCTTCTGCGTTTTTGTATGCCTAGCCACTAAAGCTCCACATCATGAAGTTGTCAGTGACTTAACCGTTGAAGCTTTTGTATCTTGTTTACGTAGGTTTAGTTTCTCGTCACGGCAAGCATTACGCGACTTAATGGGACAGTGGGGAAAACTTCGTTGGGGCCAACAATGATTTGGGGAGAGTTATAAAGACCAGGCGTCAATCATTCTCGGATTTCGCGTCAAATGAGGCAATTCAATTCATTTTTTGTCCAGCCTACTCACCACACTTCGATGGAATATGGGAGGCTGGCGTTAAATCCGCTAAATGTCATTTAAAACGCGTTGCTGGTAGTGCCTTCCTTTCTTTGAAGGAAGTTCATAGAGATCAGCCATCACTTAAAGTCGGGGACTTGGTCGTGCTACGAGAGGACAATCAATCAACAAATAGGTGTTTTAATTTTTATTTACATATACAATATTGTTTACTGCTTTATTTATTTATTTAGTATGATACGTCAAAATACCATCTGCTTTCTCTTCCCATCGCGCACGGGAAAACAATGGCATGCAGTCTTCCTTCAACCTTTAATTTATAATTTGACAGATTCTTTCACAATTTTTCTGATTGTGGTTATTCCTGCCTGATACGCCAGATGTAGGTCAACGAAAGTATGTCTGCTTGTCACGTATCTGTAATTTTTTTTATCACGATGTAAAACTGCAAGGGACACATATATATAAGAACAAAAACCTGAAATCAGGTTCAGGTGCTAAAACAGACAAGAAATACATTTATTTTGAAATGTTAACTTTTTTAGATCCGAACTCAAGTTATGAAGCAGAGAATCTATAGATCAGAGTGAAGATCAAGACTCATCAACAAATGCAAATAATAACATCTCAGTACCCTGCACCAGTACCGGAAATTCAAATCTTAAACGTACAAATAATAATACAGAGCCAGAATCATCACGAAAACGTAAACGCCAATCATCACCAACTCCTTTTGAAAAGAATTGTTGCAGTGTGTAAAACAAAAAAATGTTGATGCTGATGACGAAGACTTGAATTTTTTTAAATCTAATTCCAACAGCCAAAAAAATGTAATAAATTTAAAAAAATAGTATTTCGAACCAAAGTGTTAGAAGCTTTAATTGACATCGAAAAAGAAACAGTTATTACTCTGGATGATTTACCATCAATTAATATGGGTATATCAGAAACGCAAAATATTATTAGCACGATTGATTTAAGATCACTAAATATCAGAACAGAAACTCAAAACACAGATACAATAGAAAATTAATTAGAATTATATGAATACTTCGAGAATATTATTATGAATGCTCAAGACTGCTTTAGTAATTACTGGTATTAATAATAAATAATACCTTTAAAGAATGTCTCATTGATGGTGAGTAATGTTAGTCGAAAGTGGATACTTTTTGAGAAACATTTTTTTGTCTTAATTTTATGATACTTTAGAAAATGTGTTTGCCTCATTAAAGTGGTTCTTAATAAGGGATGCCAAAATAAGTATTTGCCACTGCAAAAAATAAGTCAGGACCACCTTGAGCAGTTTTTTGGCAGTATCAGAAGCCACGGTGGATCGAACAACAACCCAACCGTTAAAGTATTTGAGGACATCTATAAAAACATACTAACAAATGCCCAAACACGGGCACCGGTTATTGTGGAGCACTTAAACAAATTTTGATTTTACAATGTGCAACCGCTTTTGATCGTATTATTACTACACGGCGCACAGAGGGGAATTTGACCCAAAAAGGCGATCAAAAGTCGAATACTTGAATTTTGTTATATTGCGTTACAACTATTGTATCATGAGAGCCCAATAACTATTACGTCACTAAACGCCCAACTTGGTCCCGCCCCGCCCCACAGTGGGCTGGGATTACAAGGTTGGGTCTTAAGAACTAAAATGTATTTTTTTAGTATCTAGACAAATTTAAAAAGTTTTTACTCTTTGACTTTTTTTAATTGGACTCGTACTTTCGGAGATATAGCCATATCAAATTTGTATGAAGAGTCATGAAATTTTAGTTTAGCAATTTATTCCAATTAATTTCAAATTGAAAATAATGTACACTAAACGGCCTGTAGTACTTCAATACTTACTTAGTACTTTAAATAAAAAAAAATGTTCGACATTTTCCACCACCATAGGTAATATAGGCAGGTATGACGTAATTTGTTTTGACACTTATTTCCGAGAATCAAGAGATAGGAATGCGCGACCGCAACATCAAGTTATGACACGTGTCGTTACCTGATTGGTGCAACGATAATAGGGCACAAAATGTACTATTGCATTCAAAAGTACTTCAGTGTTCTATTACCCACCATAATAGACGCACTACCCTCACATATTTATTACATAAACAAATAAGTGAAGTGAGTGTGAGTTATTTTGTGTTTGTGTAAATGTTTGAAGATTTGGTGACCAAACTTGACCTTTTTATTATTTTAAAAAACAGTGGCAGTATTAAAAATAATGACAGTTTGTGTGGTGAGATAAGGTCTAAGTTTTTAGTCGAATTAAGTGATCAACATGAAAAGACCTTAAAGTTATTTTGTGCAAAATTTTGTTATAATTTAAATAGAAGATGGGAAAACGCTCATCGTAAAGAAACTATATTCATAACTAAAAATAGCGAATGGTTACAAGAAACCATAATGTGGCCAGACTTTATTAAGTGTTACACGTTCCCTGTCCCAGAACAAAGGTTAAAAATTTATTTGTACGTCCATCTACAATTTCGTGATAACATGACAATAAATTAATAAGGGCTTACATTAATGTAAATACGAGCTGAAAAACTCTTAAATATTCAGGATAGAACTGAAAAAAAACTATGGCTCCCTAAGGAGTCATGGACGTGTGAACTAAAAATCGTGTGACTCCTGAAGGAGTCATGGACGTGTGAACAAAAAATTGTGTGACTCCTGAATGAAGAAGTCATGGACGCGTGAAGTAAAAATTGCGTGTCTCCAAGGAGTCATGCATAATAATTACTATTTTTTTGTTATATTCTGTGGTATGAAAATTGACATTTCATTGCCAGATGTGAAATGTCAGAACGGTGAAATAAAACCTTATGATTGAACAAAAAGTTCAAATCATCCAGGATTTTCGACGATAATGGCTGCTCAGAAAATTCATGCTAGTGACATAATCCGTGTGCTGGAAAACAGTGACCAATCGAGTTCCGAGGATGAAGATGTTTTTGAACGTGAGTCTGCACCAACTATTGTTTATGAAACAATTGACGATATTAGGGACTTTATTCAGGATCAGGAGCTACACCAAGAATATCACCAGTTTACTTTGCCCCTTCATGCAAATATATCCCTACCCCGAGTAGAAAATGAATGGTCGTTACAAGTACATGACTTACTATCAGAAAATTTTACAGGCTGGGATAATCTCTCTTGTCAATTTATTCACTTTGATATGAACACGGATGTATGTATTCACTATATTTCGCCAAATTGTGGATGACAAAGTTAAAAACTGATGGTGGAACAGACAAATATTTGCGGCAGGCGTTTGAAAGAGAGTGCTTCGCATGAATTTAGTCGCATCAAAAGATGGACTAACGTGACAGAACATGAAATGCTGAAATTTCTAGGTATGGTGCTGCACTGGACTTGTCAAATTACCCACAATTGAGAGTTATTGGAAGAAAAACCCTCTATATGTCCACCCCCTCATGCACAATATAAATTTATCTTACAGTCGATTCTGCGTATTACTAAAATGTTGGCATTTTGCTGACAATGAGGCTCCAAGGAATGATGATGACAGGCTTTACAAAATAAAACCACTTCTAGACATGATCATGGAAAACTGTCATGCTATATACACACCAGGCCGTGTTATTGTGGTCGACGAATCAATGGTGCACTTTCGTGGACGCCTTATCTTTCGGCAATACATACCATCTAAAGCCCACAAATACGGCGTTAAAATTTACAAACTATGCTCAATTGATGGTTTTGTATGGGAGTATGAAATCTGTTGTGGGCAAGGTCAAAGAGTCCACGATTTGGATCTATCTGGAAGTATAGTCGCAGGCCTTGCTCAAAACCTGCTAGATGAGGGTAGGTTGATAATTACTGATAACTTTTATACCAGTGTACCTATAGCGACCTTTTTGAAGAGCCGTCGTACTGATTTGCTGGGTACAGTAAATAAAAAGCGAAGGGGCCTTCCACAAGCTGTTACTGTAAGTAAATTGAAGAAAGGCGATATTGCAGTTATGCAGAAAGGCAATATTACTGTGCTAAAATGGCACGATAAACGTGACGTTTTTCTTCTTTCTACATGCCATGGAAAAAATATGAAAATGAGTAGCGGGCGATGACCAGTACCCAAACCTGAAATGGTTTTAGATTATAATAAAGGGAAAAAAGGTATTGATGTGTCTGATCAGTTGAGTAGCTACAATAGTCCTACAAGAAAATCGATAACTTGGTACAAAAAAGTTGCCGTAGACTTGTTGTCGATTGCGGTGGTAAATTCGTGTCTTATTTTCAATGAACTGCAAAGGAACTCGGGACAAAAAAAGCTTTCCATGTTATCGGCACTTGAGATAATAATAAAAAAACTGCTAGAGGTAAGAGACGAAAACCGACAGTGTGTTGAACGTCCACAGTCATTACATGAAAACAAACACACCTTTGAGAAAATGACCCAAAATCCGGGTCGCAAGACTAATGAAAAACGATGCAAAGGTTACTACAACAAGCTCATGTCAGAGGGCCAATCTTAAAAATTTGCGGGTACAAAGGCTTCTAAAGTGATAACGTGGTGCCCCAAGTGTAAAATAGTGCTTTGCCGTCCATGTTATAATACATTTCATTGAATAAACAACAATTCCTACTAAAAATATAATATTTTATTTTACCCTCTCATATATGGGAAACTGGCAACATTTTACGACGGCTCTTATGAATTTTCTGTAGCCCTGTTATGTAACCATACGTCCATTATGATGTTTTTTGCTCTTGTTCATACGTCCAGTGAAATAAAAAGCATCAAAATGAAGATCAACCAGCACCGAGTACATCAACTCAGTATGTATCACCAGCAAAAGTTTCTGTCGGTGTCTCCACCGAGCAAAGCCCTAGAAAACCGTTTTGTGAATTAGCGCCTAAACAGAAAAAAAGACGAGCAGAAAACTTTCATTTATCTTCGGACGAAATAAAATATGCATATTTTGAGCAGTTGCAAGCGGATGGGAATGATGAGATTGCTAAAATACTAGAACATTTACTTAAGAATCCCCAAGATGTAAAAAAAAGTTAAGAAGTGCATCCTCATTGTTGTCACCCGATCCGAATCGGCAAAAGTCATTTAGCGATACGATGTCAGCAATCCCATTCGGCGGTTGCAAGTATGGGTAGGTTAAAATGGGGTTTCCAGATCACATGAGATCTGAAAATCCCAATTTTCAATAAACACCTATTTTACTGTAAGGGTGACATCATATTATAATGTACCCGTATATAATTGTGTATTCATTCAATAAAGGCTCAGTATATAGACAGCATTACATGGTTTCATTTCGTCTCTAACGCCAACCGTATATGGCGACCCTGCCGAAGTGCAGTGAAGTCGGGTGCGCGGATATCGAATTCTACATTCCAATCGTTGTAAAAGGGCATTAAGATGAATTGCAATACTAAGTCAATTGGCTACTACTCAGCTTGGGTATTACACGAATATTTGGAAAGATAATCGAAAGTTATACCATCCAACATGGGTTCTACTAAGTCAAAAGAGGAAGTTATTATAGCTCAGAATGCAGCTGGTTCGAACAGCGCAAATGTAGACCAAGTAACTTATCACCTGAACGTGATCAATATAATATTATCAGTCCTGTTGCTGGTGATTACGCTGGTATTTCTCTATGATGTATATCGATTGCATAGGCGATGTCATAAAAAATGGATTAATAACGAGATAAATCGGCGTGACCTTCGGCTTTCGAGTTGGCGCCGACGGGAGGCGCGTCGATCAGAGAAGACGAATGAAGTAGTTTGATGCAGCCAGCAGAAAAGTTTCTCACCTACCATGTGCTA
The DNA here is from genome assembly GCA_947562075.1 of Orthosia gracilis. Taxonomy (NCBI): domain Eukaryota; kingdom Metazoa; phylum Arthropoda; class Insecta; order Lepidoptera; family Noctuidae; genus Orthosia; species Orthosia gracilis. The sequence goes on along the minus strand of OX387264.1, from coordinate 15,187,607 downwards.
GTGAAGTGCGTTAAAAGTAAAATAAATGTGAAGTGTTTGTGTCAAAAGTCAAAATATCGATATCATACAGTAATGGACTAAGATGGACATTGGGACAAGTAATACAATTATGTGTGCGGAAACATCGTAAATAAACAAAACATTTTCGGGAGACACGTACGTACTAATTGATAGTTCATAATACAAATTACCATTTCATATAATAAAATAATAGATTTATGGCTGAAGAATTAAAGGATTTATACAGTAGCTTGTTGGAGGTAAGAAAATATTTAATAAAGATCGGTCCTAGTAGACGCAAAGGTAATGTTATTTTAGTCAAATTAGAGGAAACTGATAATTTAATAAGACGATAGAACGAATGTTTAGTAAAAATAGGCTACCTCAAGGGCAGTGTCAAAACAGAAGAATTTATATCTATTGAACAGATTTGTTTAGATATAGATAAACTTTACGAGGAAATATTAAATTTGTGTAATGAAGATAGCTCTCAGAGGGCAGAACTAATAGATACAAATACTTCACAGAAACCAATCATGGCGAAGTTTGATTTAAAGACGGCTTTGAATTTATTACCTGTCACAAAAGATGACGAAACTAGTATATTGCAATTGATTGATGGAATAGATTATTATCAAGCAGAATTAGAACAGGCATCTCACAGTAAATTAGTAACCTTTGTTTTAAAAAATAGGCTATCACGTTCTGCGAAACTTAATATGATAGTGTAGACGCCTTAATCAAGGACATGAAAGCAATCTTGCTACCCAAAAAGTCAACAGTAGCTATACAACGTAGGTTACTAAATTTTCGCCAAAATGACTTACCTATTAACGAATATGGCAACCAGATATCAGAATTGTTTGTGGACTTAACAATTTCCCAATCAGACGGAGACGAATCGAATTACAGGGCTATGTACGCTTTAAACGAGAAACAAGCAATAAAGAGCTTCGCAGACGGTTTACGGAACCGTCGATTATCTACAATAATTGCAGCAAGGAACCATTCTTCCCTACAGGATGCAATCCAGGCAGCGATTGACGAAGAGGTAACACAACCCTCAACTTCAGGTGATGTTATGGCAATAAATAACTATGATAATAATTCCAATTTTCAATATTTTAGAGGCCGAGGCCGGAGGTTCGTTAACCGAAGGGGTTATACATATGATGCAAATCAATCTCGACAGCTAGACCAACGAACCAACATGCAGGAGTATAGTGCTCCGCGAGGACGACGAGGGCAGCAGAATTGGAGAGGAACAAGGTCATTCTACAGAGGCCAAGGTAAGTCAAATTTTGAACATTATAGAAACCAAGGTATAAGTAACATTCATACTTTGTCAGAATCAGATGAACAACCAAAAGCGGAAATTGAGGACAAAAATCAGTTTTTCATGACTGAAAAGATTATTTTATCTTATAATAATGAATGTTATATTACATTAGACACACGTAACCATTATTCGTATACACTATTAGTTGACACGGGTGCTTCCATATCGGGAATAAAATATAAACATCTTCTCGACCAAAATATTCCGGTCCATAACGGTAGCATTGTCGTAAATGGAGTTGGGGGCAAAGTTCAAGCTATCGGATATGTTAATCTAGATTTAGTAATCGGTAACCAAGTTATAACGCATAAGTCCTTTGTTTTTTACCCTGTAAAGCAAGTGGCATAATTGGACATGACTTCTTAAACAAATACAAAGCCATTCTAAATTTTCAAAATAATAATTTGACGCTTTGGAACAACAATTGTAAAGTATGTTTTCGATTAATCAGAGAAAGTAATGTATTTAATTTGCCCGCGAGATCAGAATCAGTCCATTATCTAACCACGTCAATAACAGAAGATTGTATTGTTGTTGCAAGCGAACTATGTAAGGCAGTCTTTATAGCCAGCTCATTGGCGACACCCCGGGAAGGTAAAATACCCATTCGCATCCTAAACACTACCGAAACAGATTTTACTTTAAAGGACATAAAGCCAATTATACATGAGGCTAAAAACTACGACGTGTGTACGTTCGAGAGCTCAAAATTGAATGCAGAGCGCGTACAAAAACTATTTTCGATGCTGAATCTTAAGCACCTGAACAAGGAAGAGCAAGTCTCCATTGAAAACATATGTGCTAAATATGCGGACATATTTTATCTTCCCGGTGATACATTGACTACGACAAATATATACAAACATACCATCAACTTGAGACCTAACACAGCACCAGTCTATACTAAGCCGATAGGCTACCACACTCCCATAAATTAGAAGTTAATAAACAAATTGAGAATATGCTGAAGCAGGGGATAATCGAAAAATGCAACAGCGAATGGTCTAGCCCTGTTCTCTTCGTTCCAAAGAAAACAGATTCTAGTGGCGAGAAAAAGTGGCGTTTAGTAATCGATTACCGAAAATTAAATAATGCGATACAAAATGATATATTCCCTCTACCAAATATAACAGAGATCTTAGACTCATTATCGGGATGCATGTATTTTAGTCATTTAGATCTAAATCAAGGCTATTACAATGTAGAATTAGGTAAAGACAGTCGAAAATACACCGCATTCGCCTCTGGACAGTATCAAATGACTCGTATGCCAATGGGACTCAAAACCAGTCCGAGTTCATTCTCCCGAATGATGACCATGGCAATGTCGGGTTTAACGTACGAAAAATGTTTAGTCTATCAAGATGACCTAATCTGTTATAGCCAAAATTTAGAGACGCATGTTAAAAATTTACAAGACATTTTTGATAGATTAAGGAAGGTCAATCTAAAACTAAATCCTTTAAAATGTGACTTCTTAAAGAAAGAATTACTATATTTAGGGCATGTAGTTTCGGCCGCGGGTGTAATACCGGATCCGGAAAAAATTAAAGTGGTCAAAAACTATCCAATACCAGGAAAAGTAGTATCTTCAACTGAAAATAGTTGGATTCATAAATCGAATATATTACTATAGCATTAACCTAATAACAAAATCATGGATGAATCATTCAAGTATTTATTAATATGCTCGATCTGAATTCGTCAGTCTTGTAATGTGTTTTGGGGAGAGTAGTCATCTCAATTGGCTTATAAATAAGTTACCATTTGAATTACATTTACCTGGATACAATTATTGTGGACCAGGTACAAAATTAATTAAAAGACTTACACGCGGAGATAGCGGTATTAACAAATTAGACGAATATTGCAAAAATCACGACATTGCCTATCACAAATCATCCAATTTAAAGGATCGACACAAAGCTGATTTAATTCTACTAAAAATGGCAAAAGAGCGAGCAGTTGCTTCAGATGCGAGTGCAGGCGAAAAAATTGCAGCACACTTAGTAAGCAAAGCTATGTCCGCCAAAATTAAAAATGGTTCTGGCCTAAAAACAAGTAGCAAAACGTCTTCTCTAAAAGCTACACCTGGAAAAGGGTTAAAAAGTAAACTGAAAAATGTGATAATTAAAACTAAAAAACACATGAAAAAATTAAAACCAAAGACCAAGAAAATAGCTATAGAATTAGCAATTGCTGCTGCCGGAGAATTAGCTGATAATTCATCCCTTAAACTTCCTCGCGTAATTCCTATTCCAAAAACTGGTGGTGTATTACCTTTGATTCCTATTTTTGCGGGGCTATCAGCGGCGGGAGCCTTAGCAGGCGGTGCAGCTGGTATTGCTAAAACTATTAATGAATTCAAGATGGCTAAAAAGATGTTGATTGAATCGAAGTGACATAATGAGAAAATGGAAGCTCTATGTATTGGGAAAGGTTTACATCTTAAACCGCATAAAGATGGGCTAGGAATGTTTGTATCGAAACAAAAAAACTAAGATATCGGCTACCCAAACGAGCTTTAACTAACTTAGATATATAAAAGTATGCCGACAGTATTCCTTATTTTAGAGGCGTATTTATGAGAGATGAGCTCCCTCAATATCCTTTTAAAAAAGAATGTGGAGTTATTAATGAAGATAGTTCTAAAAATCCTGGTTCTCATTGGGTAGCCTATGCAAAATGTAATGATTACATTGAGTATTTCGACAGTTACGGAAATCTTAAGCCTCCAAAAGAATTCATAAAATATGTAGGTTCCAAAGTCCAATATAATTATGATAATATACAGCGTGAATACCCTTCAATTGTGGACATCTCTGCTTAATTTTTTTACGAAAATTCTGGTGTAATCAAGGAATAAAATAAAGAGGATCTTCAAAATGTGTTCAGTATGCAAGTATATCTACAACCGTTACCATCTCTGGAAATACATCTGAATTGATTTCTTACTTTCATCCACCACTGCACTTATCTGATCAATACGAGTGCGGTTTGCCATACTTTTCGGTATTAAATTCAAGACCAAAAGTGACATTCAACAACAACAGTCTAAATGTAATCAGAATCGAATGTGATCTAGTAAACGGTTCATACTGCAACGGTTTGCCAACACATTTTATTCATGAGTTTGTATCTGATACTCCTGCAAGTGATTCTTATGTAGAAGTACCGCGAAGCGTTATTTACTTTCCAATTAACAAGAATATAATCCCGTCTATATCTGTTAGGATTGTTGATCAGTTTGGTCGCTGCTTTAACTTTGGAGAAAAACAATATTGAATTACGTCTCCATTTAAGAAAAACAAAATGATAGTATATTATAAAAATATCCATGCAAATGAAAAATGTCTTAGTTCTTCCGCAATTGCTAAGGTGCAAAGACGTAAAAAACAAGTTAAGAAATTGACTAAAGTAAATAAAAGTCCTGGGGTTTAAAGTATGAATATACTACAGATTACTGAATTACCGCACTTCGACACTTCGATCGAAAGTTATGAAGTTCATTCATACAATCCCTACAATAGCAGCTTCAGAGAAAACGATGAAATCAGAATCCCCATCCACCAGCAAGACATATACGTGCTACCATCAGCCAGTTCAATCTATGTCGAAGGACAAGCGAAGCTCTTCGGTAAAGATGCGAATCTAATGAAAAAAACTGTTACGTTCACTAATAACCATGTTATGTCTTTGTTTCAAGACATCAGATACGAAATGAATGGTATTGAAATAGACCGCATAAAAAATTCTGGCATAACGTCAACAATAAAATCATACATCTCCTTGAATGAAGCAGAAAATAAAGTTGCTGCCCTATGGGGATGGCGTTTAGAGGGATTTCAAAGTGATGGGCATTTTACTGCTGTGATACCATTAAATAAGGTCTTAGGGTTTGCAGAGGATTACAATAAAATAGTGATAAATTGCAAACATGAACTTATTTTGAACAGATGTAACACTAACTCAACCTTTAACTACCGACCTATACGTCTCACAGACGTCATAACTTTTAATTTTGAAATATTTCTAAAATCACGCCACCTTCAGCGTCGCCCTTCCCGCTACCTTCCTCCCTCCGCGTCGCAAGCCATCAGTCGACGCTGCGCCCGCAGCGAGTGCACACGTCTCCGTATTGAAGCGATCGACGTCTCACAGACGTAAGTACGGTGTTTATGTACAAAATTTCGTACGTCTCTTGGTCGTCTCCTCGGTATTCATGTGTGGTAGCTTATGGTGTCTGATTGACGTCACATCGGCTTTAAAATTATACTTTTAATTGCAGAATGCCTAAAAGGAGAAACATCACATCTAGTGAGCAGAAAAAATCTGCAAATGATGACGGTTCAGTTCCCGAGAAGCCTCCAAAACTGCGAAAACAGAATAGGCGTTTAGAAGACAAAGAGATATGTGAAAATCTCATAGAAGAGAGTGACGACAACTGTAGTGATTTTGACGACGATGTAGGCGATCCTGATTTTATTTTAGAGAGCGACCACAACACGGAATCCGAACAATCCGATGAGGATGATGTTGAGGTCGCGTATCCCCATGTTGAGGAAGTTTACCACAGTGAATTCAACCATAATCACGACAATGAAAAACAAGAAAGTGAAGTACGAGCTCATGGAAGCCAGGACATTACAGAACCGATCGAAGAAGAGACAATGGTCGGAGAGGTACATGGCGCAGCAGAGACTATAAAAAAAGATTGGAGAAATAAAGATTTCACACTCTTTATTAATGACAATGATAGACGGAAAAGCAACATCAATTTTATAAAGCCACTCCAACTGAGATGAATAATTTGCCCTTAATTGCATCAAAACCGACTGATCCAGATCTCTGTAAATACGGATTGTCATCATTGCATATCTGGATACGAATGATGGAATGCATTCTGCATATAGCTTACAGATTAACGATAAAGACAGTAAAGGGAGACAACAAGTGCATCATGGAAAGCAGGAAGAAAAATATACAAGATGCTTTTAAAAATAGAATGGGACTTCTGATAGATTTTGTCAAACAAGGACACGGCTCCACGAATGACGGAAATACTGCTAGAAGATTTTTTGCAAACCCAAACGTGACTGCTGAGATAACTGGTGTTAGTGAAGACTTAATTAGGCGGTTTTCAACCATTTTAGAGGCAATTTTATCAGGTTACCACATTGACACAGTCAAATTTCACGAATATGCTCAAGTGACCATACGACTGTATTTGGAATCAAACTTGAGAGCAATAAAATCGCACACCCCTTGTAATTTGGTTTAATACTGATTTTTTTCTTAAATCTAAAGATATTGAGTACAAATCATTAGGCAAAATTAAAGAATACCAGCTTAGCTTTAAAAAAACACAAAATTAAAATCATTGACCTTCACGTAACTTACAGAAACCAGCCGTACACCAAATTAGCCAAATTCACCTGTTAGCATTGTCACTACTTTCACCCCTTACCCGCAGGTATAAAAGGGTCGTTTTTTTTTAATTTTTAATCAGTTGCTTACCGAAGGTCAACGTGATAACATCTCTACTGAAAGCATACGGAAAAATATGGATACCACGCCCGCAGAAGCCGTTCAAGTTATTGCCTTACTCGAAGCAGGCCATAATCAAAGTGAAGTTGCTCGACGACTAAATTTGAGCCGCTACTCTGTTCGTCGTGTGTACCAGAGGTTTCAAGAGACCGGTGGCTACATTCGGCGACCAGGATCTGGCCGGCGACGCAGAACATCAGAGCGTGATGACCGCTTTCTTGTGTCGAGGTCTTTAAGAAATCGGCAACTGAATGCGGTTCAACTGGGACAAGAGCTTCGAGAAGTCCGCAATGTCAGTATAAGTCGGTGGACAGTCAGAAGAAGACTTGGTGAAGCAGGACTGACTTCACATCGCCCAGCAAATGGTCCCAAATTGACCACAGCTCACCGACAAGCACAACTACAATTTGCCAGGGAACATTTAAATTGGACGTATGACCAATGGCGGTCTGTTATGTTCTCTGATGAGTGCAGAATGACATTACATGGTCATGATGGACGCTCTAGGGTCTACAGAAGGTCATCAGAGCGTTTTTCACAATGCTGCATAAGCGAACGTGTGGCTTTTGGCGGTGGATCGTGTATGTTTTGGGGTGGCATAATGTTGGACACTAAAACTGACATTGTATTCATCACTGGGGCGAATACCGGCCCGAGATCGAGAGGTTTGACGGCTGCACGGTACGTTGAAGAAGTGCTCGAAGGACATGTGAGGCCGCTTGCGTGGCTTATGGGAGGAGATTTTGTCCTAATGCAGGACAACGCCAGACCGCACGTCGCTAGAACCGTTTGCGACTACATGGAAGACGTTGGAATCACCGCGATGGAGTGGCCAGCTCGTAGTCCTGATATCAATCCGATTGAGCATGTCTGGGATGAGCTAAAAAGAAGAGTTCGAGCAAGAAGCCCTGCTCCTACGCGCCTCCGAGAGCTTCAACTTGCCATTGAAGAGGAGTGGAATGCTATACCACCAGATTTCATGGTAAAATTAATACGGTCCATGAAAAACCGATTAAGAGCTGTGATTAAGGCTAGGGGAGGGAATACACCTTATTAATAAACAATTTGATGAAGAGTTTTGAGTTTGATTTCATTATTTCTTAAGCGAAATTGGGTAATTTTACCCGTTTGTTGGGTTTTGTGCCGTAAAACCTCTTATGTGTATCTTTTTACACTGTATTTGATATCATTAGAAAGGTAATGAGGTAGACTTTCAATTAGTGGGTGTGTTTTTTACAATATTTATTCAGATTCATGAAAAAAACTGCCTTAACAAAAAAAAGTCAAGCTGTGCGATTTTATTGCTCTCAAGTGTACATGGCTGGTATTATATGCCTTCAAGTGTTCATAAAGTTCTTATGCATGGTGCAGCTATTATTGAAAGTTTTGGTCTAATACCAATTGAATCGGTTAAGTAAGAAAGGGAACATGTCAACTTTTTTCACCTTTGTCAATATTTGTGGATTTCGATTCTGTATGGTAAGACAAACATATCAATTAAGAAACGGAATATGTCAGTACACTAGTTTAAAAAGTCTGTTGCATCAATTTTTAACATGACGGTAAGAAAAGGAATAAGTTCATGACTTGTTCCTTTTCTTAATCGACCGATTATTTTTCCAGTGAGGTATTGCTCTCAAGTGTACATGGCTGGTATTATATGCCTTCAAGTGTTCATAAAGTTCTTATGCATGGTGCAGCTATTATTGAAAGTTTTAGACTAATACCAATTGAATCGGTTAAGTAAGAAAGGGAACATGTCAACTTTTTTCACCTTTGTCAATATTTGTGGATTTCGATTCTGTATGGCAAGACAAACATATCAATCAAGAAACGGAATATGTCAGTACACTAGTTTAAAAAGTCTGTTGCATCAATTTTTAACATGAGACGGTAAGAAAAGGAATAAGTTCATGACTTGTTCCTTTTCTTAATCGACCGATTATTTTTCCAGTAAGGTAACACGCACACAACAACACAGAGAGATGCTATTTCTGTTGAAACTCAATCACGGCAAGTCCCACGGAATCAAAAGCAACAATTTTTAGTGTCGCAATTCTTAGAATTCGAATATTCTTCGGATCGGAAAGGATGTGTGATAACTCGCCCATTCATCCAAAACCAAACTCGAGTTTGCACATTTGATTTGAGAAGGAACCGATCAGCTATTCCAACTCTACCAGAACAAAAAGCATACAATGGTCCTGTGCCTATCAATATAAAGAAGATTGAAGATCTAAAACGCACTTTGCAGTACATTCCACACACACAGAAGGATTTTTTTATTGACATTGTGGAAAATTGGCCTAACACAAGTGAAAATAATGTTAATGATGATGATTAAAGTATGTAAATCATGTGCCAGTTTTTATTTTTCCTTACTTCTTTGAGTTTGGGTAAGAAAGGGAACAAGTCAATGACTTTTAATTAATTATTACGTAAATTACACAATGCTAAAGTATAAAAAAATCATTCTAAATTATGTATTATAATGCAAATTATTTAAAATAACAAAAAATTAAGGCAATTTTATAATTAACATTTTTAGAAATAAGTTTTTTGTGTCTCTTTAAAAATTAGCATGCTATGACATGTTTCCCTTCTTAATTAACCGATTCAATTGGACAGCTATCTGAAGAAGCTGCTGAAGCTAGAAATAAAGACTTTCGTAGGTACCGCCAACACCATTCCAGGAAATGCAGTAGAAAAACTACAAATGAAGACATTTTAAATAATTTGTTGACCAGTTCTGATCCACTCATTTCAGCGAAACGCCACAAACTTCGCAGAAAACATAAAACTTTGTCAGAAGAAGCACAAAGTTTATTAATAATTGAACAAACGGAAATATTTGATGATGACGAATACGAAAATTTTGCATTCGTTAATATGGATACTCTTGATAGTGATTAAATTAAAAAAGTGCAGTGACCAGTACCTGATTGTGATTTTTACTTATTTTATTAGTCCTTAGTGGATTAGGTCTAACGGGGAGACCACTACATAAAAAAAAACGCGCCTGGTTCTTAACCTCTATGGTGGTGTGGAATAGAGAACAAAATTTGAAATTGCGACCAAATCGCAGAAAATCGCAACCCGAGAATAGGTGCTAAAATAGGACAAAAATACGTACTATACATACGTAAAGTCAATTCTTTGAGAAAATTTGAGAATTTCTAGCTTTTCAATTTTTTTTTTTTTCTAGCTTTTCAATTTACTTCATACAAAAATTACTTTGGTTATTAATAACTCCGAAAATACTCAAGTTATCTAAACGACCCTCATATAAATAATTACTTATAATCAATAGATAAATCCAACGCACTATTTAAAATTTCAGAAAAATAAACTTTTTTTTTCCTCTACCGGCCCGTTTCAGACCACTGTGCGCCCCTACGATAACCGTAGCAGCAGTCGGAACCCAGTAGTTGCGTGAATCGTATGTCTTTGTTCTCGGCACTACTGTTAAAACGTGATTTTTAATTCCATTTAGTCTGTGTTTCGTGATATTGTGTGGCAACCATTATGGATATTTTGGGAGAAGGTATGTAGTTACTTTATAAAAGCATGCTTATTTTGGTATTACACTTGATTTAAGTGACATTTTGCATCTTAAATGTACACCATAAAAAATGCAACAATTTTTTAGTAAACTCTGTAATTAAAGATGTTTTTTTTTATGAGTTAAGCCTAGTTAACTTATGATTTTGGATGAAACATGTAGTTTCGTTATTCCTGATAAGGTTTTTAAAAAAAAATGTCCCGCCTATTCACGCCATTTTTTAAAATATTTTTTTTACCGAAAAGTCGAAATCAGCTTTTATAAAATACATTTAATTTTTCTATTTCAGAACATCCAATGACATCGATTGAGATGACTAGAAAATCGCTCTATGAAGTCATAAAACAATGTTCGGGCAGAACAATGGACCAGAAGTTAGAGTTTTTAGAAAATCGGCTTAAAATAATCACGAAATGCCCTGAAAACAATCAAGGTTCATTGAGAAGTGCATTCAAATCATTTAAGTATCAATTTAAACAAAAATGGACTGCGGCCAGTAACAAGGAAGAACGCTTCTTAACAAAAAATGAGCAATGGCTCAATGCCTTTATTACACTACCTGCGTGGACAACAAAAAAGGCCGGCCGACCAACAAAGGAATTCAAGGAATTGAGCGATCAAGCAAAGAAGCGCAAAACAAAGGATTTGAGAGAACAAACACCCTGTGAAGAGTTAACCTACGCAGCTCAAATGAGCCAACGTGCTGCAGGACATGGTGATGCGGCTAAAGTTATGAAAGATATGACTTAAACACCAACAAGAGCCAAAAAGTACAAAACACGGTATAATTCTGCTCAAAACGAGGTAATCAAAAAGCATTCCCCACCACAAGCATTAGCTATTTTCGTGGAAGCTGATTTGACAAAAAAAACAATACGAAGTTATTCATGCTGCTAACAAGAATATTTATCCATGTTACTCACTTGTTAGAAAGGCATAGAAAGACTCAAAAAGTACAAAACACGGTATAATTCTGCTCAAAACGAGGTAGTCAAAAAGCATTCCCCACCACAAGCATTAGCTATTTTCGTGGAAGCTGATTTGACAAAAAAAACAATACGAAGTTATTCATGCTGCTAACAAGAATATTTATCCATGTTACTCACTTGTTAGAAAGGCATAGAAAGACTGTTATCCGCGTGAAGAGTCAATGAGAGTTACAGAAACATGTGCTGAAATAAACTTGCAGGATCTTTTAGATCATACATCTGTTCGGTTATGTATGTACTTAAATGAAGTACTCGAAACTATAAATGAAGAAGACAGAAGCTATTTAGAGCTAATATCAAAATGGGGTTGTGATGGTTCGCAACAACAACAATTTAAACAAAAATTTGGGAACAGTACAGACAGTGACTCATTCATCTTTCAGAGTTCGTTTGTGCCCATACGACTGATTTGCAATGACCAGAATAAGATTATTTGGCAAAACCCAGTACCTTCTTCCGCAAGATACTGCCGACCTATACGAATACGTTTTGTTCACGAAACAAAAGACATCACGAATGAAGAAATCTCCTACATAGAGAATCAAATAAAAAATTTGAAACCAAGTGATATACCGAGAACAAATGGTGGCATAACAAACATAAAGCACAGATTAGCCTTTACCATGATTGATGCAAAGGTTTGCAATGCTGCGAGCTGCGACAAACACGTCATCTACCATGAGGTGCTATATATGTGGCCAAACATTAAAGGACTTCAACAACCTGAATAAAAGAAACGTAGAAAAACCAGATACTCTTAAATTTGGGCTATCAACACTACATGCCAAAATTCGATTTTTTGAATCACTCTTTCATTTGTCATACAAAATACCTATAAAAAAATGGCAGGCAAGGAGTCAAGAACATAAAGATATAGTGGCGACAGGAAGAAGAAAATTCAGAAGTCTTTTAAAGAAGAAATGGGGCTGCTAGTGGACATTTCGAAGGCAGGGTTTGGGAAAACTAATGACGGGAACACATCAAGGAGATTTTTCTCAAATCCTGAAACTTCTTCCCGCATCACAGGTGTGGACATTAATTTAATAAAAAAATGCAGTGTTATATTGGAGGCCCTCTCATGTGGATTGAAAATCGATACAGAGAAATTTGAAATCTTTGCTGAAGAAACTGCAAACCTTTATGTAGAGTTGTACGAGTGGCACACCATGTCGCCTACAATGCACAAAGTTTTAAGACTAGGGGCTACGGTAATTGAACACGCTATTCTGCCTATTGGCCAGTTGTCGGAAGAGGCGGCTGAGGCCAGAAATAAACACTTCCGCATGTATAGGCAAAATTTTTCAAGAAAGTTTTCGCGTGAAGACTGCAACAGAGACGTGGTAAACAAACTTTTGTTAACTTCCGATCCTTTTTTGAGCAGTACTAGGCAAAGGCAACGGAAAAAAAGTAAGCCATTTTCCGTTAAGACGTTAGAATTGTTGCTCCCAGAGACTTCATTTGAGTCATCTGCAGAGTATGATGATAAGGAGGACAGTGAATCAAGTGAAGCCGATTCTGACTAGAGAGTTTTTATTTATTTTTTATTTATGTAAAATTGTGCATGTGTATGGTGTTCTAAAAACAAAATTATCACCCTAAACTACTGTTTATTTGATACCCAATTGAAAATTATCACCAAATAATTTTGATCGACTTTTTAAGCCAAATACCCCTCTGTGCGGCGCACGTACGTCCTTTTTGGCAATCTACGTGCGCAAAAAGTTTTAATTTTAGTAGATGCGATCTATTTACAGTATTTTTTTTCAAACACCCAGATAGTCAGGAAACTCACAACACGCCGTGTTTTGACATTTCGCGCGCTACTGAACGAAAGAACAAACAAGTCGCAACATGTTTGCGCGTACACAGCGCTACGCAGCGTCGTCAGTCAGTCGGTCCACTTGTTTCGAGGCGACCAAACGGTTTTTTCGTATGTGAAGTGATCAACTGGTGCCATGGAACAAACGCGTAAAGGTATGTGCATTAACAGTATTTAACTTTTAATTAGATTTTTGCATTTAAAGTTACATAAAGGAACTATAGAACCAACTAGTAATTTAGTAAAAAAAAAGTTATTATTTCATGATTATTGGACCGCAACTATTTTTGTTGGTAGTTGTTGGTCTTGAAATTATTATGTATGTGTAGTGTAACTAAGTGACATTCTGGTAAATTACGTTTTGGCTGCAGCAACTTGCAGTAACTATTTTTATGTGTCTTTTAGACCTGGCGGAAGGAGTAAAGCGGAGTGAACTGTTCGACATCTGGCGAAATGAACCTGTTTCTTCTTTAAAATTTGAAGCTGTATTGAAATATTTGACAGATACAACAAATTTACAAGACTTCGACGATGCATTAAGGGGCAATTTTTGTGTGCAATTGCTCGCGAAATGGAAAAATTGTTATCGTACCAAGAAAACATTTTTGCAACAAAACAAAGAATGGTTAGATGGTCGCCTGACTGTCGATGTAGATTGTGAAGTAGTACGAGATGTAGTTGGTGATGGTGAACACGTGACTAGGAGGCGAGGACGCCCACGAAAATTGTTTGAAGAATGCAGTCGGTCATCGAAAAGGCGAAAGTTACACAAGCTCGTTCGAGAGGCATCTAGCCAGGAACTATCACTAGCTACTCAAATGAGTCTGAGAGCAGATGGCAAAAGGGATACTGCAAGAGTTTTCAAGTATATTTCAAGTCCGACAGCATCACCTCAAAGAGCCAATAAAATAAAAAAACGCCTTACTCCGTCAGAAAATTTACCAATCAAGATGACCAAAGAACGCGCTTTAGCCATGTACGTAGATAATAAGCTAACTAAAGATCAATACATAGATATCCAACAGACATCTAAAGAGTATAAGGCTAACATATTTCCATCCTACAATACACTTTTGGAAGCGAAGAAAGAGACATACCCTGTCGATATAGAAATCACTGAAATATCTGGCACAGTGATACTTCAGTCTCTGTTGAATCACACTATACAGAGACTCGCCTTTGCATTACAAGAAGTGTTGAAAGCTAATATAGACAAATATGACCCCAGTAACATCAACGTCATATTCAAGTGGGGCTGTGATGGTGCTTCGGGACAGAGTCGATATCATCAAGCTTTTGAAGACAACAGCAATGATGACGCGAGTTTGTTCTTAATAATGTTAGTACCTCTTCAAACCAAAGCTGGTAAAGACGTGGTTCTATGGCAAAATCCAGTACCCTCTTCGACAAAGTACTGTAGACCTATTAAAGTGATTTTTCATAGGGAGACTGCAGGCTTTGTTAAGCAGGAAGTTGACAATATCAAAGGACAGATCGACAAATTGGTTCCGACAAAAATAGATATTGAAGGACAGCAGTATACTTTTCACCCAATTTTGACGCTAACTATGATAGATGGCAAAACCTGCAGCACACTTTCAGGTACTGCCAATCAAAACTGCCATGTATGTGGAGCCACTCCAAGCATGATGAACAAATTGGACCTAGTTCGTGCGAGACCAACCAATAAAGATTCTCTGCAACTTGGCATGTCTAGCCTACATGCTTGGATAAAGTGTTTAGAATGCGTTCTGCATATCGCGTACAGGTTAGATATAAAAAAGTGGCAAATTTCTAAACAAAACAAGGCCTTCACAGATGCGAAAAAGAAACATATACAAGAGAGGATTCGAACAGAAATGAATCTCCTTGTCGACTTGCCTAAGCAAGGCTATGGCAGCTCAAACACAGGAAATGTGGCAAGAGAGTTTTTTAAAAATCCAAAACTAGCTTCACAAATTACAGGCGTAAATGAGGAGCTAATAGATAGACTCGCTACGATTCTGCGAACTATATGTTCTGGTTTTGCTGTCAACCTCCCGGCATTTGAAGTATTTGCGGCGGACACAGCTGAATTGTATGTTAGAGACTACAGCTGGTTTTATATGCCTCAAAGCGTGCACAAGCTGCTGATCCACGGTACCTTAATAATGGAAAAAGCGATAATGCCGATAGGTTCGCTATCTGAAGAAGCCCAAGAGGCTCGAAACAAAGATGTAAGAAATTATCGCGAATGTCACGCGCGCAAGTTTTCAAGGAGACAAAATGTGGAAGATATTCTGCACATGCTGCTTATATCATCGGACCCTCTTATAGCGAGTTTACGAAGAGCTAGGTTTAAACACACTGGCTGCATTCCTCAATCAGTTCTGAATTTGCTGGATGTGCCTGAGATAAATGCAGACTAAATAATTGCATTCTATACACCTACTTCGTCATGTAAATTGTGAAAAATCTACTATGTTCTTGTTCGCTACAATTTGTTTTATTTACCTATAAATGGACACATCTTAGGAAAATTAGAATTTTTAGATGGAAAATACAGAAGACGGAACCCCCACGTGCATGTCTAAACTTTCATTTGGCTTAAATTATATTGCTGATACTATAAGGTTTCTTAAATAGAATAATGGAATGCTTTTTGCGCGAAATATCATGTAAAATAATATTGAGCGCATAAATTGATGAAAAGGACGTACGTGCGGCGCAAGGATCAAAATACTTTATCAGAGACGAGTGACGATTTTGGTGTTGAATTGCAAGAAGAGATTGGTTTCACAGAATTTAGCACAAATTATAGCAGGTTACATCGTCCACGCCTTGGTAAAGAGAATAAAATGCCAAAGCACAATGGCGAAATCTTAGCTGACTTAAATTTGAGCGTCTACAAGTGAGTTATATGCGAAAGAAATTCCATTAATTGACTACGTTTCTTCAAAGCAAAAAACATGAAATGAAAGTTTTTTTTTTTCGTTAACTCTCATTAGCTTAGTGTTGCCGTTTTACACTTATTCTGCCAAATGACAAGTAGTGACTGTAGTAAGTACATCATTTGTAGTGTGTAGCCAACCTATGATTATGTAACCTATAATTATGTATTTAATCATGTATTATTTTAATAAATAGTTAGTATTGATCCGACTCTCGCGGTGTTTAATTGTCTCTCCGATATCCCGCCTTACATGGCGACCTTGCCGAAACGCGTGGCAGTGGCTCGGTTTGTTTAGAATTCCATCACCATATTTGTACGGATTCGGACTTTGCTCTAAGAATGTTCATCGAATTATTCGCACTGGACTGCGCGCGGTGGGTGTCCTGCAGTTTGATTACATCCAAGGTGGTACGTGTATATTGTGAAGAAGATGGGCACCAGTTCGTCTAAGGAGGAAGTCATCCTAGCGCAAAACGCTGATGGGGGCAGCAAACAGGCCTCAGTGGAGGAGATCCGAACCTATTTGGGAGCAATTAATATTATTTTGCTCCTAATTCTTACTTTAATGGCATTGGCGATACTCTATGGCACATACAGAATTTACCGGAGATGCCACCTTCAATGGATTGACCAGCAGATACACCACCATACACTTCGGCGTTCGTTCCTGCGCAGACTTCCAAAATCGGCCGTGAATGAAGGAGAAGTCTAGCTACGAGAAAATGATACGGTTTTAACCCAATGTGTTACATGTAGTGTTTGTGAAGTGTTAATATGCGGAAGTGCGGTATCAAAATTCGGAAATAAAAATCAATAGCCGAACTGTAGCGGATATCACGGTGAACTATTTTATTATCGTTTCGCAACCAGTGATTCATACATTTATGGACATGTTATTTCCAACTTTCGGCTACCAGGCAACCAGATGTCTATAAACTATAATAATCATTATAATAGTGTATCATGGCATAAAATAACGGGCAAATATCAATGCTACCTTTAGATGAATATAAAGATGTATCCAGTGATAGGAATAGGAAACTTATTTGGTAAGTTATGGCCACAGATTTAGAAATATTATGTAATGATATAAAAGAGATAAGAGTTTATCTAATTAAAATAGGACCTGCTCGTAGAACTGGAAGTATATTAACCAAAAAGCTTTGTGAGGCAAATGACGTTTTTATGAAATATTCGTATTATGTAACTCAAATCACGAACGATATAAAGAAAGGTAAAGTGACATCTGATGATACAGACCTAATTTATAAGTATATTGATAGATTTCAGAAATTATATGCTGAGGTAATCGAATTGTGTAAACCTAGTAAATCTGTAATAGACTACCTTTGAACTTAAAACTGCTTTAAATTTATTGCTACTCATGACTGATGAGGAGGCCAACACCAGGCGAAATTACGATTAAATTCAAATTATTCTGATGTAGATAGCATAGTGGAGAACATGAAAAAGATATTATTAACCCAAAAATCAGCTACGGCATTGCAATCATAATTAACGTCTATAAAACAAAATGATTTATCTATACAGGACTATGGTAAGGAGATATCTGAACTCTTCGTTCAGCTGACGGTTTCACAGGCAAACGTAAATTCTGAAAATTATAAAGTATTAAAACCTTTAAATGAGCAGTATGCAATTAAAAAATTCTCCGATGGGCTGCGAAACCGCCGGTTGAGCACAATAATAGCAGCTCGAAATTACAGCACGCTCAAAGACGCGATTCAGGGGGCGCAAGATGAGGAGATGGCCTCAGCCTCAACTACAGGTGAAATACTTGGTATGTATAACAATAATAACAGTAGATTTCAAAGGGGTTTCAGGCATAATTTCGGACGAAGTCACCAAGGTCACGCCAGCCAGAGTTATTCGCAGCGTAGGCCGTACCGAGGTGGACATAGCAACAGCAATGGTCGTCGTGGTGGTTCGAACGGGCATCGCGAACAGCAACAGCATCAGAGAACGACCCACAACCGCCCTGGATATAGGGGTAAGTTTTACTATAATAGTAATAGAAATCAAAGGATGCGTCACAACAATTCTAATAATAGCGTTCGGGTTATATCGTCGAAACCGGAGTAAATGCGGAATCGACTAATTGTGATAAAAATAACAGCAAGTTTTTTCGTGAATAAAATTTTGTCATGCAATAGTAATTGTTCAATTAGCTTGCCCATAAATAACCGTGCATTCAAATGGTTACTTGATACCGGTGCATCAATTTCAGCCATAAAATATAAACATGTTCTGGAACAACAGATCGATTATTACAAAGAAAACATCTCTATAAATGGCATCGGGGGCAAAGTAATAACAATCGGATATTGTTACTTGAATTTACATTTAAATGATTATCATTTGAGACATAAGTTTTATGTATTTGAATACTTACCAATTAAGGCGCATGGCATCATCAGTCAGGAGTTTCTGTCTAAGTATAATGCTGTATTGGACCTTAATCATAACATTATAACATTAACGGTTCACAATAATATATTTGACATAGCAATTAATAAACAAAGTGATTATGCAGAGATTCCACCAAGGTGCGAATCTATTCATTACATTTCGACAGACATTAATCCTAGAAAGATAATCTACGTCTTTGAGACGCACGGCCGACACAAATATTGCTATCTACCGTATAGTAATAGTTCGTTTTATTTATCGTTTTTTTTTATATTTTATGTGATTTTGGTAATCTATTGCAATGGTTGGACGCAGAGCCCTTGATTATAACCAAATTGAAAAAATATTGGAGAACAGTGAAGATGAGATTCCTTCAGAGAGTGACAGTGAAGTGGAGGATGACTTGAATCAAGATGACGTGCAGAGTGACACCGAAGACGAATTGGTTGACGAAGTTGCTGCTGAAGTAATAGACTCAACATCGGAGGAATTGCAGGTACCATCATCTCCGTCATGTTTACCAAACCAAGATTCAACTTCAAATTTGGATTCGCACATTATTATCCCAACTCAACGTATACTGCGCGGGAAAAACAAACATTGCTGGTCTACAATTATTAAGGGTCAAAATAGAGGAAGAACTGCAAATATAAACATAGTACGAACATCTAGAGGACCTACTCGCATGTGTAAAAATATATATGAGCCTGCTTTATGTTTTCAATTATTTATAACTGACGAGATTATAAATTAAATAGTGCGATGGACCAATGCTTAAATATCTCGAAAACGTACAGACAAAGAAGCTAAATTTCGACTCATTGCTGCAAATCAGAATAAAACCTACTCATTTAATGCCACATTTAGAGATGCAGTTGATATTGAAATAAGAGCCTTGATCGGTATTTTGGTGCTATCCTCAGCAATGAAAGATAACCACCTATCGACTGAAGAACTCTTTGATAGTACGTTTTCAGGAACTCGTTATTTCTCTGTTATGAGCCGTGAGAGATTCGACTTTTTGATTCGATGTTTACGAATGGACGACAAGACATTGCGTCCAGCGTTGAAAACAGAAGATCCATTTATACCTGTGAGAAAGGAGTGGGATCTACTAATCAGCCAATGTAAAAATAATTACATGCCAGGGCCGCACTTGACTATTGACGAACAACTGCTCGCATTTAGAGGACGCTGTCCTTTCAGAATGTATATCCCAAATAAACCGAGTAACTATGGCATAAAAATACCAATGATTTGTGATAGTGGCACAAAATATATGATAAATGCCATGCCCTACATCGGAAAGGCCACCAACACTAACAGTTTACCTCAAGGCGAGTACTATGTCAAAGAGCTATCTAGGACTGTACATGGATCTTGTAGAAATGTGACGTGTGACAACTGGTTCACGTCTGTTCCTTTGGCAAAGAGCTTACTTCAGGAACCCTACAAACTGACATTAGTAGGTACCATAAGATCCAATAAAAGAGAGATTCCAGAAGAACTAAACAATACTCGTTCGCGACCAGTTGGATCTTCGATGTTCTGCTATGATGGGCCGTTGACTCTTGTGTCCTACAAACCCAAACCATCAAAGATGGTATATTCATTATTATCTTGCGACGAAACAGGTACGATCAATCAAAGGACAGGCAAACCTGAGATGATCATGTACTACAACCAGACAAAAGGTGGAGTTGACACTTTTGACCGAATGTGCTCGTCTATGTCATGTTCGAGAAAGACCAACAGGTGGCCTATGGCAGTTTTTTATGGTATGATGAATATATCGTTTGTGAATTCTTATGTCATATACTGTCATAATATGATAGCTAACAATGATAAGCCTCAAGTCGCAGAAATTTCATGAAAAAGCTGAGCACAGAACTTATATCACCTTGGATGGAGAAAAGGTTAGAAGCTCCTACTCTTAAAAAACATGTCCGTGTAAATATCCAAGAGTTGCTACCAAAAACTAATACTTTAGATAATAATGAAGAACCAGTAAACAAAAAGAAGTGATATTGTGCGTATTGTCCGTCAAAAATAAGAAGGATGTCGAAAATGACATGTTATAAATGCAATAAAAGCATTTGTGGTGAACACAAAACTGATATACGAGTATGTAAAGGCTGTATCTAAATGTGATTTAAACTTAAAACTTGTTGATTTTTTATATGAAGCTCTTAATTAGTCCTTATTCTATAATATTAAGTAAAAAAAATGTGATTTTAAACTTAAGATTAACATAATTACTCAACAAAGGAAGACTTAATATTTTTTAGTTATTTTGTAAGAGGTTTACAAAATTTCGTTATGTTTTTAAATTATATTCATTTTCTAATTATCATTATGTTTTTATTTGTCGTAGAAAACCCTAAACTTATAATTCAATAACTTTTTAAAAGATTATTTATGGAAACTTGTCCCATATGCACTTATAAATGCGAATACGTCTCAAAGACGTATGATTATCTTTACCGTAGGTCAAAATAAGATTATCTTTCTAGTGTTAAGGACGAATGAATGCTTGGTTTGCGCGTCGGATATCAGCGATGGAGTTTACTTAGCTAATTCGTTAGTAAAGCCAGTATGTGTTAGAATACCAGTAAGGATACTAAATACGACTGAGGATTACGTTACACTAAAAGATATTAAACCAACTATACATAGTATTAGCGACTACAACATTTGTTCTTTTTCACAAACGGAATCAAACGCAGAGCGGTTTAAGAAATTGTTTACTTTATTACAATTAAAACAGTCAAATGAGGAAGAGCAAATGTGCGTAGAAATTTATGTGCAAAATACAATGACATATTTTATTTACCGGGAGATAGTTTAACAACTACGAATATTTACAAACAATCGATAACTCTCAAACCCAACGTGACACCTGTATTTTCTAAACCCTACAGATTGCCTCATGCTCAGAAAAAAAGAGATTCATAAACAAATAGAAAAGATGTTACAGGAAGAAATTATAGAAGAGTGTCGAAGCGAATGGAGTAGCCCTTTGTTATTAGTTCCGAAAAAGTTAGCGACGAGAAATATTGGAGATTAGTTATAGATTACAGGAAGTTAAATAATTGTATTGAGGATCAAAAGTTCCCTCTCCCCAAAATAACGGAAATTCTAGAGTCCTTATCGGGTTGCATATACTTTAGTCACTTAGACTTACATCAAGGATTCCATAACGTAGAGTTAGAGAAGGATAGTAGAAAGTATACAGATTTTGGTTCTGGTCAGTACCAGTTGACAAGAATGCCAATGGGACTTAAAACCAGTCCTTCATCATTCTCACGGATGATGACAATAGCCATGGCAGGTCTATCATATGATAAGTGCCTTATTTATCAAGACGATTTAGTAGTCTTTGGTCGTAAATTAGAAAAAAAAAAAAATTGCAAGGCGTATTTGAAAGGTTAAGACAAGTTCATTTAAAACTCAATCCGGTAAAATGTGAATTATTCAAAAACGAAATGCCTTATTTAGGACACGAAGTCACAAGTCAAGGAGTATTAATTCTTTTTTGTACACCAAAAACAATACTCAATACAATGTGATAATAAAGTACATGTACAAAGGCGAGCTTAACTCAATGTTGAGTTCTCTTACAGCAAACCCTAGAGAGTGACTGACAGAGATGAGATAAGAGGTGTACAATTTTAAAATAACATAATTATAATCATAAAAATAAATCATAAATATATATTTATGATTTATAAGTATATAATATATATATATATATATATATATTAATTATAAAAAATAAATTAAATTAAATTAAAAGTAAAATAATAATTAAATTTAATTATTATTTTATATATATATATTTATTTTATATATATTTATTAGAGCATTTCCTTTTAACGCAATGTTAATATACATATATATTAACATTGCGTTAAAAGGAAATGCTCTCTAATTTTCCTCTTGAAGACATCGAGAGAAGGGCTATCGCGTAGGGAGTGTGGGAGAGAATTCCAGAGGTGCACTGCAGTTACAGAGAAGGAGCCATCATAACGGCTGGAATTGTGACGCGGAGTACGAAGGAGAAGCGAAGTGGCGGTGCGACAAGGTTTGCCCCTCGGGATGAGGTACTCAAACCGTTCGCGAAGGTATTGAGGAGAATTAGGATTGTGCAGGATAGTAAAGAGAAGGGATAGGATATGGGTATCTCGTCGACGCCGAATCAGCAGCCACTTCAATCTGGTCCGACACATGGTCGTACTTGCAGAGGCCGAAAATAAAGCGGATGCACAAATTCTGCAATCGCTCTAGTTTGTTTAGGAGTACCTCCGTTGCATCCAGAAAACAGACATCCGCATAGTCTATGAACGGTAGAAGAAGAGATTGAGCAAGAGTGACCTTAGTGTGAAATGGTAAGAATTTTTGGAGACGTTTAAGAGACTGAAAAGAGTAGAAGGCCTTCTTACTCACATCTGCAATATGAACCTCACAAGAGAGGTTAGTGTCTATATGGACGCCTAAGTTTTTCGCGCTTTTGGAGTAATATATGGGCACTGAGTTATACATTACTGGCGGAAGAGACTGGGGATCTAATAGATTGAGCATGTATCTGCCACCAATAATGAGCGCTTGAGATTTAGTTGGGTTCAGGAGGAGTCCAAAGGACTGAGTCCACTTGTTGATATTCTCAAGGACTTCATTGATGGCAGCCACAGACTCGGCGAGTTCACCCACTTTAAAATGGCGATATAACTGCAACTCGTCTGCATAGAGATGAAAGTTAGAAGTTAGGACCTTAGTGATAGCATTTATAAAAATTGAGAAGAGAAGAGGTGAGAGGACACCACCTTGAGGAACAGCCGCAGTCAAGTCACACCATTCAGAGGAAGCCTCATCTGATCGAACAGACTGCGAGCGACCCCGGAGATAAGATTTGAACCACTCAATTACCGGGGCAGAGACATTAAGGGAGGAAAGGATTCCTATGAGAATGTCAAAGTCTACCGAGTTAAAAGCACTGCTGAAGTCCAGTAGAACCAATACAGTTAGACATTTATTGTCCATAGCCAGTTGTTGAGGTGTGTCCTCGTGTATCGGGAATGATAATCAGGGAGGTGCTGGCAGCGAATGACTCGTTTTATTTGTTCTTGTTAAATTAGATTTATTATTACAGAAATTATCAGTAAGACAGAGAAGTTTAGAGCTGGTTGCCCGTGATGGAAAAAGAGAGCCTGGTTCGAGGTCGTCGTTCCTATATATAGGCATCGTTCACTGCCCTCTCTCGGCAGGCCGTCGAACTCCGCAGCTGGGCGACGTCGCAAGCGCACGAAGGTGTTGTAGTGGTTCGCGCTTTCAGCTCAGCAACTGCTACAACACCTTTGGTGGTTCCTGCCGTTGTTGGTAGATGGCGCTGTCTTCAACATCCTCCGCCGCTTTGAGAGCTTCAGGATAGCTCTCAATGATAACATTGTTGTGGTGATAGTACCATCGCTGGCATGCTTGCAGCATCGGCGTCTTCCCTGGGTACTGGAAGGGGGCAGATCTTGGAGAAGGCCCGCTCAATGACGCCTGTAGCGGTGCGAATGGAGGCCACTCTGGGAACGCCGTCCTTTCCTGGGAACACATTTGTTATTCGTCCTAATCGCCACTTAAGGGGTGGCAAATTGTCCTCCTTCACCAAGACTAGTGAGTTCGGAGTGAGAGTTTCTTTGGTATCCTTCCACTTGGAACGTTTCTGTAGCTCAGAAACGTATTCACTCGCCCATCTTGCCCAGAAATGTTGTCTCAGCTGCTCGATACGGCGATAGCGTGACAGTGAATGCGTGGCTACTGTCATGATGTCTTTCTCTGCAGGCGCCGTCAGCGGTCGACCGATCAAGAAGTGCCCAGCAGTGAGGGGAGTGAAGTCATCAGGATCTGAAGAGATAGGATACAAGGGACGGGAATTCAGGACGGCTTCTATCTGTGCTAAAACCGTGCTGAACTCCTCGTAATTAAGATGTGCATTGCCTATTACGCGAACAATGTGGTGCTTGCAGGATTTTACCCCCGCCTCCCACAAACCGCCAAAATGAGGTGAATACGGAGGAATAAATTTGAACTCAATATGATTTTCTGAATTAAAGTTTTGTATGTCAGCAGAACATTTATTTAAGAAATGTGTAAATTCCTTAGCTGCACCCACGAAATTCCTACCGTTATCAGAAAAGATTTGTAAAGGTTTACCTCTTCGTGAAATAAATCTTTTTAGTGCCTGAATAAAACCTTCAGATGATAGTGAAGTAACAAGTTCCAAGTGCAAAGCCTTAGTTGAAAAGCAAACAAACAAACACAAATAGCACTTCTCCAATTTGGCACCCCTTCCCTTACGGTTAAGTATGTACATAGGCCCGGCGTAGTCTACTCCACACCGTAGAAAGGGAAACCCAGGCTGCAATCGCTCGTTAGGTAAGTTACCCATAATTGGTTGTGTTGTGATTGTTTTCATACGATAACATATAACGCATCGATGTACTACTTGTTTTGCTAAATTCCTGCCACCTAGCGGCCACCAAGTGTCTCTAATGTGTGATAAGAGCAGCTGGGGTCCCGCATGCAGTAATTTTTTATGTTGATAGTTAAATAACAATAAAGTAAAGTGATGTTTACTACATAATAATATTGGGTGTTTTTTATTGTACATGAAATCTGAATTTCCTAACCTACCACCCACGCGTATTATTTTATTTTTATCTAAAAAAATATTTAAACTTGACAAACTACGTGATGGTTTATTAGGTAAGTTATTTATTAATACCTTCACTTCATTAGGAAACGATTCCCTTTGTACCAACCTTACGAGTAATGTTGATGCATTATTCAACTCGTCAACTGATAAGGAACCCGTATAACGTTTAGTGTGATCTTTTGTTCGTGCATTGTTTAAGAAGCGACACACAAATGCGCAAGCGCGTTGAAGTCTATTGTACGAAGAAAATCTTTTAAATTCAATTACGCGATCTAAACTAGTAATACAGGTTGGTACACTAACAATGTTCGATTTCAGTTCCGGTAATATATCGGTTGGAGTCTGACATAAGTGGTTTTGTTTGTGTGACCAATTGTTTACCTTATCTTGTAAAAATAACGGTCCGTTCCACCACAAGGGTGATGTACTCAGTTCTTCCAATCGTGTACCGCGTGATAACAGGTCTGCCGGGTTATTTATTCCGCTGACATGTAACCAACACACATCACTTGTTAACTCATTTATCTCAACAACACGGTTCTGTACAAAGGTTTTGAGCTGATTAGGAGACATTCTAAGCCAACCTAAAACTATTGTGGAGTCTGTCCATAAAACAATATTATCGAATGTAACGCGGAGTGATTTTTTAATTTTATTTAGTAATTTCGCTCCGACAAGCGCGCCACATAACTCGAGCCGAGGAATACTAACTGGCTTGACCGGAGCTACACGACTTTTAGCGCATAGCAACTTCACTGTGATGTCACCATTCGAATTACGGGTACGAACATATGCGCAAGCACCATACGCAGTTTGACTTGCGTCGGTAAATAGGTGTAACTCTATTAAATTAGGTGAATCACACAAAACAAATCTAGGAATGCGCACTTTATATAGGTTTGATATTGACTCAACGAATTTCTTCCAAAGCAACATTGTATCGTGCGGCAGGGCATCGTCCCAACCTACTTTATTAAGCCACAGTTTCTGAAGAAGAACTTTGGCTACTATGACCACCGGACTTAATAACCCCAAAGGATCGTAAATTTGAGAGACAGCGGATAAAATCGACCGTTTAGTCACGTTGGAGAAATCATTGTTTACCTTTGACGTAAAATGAAACTCATCCTTGCTATTGTACCAACCAAGGCCTAATGTTTTGCTCGACACATTTTCACCTAATGACAAATACTTTGTAGTATCAATATTTTGCGCTGTGTTTATAAGAATGTTCGGCGAGTTCGTTACCCATTTTCGTAAAGGAAAACAACCGGATTGACATACCTCATTTACCCCTTTGCATATATACGACAACTGTGTCTCTGAATCAGCCCCGGTAATTAGATCGTCTACATAAAAGTCTTCCAATATAGTTCGAGAAATTAACTCGTCTTTACAGTCCAATCCTAACTGTCTAACACAGCGAATACACAAGTACGGCGCCGACGCCGTTCCGTATGTTACAGTGTTAAGACGGTATACACTAAGAGGATCTGACGATTTCTCTCGCCACAATATCAATTGCAAGTTTCTTTGCTCATCGTGAACTAAAATTTGCCTAAACATTTTCTCAATGTCTGCACACGCAACGTACCTATACTGACGAAAACGCATAATAATAGAAAACAAATCATTTTGCAGTGCAGGGCCGACTAACTGTATGTCATTAAGCGATTTTCCAGTAGATGTTTTTTGACTAGCATCAAACACTACGCGTAATTTAGTTGTTACGCTATCTTCACGTAGAACACCGTGATGTGGTAAAATATAATATGGCATCATGTAATCGTCATCAATACGGGTCATGTGTCCTAGGCTCAAGTACTCTCGCATGAAATCGCTATATATGTGTTTGTATTGTGGATTGCGTTCAAGTTTACGCTCTAATGATAGAAATCTGGTTTTAGCAATTTCATAGCTGTCGCCTAGTACTTCCGCTGATTCCTTTAGTGGAATCTGAACCGAAAACCGACCATTGTCTACCCTCTTAGTAGTTTGTACAAATAGGTTTTCACATGAATTTTCTTCTATGGAAAGATGCCGACCTGAGTAAGGAATTTCTTCAATTTCCCAGAATTTTCTTAATTGCTCATTTAATTGTGTTGTTTGAACAATATGACACTGAACCTTATTTGTGTGTAACTTTTCAGTGTATAAAGGACCCGAAATTATCCACCCTAGTTTGGTATTAACCAAATAAGGTCCAGAAGATAAACGGATTTTACCATTAACAATTAGGTCCCAGAAACAATCTGCACCGATTAATAAATCAATGTGTGAGGGTGTACAGAAATTTGGATCGGCTAACCTAATATCTTTAGGTAAAGAGATATTGTTAATGTCTATACTTGTGGCCGGTATAGTCGACGTAATGCTAGGTAAAACCAGACATTTAATGTGCATATCATGATCGCCGTATATCGATCTAAGATTAATTTCGCAGGAATGGACTGCCTGTGTGACTGAATGTCCTATTCCGCTTATTTGGCAAGTGGACTGTATACGTTGTGTGTTTATTTTCCTACATAAAGAATTTGTGATAAAACAGTGTTGACTGCCGTTATCCAACAATGCACGAGCTTTATAATATTTATTGTCCTTTCCAACGATTTCAACTATAGCGGTCGACAGTAAAACAGATTGTAAAGCGTGTTTACTCAGTAAACTGCTACAATTGTTATTGTGTGAATTTAAGACTGTGTGAAAAGTCTGAACTACTGACGACGAACTATTTCGCGACTCCGTTGTCTTGGACTGATGCGCTTGATCTACAGAGGGCACAGGGCTATCTGTAGTAAACTCATTGTGTAAAAGACTGTTATGTTTGCTATAGCATTGTTTACAAGGACCGGCCCGACAATCACTGACTGAATGCCCTGTCCATAAACAATTAATACAGAGATTCTTGTTCTTAACGAACTGAAGCCTATCCTTTGAACTTAAATCCAAAAATTGTTGACATCCATACAAAGAATGTTTTCCGTTACATTTAAGACATGTGCGGGTAGATTTAAAAAACTTTTTGTTGTTTTGAGTAGCAGCAAAACTATGAGTTTGTTTTTTAACAGAACTCTGATTTGCTTGAGAAGACTGAGAAGTAGTAACTTTAACCATTTCCAAAGTATCAGCCTTATTCTTTAAAAACTGTAGGAGCGAATCTAGGTTAAATATTTTATTTGAATTGCTTGCATTGGTATTTTTAAACTGCTCCCATTCTGTTTCAATGGTTACATCTAACTTTGTAGTTATGAGATAAATCAGCAAAGTGTCCCACCATTCAGTAGGCTCACCAAGAGCTTTCAAAGTTCGTAAGTTCTTAAGTACCGTATCTATTAGTTTCCTAATTTGTGCAGGCGATTCTTTAATTACGGCTGACATTGAAAATAACGCTTTGACATGATTGTGTATCAACAACTTATTATTATTATATCTATTCTCAATCAATTCCCACGCAACACTATAACTGTCTGAAGAAAACTCCAAAGACCTAATAACCTGCAACGCATTTCCGGACAGCGATGATCTTAGATAATGAAACTTTTGTATATTATCAAGTTGTTTCGAATTGTGTATCATTGATAAAAATGTATCTCTAAATTCCAACCAATTATCGTAACTACCGTCAAAGCTTGGAAGTGAAATTGCTGGCAATTTTATTAAAGTATTGGAATTCCATGTGTGTTCTGAACCATTGGAATTGCACTTTTGCATATCACTACTATTATTTATTAAACAATTAGCTTCAGCGACTGAACCATAGTAAGAATTATCAAAGGACTCTCTATACTCTAATTGTTCTGACATGTCTTTTTCCGGCACCAAATCCTCGATTAAAGATTGAATTCTACTAAACTCCTGATGCAAACCTTGAGCAGACTTTACGCGTAATTCCAATTCTGTCTTTTGCTTAGGATTAATTTCGTTACCTACTAACAAATTTACACATTTTTCGAACTGGGTGAGCATACCTTTAATGGTACCTCGTTTCTTTTTTAAATCTGCTAGCTTTTTAATATCCTCAGACAAACTCATTGTGGCAATGTGTGTTAGGTGTGGGTACTCACAATTTTCTGCAGCACGAGTGTGGTGAACAAAGCGCGCAGCTGTTTGGCGAACCTGTATACACAAAGCACGATTTTAGCACACACAGAAAGAATAGGTGAGGAGAAAGGATTGCCAGGCACCCCTGAAGTCGTTCGCTGGTAGCGTGGTGATGATCCGGCTCGAAGGACCAAATGTTGAGGTGTGTCCTCGTGTATCGGGAATGATAATCAGGGAGGTGCTGGCAGCGAATGACTCGTTTTATTTGTTCTTGTTAAATTAGATTTATTATTACAGAAATTATCAGTAAGACAGAGAAGTTTAGAGCTGGTTGCCCGTGATGGAAAAAGAGAGCCTGGTTCGAGGTCGTCGTTCCTATATATAGGCATCGTTCACTGCCCTCTCTCGGCAGGCCGTCGAACTCCGCAGCTGGGCGACGTCGCAAGCGCACGAAGGTGTTGTAGTGGTTCGCGCTTTCAGCTCAGCAACTGCTACAACACCTTTGGTGGTTCCTGCCGTTGTTGGTAGATGGCGCTGTCTTCAACACCAGTCGTATGTCATCGGATATTTTGACTAGAGTCGTAACGGTGCTATGGTCAGGTCTGAAACCAGATTGGTAAGGACTCAGCAGGCTATTAGAGGATAGATAACAAGATAGTTGCTTCTGAACAATACTCTCGAGGACTTTGGAGAGGATTGGGAGGATGGATATTGGACGGAATTGGGATGGTGAGGAAGGATTTGGAACTTTGGGAAGCGGTAGGACTTCCAAGCTGTAGGAAAGGAGTTATTAAAAAGAGAAAAATTTACAATATGAGTTACGACAGGAACTATTTCACCCAAAATAGGTAGGAACATTTGTAATTGAAGGCCATCATCACCTACCGCCTTAGTGGAGATGGATTGGATACATTTCCTAATGTCTAGTTCAGTAATTAGGTGGAAAGAGAAAGAAGTATTTGCAGGCAATGGAAGACTAAAGAGATCGTTGAGAGTGGAAGATTTAACATGGTCATCTGGAGTAATTGGGGACATAGAAAAGTGAGCATTAAGTGCATTTAGGGCCATCTTATCAGAAGAACTCTTGCTAGAGGCTTTGCCAATACCGAGAGTCTTTAAAAACTGCCATACTTGTGTTGGGTTGAAGTTGTCAATTGAGCTGTGAATGTGGCGCCTTTTCGCATTCCTACACAAACGACTGCAGCGATTTCGCATCCCTTTATAAAGGCCCCAGTTTTCCTCAGTCGGCTGCTTTCTGTATAAATTCGCTTGGCCTTGTCTCGCTTAGCCATCTGGTTTTTTATTGCTGGAGATAGCCATGGCGCAGGAAGGTGTTTGACTCTCACCTTTTTTAGTGGGGCGTGTACCCCATATAAATCCAACAATTTTCTGGTGAAGACTGACACCATGGTGTCCATATCCTCACAGGCCAACACAGGAGACCAGTCAATGCCACCCGCATAAGCTCTCAAACGCTCCAAATCAATGTTTTTAAAACTACGAAGATGAAGAAATTTGGCCTTGCGTTTGGGAGGTCGAATCTTATAGGAGAGATAAATGAGGTCGTGGTAGGAAAAAGGAGCAGAAAGCTGTCCATGTATGGCTACTTTATTAGGGTCAGAAACTAGGATGAGATCTAATAGAGAAGGAGTAGTACCAGATCCGGAAAAATTAAAACTGTTAAAAACTATCCCTGTCCAAAGTCTACTGACGAGGTCAAACGTTTTACTGCTTTTGTAAACTACTATAGAAAATTTATTCCAAATTTTGCGGTAAAAGCCTATTCTTTAAATAAGTTGTGCAGGAAAAATGTACCGTTTATTTGGGATCAGGATTGTCACAAATCATTTGAAGTTTTAAAGAAGTCTTTAATTACTCCGCCAATACTTCAGTATCCAGATTATTCAGAAACGAATCAATTTATAGTACAAACAGATGCTTCAGGTTATGCAATTGGCGCAATTTTAAGTATTAAAAATAATAAACCAGAAGCTTATGCAAGCAGAAGTTTGAACAAAGCAGAACAGCGGTATCCAACAATTGAAAAAGAGTTATTGGCGATAGTTTGGGCAGTTAAATATTTTCGTCCGTATTTATACGGTAGGAAATTCAAAATTTTGACAGATCATCGACCATTAGATTACCTTTTCAACATGCGGGATCCATCGAGTAGACTTATGAAGTTTAGACTGTTGTATGTTAAAGGTTCGGACAACACGGCAGCAGATGCTTTGTCACGAATTTCTTTCACATCAGAAGATTTTAAAAACATGATTGAGCCTCATATAAATGTAACGACTAGGGCGCAGGCGAGGAAAATGAAAAGTCCTCAGGATAGCATAGCTTCTGACAGCACGTGGCCTGATCAACCAGGTGTTCTAGGAAGTTATACAAAACCGAAAGAAGCAGTTGAGCTCCGATTCATAGAGAAAAAAGACTTCGATATCTTAAGGAAACAAAATAAGATTACTGTGGAAAGAAACGCGTTTTGTTACGAAAAAAGCAAGTTAACAATTTATATTAATCCAGACTTCCGATCACAGCTGACGCGAGCCGCATTTGTGAGGGAGCTGAATAAATTTTGCAAATTAATAGATGTCGACGAAATATGTATTACAAAAAGTAGAGAAAATAATATATTCGTAGAAGAATTACTAAGCGAGATTAAAACGTTAAATGATAGGTGCGCACCACGATTATAAATAATAAATGAAGTTCGTAGGATTGACGATAAAGATGACCGGAAAATTATTCTAAACGACTTCCATCTCTTGCCTACAAGTGGCCACGCGGGCATGAGAAGGATGGTCAATAACATTAAGAAATATTTTTACTGGCCCGGGTTAGAATGAGACGTACGAGAATTTGTAAATAAATGCTCGAAATGACAAAAGGAAAAATATGCTAGACTTGTAAAAGAACCAATGGTTGTAACTACAACGGCAACGTCAGCGTTTGACAAAATATTTATAGATTTATTTGGACCAATAGATAGGGACTGCTACAATTTCTCTTATATACTTACCATACAGTGTGAGTTGACTAAATATATTGTGACACATCCTCTTATTTCTAAAAAATCGGAAGAGGTAGCTCAAGCTCTAGTTAATATGGAAATTTACATTCAAAGAGCCTCGGCAGAATGCGGCGGAAAAACTTTTACATCGAAATACGATTCCGATTAATTCACATTGGTTGTTCTAAAATCTCTTGTGGGAGACGACTTTACTCCAGTTATAAACCTTCACCAATTTGACGTAGAGTCTACTAATCACTTAATTGACTTAGCTTCATGTGTAGGACAGGAAATTTTTCAAACAGCACACATAGTTGAAGAGCTTGATCAACTATTTGATTATACATATGGGCCAGGTTCTAAAAGCGATATAAAAAGAAATATTCGACAAATTGTAGGTAAAAATAGTTTCCACCATAGGAGATGGATTGAATTCAAAAGTAAAATAAATACACTCATTTCTTAAAATCAGACAGTCAACTGAGATTGAGAAATATTAGATGTGTGAATGGGTATTTAATCACATTGTAAATTCAGTGAAAAATTTCAAATACACGAACCTGCGTCAATTTAACCAGGATGCATTGAAAAATTTATTCGGCCAAATACGACAACAGTGTTCTACAAATAGAAAGCCAACGTGCCATCATTTCACTTGCGCATTTAAGTCTGCGATTCTTATACGTCTCAGTGCACCACTAAGCAGAGGGAGCAATTAAGAAAAAGATATCATAAATGAAATCATAATATCCAGGAAATTGTTTTACCGAAGAAAAATACCAGCCTGTGAAACAGACTGTGCAGCTTGTGACGATTGTGACCACATTGAAATCGATGACTCTCAATTTTCCTATTTTGCACATACGAGTAGTTGAAAATACTGAGCGACAAAATTATATAGACGACATTGATAAAAAAAAAATTGAAAAGCAACCCCATAGTATATGTGAGCGGCTATTTTGCTTACGTTATAGATTCTCTTGTGAAAAGTTAATACAAAATAGAAACATTTTCTACACAAGATCGCGTTTATACATCTTCCAAGTTTCCTCGTCATCGTCTCAAGTACAAGCCTCTATAGGATCTAGAAAGGATTCTCCTGAAGTGGTTACCCCGATTCTCCGACGAAGTGGTGATGTCGTAAAATAAAATTACAAGATTGTCTTATTTATTAAAAAAGCAGTTCGACAAGAAGGATGACCTAAAGATCCAGGAGCCGAAACCGGCGAACCCCCTAATCTGCGTCAGAGGAGTCCAGGTTCACTACACCGTCGGGGAGATCGTGGATCTGCTCAAAGCGCAGAACCAGAGTCTTTTCAGCGGTGTCGAATGGCCAGCCAGACTCTAAAAGTCAGATATAGGAAAAAGGCACGGAACTTACTGGTTTTCCACCCCGTTCTTGAGCTCTCCCCAGAGCTGTGGAAGCGGATCACGCAGGTAGAGGCCAGTTTTCATTGGCCTTCAACGTGTACCTATGGAGGACCAGTCTCCTCTAGTACAGTGCAGCAAATGTCTGGCGTACGGTCACAGTAAAACAACAAAGAAACGACGCAGACATGCAGCTACTGCTCAGGCGAGCACACTGGGAGGAGCTGTCCTGTAAGAAGAGACAGTAGAAACCCGACCTGCGTGAACTGCGTAAGGGCGAAGAGGGAGAGCTCGAACACGGAACATACCACATACATCGAAAGCTGTCAAGAGCGCCAGAAGTGGGACGGCATAGCCAGGTCGCGGGTCTCGTACTGCTGAAGAGGAGGACAGCCCCACGGTCAGTACTCGCTGTGGCCCGACTAAAGGTTTGCATTTCATCCAAGCAAAACTTCAACGCTCCAAGTTTGCGACAGCGGAGTTACACCTTGCGGCTCAGGAAAAGGGATAAAAGTGGCGCTCGTTCTAGAACCCTAGTAGGAAGAACGAGGATCATGAAACAAAACCCAGGCACTAAAGTCATCGAGTGCACCCTGAGCCGCCAAAAACCACTAAAGGCAGCCTTAGTTGTCTTCGGGGACGAGCTGGAAGTCATTCATGACCCTCAGCTCGTCAGTGAGAACATTGCCTCGGTGATAATAAAGGTGGGCGACATCAAGACTGAAGTAGTGTCGGTCTACTTCGAAGATGAGCAACCACTAGTACCATACATAAACACACTTAAAACCATACTCACCAAAACACACACACACACACACACACCTAACACTATCATCGGAGGAGACATCAATGCTTGGAGCCAGTGGTGGGGCAGTAATTCCGAAGACAGGTTCCAACCTTCGAGACTTATAGGGGGGACAGGCTGTATGCTAGCATAGTCGATGTCACGGTATGCAGCTTGTCGCTTCTTGACAGGATCGAGGCTTGGAAAGTAGACAGAGGCCTCACCTCATCTGATCACAACGCGGTAACCTTCACGATGCGTCTGTAGTTTTTAAGCATGTACCTATTATAGTTCAGTCATGTGACCAATGTAACCAATATATAATCGAAGTCTATCGGTAATAAAAGTTAGTATCATTTTGTAAAAGCTTGTATTTCAATCTATTCCAATCCCAACATTATATGGCGACCCGATATACAACGTACAAGATGAAGAATTTTAAGAGACAATACTGTGAACTGTCGTGTTCGTTCGGACAATATTTTCGTTTCGTTTCTGGGAAAGTCAAAAATGGGTTCCACTCAGAGTAACTCGAAGGAAAAAGTAGTGATCGCTCAAGCTGCAGCCGGTAATGGCCAAAATTCAGCTAAAACGGAACAACTGCTGTATCATGCAAGTACCACCAACATAATACTACTAGTTATCGCACTGTTTCTGAGTATTGGAGGCATTTTAATGGTGTATAAAATGTACCGGAAATGTCACGAAAAATTGGTGGAGAGACATGTGAACTAGCTAGTCTTAAGAAGATATGCGAGTATACTTCGTGGTCAGCGTAAAGGGACGCAGCCGGGAGAAGTCGTGTAAACACGTTAAAAAAAGTGCATAGTGCAGTGACAGTGCGGTCCATAATCGTGATATATAAAAAGTGTGTAATCGTAAATCGTATGTAAGGTTAATTAGCCAAGATTTGGGTATTTTGATAATATCCTAACCGGTATGTAACCACAAATACAATGTATTTGTATCTAAAGTAAAGCCAAATTAAAATAGTAGTTGTTATATTTCTAGTCGAATATTAAATCGATTATTTAATTGTATCGAATCGAGAGTTAAGTACGGCAACACTTTGTATGACAGTTTTGACGTTTTATAGCGAGGTGAAATGTATTCATTCGTGATTTGACGGTTGAACCGAACACTTGTTAAAAATAAATCCGTTTATATCGTTACAATCTTCGTTTAATTTGAGAGATAAAGATTAGATTCTTTATCTCAGAAGTGGGATAAGTCAATTACGCCTACAATTTTGAAGAAATATCCCCAGATAACGGGTCCACGTGTTCCCACGTGTTTTGTATTGCGTACGCAAATCATTGATTATTATCTGCGTAACAATGGATAAAACTAGAACGAATCGCAAGAGCAATGAACGTAAACGTCACCGTGACGGGAGCAGAGAAACAAGAACAAACACTACGCATAAACGGAAGCAACGAAGGCAGCGATTGAGCAATCGTGATTCTTCGTCGGAGTCTCGTCGTAGTGGAGACCGCAGCTCCCGTGAGCAGATTATGAGGCGCCGTCACCAGCCGAACCGGAGTCGCAGCCGTGATGGATATCGCAGTCGGAGCAGCAGCTACGAGCAGCGGCGGTCCAGCCGGGGCGTGGAGGGGAGACGCAGTAGGCGAGTCCGCAGCAGGCGCCCAGAATCCAGCATCGAGCAAGACACACCCCCATTTCCTGGTCACGTGAGTACCGCCAATGGTTTTAATAATGACACGCAAGCGTTTTTTGCAACTTTAGTGGAAGCTTTAACCAAAAATAGATCTGAGGGTAATAAATTCCCTATGCTAGGCAATGTGATCCCAGACTTTGACCCTATGGTAAAGAGCCAGACTATAGTTATGTGGATCAATAAAGTTGAAGAATGTGCTAGGCTCTATGGTTGGGGCGATGATCAAATAATACATTATGCACTGCCTAAACTGTCAGGTATTGCCAAAACGTGGTACCAGGCTCTTCCATCTATGTCGTATTCATGGCCTCAGTGGAAGGATAAACTGGAGCAATCGTTTCCGAGCAGTGATGATTATGCTGAATTACTAACCGAGATGTTATCAAAACGTGTGAAATTTAATGATTCGTTAGAACATTATTATTACGAAAAAATAATCTACTAAATCGATGCGAAATACATGGTAAACGTGCGGTAGATTGCCTACTATATGGTATTGAGGATCGGTCATTGAGATTAGGCGCGAAAGCAGCAAAATGTCAGGAGCCGGAGCAGGTCCTAATATATTTTCAATCAATCAAGCAACATCGCGAACCAGATAGGCCAAGGGCGAATTTTGATAAACGTAACAACACTACCCCTTTATCATCTAGTAATAATTCTAAGCAGATTGGTAATGGCAGCGAAACTAAGACTTCGAAGTCAAACAATATTGCGTCAATTGTATGCTTTAACTGCAATGAACCTGGGCATTTCAGTTCTAGATGCACAAAAAAGATATTGAAGTGTAATATTTGTGCTAAATTAGGTCATTTGGCAATTAACTGTCCCAGATTACCCTCTGACTCAGCTAATCAAAATGATAAACGTAAAGAAAAAGACGTGATGCGTATTGAAACAAATAGTACTAATGACACTAAATATTTAATGAATCTAAAACTCAACGGTGAGGTTATTCAAGGCTACGTAGAGGTAGGTAGGGGTTTTCAATTATTATACTGTAGTTTTACACAATACATCAATACCTTCCATTCACGTTAAATGATCAGATATATTTTCAATTCGGTGCCAGCTAAATCTAAACAAATAGGTACATAAATGCAGGGTTATGATGTACCTATGTGCAAACTAATATTTTTGTAAGGGTGGTTTTAGTTTTCTTTTTTTTTAATTTTTGTCTTTACCATTTCAGATACAGATTGCGGTATTATTGCAATTGATAACGATTCTAGTGTAAAAGAAACTTTTACCAATCAAGTTCTGTCAAGATACGAGTTACGAGGTACGTATTAGAACCTAACCGTAAATAATATTAATCATTACATTTTTTCTTTATAACAATGCGTAACATTATATTATGGTGGTTTAATTTTATTTCATAATCCCTTAAATTAATTGAATAAAATAACTCGCGTAATTTTATTGATTACAGACAGAACGAAAAAAAAATACGATGATGCTAATCAGGAATCCGATGAAGATTTTTCGCCAGACGTCTCGGAATATTTTCCAAGTCCAAGCCCAAACATATTAAAAAGTCCATTAAGTAGCGTTTCAAGTCTTAGCGGAGACTGCATGTATTAATAAAATTATAGCATTTCCAGAAAATATTAGCACTCCATCAACAATTTCTAATCTATCATTGTACTTAACCAACGCTGATTTCGTGGCTTCTCCATCAGAAATATATATTGCAAACATCGATTTATCACAACCAAGTTTTGAAAAGGAAAACCAATCAAGACCAAACATAAGCAAAATAATAAGTAGCCAAGAAGATATAGATGACACGTTAAAACCAGATCAATTTTCAGAAATTAATCACAATGAAACATTGACCAGTAGAACTTCAAATGATCGCTCACATCCTAAGGAAGTTTTAGTTGACAATGAGAATAGTCCTAGCTTAATAGAGAAAACTAGTAGCGATAACGAAATCAATGAAACTTTAAGACCAGAAGAGCGGTCAGAAAGTAACAATGACACAACATTGACCGGTAGAAGTTCTAATGATTTTGCTCATATGCTGCGAAAGTTGTAGCTGACAATGAAGATAGTCCAAGTTTAATACGGGAAATTAGTAGCGAAGAAGAAAACAGTGATTCTTTAAGACCAGAGAGGCAGTCAGAAAGTAATAATGACACAACAACAGACGGAAGAACTTCAAGCGATTGCTCGCATATGATGGCAGTAGAAAGTGAAAAAAAACTGACTAGGAAACGCAAGCAGATAAGAACAGAGTGGCGTAGTAAGAAAAATAAAATCCTCAAAAATTCCGGCAAAGCCTATGAAGGGTGCAATTCAAAAAAAAAATATCCTGAGAAAACTATAGGCTCCCCATGTACGTGTAAAAAGGGTTGTAACCAAAAATTTAGTCAGTCAGAAAGACAAGCTATATTTGACAAATTTTATAGTTTGGCTGATCGCAAACATCAATGGTTGTATATCAGTAGATATGTCCAAGCACAAACTATTAAACGAATGACGTTAGACCGTAAAAATAACCGCACACAAACCTTGAATTATTTTTTTTATAATTCAAATAATGAAAAAATTCCTGTGTGTAAAAAATATTTTTTGAACACTTTAAAAATCGGAGAATATGTTGTTTATACAGCAATGGAAAAAGTTCTGAAAGCAGATGAAGGACTTCAAGATAAACGGGGAAGACATAATAATAGGCCTAACAAAATGAATACTAGTACAGAAACCACAATTAAAAGACACATTGAATTATTTCCTAAAGTACAGTCACACTATACGAGAGCGACTTCAAACCGAGAATATCTTTCAGAAAACCTGAATATTTCCAAAATGTATCGCTTTTATACTGAGTGGTTTGTAGAACAAAATTACAGTGATGTTGTAATGGCAACAAAACGGCAATACGAAACAGTTTTTAACTCGCAATATAACTACTCATTTTTTAAACCCAAAAAAGACCAGTGCCTTTCATGCTCCATTTATGAACAATCAGACGACACTATGAAAACCAATCTTGAAGAAAAACAAAGACTCCATTTACAGAGAAAAGAAAAAGTAAGATTATTAAAAAAAGAAGAAATAGAGACAGCGGATAAAGGTTATATGACAGTAGCAATATTTGATTTGCAAAAAGTGTTGACTATGCCTTAATCTGAAGTAGGCGCATTTCATTACAAAAGAAAATATCCATGCTACAATTTTACTGTGTTTGATGCAGTACGAAAAATAGGATATTGTTATGTATGGCATCACCAAATCGCTAAAAGAGGCAGTTCAGAAATAGGAAGTGCTTTGTTATCTTTTTTTAAAACTGAACGTGAGAAAGGTATAATAAAGTTTTCATTATATTCGGATGGATGTTATGGGCAGAACAAAAATCGTTACATTTTCGCCCTTTATGTATATGCTGCCAAACTTTTTGACATTACCATAACCCACCGTTTTTTTGAAACTGGACACAGTCAAAACGAGGGAGTTTCTTCTTGTACAAATAGTAGGCCAATACGAGTTTTTTTTTCTTATTATTCGACATTTCACACGTGTGTAATCTCTGACTACCAGTTCAAAACTAACGCATACAGACGGCAGTCCATCCATCCGGTAAAAAAAATATGTATACAAGGATAGCCGTTTATTGACGGTCCGTTATCCGGTGAAAAAAACGGACGTCTACAAGCGCTCTCAGGGTCAGAACACCACAATCTGGATCACAGTGAAAGCTCCTAACCGCACGCAACTTTTTAGATAATATTCCTAAAGCCTCATACATACGTAACGATTTATCGTAGCGATAAATCTGTGCAGACCAGTTTGCGCAGTTTTATCGATCGTGTGTATGAAAAATCGTTGTCGATAATCGTTCGTCGGTGGCAGTTGCAATTTCTATCAGATAAATCGTTGTCGATTACATTTGCACAGTTTTATCGTTGCGTGTGGACGGCGATCGCTCAGTTCGGCAGTACTTCACGAACCTTGCTAGTGTGCGCACGTGCACATCGCTTTCACAGAAACATGTCGGAAGACGAAAGAGTTGGACACCGCGAACTACTTCAAGATTTTATAGAAAGCTACAGAAACGAAACTTGCCTTTGGAAGACTACATGTAAGGATTACCACGACCGCAACAAAAAAAATGCCGCCTACGACAGGCTAATCGAAAAATACAAACCCATAGATCCAAATGCCACCAGGGATACAGTGGTTAAGAAGATTAATAATCTTCGAACTACATATAAAAAAGAGCTCAATAAAATAAAAAAATCGTGTAAATCTGGAGCAGGGACTGACGAGATTTATAAACCTCGTTTATGGTACTTTGAGTTATTGAGTTTTTTATACGATCAAGAAGTACCGAGACCATCTACATTGAATATAGATGATGACGAAAATGAGGTAAGTTTTTATTTCTGAAAAAATATTTATTGCTTAATTATATTACTCGAATACAAGTCCTGTATTTCGACATTAATGAAGAAAATTGTCTTGCCAAGGCACTTTCCCTTCAGTTACAAAATACGTCATAAATTGACTTCTTATCTGATTTGCTGTTTGAATTGTACGGCCTTGTGTAGTTCTTTGTAATGGTTCAAGTGTTGAGTCCTTTGTTGTGAATCCTGACGTTATCGTACCTTCCTCATAATGTTCACTATCGAAATATTCTGAAGGCGCGTATGAATTAAGCGATGATGACATCAAATAATTATGCAAAGCACAGGTTGCTCTTACGACTGACCCAATAGTTTCAGGCGACATATTGATTTGTGTTCTGTAAATTCTGAACCTCGCCGCTAGTATACCAAAAGCGTTTTCGACTATACGGCGTGCTCGCGATGTCCGATAATTATATATCTTCTTAATTCTACTATCTAAGTCATTTTGCCGAAATGGCTTCATCATGTCTTTTCTTAGAGGAAACGCGTCATCAGCTACAAATACATATGGCAGTATTCGTGGACTATTATGTAACCTTTCTTCTGTAGGAATATTTAACGCCTTTTTTTCCAGTTTTTCATAAAATTTTGTATTCAACAATCGGAAACCCTTCCATTTGTCCAAAAATCAACTAACAGGAATCTGTATTTTGCATCAACGATTGCTAGTAATACCATACTGTGTCTATGTTTATAGTTATAATACAACGAGCCACTGTTACTTTGGGGCACGATTTCAACGTGCTTGCCATCAATAGCACCTAAACAGTGAGGAAAGTTCCACTTCTGCTCAAATTCTCTCGCTATTATTCTCCACTCTTCATCTGTTTTTGGAAACTGTAACAAAATGAGTACATGATTAGTATAGAAATTTCAGGAATATAAAAGTTCTTCTATTTTACAGTCGCAGTCAACCACCGGCATCGGCTTAACGAGCTACGATTGTCCAGACAGCGATCGAGACACACCAACACTGGCCTATTCCAACAACGAATCAGACACACCGACCCCGGCAAACCGTTCTGACAGCGGACGAGCTACATCAATCTCGGGTCGTGTTCGGCCAAGACCAAAAAAAAATACATTAACTGAAGACGTACTTAAGTCCGTAAATGATCATTTTAAAAGGCCTAAACAACCCGATGATCGTTTTGAGGTTTTTGGCAAAAATGTTGGGATTAAACTACAAGAGTTACCAAAAGAACAGAGAATTATAGCAGAAAAAATAATTAATGAAACTCTGCTCTTGGCTGAAATGGGTAGCTTAACTATATCACCCACTGTAAGAAAATATGATGACTTTGCAAATACTAGTTTTTCCACACAGCCACACATTCAAAACTTTTCCCCTCAGCCACACATACAAAACCTTTCCACTCGGCCACAAATTCAAAAGCTTTCCACTAAGTCACACACTCAAGTCATTTACACTCAGCCACACACTCAAAATCTTTTCATTCAACCACACACTCAAATCATTTACACTCAACCACACACTCAAATCATTTACACTCAACCACACACTCAATCATCAATGGAATTTACAACACCAGACCGTACGCAATCTGATAATACAATTACTTCCTATTTACGTAATTTTAATGATGAATAAAAAAGTAACTTATTCGTAAAATGTTCTTCAATACGTCCTAAAAGTTTAATTAATAAATAATTTGTTGATTAATACAGTATTTTTCATTCCTTACTTTTAAGTAATCTTTCCGTAGAATCTCGTACAGAGCATCACAGGTTTCAGGGATTATTTGGCTAAGAGCTTGCGGTGATATTATTGTAGAAAACTTCATACATTGGTAGGAACGTCCTGTAGCTAGAAATCGCAGTGTAGCAGTTAATCTTTCATGAGGACTTATAGCTTCTCTCATTACAGCGTCTTGTTTCTTTATTAGTAGAGAAACAAAAGCCAGCAGATTTAAATATGCCTCTTCATTCATCCTAAAATAGTTATGCCAATCTTGCGGAGCGAATTTCAACTCACATAACAAGTTGGTATGAGAAAATTGCTTCCTTTTCATGAGCCAGTCTTTACACCATAGACTCCGCTTCTTTTTTTTCTTTAAACACATAACCAGGCCTAATATAGCAAGTGCGTCATAATCTTCCATTGTTAACATGTATCTTGCGCGAGCTTCTGCGGAGAACTGGCCGATCGACATCGATATCGGAGGCGTGTGGAGGCACTAGGAACGTTCGATTTATCTGCACAGTCTGAAATCGCTACGATAAATCGTTACGTATGTATGAGGCTTAAGTTACCTTCTCACTACGCCAGGAAGGACACATCAAAGTTGTATTTAGAACCTGTTTACCGTTCTTTGAGTGATTTATATAGACAGTACAAAGAACATTGCACTGAAAACGAAGAGCCTGTAGTTTCTCGCTTTACTTTCGAGAAATTGTTTCACGAGAAAAATCTATCCCTATACACCTTAAAAAAGGACATGTGCAATACCTGCTGTGGCCATGCAGTAGGGAATATTAGTACTAGGGTTGATGAGGATTCCTCTTCCTCATCCTCATAATGCGGAAGTTCCTCATCCTCTTCCACATCCTCAAAATCAGGCATAAAATATTCCTCTTCCTCTTCCACATCCTCATTAATTAAGAGGAATTTATGAGGAAGTGTTGTAGACGTATTCAATTTAAATAAATATCTCCGTCTTTTGCTCGCTGCATTAGGTAAGGTACTTTCACAGCAGGCTTGAACGTGTTTTAGAAATATAACACACTAACACAGCACGCTATTGTGTGTGAGTGTAGTATTGTACTGTAGTGTACGTACCCATCCCACTGTAGCCACTTAGCCAGTCTTAAATTTGTTTTGTTTTTGAGTGGACGTGTCGTACGTAACTAGAACTACGTAAGTCGTAATTAGGTAAGGTTTATTGTTAAGTTAAAAAGTTTATGAGATGAAGCCAAAATGTAGTGCTATATGGACGTATTTTAGTGAAGTGGACGCTGATACTGTTAGATGTAAAATATGTGACCAAACATATTCAAGGAAAGGGCGCGGGACTTCGGGGTTAAGAAGTCATCTCAAGTCACGCCATAAGTAGAATATGCTGAGTATGAACAAAAGGATACAGCATTAAAAAAAGCCGCGGTTGATAAACGCAAATTGTCTGAAGAGAATCCTCTTCAACAGGCTAAGAGACAAGTAACTTTACAGGAGGCATTACAAAGACATCAGTATTGGGATACATCTCACGAAAAAAGCTGCGAGCTGGATAATTTAAGGGTATCATTTAAGCCATCGCCAATTTAATTAGTTTTGTGTTTCTTAAATAATAGGGTTTGCACGCAAAATAGTAGATTTGTCACCAAAATGTAGTCACCAAACAATATAAAATCAATACCACAATAAATCACCTAAAATCATGGAGATATAGGGTCTAGTACCAAATAAATGTTTTTGTATGTATTATAATAGGTTTGTCTTAATAAGTATTTAAGCAAACTAATTTAAAGAGATCACCAATAAATCAGTAAAGGGATGTTTTTTGGTGATATAAGTAATTTGGTGATATATTTTAAACAGAATACCACACAGTTCCCTATCTAAGCATACGCAAGGGACAGCGCTAGCGAGTTGTCACGAGTGTGAGGAGGATAGGTATATATTTCGCGTTGCGCTGCGTCGTTCCAGCGCTTAGTAGAAAAACTTTTTTGACAGTTGCACATCAGTGGCGCCATTGTTTAGTGAATGAGAGCCGCGTTTACGTATTTTGTTAAAATAAATTACTACATTTTGGTGTTTCTGTGTTGAAGTTTACTGAAATCGTTTAATAAACTTATAAATAATTAAAAAAAGCTGTAGTGAAGTCGTGATTCAGTCAAGGTAAGATTTATTTCCTTAAATTGTGACCCTTGTTTCTTAATGTTTTTGCCAAAATTTTGGATACGTTTTTGAGAGGTTAACTTTAGACCTATTTTGCGCTTGTATTAAAAATTAACTAGAGAAACCTTGTATAGGGTTTGAAACGTATTATTTTAAGGATTTCGTAAAAGTGTTTTATTTTGAATTTGAGGTCATTTTTTTTTTATCACCAAATTACCTGTTCTGGATATTTTGATATCACCAATTAACCTACTCTTTTTTGTACCTTTAGATTGACAATGAAAACTTCAATTTTGACTAACGCAGCATCTG
Source organism: Orthosia gracilis (assembly GCA_947562075.1). Classification (NCBI taxonomy): domain Eukaryota; kingdom Metazoa; phylum Arthropoda; class Insecta; order Lepidoptera; family Noctuidae; genus Orthosia; species Orthosia gracilis. The sequence continues at coordinate 15,142,816 of OX387264.1, read as the reverse complement.
AAAGTTCTTCTTCAAGTCCTAAACTCACAGTGGAGCACATTTTAGAAACACCCAAAGCATCAAAACGTCTAGAGAACAAAAGAAAAAGAGATTCTAGTGCAAAATGCTTAACACCGATAAGTGAAGAAAACTTTCAGCTTCAGGCCTCAACAAGGGGCAAATCTTCTCAAAAAGCAAGTAAAAGTAAAATTCAAGAGATCGGAGATGATTGGGAGTGTGGATTATGTGAAGTCTTGTACTCAGCTGATGTCAGTGCTCGTATTGTTTAACGCCATACTATGAGATCTGCGCATCTATCGAAGATACTGATCCCGAGATGCAGCTATATTATAGATGTGATCGTTGTATGGAATAATATTCATGAAAAGATCAAACGTTTTTATTTAATGTTTATTATATAGACCATTTTCATTTTATCACCAAATTTCCTACCCGGTATCACCAATCTACCGGACCATGTCGCCAAATTGCCTAAAACTTCTTGTGTATTCAATTGGCATGTACACTCAATATTATAATTTCTTTGTTATGTAAACTATTTCTAGATATAACCTTAAACAATAAATAATGTAGAAAAATAAATGTAGCCTTTTACTTAGGTGCCAAATCATAATAAAATGAGTTTATCTCAATTTATCACCAATATACCTTACCTTACCCTATATTAGGTCACTAGAAAATTTCATAAAGTTAGATTGGTGTATATGCAACAGAGTCGACGGAGCCCCGCTGTGCGAGGCTCCTATTTCTGAATGCAGGGTCTAAAGTAACCTAACACGAAGGAGATGACGGGAGCTGAGTTCGCTCGCTTTGCTCGCTCACTACAGCTTCCGTCATCTCCTTCGAACCTAACCTGTCCGAGACGGGGTGCCCTAAGCTCCCGAGCTCGCTTCGCTCGCTCTTGGACCGATTCATTGACCATAATTTGTTATTTTAATGTTGACATTTTCATTAAAATTATAAATTGATGTATTAAATTAGTAACGAATACTATTATTTTAATAACTGAACGAAATAAAATGTAACAAATAAAAAGGAGTCGCAGTCAGGGATCGATAATCGATTTATTTGGTGACAGTTCTACCATTCTGAGCACAAAGCTATTATTTAAGTAATAAAACTATTATTATAAGAACGAAGTTTATATTCATCTAATACACTACAAATTTATTGGTAATCCATCTCTTATTTTACACATATATTAACATTAATTTGATAATTCATACCTGGGAACACTTTTTGTTTATCTGAGAACGAAAATATTTCGTGGCGATAGATCTATTTATTAAGTGATACAACTTGATGACAAATATAAATTTTGGTGACAAGAAATATAGTCCCCATAATTTAATTTGCGAAATGTTAGCTCTTCAAGATTTACCATTTAATTTTGTTGAAGGAATTGGCTTTAGACGGTTGTTTCATGCTGCTCAGCCAAAGTATAATTTAAGAGGACGTCAAAGTTACACATCTCATTTGTGTAATTATATTTATCCTAAATTAAGGAACAAATTTGCAATACTTATCTTTCACCACTGATATATGGACTGAACCAGGAGCAGGAGTTTCGTTGCTGAGTTTTACAATTCATGGTATCAACAATGACTTTCAAAGAGTATCTTTATTTCTTAAATGTGTCCCACTCGAGGAACGACATACGGGCAATGTGATAGCACAAAAGTTGGACGAAATACGAGAGGAATGGGAGATTCCCCGTCAAAAACTACATATCATGGTTCGCGATGGTGGGTCTAACATGAAGAGAGCGGCTCGCGTGTCACAGATTAACGACATTGATTGCAATATACATCAATTGCAATTGTGCATACGTGCGGCCTTGGCGATTGATGAATATATTTCGTCCTTGTTGGCAAAATGTAAGCAAATCGCGACACATTTCAACCACTCAATAATTGCCCAAAGCGAATTAAAAGGTTTTCAAGAACGTCTGGGTCTGCCTCTGCTTTCAGTTATTCAAGAGTGTCCTACAAGATGGAATAGTATGTTTAACATGATTTAAAGTCTAATTGAAATAAAGGATGCCATAGTACTTTATACCTCACAACATACAAATTTGCCGCAGTTTACTCCAAACGATTGGCTACAACTTGAAAGCTGTGCAACAATCCTTAAGCCATTTGAAGAGGTCACCAAGACCATGAGTAGTTCTGGGGCCTGTATTTCATCCGTGATCCCTCTAATCCATGTCTTGACCTGCACATTGCAGAATGTATTGAGACAGAATATAAATAATACTGACCAAACTTGCGGGAATATTATTCAAAAATTTATAGAAGAAATTACCAATCGCTTTGGTGAACTTCATAATAATAAGATCTACACAATCGCTACTTATTTAGATCCAAAATATAAAACTAAGTTTTTTAATGAAATCACTAAAGAAAGTATTGAGTCCGAACTAATTTCTTTATGTCAAGAACAAGAAGGCCATGGCGCACAAGCACAACCACAAATACAGTCATTCGAACATGATGTTATTCAACACAATCAACACTTTCATCATACCGATACCGAGAGCCTACCATCAACGAGTTCTGGAGCTAACTTTTCTACAGGCAGATTTTTACAATCAATGTTATCTGAGATGCTGGCCTCAGCTCCTAATAGTGACGATGAAGAAAGTCCAATCGCACCCATCGACAGATTTCTTATCCTGAAGTCACTAATAATTAATTATATTAAAGAGAAGAGAATAGGTCTTCAAGAAGACAGTCTTTTGTGGTGGAAAATGAACCCCAAATATTTTGAACTTTACAGAGCTGTGCGCCAGTATCTTTCAGCCCCTCCATCAAGTGTCCCCAGTGAGCACCTTTTCAGTGGCGCTGGATTAGTTTACGACGAATTACGAAACCGTCTATCTGGAGAAACAGCTTCAAAGTTAATTTTCGTTAAATTCAACCTCCCTATTGTGAATTTTGACTATTAAATTGTCTTTTTTTTTCTAAATATTAAAGGGCCCATTCGCAATCTTTCTTTTATTTAAAATTTCAATTCCAAATCACAGGTTCTATATTCCTCTTCCGCATCCTCTTTCTCATCCTCATCCTCATATCCTCATCCTCTTCCTCAAAACGTATTTTTAATAGTTCCTCATCCGCATCCTCTTCCTCATAACCACTTCCTCATCAACCCTAATTAGTACTTCCGATTATGAACAACACATTAGACGCAAAAATAGAGCGAGGCAAGAGAAGGAAACGGACAAAAAGAAAGCTACATCCGGCGAATTCATTTTGTTGTCTATGGATTTAGAGTCTGTAAAGGTATGTCCTTATCTAACAGCTAGCGCATTATACTTTAAAACAAAGCTTACGACTCATAACTTTACTATGTATGACCTGGTGACCCACCAAGCCTCCTGCTATTGGTTTGATGAAACATGCGCAGATCTTACCGCTAGTACTTTCGCATCTTTTGGGTCCGATTGCATCGTGCGTTATTGTTTGCCAAAAGGATTGCCGATAGTAATTTTTTCTGATGGGTGCACATACCAAAATCGAAATAATATTATGGCAAATGTCTTGTTGGATATAAGTATTCAACATGAAGTTACTATAACGCAAAAGTACTTAGAGCCTGGGCATACTCAAATGGAATGTGACGCAGTCCATGCTGCGATCGAAAGAAAACTTAAAAATGACCCAGATATAATATGCCTCTCCGAAACATTTGTAAAAAAGGACTGCGAAAATTATATTAAAATCCACGGCTATGAGATGGTTGCTAACTTCTGCAGGGAGAAACAAAGAGGCGGCACATGTATTTTAGCAAAACAAGACCTTATCTTCAAGGAGATACCTTTTATAAAAACCCATGCTATACAAAATATATTTGAAGTTTGTGGCATAGAAATAACCTATCATAAGCTGGTCATCATCTGTGTCTATCGAACACCTAAATCCGATCCCGTTCAATTCCTAAATAAGTTGAGCGGTCTTTTGTACCAAGTATTTCTGAAATATAAATCAAAAATAAACATAGTAGTGGTAGGAGACTTCAACATAAACACTCTCAAAAAAGGCAATATTACTAATCAATTAAAAGATCTATCATACAACTACAATCTAGTATTACACATTAATGAACCAACTCGTAAGTTATCTTGTATAGATCATATCCTCAGCAATATTCCCGATGCTATTGCTACTCTATTGCCACTCCATCTATCCGACCACAACACTGCTCAAATGTTGAGCTTTCCTATAAAGCACGAGACACAAAAACAGGGAACATACTATTTGTACAGAAGGGATTACGGTTTTAATAACATTCTGAAGTTTAAGGATTTATTGCAAGGTATGTCTTGGACGGAGATGTATGCAGAGAAACATATGAATCCAGCATTCGACTCTTTTCATGAATTGTTTTGCCTGTTTTATAATCTATGCTTCCCTAAAATAAAAATTAAAGTAAGCAACGGTAATAAAAAAAAACAAAACTGGGTCAGCAAAGGGCTGAAACAAAGCTGCAAAACAAAACGGTATTTGCGCTACCAATATTACAAGAATAAAAATTCAAGAAATAAAGCTAAATATGTCAAATATTCTAAAATTCTACAAAAATGTATTTATACATCAAAAAAGAACGTGAATATCAAATTTATTAATAATAATGAAAACAAATGCAAAGCCGTATGGAAAGTAATTAAAAATGAAATATTGAACAATAACTTTAGAGACAATATAGAAAACATTAAAATTGCAAATGCAGTGCTTACAGACCCAGTAAAAATAGCAAACGCATTCAACAACCACTATATTAATATGGCACACCCTTGTGGTACTCATGCAACCGCTAACTTGCACGTAATTTCAGAAGCACATTCATTATTTCTCAGACCAGTGTCTGAAAGCGAAGTCAAAACGGTGATCATGGCGTTGAAAAACACAAACTCTGAAGGTTATGATGAAATTAATACCAAAATTATAAAAGCCTGCGCCAACGAACTGGCTGCAACTATGACGCATTTGATTAATTTGTCGTTTTCAACCGGTATTTTTCCCGAAGCATTAAAAGTATCGATTGTTAAACCTCTTTATAAAAAAGGAGATAAATCTGACTTAAATAATTATCGACCTATTACCTTAATACCAATTATGTCAAAGATATTCGAAAAGTGTATGTACAAGAGAATAATTGACTTCTGCAACAGATTTAATATCATTAAGAAAGAACAGTTCGGTTTCCAAAAAAACAAGTCCACTACACTAGCTATTTTTACTGTGATAAAAACTATATTGACTAACCTTAATCAGAACTGTCTTACTACTGGATTGTTCTTTGACCTAACTAAAGCCTTTGACCTAGTTTCTCATGAAATATTACTACAGAAGTTGGAGGCAATTGGAATTAGAGGAATCGCCCTTCAATGGATATCGTCGTATTTAAATAACAGACAACAGCGTGTTGCCATTGCAAAAGTGGATAAAAATAACGACTTGGTATTACACTTATCCGAACCAAAATGCATCAAATATGGCGTGCCTCAAGGAAGTGTTTTGGGTCCAATTCTATTCTTATTATATATAAATTCTATAATTGACATGACTATTCATAAATGTATATTATTTGCCGATGACATTTCAATTATTGTGACCACTGATAAAAAGAATAACACAATCACTGACCATGAGACTGATATTAATAACACAATTGAAAGACTGATTGATTGGTTAAACATAAATAATTTATCAATTAATCTAAAAAAATCCGTTTATTTGCAATTTAATCGTTCAAATAATACTAGATACAATTTAGATAAAATGAATATACATAAAATTGATGAAGTAACGCAAACTAAATTTCTAGGCGTAACATTAGATCATGATCTAAACTGGAAAATACACGTTGATACTGTCTCCAAACGAGTAAATAAGTTTGTTTATGCACTTAAACAAATTAGAAATGTAACAGACATTAAAACTGCAGTCACTTCATATCACGCATATGTGGAATCTGTATTACGCTACGGCCTGATTGTATGGGGTAATAGTACTGACCATAACAGAGCGTTTGTTGCGCAAAAAAAATGCCTTAGGGCCATATACGGTCTTCGATCTGACGAATCCTGCAGGCCGATATTTAAAAGACTTGGTTTGTTGCCGCTACCGTCTCTTTATATTTACGAAACTTGCATGTTTGTATGGAATCACAAGGAACTTTTCACTAAAGAGAGTGATGTGAGCTGTAGATCCCGGCGTGACCCCCACAAGCTCGTTTTCGATTCATGCCCAAGACTAGCTAAGTATGATAAAAGCTGTATCTGTTTGTGTGTAAGAATTTTTAACAAAATACCTAGTGACTTTAAAGTCTTAAATACAAGATTGTTTAAAATTAAATTGCATGAATGGCTATCAGTAAATAGTTTTTATAGCGTTAAGGATTTCTTTGATTACAAATCATAAGTTAAATGCCAAAATTTGCATGCTTACTGTTAAGCAAAACATGTATGCTCTTGTCATTTCTTTTCTGTACCATCCTTTTATACCATGTTTTAAGCAAATAAATATATTCTATTCTATTCTATTCTGTAAAAAAAGAGAGATACATCTTCCCAGCGACTACTTAGCCGTAACGAAGGAGGCACGAAAAAATCCTTTTCCTTATGAAGCAATACAAATAAATTACGATTTTGTTAAGGATTTCAATGACAAAAAAAAATGGAGATACAGCACCATAAGAGCCGGTCGAAAAGCGGGCGATCCTGTAGTGGTTGATCTGAGAGTCATCCAATATAGACCAGATGGCACTATTTATTACAAAATTAATTTTGATGATGATTGGACAGAGTTACCTGTAAGACCGAAAAAACTGAATTCTGTCACTTACTCAGCTTTGCATGTTAGACAAATTCCCATAGCTTCCACCAAATTTAATCACCTTCAACAAATTAAAGAAGTCCACCCAAGAGACTATCACTCATTTTATGATAATTTACCTCACGATTAATCTAACTGTAATCTGTTTAATTTAACTGATTTTTGACGACTGATTGTTTCTTTTTTAATTACTAAAAATTGTTTTTGGTTGCCTTATTGTTTTTTTTAAACTACTAAACATTGTTTTTGGATGCCTTATTGTTTTTTTTAACTACTAACAATTGTTTTTGGATGCCTTATTGTTTTTTTTTTACTACTAAAAATTGTTTTTCTTTATTTTCTTTTTATTCACAAATTAAAGGTTCTGACCTACTAAATATCATATCATTATCACATAGAAAGAATAAGTACAAAGTTAACACGTTGAACGCCATGGCAGACACCATTTATCTGCCAGTGTGTATTCTCAGTGGGCTTCATGAAATATTAAAAAACAGTCAAAATTTGTTAACATATTTTTCCGGTTTAATTGTATGAAAAATGAGTATAATCTAATATGAAATAAATACAATAGCGAAAAATAGTAAATATAGAGAAAAAATAGCTGGCAGTCACCATTATCTGCCATGGCCCAGCCAAAGCACTATTCGTTATTTCAGTGGAGGGGGCCACGCGGGTCACCATGTCAACCACCCCCCGCACCCGTGCGTAAGCGCTGCGCTTGCTCTCGCTACTACTCAGTGGCAAAAGTCGTACGCTAAAGTGCGGACTGTTTCGTGCGCTCTGTAATTTGTAATTATACCTACATACGTATTCAGTATTCGTTACTAATACTCCTACTATTACTAATAAACATGGAAGACTTGGATTTTGATATAACCGCTGAACATCTGATGCAACTGGACAATATTGAAATATCATTACTAAATAATAGTTTTATAATACCGAGTTCAGATGACGAGTGTAGTGATATAATTCAACCCCTAAGACGAAAGTGCCGCCGAATTATATTATCAACTAGCGAAGACAACGATGCCGAAAACGTTCCGCCCTGTCCCAGTAATAATACAAGCCCTTCGAACATCTGGACAGAGGTTCAAGGTAATCAACGCCGTATTATTCCGTTTACAGACATTTCTGGTCCCGCACCCCATATAAAGTGTACGCATGGAATGACTCCTGCGCAATGTTTTTCGCTTTTTTTGACTGATAACATATTGCAACTAATAGTCGATGTCACTAATGAATACGCAATTAAAGAAATAACACAATTACCTGAAGCTTCTAAATTTGCACGGGTTCGCAGATGGACACCCACTAACCCTGCTGAGTTGAAATGTTTTTTTGGCTTGATTTTATTTATGGGCTTGGTGAGGCTACCTAAATTAGCTGATTATTGGTGTAAGGACGACATGATTAGCCATACATTTCCAAAGACCATTATGTCTCGTAATCGTTTCGAGCTGTTGCTGCAAATGTTACACTTTTCAGAAAATGACAATGAACATAAATCAGACTGACTGCATCGCGTCCGCAAGCTGTATGATGAAGTAAATAAAGTATTTCAGGAAAACTTTTCGCCAACAGAAAACCTGTGTATAGACGAAAGCATGGTCCCTTTCCGTGGGAAAATTATTTTCAGACAATACAATAAACAAAAGAGGCATAAATACGGGATTAAAGAATTTAAACTATGTACCATACCGGGCTATACTTATAAAGTAAAAGTATACGCGGGGAAAAATGATGATGTTCATAACACACCCACTGTTGTGATGTCTTTATGTGAAGATCGTTTTGAAAGAGGGCATACATTATTTACGGACAACTGGTACACAAGCATTACATTAGCCAGACAATTATTACAAAGAGAAATGCATCTCGTCGGCACCGTAAGAAAAAATCGTAAAGGTTTACCAAAAGAGGTCATTGATGCCAAACTTAAGCGTGGAGAGTATAAAGCTGCAGAGAGTAACGACGGAATAACGTGTTTAAAATGGAAGGACAAGAGGGATGTGTATGTTCTATCCACTAAACATACCGATCGATTTGAATATTTGGCATGCTTAATTTTATACCCCAATGATGTAAATAATTAAAATCATAACTGTTTGACACAATTTATTTAACTAAAATTCATCCGTTTAAATGTTAAACCAGAAATGTCAGAGAAAAAATGTTGCCGCGCTAAGGCGCGAGGTTTGTTCTACAGCGCCCCGCGGGTCACTGCGAATAGCGTTCACAAACTTATTTATGTCTGCCAGCCCAGTAAAGACATTTTAACGCAGATCGTACTGGCAGTCAAACCGTGTCTGCCGCGGCCCGATGGACCCTGCTCATTCTCAGCCATACGGTGTCTGCCATGGCCCATAGGGCGAAGGCGTATTTTTTTTTGGGCGTTCAACGTGTTAATAACTCCTATCTAACCGAATACCTACTACACTATCATAAAATATTTGAATTCAGAATAATATATAAAGCATACATTGCAATTATTCTAAATTAATAAAAACATTAGCTATTTTTTAATTTATTAAGAAATTAAACGTTTTTTTTAGTTTGTGTAAATTTTTGACTTTGTCAGTTAGGTGTTATTGGCACTTCGCCGTCGATATGTGAATTCAACGTTAACAAAATAAATATCTTTCCCTTATACCTAACTACTTTAATTTAGTTGTAAAAACAACTCCAATTAGCCAAAGATGTTAAAAGATCTACTATTATTACGATTTTCCTTCTGCCTTCCGTAACTGGATTCACACTTGCATTGAAAATACCAACGCGAATAGTTAGAAAGTATGTTATTTTCAAAGAAAAGCATATTCACAACTTCCCTTGGAGATCAACAACAAACTCAGTGGTAGAAATATTTACGGGAAATCTGAAGTGACACCTATTAATAAAAAATGCATGGCTTTAATTCCTAGTGTTCAAACATATAAAAAAATGGAATACAAATATGTTTACTTCTCGACTGTCAGTAATTAATAACCTATTTATTAATCTGTATGTACGCTTGCGACAGCACTAGTAATCACAAAACCGAATATTGTTCTAACTACGTGCAACATAATAACGTAATGAAATCTAATTTCTTTGCGTTTTGTCCTCACGTTCCAATGCTCCGAGTTCATCTATAAAGATAATATTGCGAAAATCGTTTAGTTGTTTATTTTGTTGGTGAACATAAACAATTAAATACTTGAAACAAAATATTTCAAAACTCGAAAAAAACAAAGATTTAAATAGATGGCGTGACATGGCTTCTCATCCCGTCTATGTAAAAAAATGATTTGTTTTTAAATTGATCATTAAAAAAAAAATCATGCACTTATTCAATAAGTTCCCTCAAACAGCATTTTACGGCATAATGGGGTCCCGAATCTAATTTCGATGATTATTGAAAGAAACATACAGTATCAATACCATTACATAGATGGCGCTGTATGAATTTTCTGCTCTTTTCATGTAACTTGTAAGTTACACATTTCTATGAAACAAAATAATGCAATTGTTATAAATTGCAATGAATGCAACAATTACTTATAAAACTTAGATACTTCCAAAACATTACTTCGGCTGCCACAAATGTATGCCGATGCACAGATAGTTGAATGCAGATCAAAGTAACATACCTGTAAGCCTGTACTCCCGGAAAGGTCAGGCAGCTGTGCTTAAGCTGAGGACACACGACGATACTTGACATTAGACACTCAATGTATACATTGAATGTCTGTGTGTGTCCACTGCCGCGACACTTAGTTGCAGTTGTTGTGGCAATGTCGGTCAGTGTCTGTGTTGCAGCCGTGGAGACAGGTCGTGCGCAGTGTCCGACACAAGTGTCGCGAATTTCGAACCTGCGCGAAATTTTTAGCTAGACCAATATGGCGTCACGTGCATGGTCTGCAGAGGACATAAAATTATTGATTTTATATTATGAAGGCTTGCCAGAACTATGGCAAATATCAAATAGCGATTATAAAAATCGAATTGAATAGCGGCAATGGAATGTTTGGCGGAACGATTTAATACAACTGCTGTAGAAATAAATAGGAAACTGCACAATTTGCGGACTCAATTTAATAATGAATTAAGAAAACTAAAGAAAAAGAAGAGCGCACAGGGCACAGATGAAAATTATGTAAGCAAGTGGGAGTATTTCTCAAGTTTAATGTTTTTAACCCCGAACGTCGAACCAGCAAGTGAAACACAAGGAAGTTTGGTGAGTTCTTTATTAATTTTAACTTATATATCTGTACTGCCAGCTAACTTCACCTTCAGGAGATACAAAATATTCTTTATATTCTTCACGAATTTCTTTACTTAAATTGGACATGTTAGATGCCAGTGGCCTTTCTGAAAACAGTACACTATCCGGAAGGGCATCTGATCTCCAACTACCAGGAATCAATACACCATCAATTTCCTCATCGAAAGTGCCTTGTGGTGCATATAAATGTCTCGAATTCCGGTCTAAGAGGAAATTATGCAACACGCAGGTTGCACTTACAATTTTTGTAACCTTTTCAGGACATAGTTCTATAGGCTTCCTTAATATCCTAAATCTGTTTGCGAGAATGCCAAACGCATTTTCCACTACGCGTCGAGCCCTCGACAATCTGTAGTTATAAACACGATTGGGACCTGGTTGATTGCGAAAAGGATAAGGTTTCATAAGATAGGGCTTTAGTGGAAAAGCATCATCAGCAATAATGACATGAGGCACATTTTTGATTCTACCAGGAAGTGGCTGTGGTGGTGGTATATTAAGTGTTCCCTCGCTTAAAGCCATTGAAAGTGTACAATTTGTAAACACGCCTCCATCGGAGATTCGCCCATTGCACCCAACGTCTGTGTAAATAAATTTGTAATTTGCATCAACTAATGCCATTAATACAATACTGTATGTACCTTTATAATTAAAGTACACACTCCCACTATGCTGGGGTGCCACCATCACCACATGTTTGCCATCTAATGCTCCTACCAAATTTGGAAAGTTCCATTTATTTCTAAAATCTTCAGATATTTTTTTCCATTCATCTTCAGAGGAGGGTACCTAAAAAATTAATAAATAAATAAATTATTTTCAGGATACGTCTTCTACACCAGAAACACCAGAATCGACAAATACAAACACTCAATCTTCTCAACGAACCCTTAAAAAAAGGAAGAAAGAAGACGAAGCTTTGAACCGAGCGTTAAGCATATTAGACAAGTCTGATGATGCTGCCACTTTTGGTGAATTTGTAGCTGCTGCCATCCGAAATATGAGAAGCGATGCTCGAAAAAGAGAAGTAAAACGTAAAATCCAACGCACTATTTTGGACATAGAAGAACTAGATGAATCAGATCAGTATTCAATCCCGTCTGATTCTTCTGGCTCTTCTGCTTCTGCACTTACTCCAATGCCAAATGCAACATGGGAATCTCCACAAAATTTGACGTACCAAAATTTGTAATTGCTGATTGGTCGTTTTGAGGTACATCCCACTTGTTACCACCAGTTGTTTAAAATCTAAAATAGAAGATACTTATGAGATGATTATATTTTTTGTTATTTTTGGTAGTAACTAGTGGGAATAACCCATCTTTTTTGTACTTTTCATATTACTTAATAAATAGAACTTCTTTTTTAATATTAAGTCATATTTTATTGTACTTACCTTCATGTAATCTTCTTTCAAAAATCTGTAGATAGCTTCGCAACATTCAGGTATTATTTTTGAAATTGTTTGCCGTGGTACTCGAAATAAATACGAGAGCGATCGATACGAATCTCCTGAAATGATAAAGTACTTAAATATTTTAACCGATCTTAATAGACAAGCTTCACAAGCTTGTAACATATCACTTACCTGACGCCAAAAATCTCAGTGTTATCGCCAATCGTTCTTCCACACTAATAGCTAATCTCATATTCGTATCTTGTTTCTTTATCGCAGGCGAAATCTTGTTACATAAATATTGAAAGTCTTCGTGTTTCATCCGCAGAAAGTTTCTGTAGCATTCTGGATCTTCGTTTTCCAGTTCAGATAACAATTGATTATATGCCCCCAGCTGGGCTCTTCTTTTAATCCAATCTTTAACCCATATCGATCTCTTCTTACGACGACGCAGTGTTGCCATATATACAGATTTCTCCGTATTTATACAGATTCAGATTTTTATACAGAGTTTTCTAACTCGATTGATTAAACTACCATAATATTCAACTCAAAACAGAACGAAGCAAAAAAAAACACATGATTAGTACACACATCATTGCATGATTCTATTGTTTATGGTAAGTTTTTTTTCATTAACGTAATTTTTTTGTATGTCAGCATTACAAGTGTCAATCGCTCTGCTCGGGAAATACCCCGAAGATCTTTGCGTGCTGACCAAGGTACTTCGCTCTCGCTGCGAGAGTGAAATACGCAGTAGTGCGCATAGAGCGAGAGTGTTGGGTGCAGACCTAATATTGATTGTATTTTAGTGAACCATTATGGCATCTAAAAAACCCCGAGTGATGCAAAAGTTTAATCGGAACTGGATGGAAGATTCTTCCTATAAGGCGTGGTTGGGACCTAGTAATAAAGGTGATTACTTTGCTTTTTGTACATTTTGCAATACAGATCTTTCAATCGGAAGTGCTGGGAAGAACGATCTCTTTAGACACACAAAAACAAACAAACACATAAATTCAATTTCTGGTGGATCTACTGGCTCGCAAACATTATTGACAGATTTATTTTCCAACAAGAACATTGAACCAGTCAAAAGAGGAGAGGTTTTGCTCGCAGCGTTTATAGCTGAACATAATATTCCCATAAACGTTATGGAACACTTGCCACAATTAATAAAAAACGTGTGTCCCGATTCACAAATTGCAAAAAACATTAGTTGTGACAGAACAAAGACTACAGCTATTATAAAAAAATGTGGCTGGCATAACTGCAAAACAGATTTTAATAGAAAAGTTACAAAAACTTAAATTTTCATTAATCGTCGACGAAAGCACAGATAGGGGATGTGTTAAGCATTTATGCATATTAGCACGATTTTTTGAAAGCAAAGTTGAGGATGCATTTGTTTGTCTAATACCCCTTGAAGAGGCTACTGCCGAAAAGCTGTACCAACATATTAAAAAAGTTTTGAGTGACAATAACATCCCAATGGACAATCTTATCGGATTTGCAGCTGATGGTGCGAATGCCATGATGGGACAACACAACTCATTATCATCCCGTCTAGTTGCCGAAAACCCTCACCTGTTTATATTGAAGTGTGTATGCCACTCATTCCATCTTTGTGCATCATATGCGTGCTTAAAATTGTCCAGAGAGCCCGAAACTCTCATACGAGACATTTATAGTTATTTTAATAACAGCCCCAAAAGAACTGGAATTCTAAAAGAGTTTCAGCAGTTCTTAGATCTAAAACCTCATAAAATGCTGCATCCAGCTCAGACTCGATGGCTTTCGCTTAGAGCAGCAGTTTGCCGTATTCTAGAACAGTATGGCGCACTAAAATTATATTTCACCGAAGCCGCTCTTACGGACCACTTGAATGCTGATTCGATCTTGTTTAGATCAAACAATCCATATAATAAGCTTTATTTAGAGTTTTTGGAATTTTCGTTAGAGATATTTAATAACATGAATAAGCTGATGCAGTCAGAGCGGCCGCAAATTCATAAAATGCATGAAAACATGGTAACTGTTTTTAAAACTTTGTTGGAATGTTACATGGACGACGAATATGTTTCGGGAACTGAAGTCGGATTAATTCAGATTGACAATCCACGTCATTATAAATCAATAGACAACCTTTACCTAGGAGCAAAAGTTTCAGCCTCCCTTATCTCCACGAGTTCAAACGCTCTAAATCAAGAAGATATTAAAGCATTCAAACTCAAATGCCTTGAATTTTTTATTGAAGGGGCAAAGCAGATAAAATAAAGGTACGATTTCAGCAATGATGTGATTAAAAAAATGCAGTTTCTTGACCCACATGTCATCAAGTCTCGTAGAATTGATTCATTGGTCACTTTGGCAGTAAAGTTTCCAAATTTGATCTCAGTTGAATCTCAGTTGATGAACTGCAACAACTAGACACAGAGTGGCGGTTTTTGCGTAATAATAAACATCTAGCCCCTAATGAATCAGAAGACGTCGAAACTTACTGGTGTAAAGTCACTGCAGCCCGTGATCCTGCTAACTACAGCAATCAATTATATCCTACGCTGTGCAAATTTGTTTCTGCAATATTAAGTCTACCTCATTCCAGTGCCGCCGTAGAGAGGATCTTCTCTTCGATAAATTTAATAGAGACAAAACAACGCAATAGACTTAATACAAATACCATTGAAGGTCTTTTACATACAAAGCAACTGATTGGTGCAAAACTTTGCTATAGCCTAGAGGTTGATAATAAATTACTGTTGAAATTTAACAAAAATATGTATGACTGAAAATAATAAAGTAATTATTAGTTCGTTTATTGTAACTGTTTGAGTTTTAATATGTTTTTTGTTTAAATTAATGTTTTTAATTTTACTGTAGGTACATAAGTACTCAAATAAAAAGTCTTTTTTTTTTCAATTAATGTATTGTTTAATTTAATATATGACAATCATACTTTATCACGTTAGTAGTAATTACCCCTTGTTCTTCAAAAAATATATTTTGGTTTATATGATTATACAGATTTTAAGTTAAGGGGCTACTTACTGCCAATCAGCTGTTTTCTTCGTCTAACTACTCTTCGATAAGTGAATATAAATGTCCGAAAATAATATATGTTACTCATTAGACCTTAAGCTTTAATTTGTACATTTGAAATGACTCTATTTATAAAAATAGTGTTTGAAAAAAATATCCAAAAAATAGCTTTTTCGTGTTTGAAATTTCGTAACTACGTCTAAACGGCATGGAGTTTTAGTATTTTTCTTTCACAATAATATTTTTAAAGATTTTTGTCACAAATTGTACAATTGGCGAGACAAGGCAAGTTCTTATTTAGCTACAATTAATTAATCACTGTTTTCTAAATGAAATGAAATGAGCGGGTCCGTGCGCGGGCGACGGGCGGCAGTGTAGCTCGAACTGTCGGACGTGGAGGTTGTGCTGCTCGTTCCCTAAAATTGTTCAGATTCGCACATCAGTTCTAAGTTTGTAAATATTACTACGTAAGTTTTATTTTTCGCGATTTGGACGCTTGTTTAGTCAGTAAGTAGGATAAACTTTTTATTTTAGAAAAGTGAAAAAGTGTGAGTGCACGAGAGTTGTGTAGTGCTATCAAAATGCCGAAGAAAAGCAATATTAGGAAACAGAGAGCTCTAAAAGCTGCTAAAATGCATAAAGTCATTTAAGTACCTACCTCACTTACCTACTTGTATAAGTTATTCTAATTATTTACCTTTACTAAAAACATAAACATAACATAGGTAGTCTATTTTTTTATAGTTTGTTTATATTACTAGCGGTTTAATTATTGTTTTGTTACAAATATGAATAAAAATACAGTGTGCTCTACATATTTACCTGTCTAGGTAAAGGAGCTATTTCACTATCCTATTTTTTGAAATTCTAACAATAATCTAAATAGTCAGCTAGTGATCACACTACACTACTAAATAGGATTCTAAATCGGATCCTAACTAGGACAGGCTGAGACTAGTTTAGTAGATTTTCAACTTTATGTTCTAGAGCATAAAGTTGAAAATCGAACTGTTTATTAAAGACGAACGTTTCCGGTCATCGTTGTTGAGACAGTTTGTCTTTAATAGATTTTCAACTTTATCACAAAGAGTATAAAGTTCACAATCGCTCGTCGTAGAGTCATACAGAGCGTCTTCTTACTTCCTAGTTAGGTCACTAAATCGGATTACATGTTCCTATTTCCTAGTTAGGATTCTAAAAATTGGATCATGAAATAGCCCCTTTAGTAGAGACCTCGTTTGGCAATAAAATCAGACTCGGAACAAATTACCTACTTACATTTACCTAGAATCTACCTACGAATACTAACCTAGAGTCCAAATAGAAAAGGTATAAGGTATTTTTATCTAGATACTTATCTACATAGCGTCTACATACATACGTACCTATACAAATAAAATACATACCTAGAGTCTTTATAGTACATATATATCTAGTGTCTGCATACTTATGTAGGTGCTTAGTCTAGATACGTCGATGACGTAGATAGGCCAGGCACCTAGGTACTGTACCTACCTAAAGTCTAATTACATATTATCTAGGTAAATATTTGTCTTAGTCCTAATAGTTACCTAAGCTATACCTACCTAGAAAAATACCTACCGTGTGAACCTAGAGTCTAGATGCATCGATGACGTAGCTACTTAGGCACCTAGGTATGTACCTACCTAAAGTCTAGGTAAATGTTTGTCTAGGTCCTAGACAAATGCCTAGAGTCCACATACTAAATTCTCGCCACTTCTCTGATATTTCACACAATATTTATATAGAAGAGGTGAGGCGCGAGACGGGTAAGTATATGTATATTTTGCATGAAATATCAAAGAAGCGGCGCCGCGCCCGCGCCACACCCCTTGTGTTTGTCCCGCGCGTTAGGTAGGTAGCTTTTGGAAAATGTGGACAAACAAAATCACAGTATTTATGTACCTAACTAACTAGTTATTTTTGTGTTTTCATTTTAGACAGTCGAGGAAACAAAGTCTACGAGTAGACAACACAGCTGAAGATGACCAAAGGTCGATGACCCCGATAACGCAGCCACTGTCGCCCGTGACGATAGACTCTACTACTACAGCTGAATTGCAAAAAGTGTAAGAAAAAGTACTCTAGCTATCTACATACCAAGTTTCATCGCAACCGGTTTAGTAGTTTTTGCTTGATTGAGTGGGTATATCCCAAGCACTCCGCAAATAATATTTTTCTATTATATTTTCTCCATATATTGGTCCCAAAAGCTCCGCCATCTTTTAGGTATGAAATAATAGTAGATTGTTGCATCGACCGCAAAGTGAGTTATTATTGCACGAGTGTTATGTTGGTGCCCGAGCGCATGCATACCTACTACCTACCTACTACCTACCTACTAGATGGTGATGGGCGTAACTAGTTATTTATGTAATCTAATTAATAATTGAATTACATAATAATTTGATTAAAATAAAATTTAATTACATATTATTCAATTACACTGTAATTAGATTACTTTGGATGTGCTATGAAATTAATTACAATGTATTTAATTACGAAATAATTTGATTACAATGTAACCTAATTACATAGTATTTAATTATATTATTATTGTAATTGCTTTGAATATGAAATATCGCATGCTTGCATCGCACAGTTGCGATATAGGTATTGCAAGTGCGGCCCGTACGTCATCGGGAAGTAGTAAATAGGTATTATACTACACCTGCTCGGAAAGTACCTTGATACTTTATCAAATTTACGGTAGAAAGTACGTCATTGCATATCGAACAAATATGCGGCGAGAAAACGCATCTGAGCGGGAGAGAAAAGTGTATGAAAATCCATTTCTTACGTGGTTTTTCTTTTTTAATTTTGGGTAAGACTATGCGCTGGTAACCTAAATATCAAAAGCCAAAAAGTTTTTACAGTGAGTTTTTATCTCCAAGTTCGCAAAATGACACTGGCCACTAGCTGTGTGTTGGATGGTGCCAAACAATTTGAAAAAAGAACATGTGAAAATTGCAGACGCCATTGGCGCCATTTTCAATTTGTGTGTTGTTTGAGGATTCAGTTTTCGAAATTTCAATTAGTAAAGATTTAGTTTTTTATTTTCCTCGTAGGTGTAGTATAAAGCACTATGTATCACTCGAGAGAAAGTGCGATTCCCGATCTCGGGTGTTTTAAAGCCCTCGCCTACGGCTCGGGCTTCAAACGACACCGGTCACTTTCTCCTCTCGGTGAACAATGTACTATAATGTGCGGGGGAGCGGGGGGGTTCTATGCATTGTGCTCGTGCGCCGCCGCTCCTAGCCACCCCCCTTCACCCGCCCGCTTCAGTCACTTCCAATCTTTTGTATTGTAAGCACGCAACATTTTCTTAACATTACAAGTCGTATGTATTTTGGTGATTAGTGTAAAACTTTTGTGTTACGTACAATGAATGAAAGTGCAAGACTACTTTTAGAAGATGACAGTTCAGTGAACGAATCTGTGTCTGCTGGTCAATCGACATTACCGTCACCAAGCAATATTTCTGCAGTGCAACCCACTATACTTGACGGTAAATTCTTTGAGATACTTCATGATTCATCAGGAACTGATAAAATAGTCGCCATTTGCAAGAAATGTCTGCCTAATAAAGTAGAAATAAAAGGCTCGAGATTGTGTACATCCAATTTCAAAACTCATTTAAAACGGAAACATGGACAAGAAACCATACAAGAATACCAAGAATATATTAAAACTAAAAGATCGAAAAACGTTCGTACTTCCAGTTCGTCAAACGAACTATCACCACGAAGGTCGTCAAATGTACCCTCATATTCTCAAACAGAATTCGATCGAGATATTGTTAAGTATTTTGTAAACTCAATGATTTCTCTAAAGTGCACTGAAGACCCTTACTTCCGACAAATTTTACGTCGATTAAATATAGGTGCGAATAATCTAAGAATCATGAGCCGGCGGACACTTGGAAGAATGATTACGGAATTCTTTGATGAAGAGTCTACTTTAGTGAAACAAGAACTAAATCAAGTGAAACACGTTTGTACGACAGTTGATATTTGGTCTGGACGTCGAAGAAGCTTTTTAGGTGTAACAGCACACTGGATTGATTCACATAGTTTAAAGCGTGTCTCAAGGGCATTAGCATGTCAACGTTTTAAAGGCACTCATAGTTATGACAAAATATACGAATTGTTGCAAGAAATTAATTCAAGGTATGGCTTAACTAGCACAAACGTTGTGGCTTGTGTTACAGACAACGGCAGCAATTTTGTGAAAGCGTTTAAAAGTTTCGGTGTACATCGTATCAATGTTTCAAACGAGCAAAACACTATTGATTCTTGTGATGAAGACTCCGATACTGATAGTACAGACGACGAATTAACGTATATTAATGATCTTTCTTCAACAATTACCCATTTAGAGACTCGTTTGCCATTACACCTAAGATGCGCTTCACATACTTTGAGTCTTTGTGCCACCGACGCTAACAAAATACTAGAAAACCAGGAAACGGAGCTATCGAAAATGCATGACCAAACAATCAAAAAATGTAACACATTATGGAAAGCTGCAAATAGGCCAAAATCGGCTGAAATTTTACAAAATATTCTTGGCCATACTCTAAATAGGCCAGTAGAGACAAGGTGGAATAGCCTTTATGATGCCTTAAAAAAAATCGCATCCATAAAAGATAAATCTGCAACACTTCACAGAGCTTTAAACATAAAAAATCCACTTCGTGAATCTGAATTTACTTATATAAAAGAATACCTGTCTTGTACTCAACCTGTCGCTGATGCGCTTGACATTCTTCAAGGTGAAAATGCAACCTATTACGGAATATTTTTGCCAACTATACTCTCGTTGAAGAAAAAGTTGACAAATTTAACTGAAACAAGAGACTATAAGTACTGCAACACTCTGACTGAAACTTACCTCAAAAGTGTGCAAACAAGGTTTAAAAATTTTCTGAAAATTTCGGGACCTGAAGCTGAAAATGCTGCTTTAGCTGCAGTTTCTCATCCTAAATATAAAAAATTGAAATGGACATCATTAATTGGCCAGGCAGAATATAGTATAATGAAAAATTTACTCGTAAAAGAAGTCGTAAAGATAATACCAAATCAATTATCTCGAGTAAAACCATCAACGAAGTCGAGGGAGGATGACTATTTTGAAATCGATTCAAGTTCGGATTCAGACAACCAGAGCAGTGAACCAAGATCCAAAGCTGAACTTATAGTCACTCATTTTTTGGCAGAAGACAACAGAGAACTTCAAATATTAAATGATCATAAGGAAATTAAAGAAATATTTTTAAAATTTAATACCCCTCTACCTTCTTCTGCACCTGTGGAACGTATGTTTTCGTACGCGACAATGATCAATTGTCCGAAAGCAAACCGTTTGTCAGACGAAATGTTTGAAAAAAGAGTCATATTAAAGGTTAATTTAAATTATAAATCAGAAAACTAATTTTTTTTTATCAGCCAATGTTGAAAATTATAATTAATAAAAGATTTAAAACTAAACAATGATTGACAGATGATTACATTTTTTTTTAGTAAAATGTGTTTTATTTTCGTATTTGTCAAAACTGTATTAAATAGGGCATTTTTGTAAGAGGTGTCCCAATACTTATATAAATGTGTAATTACATTTTATCAGATTACTTATGTAATCTATTATAATGTAATTAGATTAACTTGCAATTCAATTACTTTGTATTTAATTACAGTATGTACTCATTGCAATTAGTTACTTAAGTAATCTGTTACAAAGTATTTCAATTACTAATTACAATGTAACTGTAATTTGTAATTATTAATCTAAATACTTTTTGCCCATCACTGCCTACTACCTACCTACTACCTACCTACTACCTACCTACTACCTACCTACTACCTACCTACTACCTACCTACTACCTACCTACTACCTACCTACTACCTACCTACTACCTACCTACTACCTACCTACTACCTACCTACTACCTACCTACTACCTACCTACTACCTACCTACTACCTACCTACTACCTACCTACTACCTACCTACTACCTACCTACTACCTACCTACTAGAAATTGTTATAATGATTGCTAGATATCCCAAGCACTCCGAGAAGGTTAGAGTAACGTCAACAAAACAATAATATATTACTTAATAATATTTTACTTTTTCATTCATTTTAGAAAGTCGAGGAAACAAAGTCTACGAGGAGACAACACAGCTGAAGACGACCAAAGGTCGATGACCCCTGTAACGCAGCCGGATTCGGAGGATGATGTCGATAATTTTTATCTAGAGGTATCTTTCAACGCGATTTTTATTTTATTTTTCTCTATTTCTGGGACTAAATATCGTTACGTAGCCGTCTGGTCACACACACAAACAACCCCCATCATTGAAATAGGCCTTTTTGATGGACTGAAGATAGACCAGATGGCAGTGTCAGTTACTTCCATGGTGAACCACCAACGTAGTCGATTTGCTGTGAACAATGGAATAAATGCTCATAACTATTATTGATTTACAAATAATTTGCAGGTAGACACTGAGGAATCTACAAAAGAGCCTGTCATTGAAGGAAGAAGAATTATAAATCTAAAACAATTTTACAATAAGTTACAAGAAGTTTCGAAACATGGTCTTCTGGATTGTGGTCTTGGCTGCGTCGAAATAATATCGGAAAGACTTTCTGGACTATATTCCGTTTTAAAACTGCAGTGTAAACTATGTAATATGATTTTTTTTGTATCCAGTGATGAAAAAAGTGATATGAATATTAATGAAAGTGCCGTTTTAGGAACTATTGCAATAGGTTGTGGATATAATCAACTACAGGAATTTTCTGCCACACTTGATTTACCTCTAATGGGTTTTCCACTATACCAAAAATGTCACAACTCGGTGGCAAATATGTGGAGTTCTGCTTCTATCGAATCAATGAAAATTGTAGGGGAAGAAGAAAAAGAGGCAGCAATAAAGGAAGGTAGAATTGATGCCAATGGAGTACCAGTTATAGATGTCATAGTAGACGGTTGCTGGAGCAAAAGAACGTACAAAAAAAATTATTCAGCACTATCAGGAGCAGCCGCTATAATTGGCAAAAGAACCGGTAAAGTGCTTTATGTAGGGGTAAAAAATAAATATTGCTGTATTTGCGCACTCGCGAAATATAACAATAAATCAACCCGTGAACACACGTGCTTTAAAAACTATTCCGGTCCGTCGACTGGTATGGAGTCCACAATTATTGTCGAAGGTTTTAAATGTTCTATAGAGATGCATGGTCTTATATACGGAAGAATGATAAGCGATGGAGATTCTACCACATATTCAAAACTCCTTGAAGCTCGACCATACTCAAATATAACGATTCAAAAAATAGAATGCAAAAATCACATAATGAGGAATTTATGTAACAAAATTGTACAATTAAAAACAGATACAAAGTATCCAATACGCTTTAGAAAGTACATTACAGATAAAAAAGTTATAGCTATACGATCAACTATAAAAAAGGCAATGGAAAAGTACACTTCAGATTCAGATACCGAGAAACGAGCTCACGTTGAGGTTCTCTATAATGATATATTGCTGGCTCATAACCATGCCTTTGATGATCATAGCCGTTGTAAACAATATTTTTGCAACAAAGTCGGAGAAAACACTAGCGATCATGAATTTACAACTAGCAGTCTATGGAGTAAAATTTGTCATATTATGTCGTACGTAGCCGCTCATGCACCAAGCCTTATACATAACGTAGATAGTAATAAATCGGAAAATTTTAACAGTATAATCGCTAAATTAGCTGGCGGTAAGCGCATCAATTTTAGTTTGAAAGGCGCATATGAAAACAGGTGCAAAGGTGCAGTAATATCACACAATACACGTGCTTTGTTATCAACAACATATAAACAAGCAACTGGTAGAAGTCCTAGAGGGAAAATCAAAATACTCGAAAGAAGAAGACTCAAAAAAAAGACAAAAAAGAATTGTCAGGAGAAAAAACAGACTATTATTTTGTAAAGGGGAAGATTTAAATTATGGAGAAAATTGTGCTCGAGAAGCCATAAGTCCTGAAATGATGGAGAAAGAAAAAAAGACTTTTCTGGATAACTTAAAAAAACTAAAGAAGAAAGAGAACGCATTGAAAGAGAAACTATACTACAAAGTGCATCGAGCGAATGGCTCGAATTAAGGAGGAATATTTTGACCGCCTCTAATTTTGGAAGAGTAATCAAGAGACGTGAAGATATAAGTTGTAGCAATCTTGTGAAAGATTTGTTATACAAGAGTTGCATTAGCCACGTCAAATCAATTCAACATGGAAATGATAATGAAAAGATAGCAGTAGAACAGCTTTCAAAAGAAAGAAGGGTACAAATAGAGCCATGTGGTTTATTTATAGACGAAAAGATACCATATTTAGGAGCTACCCCAGATGGGATCAGCAAGGATAAAAGTATGATAATTGAAATCAAATGCCCTGTCTGCGTACAAATTATCCTTTGAAGAAGCAGTAAGAAAAAATAAAGTCCCATTCTACAAAGTTAATAAAGATAAAACTATTGAAATAAACAAAAACCACAGCTGGTATTTTCAAATACAAGGACAGCTTCATATAGCGCAAAAAACAAAATGCCTTTTTGGTTTATGGCTGGGTGAAACTATTCCGATGAAAATAGAAATAATAGAAAAGGATGATAACTTTTGGAATGAGAAAATGGAGCCTAAACTATCAAAATTTTATTTAAACTGCGTCTTACCTGAATTAGGTACGAGAAAAATGCCCATTCGGGACCCTGTATATATTAAAAAATCAATGGAAGCAAAGATTTGTAAAAAAAATATTTCAAAGAAAAAAGCAATAGAAAAAGAAAATAAACAAAAAGTATTATAAATTCGACCAAAAAAATAAAAACGAAAACCAAAATAAAATCCATTATTATTGATATTTTATCTTGACATAAGTAACTATAATTATAAATATAATGTTTCGAATTTATTTGTACTAATATAACATAAATAACTAAGTAATAATCAATGGTAATAATAATGTTGAATGCATGCTAATTTTGGATGTTATCGGCAGGCGAATGATAATTGCAGTGCTTGTAAAAGGCTGCTAAGTCATTAGGAATTACTAACATAACATAACACCTATTTCGTACACTTAGTTCGCAATAAATGTTTTAACTTTTGACCACTTAGTAAGTATATAGTTAGATCATAGTGTAAGTAGTGTTTCTAAAAGAACGGGCATAGTTAGGTACACACGACTACACACGAAGCTACGCAAAACCGGTATAAGCTGACCGTTCATTGTGAGAAAAGATCATACAGAGCGAGGCCAAGATAAATTGGTTATCCTGTGTGTCCTGTGTGGTTGTGTGTGTGTGTTGAACTGTCGCCGTAACCATCGAAAACATCGGGCATAGGTACACCTATGCCCGATGTTTTCGAAACACTAGGTGCATTACGCTGAATAACATTATCTCTCAATTAGTGAAGGCAGACGTCTAGTCTGGTCATAGGAACCCATTTATAGGTAGGTACGTCAGGACAGCGCGAGCGCACCCAAACATAGGTAGTACAATAACAAAAATGCAATAAAAAGACCCGCGCATGACCGAGCTGCGGAACGCGGCGCGAGCGGCTAGTTGCGATGAGCGCGGATCGCGCTCTGCGCACGTCAAAATGAAGCGGGGGTGCGCGGTTAGCGCGGGGAAAACGTCCAAATCCTCAAGGTCGTTTCACTGTTACAGGGGCCTTAAAATGGCATACAGATTTAATACAGATTTTAGCAGTTTCTACTACAGATAAAAGGTTCAAGGCATCTGGCAACACTGCCGACGACGCATTTTAATTGAAACACATATCGCGACAACCGCGGCAGCAGCACGTCTGTTCATGGCGAGGAAATGTACCACGACATGGGTGATAAATAACGTCACAGTGAAAAAATCACCGTGATCTGCCACCTGAGAGTATCACAGTGACTTTTGTATAATATCGTCGTTCCAAAATAACGTTGTTCCTTTCCGTCACATTTACTCCGTCTCACTCCCGTCACTGCGATGGTTAATGTTAAATATGGAACGAGAATAAATCGGAACGTGTCCGCCCGCGCCCCGTCTGCGCCGCGGCCGTTCGGAGATAGTCGTATACTTTCGTGAAAAACGAGTATCGACGATGCAATTCTAACGTGCATGACCTCGAACTTTGACAGTCAGTTGACTCAGTTTACTCATTGTAATTTGCCATATTTGTGCAACTATAAATTTGGCGCCATTTTGTTTTCTTTCTTTTTCTTTGCGCGTTTATGTAAAGTAGGTACGACGTGCAGTGTTAGTACTTAGTTTGTTCGTGTTTATTCGTTGTGTAAATAACAATAATAGTTAATAGTTCAGTGTATTTAGTGTAGATATAGTATAAAAACTGATCTCTGCCATTATGGCGGACTCACGCAAAATGAAAACTAGTAATTTATGGAATTGTTTTGAAGATTTTGGAGACAGTGTAAATAAGATCGCAATTTGTAAGTTATGTAAAGTTAAGTACAGCTACAAATCTTCAACTTCTAATTTAACAAAACACTTGGAGCGAAAACATCCTACTGTTCAGTTTGTTTCTACAAAACAGCAGTCAGTCCAATCTGTTCCTGTTGCACCAACTACGTCAGTATCAAACCCGCAACTACCGTCGGACTCTACGATGGCTTCCACCTCCAGCGCGAATGTGCAGCAACTACAAAGTTCAAATGTGCTAACTACGTCAATGTCCAATTCTGATATTATGACAAATTGTATAAGTAATACCAACTTACAAAACGTAAATTCCCGTATAGTATTACAGAATCAACCTATGACTAAATATCTAAAAAGAAAACTTACACCAAACGAAAAAAAAAGGTTAGATGATCTGTTGATGCTGCTATTTATTTATGATTATCAGCCTTTTTCAATCGTCGAAGATAGAGGATTTAAGGCCTTTGTTGAAGGATTGAATCCCTCGTACATCTTACCGAACAGGAAAGTACTCTCAAACAATTATCTACCTGCACTTTACGAGACATGTTTAACAGAAACTAAAGAGAAACTTGAGCGTGAAGCACTTAGTGTTTGTTTAACTTCAGATATTTGGACTTCTAGCAACAACGATGCGTATTTAGGACTCACAGTCACAGCCCACTATATTGATGAGGAGTTTACTTTGAAGTCAGTCTTATTAGAATGCGCACCTCTGAGTGGTTCACATACGGCCGAAAATATCAAAGAAAATGTACTACGTATTCATCAAAATTGGAAACTGAAAGACAAAGTTCTAATCGTTGTCACAGACAATGCTAGTAACATGAAATCTGCTGTCGAAAAAATGGGCTATAGGCATTTCGGATGTTATGCCCATTCAATAAATCTAATAGTGAGAAGTTGTACCACTGAAAGCACTGCAAACGAAACAATATCAGGAGTAATCACGAAAGTGAAAAGTATTGTAGCACATTACAAACGAAGTGTAAAAGCCACTGAAAAGTTACTAATATACCAAAAACAAAATAATATTGCAATCCCAAGAAAGGTAATTCAGGATATATCTACTAGGTGGAATTCTACTTTAAAGATGTCACAACGCTTTGTGGCTTTGGAAGAAGCTATTAAAGCTACAATGGCTTTGACTGACGAGGAATGGGATACCTTGTCAGCCGAAGAATGGCGTATATGTCGCGAGTTATGCACTGTACTCACACACAGTAATTGAACTGGTCACTGCCACTATAAATAAAAATTTGCCAGTTCAACAAAGAGAAGATCGCTGAAACAGGAGAAGAGATAAGTAATTTATTCTCAAATTACTTTCATTCCACTTTCCAAAGCCCAGACCCTATTGTCTTGCCTTCTAGAGAAAATGATAATTGCGTTACTAGCATTAGCTCCATTGAAATTAGTCAAGAAGAGGTGTTGAAGTTAATGAAATCCCTGGATTTAACCAAGGCAGGCGGTCCTGATTCTATTCCACCTATTTTTATAGTCAAATGTGCGGTTAGCCTAGTAGATCCAGTTTGTATCTTATTTAAGCGATCGGTTTCAGAGGGGACTGTACCAGGGGTATGGAAATCTGCATTTATCACTCCTGTATTTAAAAAGGGAGATCGGTCAAATGTAGAGGGGATTACCGCCCTATTTCTAAGATATGTCTTTTTTCTAAACTTCTGGAAAGAATAATATATAAACAAGTATATGAAGCAGTGAGAAGCAATTTCGATGAAGAACAACATGGTTTCATTAGAAACCGATCTACAACTTCGAATCTTATACTCTCCCATGAATTTATATCTGAAGGCATGGACGCTGGTGGGCAAGTGGATGTTATATATACAGATTATTCCAAATGTTTTGACCGAATAAATCATACTGTGCTACTGGATAAATTATTGTCGACAGGTATTCATGGAGACCTTTACCGGTGGTTTTCGTCATATATTGAGAATCGCACACAGGCGGTAGTACTAAAAGGGTACGTATCTGGCTGGAATTATGTTCCTTCTGGTGTACCTCAAGGCTCAATCTTAGGACCTCTGTTATTTACATTGTTTATCTCTGACATACATAAGTGTTTCAAACATAGTTACATCCTACTTTATGCAGATGATATGAAGATACATAAACTTGTTAAAAATATATCAGATGCTGAGCAACTTCAAAACGATCTTACGAGGTTCGAAGAATATTGTGTACATAATAAACTCCAGCTAAACGTTGCTAAATGTTTCCAAATCACGTACTCCCGACAAAAAACTATTATTAATTTTGAATATAAATTAAACCATCAAATACTTAACAAAGTCACTACAATTAAGGATCTAGGAGTAAAAATGGACCATAAACTTTTGTTTGATCAACACATCGATTACATTGTTAATCGAGCATCAAAGGCG
Organism: Orthosia gracilis; assembly: GCA_947562075.1. NCBI lineage: Eukaryota > Metazoa > Arthropoda > Insecta > Lepidoptera > Noctuidae > Orthosia > Orthosia gracilis. Next base: position 15,114,350 of record OX387264.1, on the reverse strand, counting down.
TTAGGATTTATTATAAGAGTTTCAGCTGATTTTCGTTCCTTAAAAACTGTAAAAATTCTATATTGTGCTTTCGTACGTAGTCACTTGGAATACGCGTCACAAGTTTGGAACCCTCAGTACGAAATATGTAAGTCTCGTATTGAAACCGTACAAAAGAAATTCCTTAGATACTTAGACTACAAAGCACGGCAGTATTCAGATGATTACAACTAGTGATGTGCCACTGAGAACGTTCTCGTTGCCGGCAATATTGCCAGTGAGAATATTCTCAAGAAACTAGAACGCTCCCGGGAATATTCTCAACATTCTCAATAAAAAATTAGTTTGAAATTTGATGTTTTTGTACATTTATAGGTGATATTATGTACAGTGTTTCTAAGTTTTATTATCTGGGCGCTAGGACTAGTCCTTAGAAACAAGGCATGAAATGAGTAAGTGAGATATTGCTGTCCTGCTCACTCTTTTCTTGGCGAACGCGCGCCGCGGTTCGTGTTACTTCAGTATCAGTGTGATTCTGACTTTTAAAGGCTTAACACGTTGCGTTTTTCACAGTTGTTTTTGAATTTTAAAAATGAGTAAAAGAAGTCCGGTGTTCGATCATTTTACGCGTATAGAAGATAACGACCGTATCAAATTTAACTGTAATTATTGTAGTGAATTATATACTAATAAAAATGCTACTAGATTTGTTCGTCACCTCGTAAATAAGTGTAAAAAGTGCCCGGAGGCTGTGAAATGCAAGTTCGGTAAAAATAAAGAAAATGTTAATAATAATTCAATAAATACTACAAGCCATGATGAACCATCGACATCGTGTGAGAATGAGAATCGTGAGATGGTTACAGATTCTAGTTATGCTATCTTGAATCATGTAAGTACAATTTCTTTACATGTTTTGTTTTCTATATATTTTCTATGTACCTACTTTCTGTACATTTTTTTTTAAGTACAAAAAAAAGTACATATTTTTGAAATAGAAATCTTATAAAAACTATTTTCGACTTCTACGTGGATAAAGTCGCGGGAAAAAAGATTTAGATTAGTAATAAGTTTGTATTAGATAAGTTTATTTCTATAAATATAAACTAGGACCATTAATTCTTACTACTCACAATTTACAGAGATACTATTATTCAATTCTATTCTTATAAGAGTATTTTTGGCTTGCTAGGTAAATTATATCGTCGCTTCAGTTGTATTTAATTTAGTTCATATCTTAATTGTCTTAGTATTAATCCCACCTTAGATTTGCAAGCTAGGCGTGGGCAACAACGGTGATTTTTAGTTATAATTCACTAATATCTTTTGTTGTAGGATAAAATACATCGTCTTCTCTCAAGAGCTGTATATGTTACGGGACAACCGCTATCACTGTTTGACCATCAACTTTGGAAAGAGGGGCTCCATGCATTAAATCCCAACTACAAGCCACCAACGCGTAAAATGATGGCGACAACGCTCTTAGATGTAGAATACAATGATATTAGGAGACAAATCCTAGAAAAAATTGGCCAAGCAAAAGTATTACACTTAGCAGTGGACGGCTGGTCCAATGTACGAAATGATTCGATTCTTAATGTCATTATTTACACGCCGCAACCATTTTTTCATCAGTTTTTGGAGACGAAAACCCAAAGGCATACGGCAGAGTTCTTATGCGACAAAATATCAGAAATTATGGAGGAATTAGGGGTTGAAAAATTTGTGGCCATAGTTACGGACAATGCAGCAAACATGGTTAAATGTGGGCGGTTACTCAGTAATAAATACGATAATGTTGTGTGGATTGGTTGTGCAGCTCACACTCTACATTTACTCATTGGAGATATTTTGAAAAATGACAGAATAAAAGATATATTTTCTTTCATTGTTTCGATTGTGAAATCGGTCACGCAGTCACATCTCCTGAATGCAGAGTTCAAAAAAGTTGCGCAAGAAAACTCCGTGACAGTATCCCTCATCTTACCAGTCAAAACACGCTGGGGAAGTTACTTACACTGCATTGAAAACTTTAGAAAATCAAAATCATTACTACAAATATTGTCTATTAATGATAATAACAGGGAGATGTATAAATATAAAAATAAAATTTTGGATGAAGCTACATGGGTTGAAATAGAGCGGCATGCAAACATTTTTAAGCCAACAGTAAATTGGATAACGAAATTAGAAGGGGACGATGGAAAAATTCATTTAGTTCACCAAGCATTCACAGAAATCGAAGAAATGCTTCATTCCGAAAATGCAATCCAAATATTCGAAAACCATTTAGAACAAATATTGGCTAAGTTTACACAAAGAAAACAAAATGCATTAAAATCAGTTCATTTTGCGGCCGCTATTTTGGACCCTGGCAACCAAGGTATAGCTTTACCTGCTAATGCGAATCTCGAAGGATGCCAGGCAATAATGAATATTGCACAGTGTGGATACGGAACAAACGGACCAAGAATCCTTGAAGATTTAGCAAATTACAAAGGACGAACTGGCATTTACGATAAAAATTTTCTTTGGGAATCAGCATGCACGATTCAACCTTTGTCTTGGTGGAACGTATTTTTTCCCAATTCAGATTTGGGAAGAGCTGCTCTGAAAATTTTATCAATACCATCAACTTCGGCAACTGTGGAAAGAAGTTTCTCGACATTTTCTAATATACATACCCAGAAAAGAAACAAACTAAAGACTGATCGAGCTGGAAAACTATGTTACGTGGCTCATAATTGGAAGCTCATGAATAAAACTCTTAAGTCTTCAAATAAGACAGAAACACAGAGTCATCAATCATCTTCTACAATTCAATCGTCGGCTGCCTCGGCAAACCACGAAAATGACTCTGAAGATGAAGAATCTATGCTTGAATCCACGGAAACTTTTGATTTTGATGAGTTTCAGGATATTCAAGAAGAACCGTTACTTCTTGAAGATCACCTTGCGATAGACTAGTATTATTTTCTCGTACGAAAACAGTTTTATCATACTAATTTTATTTAATCAGATTCAAATCAGAATCAAAGTGTTATATCTCAAGATCGTGAAATATTGTTAATTTTAATATTCTTGATTTTTAAATGTTTAGTTCTGATTTGATATTTTCTAATTATAGTCTCGATTTAATTTTTAGACAATTGTTGATTTATTTTGAGTTATTAACCATTAATACGATTGTATTATCTTTTCAATTTTTTAATCATATTTCAATGCGTTCACTTATTAGTTATTTTAATAGTTAGCTATTATTAGTGAAGTTAATGTTTTCTTGTCTCATTAAACGGAGTTGATTGCGAAACATTGCTTCATTTTAACCATTCTATTTGTACCTAACAAAATATATTTAATGTCACGTAAGCGAACATTTTAACTGTCCATTATTTCCTTATGTGTAAAACAAAAGTGCTGTCATCATATATCATATCAATAAAAAATATTTCACGAAGAAAACAATAAAATTTATTAAAGGTGCAGTAGTGCTGAGAATATTGCCGAGAAAGTTCCCGAGAATATTCTCGAGAATACTTGCTAACACTGGGAATATAGTCTTTTACTGCAAATAGAGTGTATTTTTTATACACAATTATCTGTCGACTTCATTTGATACCATTTTACTTAAGAAAGGTTGGTTGTTTCCATTTGAAAAAAAAATATTCTCAGCCATTCTCACTTAGGAGAACGTTGCCGGGAACGCTGCCGGCAATATTCGCAGGTGGGAGAACGTTCTCGAGAACGGCACATCACTAATTACAACCACCGTTGTAAAAGATATCACTTTCTACCGTCACACTACAGGCGTGACATTAATGATATTTCATTTTTCGTTAATATAGCTAATGGGTCGATTGATTGCCCTGAACTATTATCTAAGCTACACTTACGTACTAACCTTCTAGGGCTCAGACGTAGACCGCTTATGCAGGTTGCTTCTGTTTCAACGAATTACAGAAAAAATACCTTTCTCTTGCGTGCAGCACATGCATTCAATAATATGCCAAAAGACTTAGATGTAGATCTTTTTTGTACAAAAACTAACACAGTAAAACGCTTACTAGCAAATAAATTCTTTATAGATGACTCCCGTATATGAATGTCGAACTTTTATAATGAAGATTTTTTAATCTGTATATGTCACTATATAAATTAGCTTTCTGGTTTTGTTTAGGAGTAATTATGACTGTTTCTAAAAATATTAGTACTATAATACAAACATTTAATACTAGTTATAAAAACAAATTACGCTTATCAATAAATATAGTGATTACTATTAAGCAGTATTATTTTTGATTCCACAAGGTGTCCGTTACTTGTCTCACTTTTTCAAAATCTGTCAAATACAGAATCTGTCATACGTAGAATCTGTCATATGTAGAATCTGGCATATGTAGAATCTGTCATACGTAGAATCTGTCATATGTAGAATCTGTCATATGTAGAATCTGTCAATAGTAGACTATGATGTCAAAAGTAGAATCTGTCAAATGTCGACTAAACGATGTGGAAGCCCCTGAAGAACCCGTATCAAAAAGAAATAAGTTTGATATTTGGGATGAATATGATACCACAGTTAAGACAGTGCGCCCTGAAGGTACACCTAGAACGCAGGCAGTGCTGGAAGTACAGAGATACTTAGAGTTACCTGTTACGGGAAGACAGCAAGATCCATTAGAATGGTGGAAGACCTTTAAGCATAGCTTTCCGAATTTAGCAGTTTTGGCCAGAAGTAAATTAAATTTTATGGCTACTTCTGTACCCTGTCAGAGGCTCTTTTCTAAAGCAGGAAGTATTATGAACGAGAGACGTACAAGGCTTGGCATTAGAAAAATGCAATAGCTTTTATTTTAAAATTCTAATTATAAAACCAAATAAAAATTTGAAAAAAAAGTATATAATAGTAAACATGTAAATAATGTATATATAAAATCAATGTAAATAGTTGATCAAAATATAAAACACGCCGCTTAATTTACAAAATTATGCGACAGTCCTAAGCCTGTGTAAAGTGTGAAGGATATTATGATCTAATTATTAGGATATAATAACACCGAGATGTACTTTTTTCTTTATTCTGCATTGCAGCTACAGGCGATAGTTTATATTGATAAAAGCGAATAAGCGAATTAATTATCAAATCGTGTAAGTCACATTACAAAACGTTCTAAATATCTATAACCTATCCGACGTGATCGACGTGACAAAGTCACGGTGATTTTTCACCGTGAAATTTTTATAACTGGAACAACAGTCACGGTGAATGAAATATAACGACTTTGCCCATGTCTACCACACTGAATTGCAGTGTAGCATCGATCCGTGTAGACAGCTAACCACACATAACCGGGACATTAAAATGTTTACACCGATGTCGACACAAAAAATTGCTTACCATGAGGACGCAATCTACACTAGTGTCGACATTTGTGATGAGTGTCAGTGTCGCCGTGTGTCCTCAGCATAAGTACACCAGGCATACAAGCAAAATTTAGCCACCAACCATGGACATATCCAGACTCCTAGCTGCTATTAGAAAATATTAAACTGATTGATCACCGCAGCGGCATGTATCACACCACTACATTTCCTCTTTCATAACGCTGTAGACCGCAGGTTGTGTGTTGCCTCTTGAAATGGAACCTGAGCTCCGCACTTGTCTTGTAGCACTACACGCAGCCAGTCACAAGGGGTCTTGTAGTATTCACAGCCATGTTGAAGGGCTCAGACGTCCGTGCTATTTGTTGCATATTGTGCGAATGGCTGAAAAAAATCATGTCTATGAGCAAGTTTTCCACAAGCGTAATGTTTTGTTGAATCATTTGTAGCTTAGGATGTTTGATCTTTTGCACTGTATTTGCACAAGTCGTCTTAATCTCTTGCGAATTCCACTGACAGTATGAAACTGGCTGAGTTTAATTTAGCATCATAACGAAAATAGAAATTTATTTTAAAATTTTAGCCAATTTTTACCAAGAAAAACAAATTGTGGCTTAACTTCACAAGGCATAGGTAGGAACTTATTATTATCAGAATAGTTAAGTTTATACTTCCCTGAACATCACCACCAAAGTTGCGTTACCGCAGTATCTAGTCAGGATTGGGCATCGATGTCATCCTTAACATTACCTGCAACCCGACTTCGCACATTGTCTAGTATAGGCCACACTATACGGTTGAATTCGGGCGACATGATATTTCCATCTCCAGAAGCCGGCGAATTCCGAAACATATCCATTAGGTAGGTAGGTAGGTACTTCCATGCTATTTTGTTGCGCACTAAAGAGAGCCGCCAGCCATTACTCGTCTCATTTGGTCCATCATCACCTTGTACTTGCATTGTTCGACACACTTCTGATGTCGGAAACAGGAGGGCTACCTTCAGTATACCCTCGGTCTTGTGGGCGTAATATGCATGCACAAAGCGATGACTTATGCCGTTTCAGAGATAAGTCCTCGTTCCAATTATCAAGCAGTGGATTCGGTCACCAATCGTTTCGCCTTCTCTCCACAAAAACACACTTTTTCCAGTTTATACACGCCACTTTAGGCTACTTCTCAACTCTTTTTTCTCACAACTCTTTTCAACTCCGAAATGCGCGTCCGCGCGCTTCTTTTCTATCTCCGCTAAACAGGCGAGAGATTCCACTCAGGGCGCCAGTTTAGACGCCCCCGCTTTTTCATTGGTTCAAAAACTCATTCCGACAAAGTATCGCTTATAACATTCAATCGAAATCAAGGATTTTGACATAAAGAAAATAAAGTGTTGTCAATCGAATAAAATCGAATTGAGATTGAATCAGAAGCTAAATGTTGCCAATTAAACAAAACTGAATTAATAAGTTTACAATCGATATTTCTTTGTTCTTGATTATTAATCAAATACCTTCCTCCGATATACAATGTGTCAAAGGGATAAGTGACCGCCCGGCGTTTTTTGAATATTTGTACAAAATTATTAATAATTACATTTATATTTGTACAAAATTATTAATAATTACATTTATATTTGTGACTTAGCGGCTTTAGTTTTTTTTTATGTTTTTTTTTCTTTTTTTTGTAAAGACGCGTGACGTGCTGCAGTTTTTTTACGATATTTCCTAAGGTTGTTCATCTTTTTCCATTATTATTTTTTACTGACTAGCCGACATCATAGTTTATCAATTAAAATCATTAAACATAACTAAAATGTAGTAAAACATTTATTAAATAAAAAACAAAATTAAAATTCGATGAAAAAAACCTCTTCTTTTCAGTTTTTCAAAATAAATCTAAAAAATGCCCCCTTAATAGCACATTTTTTTAATTTATTAATTAACTACATGATATTTCCTACAATAGCTCAGAACAATGTTTGTTACTATTTCAAACATGCACCAAACTACAAACTCTTGAATCAGACCTTTACTCTTTACTTAAAAAAATGACGCAGGTAAAAAAAACCGGTCTTTATTGTGTAGCACGCCGAGTGCACGTCCCTTTTTAATTCCGGCTTTGGTTTGTTTTGTTTAGTCGATCGTTCACTGTGCTCGTGACGCTACGTATTTCGTGATCTCTCAAGTTTTAAAGCATTGTGAGAAGTTTTGTGGCTTTGGCTTAAAAATGTCTAGACTTTCTAATTTGGAACCTTCTCATATTGCTGACAAGCATTTTGTGTATGGATTTTGTAATGGGTCCGCGAGAGCTGCCGTAGTGGAATACAGACGACGATATCCTAATAGGGTTGTCCTTGGATATCGCTCATTTATTGCCGTACATCGCCAAATCACCGAACTAGGTTTACCTACAAGACGACGAGAACCTGTACAACCTGCTCCAGCTATTCCTCAGGACATCGATGAAGAAATACTACGTTTAGTGTCAGCTGACCCAACGTTAAGCAATCAGGCTGGGTATATCAAAAATGAGAGTCTGGCGTGTGTTGAAAAAAGAAGGTCTCCACCCTTGTCACTATCGACGCGCTCAAAATTTGAGAGATGAAGACAGTGTGCCTAGGTTGGTGTTTTGTACGTGGATATTACGACAACACAGACTTTATCCAAACTTCTTAAAAGAGATTTTATGGACTGACGAAGCAACGTTTACTAGAGCTGGAATAACTAATCATCGCAACTTGCACATTTGGGCTGCCGAAAATCCGTACGCTGTTCGAGAAACAACATTTCAACACGAATTTTCAATTAACATGTGGGCCGGAATTATTGACGATTTAATTATTGGACCTTTCGAATTGCCAAATCGGCTTACACAGGACGTAATGCTAAATTTTTTGCGCAACGATTTGTCTCTATTGTTGGAAGACGTCCCTTTGTTAACAAGGCGAAACATGTACTTCCAGTTAGATGGAGCCCCGGCACACTACGCGCTATCTGTTTGACAGTACCTAAACGAAAACTACCGAAGGTGGATCGGCAGGGGTTGTCCAGTGGCATGGCCCCCAAGATCTCCAGACTTAACGCCACTGGATTATTATTACTGGGGCTACATGAAACAAAAAGTTTACACTGTGCCGATAACTTCAAGAGAGATTAAAAGAAAGGATCAATGCAGCTGCGGCAGAGATTTCAGAAAACCATTCCGAAATAAGAAGGACGACGCAGAGGACGTCATTTAGAGCTCTGGCGTGCATTACTGCTAATGGCAGTCATTTCGAAAACGTAATTAATTAATCATGTGTTTCTTTTTAATAAATAATAATTTGATTACAACTTTGTTTTTTTTTATTACATCTAATAAAAAAGTATCTAATGGATATTAAGACTTCTAACAGTGTCAATAGCGGCTTTAGTTAGCTTTGAAGACTTTGCTCTTTTTACTGAGTATGGGAGTCAAATTTCAACTGACTGTACTTTGCTTTTGTTTGAAATTAGTAGCAAACATTGTTCTGAGCTATTGTAGGAAATATCATGTAGTTAATTAATAAATTTAAAAAATGTGATATTAAGGGGGCATTTTTTAGATTTATTTTGAAAAAACTGAAAAGAAGAGTTTGTTTTTCTTCGAATTTTGATTTAGTTTTTTATTTAATAAATGTTTTACTACATTTTAGTTATGTTTAATGATTTTAATTGATAAACTATGATGTCGGCTAGTCAGTAAAAAAAAAATGGAAAAAGATGAACAACCTTAGGAAATATCGTAAAAAAACTGCAGCACGTCACGCGTCTTTACAAAAAAAAAAGAAAAAAAATCATAAAAAAAAACTAAAGCCGCTAAGTCACAAATATAAATGTAATTATTAATAATTTTGTACAAAAATTCAAAAAACGCCGGGCGGTCACTTATCCCTGGGACACATTTAGGGTTGCCAACCGTACTATAATATATAGTATTGTACTATATTTCGGGTCTGCGTACTATATACTGTTGAAAAAATATATAGTACGTAAAAATACTATATTTTCAACACCGACAAACAAATCTAACAATCAAATCCTTCATTTAAAAAAAATAAGAACGCACCTTTAAAGTAGGTACCCGATAGGCGATAACATGTATCCGAACGCTTGCGTAACGAACTTGTCAATGTCAAATTGACGTCAATTTTGACGTCGGCAAACGAGATTTTGGTCTGCTTTATTTATTTATCGGCAGAATTGTTTTCAATAAGACGTTGTTATTTCATTTAGAAAGTGGAAATCCTAAATAAATTAGGTATGGAAAGTGGTAGTGACAACGAAAGTGCGTCAAATTCTAGTGCGCCGCTAACGCCGATTAAAAAACGAAAAATAACAAAAAGACAAACAAAATCATTTATGTCGATTCTAAAACCGCTTTGAACATAAAATTAGGACGCACTAAAATGGAAGCACTGGTTAATGAGGTTTTGGGACCTTATGCATTACAAACTTTACTGAATGACTTAAATGCTCCTCATTTATATTTTTGTTTGCAAACTGATGCAAGTAATAGAAAAATATTAAATTATTTCCTTTAGTTGTACAATATTTTGATATTGAGAATGGGATACAAAACAAGTTATTAGACTTTTACGAAAATTGTGATGAATCTGCAAACGGTAAGTTTGATGCTATAAACAGTTCACTATCCCACCACAACCTTTCCTTTGATAGAGTGTCTGGTCTGAGTGCGGATAATACCAATGCGAATTTTGGTATTCACCATTCTCTTTATAAAAATATTGAACGAGTAGTTCCTGATTTGGTTAAGGGTAATTGTCATGCACACATAGTTCACAACACAGTGAAGCATGCAATGAATTTTTTAAGCATTGATGTTGAAAATATTATTTTAAAAATCTACAGCCATTTCTCCGTTTCTGCAGTCCGTAGAGAAGAGCTTAAGAAATTTGTTGCTGCTGTTGAAGGTGAATGGCATGAGCTGAAACGACATGTTGGTACTAGGTGGCTTTCATTGCTTCCTTGCGTGGACAACATACTTTTGAATTGGAAGGCTTTGAGTGATTATTTTTTATGCTTAGGTGAGGAATGTCCTACACATATTCAAAATATTTTGATGATGAACGATAGTAATGGAAACAGTAAAGTTCTAATCTTTTTGCATTTCGCGAGTCATTTTTTACATAACTTTCATAAAGCTGTTAAACAACTTGAAGGCAATAACATCACAGTCATAGATGTGTATAATATTATGTCAATTTTAAAATCGGCGCTAGAACAACGTAAAAAAGATATTTTTTTTGGTTACGAAACCAAAAAAATGTTGCAATCATTAGAAGCAAAATCCCCCACAGAAAGTTATGCAATTCAAAAGAATTTTTTGTTATTTATTGATAAATGTTTAGACTATCTTAATAAATGGTTTGATTTTGGTGAAAGCAATTGGTTATGTAAAATCCAAAAATTAAATTTAAAAAAGGAGGTTTCATTTAATGACTGTGAGACAATATTAGAAGTTCTAAATTTACAAGAAAAATTATGTATCAAAATGGACGACCTATACTCTGAAATAACGATATTGAATGAAATCTTTGCTAAAGTAAAAGACTGTAGTGACTTTACTGGCAAAACTACAGGCCAAAAATGGCAGCATATTTTTAAAAGTACTGAAAATGACTTACCAAATTTATTTAGGGTATAATTTAGACGGTCATCAAAAATATTTTTAAGACTCTAAGCTTAGGCACCAAATAAAATAATTGGTTCCCAAAATGGATCAACGGTCACCAAATTCTATCCAACTCAAAGATTAATATACCGGTTGTATTCGTGTTTTTAACGAATTAGTCCAAGAGCGAGCGAAGCGAGCTCAGGAGCTTAGGGCACCCCGACACGGACAGGTTAGGTTCGAACGAGATGACGGGAGCTGAAGTGAGCGAGCAAAGCGAGCGAACTCGGCTCCCGTCATCTCGTTCGTGTTAGGTTACTTTAGACCCTGCGGACGGAAATAGGAGCCCCGCGCAGCGGGGCTCCGTCGACTTTAAAGGCGTCCATATATTTTTTTGGCAGTCAATAATACGAAAAAATGGATTTATTTCATAATATTTTAGGAAACGTTATTTGGTGACCATTTATCCATTTTGGTAACCGTTTAGAATTTTTTTGGTAGTAAAATAGGTACTTTTTTGGGGGGTGTTTAAACACAAGCCATTTATTTAAAGTAATTTCATTCCTGCTCTCTATTCCCGCCACTTCGGCATTCACAGAAAGGATATTTTCGGTTATGAATTCGAAGTGGCGAGAAGAAAGAAACAGAAGTAGTATATCATTAATAAAAAATGAGCTTTTGATTTATATTAATTTAAAAATTGAATGTGACAAAGCATATGACACTTTTATTTTAAACAAAAAACTGTTACACAGTGCAAGAAGTGCAAAAAAATATAGTTTTTATAAAAATAAATAACTAACAAATATATATTTGTCTCTTTTTTGTTTTTCCCATAAAATACTATATTTCTTTTAAATGTACTATATTTTTTTATACCTTATTTTGGAAAATACTATATTTCGCTGATGAAATGTTGGCAACTCTAGACACATTGTATATTATCTAACAATGAGTGAATTCGTTTGTGTTCGACGCGATCTTTTTGATCAAATAATAAGAGGGAAAAATACTTCAGAACTCAGACAATATTTGTTGGACAACTTTCAACTATCGGAAACTGACGTTAATACTGTAATCTAACATCAAGTTGCAACCAGAAATGGACGAAAGCTCAAAGAAAGCCAGACAGGTTCGAGAGTCTATACTCAAATTGGTTAAATGGTGAGTTTAAAGTACCATTGAATTCTTACAGTACCTCAACATCTGAAAATTCTGGCTTGAATACTTCTGGTGATCGTGGTAGACCAACAAAACCATATGAAGAGTGTTCGGAAAACACAAAGAAAAGAAAAAATATGGAACTGGTCCAGGAGTATGGAATGGGACATGTCCGTAACGCCTATGTGCAAGGTTTACGATCCATGGGTGAAAATGACGAAGCATCAATTGTGACTATTATCAGAAATAAAGAAAAAGAAGAGAAAAAAGTAATTCTACAAAACATACTTAATCCAGATAATGCACTTTCCTTTACAAAAGAGGAGGCATTGAGTATGTGTATTGAAACAGATCTAACCAAAGCCCAATATGCGTACCGTAGAATGGAGTTACTTTAAATCGCGGGGCGACATTGATCGAAACTTCTTTTTAGAAACTTAAGTGCAAATATTGGGAAAACGGAACGCACTAGCCCACTTTTTTTTTTCGCGTTGGCAACACTGATCGTCAGCCATCTTTCCCTTAGAAGCATAGGCAAGTGCGGTGGCTCGTTTTTTATAAAACAATTAAAAAGGTGAGTAACTACATATTAATATCTTTTTTTAGCCTGCAAAACTTTGTCCGTAACTAATTCGCTTTGTGTATAGGCATAATGCAATTTATATTCGGTTAGTTTAACTTTAATTTGTGAACTATAAAAAAATATTGTGATGGCAATAACACAAGCAAAATTTATTGCCAAAAAGAGCTGGGTGAGATTGATCGGTGATCAAAGTAACCCTACGTTTTAAAGTAAGGGTGTGGTTAACTACTTTTATCCAATTTTTATGATTCTTTATATATTATTATTAATCTATTGCTTCAGAAACATCATGCCGCGAGATTACAAAAAAAAACCCGGAAGGAGAAGATACATAAACTACAGTGACGAATTATTAAATGAAGCTTTGTCAAGAGTAGTGACAGGAGCTATGTCTTTACGGGCTGCATCCAGAGAATATGATATTCCCTTTGGAACTCTGTACAATAAATATAAAGGAAACTTTACTAGAACTCCAGGTGCACAACCTATTTTAGCCATACCGAAGAAAAATCTCTGTTGAAGGCAGCAGCAAAATGTTCTGACTGGGGTTATCCTTTAACCGCACTTGATTTGAGGTTTTTAGCAAAAGCTTATTTAGACAGACAAGGCCGACATGTTGCTAGATTCCAAAATAATCTCCCAGGCCCCGATTGGGCATAATCTATATTAAAAAGGCACAAGGACGAATATTCGACAAGAGTCGCCGCAAAAATAAAAAGATCCAGGGCTGGTGTTTCAAGAGAAAGTTTTAATGTATTTTTTGATAATTTAGAGCCACTTATCAAAGATCTTACGGGATCTAATATTTTTAATTACGACGAATCAAATTTGAGCGACGACCAAGGAAAAAAACAAGCGGGGTGTTAAATACCCTGAGCGAGTGACTAATTTTTCCAAAAGTGCTACGTCCATTATGATTTGCGGATCAGCAGATGGTGTGATGTTGCCACCATATGTTATTTACAAGAGCCAACACTTATATGATACATGGAAAGAAGGAGCGCCATCTGGACCGCCTTGCTGTGATAAACGTTGTTGTGCGGGAGGAACAAGATTTAATAGAACCAGCAGTGGGTGGTTTGACTCTGAGACATTTCGAGATTGGTTTATTAAATGCTTTCTACCTCATGCTAAAAATTTACCAGGGCGCAAGGTAATGATTGGCGACAATTTATCGTCCCATTTAGACACAGATGTTGTCAGACTTTGTGCAGAAAATGAAATTGATTTCGTCTGCTTGGTGCCACATTCCACCCACTTGTGTCAACCATTGGACGTAGCATTCTTCCGCCCTATGAAGGCTGCCTGGCGTGCAATCCTAGCAGAGTGGAAAGCTCAAAATATGCGAATCACAAGTGTCCCTAAGGACACTTTCCCCCGACTGCTTACTAATGCTCTGCTTAAAATGAACTCAGCACAAGCAAAGCCAAATACACCATTTTGCACTGAGTCTTCAGGAATAAAACGTAATCTGAGAAGTGGTTTCAAAGCCACTGGCATTTTTCCATTTAACAAAGAGCAAGTCTTGAAACGATTGCCAGATAACAATGCACTTGAAAACTCAGATGCGCCGGTAGAGTCTGTTTTAACTGATTATTTACGCACACAAAGATTTGGTGATTCTTCTTCATCAGTTGTACGCAGAAGAACGCGCTTAAACTTAGCTCCAGGTGCTAGCGCTTCTACAACAATTCCTGAAGCAAATGAAGAATTACCTGGCCCTTCATCTCCTGAAGCTAATGAAGAATTACCTGGCCCTTCGTCTTCTGAAGCAAATGAAGAATTACCTGGCCCTTCGTCTACATCAGCTGATTTTGAAAGAAACGAAAATGAAATTTGTGTTGGCAGATACGTACTTGCAAATTTTTTTACTCCTCGTGGGAAAAAAACATTTAAATATGTTTGTCGGATTATTGATACATCGCCGCACATTGTGGTAATAGGATATAAGTCATTAGAAAAAAATAAAAAACTTTTCTACAAAAATTACAACCGACTTCCAAACAAAAACACTACAAAGTAAAAAATAACTTCAATTTCGGAAGTCGGTGTTTCTGTTTTCGTTTCTTCGTTTTTTGACACCGACTTCCGAAATTGAAGTTATTTTTTACTTTGTAGTGTTTTTGTTTGGAAGTCGGTTGTAATTTTTGTAGAAAAGTTTTTTATTTTCCACTTTTTAGTTGTGGTACATAATAGACCAGTTCTATAGGCTAGGTACCTACGCGTATAGTGCCCAAAGTGAAGCTAGAATAGATTAAACCAAGACATGAAACTTATACAAAATAGGTGCAATGAAAGTATACCAGGGTGAACTGTTCACACCTGCGTACCCCTTTAGAGCGTACCAGTGTGATGTTATGTTATGAAATGGTGTAAACAATAAACAGACATGCGATTAGATCTATCCCGAGTGATTTGCCGTCATTTATTGAAGAGTTCTGATGTATTTCTCCGAAGTTCTTCATCAGATAATGATGAAAATTAAATGGGACCACACGACAAGCACCAGCTTTCAATTAAAAAAAGAATCATCAAAATCGGTTCACCCAATGAAAAGTTCTGAGGTAACAAACATAAAAAAAAAAAAAATACAGTCGAATTGAGAACCTCCTCCTTTTTGCGAAGTCGGTTAAAAAGGTGTTTGAATTAGTTAGAAGTGACATTTCGGATATAGAAAAATGTGATATAATTTCATTTCTTCCAGAACCAAAGTCTTTAAATGAGGAAGAGCCAATTTCTAAAGTAGAATTCCCGTTTGATGTAGACATTCTAGAGTTAAAGTGATGATATCATATTGGTTATTGTTTTTTATAAATTTATCATGTTCAACGTTTAATAGTTCCTTTAATTTGTTACTCAGAGGTTATATATTTTTTTTAGATAAGTTTCATAATAAGCGCCAATCAGGTGTCGAAATACTGTCCAATTAATAGGGAATTTTGATTGTTGTTTAGTCAGTAGACATTGTACTTAATAATTTAATTTAAAAATAAGAAAAGAACTTATTAGAATACAATTTTCTGTGATTTGATAGATAAACTATTGCTTTTTTCTAAGTAAAAACAAATTATGTTTCTAAGTCGTAAAATAAAGACTGATTAGAGTAAAATCTGTTTTATTTATATGATCAAAGTTACCCTAAAGCATTAAAATGCTTATAAAATGAAAAATTACCGGTCGATTTTTTGATATTTTTGTTCCGCTGTATTGTTTTGGGTCTACTTTCGAATTCCATAGTAAAAACATGGGTGATCAAAGTATCCCCACTCACGGTTTAACTTTGATCACTTACTTTTTATTTTTTTTTCTTAAATTATTAAAATTTAGCATTTTAAAATTAGCTCATTCAAATCTACACAAAAAACCGATTATTATACTTTTAAATAATAATAAACTCGCTAAAAATGAGAATGCTACAGTCTTAAAAAGTTAAAAATTGATCAAAGTATCCCCATTTTACGGTACCTAAGAAAAAGGCTTGTTGATAAGAATTTAAGTGCTGTATTGCCTTCGTATCAAATACTAAGTGAAGCAAAAAAGGCTTGCTATCCGCCAGCATCCAGCATAACGGTGACAAATATAAGCGCTAAAATCAATCTGCAAGATCTCTTAGACCATACAGTCTGCCGTATTATAAAGATAAAGTCAGGATCGACAAATCGCAATCGTCTTAAGCTGTTCACTAAATGGGAATGTGATGGATCCTCTGGGCAAAGTGAATATAAACAAACTCTACCGGAAGAAAACGAACAAATATCGGATGCTAATTTGTTTATAGTGTCCCTTGTACCATTGCGACTAGTAGACGAAGAAACTTCTGCAGTTGTATGGCAGAATCCCACTTGCTCATCTGTTAGATATTGCAGACCAATTTCATTAGAATTTGCAAAAGAAACACCCGAAAAAACTACAGCGGTTGTCAGTGAAATTGAAGCCAAAATTAATCAATTGATTCCAACTCTTGTGGCAATAGACAAAGTCATCGAAATTAAACATGAACTTTTTATGACAATGATTGATGGGAAAGTTGCTCAAGTGTTAAGGTGCGTATCGACTTCGCGCTCCGAGAGATCGAACATTGGCGCGCGCTCCAGCCGCGCGAAATGGATACCAGTTTGGAACGCGCGCCAAGGTGTTCGTTGGAGCGCCCGAACGCGGAGCGGTCCGTTCCGTCGGGTGTCGGTTTTTTACCACGCATCAGACGTGGCGCGCGCGCCAATTGAGAAGGGTCGTCGTATTTTTTTGTGTTTGTTGCGCTCCGAATAATAATTATGGATAACCAAAGTTGCCGTAAATTAATTCAGATATATGGTACGAAAGATCTTTTGTGGAGCAGCAAAAGTTCTTCGTATCGTAATAAATCGCTTAGAGAAGATGCTTGGAGAGAAATAAGTAGTGAAATGGGAGTCCCTGTGCCGGAGTTAAAGAAAAAAATTACTGTGCTCCTATCATCATACAGAAGAGAAAAATGGAGAATATCTAAAAGCCAAATCACTGGCTCTGGTAATTATTATACAGATTTTTTATTATTTTTAGTTTAATATAAAAAATAACATGTATTTGCATGTTTACGGAGAAATTAAATAAGAATTAGTCGCACTAAAACTTGAGAACGGCTGGACCGATTTAGCTGATTTTGGTTTTGAAATATTTGTAGGCAGGTTAGAAGACATAAATAAAAATTCACATAGAGGAAAAGGTGGTAATGTGGCCCCTACAGATATCTTGGCCCCCTTAAATATTTTTAACTTAGAATAACGCCATCTAGTATATTGTGCGTGAAATACGTAGCTCTTTTGACAGCTATCGAATATAACCAACAAAATCCATGAGATGGTGTTACGTGCGTTTGTTATTTAAACAAGTCGCTACACGCACCGGTCAAACTTTTGAAACCGCTCTGCATTTTATTATTTTTTTCTGGAAAAACTAAGTTTTACGTCTGGTGATTTGAACATTGTGTTTGATAAACGTTTTTCTACTGGATTTTAAAGGTAATTATACAAAAACTTTAGATAAATATATGTATTTTCGCATGTTTACAAATTCTTTAATAGTTGTAATTTGACCCCCTCACAGTGTTCCTTTATGATCCCCGGGGGCCATATAAAATGTTTGATTGATGTATCAGACTTGCATTTTTTAAATTTTGTTTTTAGATGCCTCGAGTCAGCCTGCTCTCTCCATCTTCGAAAAAAAGGAAAACGTGGGATCCTGATCAAATGAAGAAGGCAATCGAAGCTGTAAGGGCAAAGGTCATGAGCTATAAAAAGGCTGTAAAAACGTTTTCTGTACCAAGATCCACATTGAAACGATTGGTGAAGGACTCTCAAGAATCTTTAGAGTTACTGGTGCATAAACCGCTTGGTAGAAAACCCGTGCTTCCACTTCACCTGGAAAAGAGGTTAGTGGAGTATCTTTTGTATATGGAATCTATATACTACGGACTTACTAGAATGGATGTTAGAAAAATGGCCTATCAGTTGGCTGTCAAAAATAAGATCGCAAATCAATTTAAAAATGAAGTAGCAGGACGTGCTTGGATGGACCATTTTCTGAAGCGACACAAAGACAGCTTGTCCCTACGCAGACCTATGGGGACTTCGTATGCTCGCGCTCAAGGCTTTAACCGTGAAGCAGTTAAAGAATTTTTTGACATCTTAGAAGCTGAGATGAGCAAAATAAACTATCCTGCCGACAGGATTTTCAATGTCGATGAGACGGGGCTTACAGTTGTGCAGTCAAAAATACCACAGGTGGTGGGGAAAAAAGGGAAGAAGCAGATAGGAGCTTTGACTGCTGCAGAACGAGGTTCCCAATGTACTTTGGTTTGTTGCATGAGCGCATCAGGTATCTTTGTACCGCCTATGATGATTTTCCCTAGAAAAACCTTACCGATCTTTTGATGAAAGGTGCGCCACCCGGAGCCATAGGAAGAGTTCATCCATCTGGTTGGATTCAATCAAATTTGTTTTCCGAATGGTTCAGGCATTTTATTGAAAAAACAAATCCAACAGAGGCCTCTCCAGTGTTGCTCATCTTTGATGGACACTACAGTCACACTCGTAATTTAGAGGTAATAGAGCTGGCCCGTGAAAATCATGTCACTATCATCAGTCTACCACCTCACACGACCCATAAACTCCAGCCATTAGACAAGACGTTCATGGGTGCACTTAAGAGTCATTACAGTGAGGAGATTCGCAAGTTTCTTATTCATTCTGAACGAATGCTTAAGAGCATTCACTCCCCTTACGCGCTATTTCGCTCAAAAACCATGATTTTCAAACCCGTTTATACGCATTACAGACACAGACACAGACATGTGAATTACTAATAACATTAGGAAATATTCTAGTCTAAATAGTTACACAAGATTTTATTTAAATTAAATGCACGTTTAATAACAATATTCAAATTTGTAAACAGAGATTTCCCGATTCTACACACAGAGTGAATTTCAAAGCTAAAGAACGTCTAAAATTCTAGCATAATTAATAAACAAAAAATATACGCCTATAGCTACGATCCTGAACAAAATAGTTATAGAAAAAGATTCATTGATTTAGTTTATTAACTTAGTAAATTAAAATCAAAACGATGTCAAATTATTAAGAAATTATGGGTACATAAAATTACCATTTGCACTGATTTAACTTCCTTTTATAAATAAAATAATATTTTATTCTGATAGAAGAACATTTTCTTTAAACTTTTCTATTTAAAATTTGAATTTAAATAGCTTAATCATTTATTAATAAATATTTTAAAAATAGGATAAATATCGGCGCGCGAGCGTTGACAAATTCAGACGCCTGCGAGGCCTTCTAGAGAGAGGACACGTCGCTCTGCGCTCGCGCGACCTTGAGTGTGCATACGACGATAAATGGCGATTATTGTGCGGGCTTTCCAATTTTGATACTTTGGTAAGTATATTTTTTTGTTGAGTGACAAAATATTAAGAGTAACAGGAAATTATGTTTTAGTCACAATGGGAAATAAAACCAAGCTATTTAAAGGAAAAAGAAGTAAAAGAAAAATGCCAGAAAATTGTTCTAAGGCTCGTGCTCCTAAAAGGTATTTATGCTATACTAATAATGGGTACTTTATGTACTTTAGTTTTCTTTATTCTATTAAACTTTGCTATGGATTTTGCATGTTTAAGAACAGTGTAACAGTGTTGCATGAATATTTAATATATAACATTTAAAAATAAGTTACTTATATTAACAATTTCTAAAACACTGCCTGTTTATTTTATTCACTCACTTATAAATCTGTATGCTTGCTTTCAAATAACAAGGTTTGTGTGCTTACTGGTGTATGGTGTAACTTCCAGGCAATGTACAGAAAATTCAAATGATGAGTTTTTGACGGAAAGCTTTGAGGCTGAAATTCCGCAAGAAGCGAGCAAAGTTTTTGAAAATGCACAGAAAACTCAATGTACAGAAAACTCAAATGATGAGTTGTGGACGGAAAGCTTTGAGGCTGAAATTCCGCAAGAAGCGAGCAAAGTTTTTGAAAATGCACAGAAAACTCAATGTACAGAAAACACAAATGATGAGTTGTGGACGGAAAGCTTTGAGGCTGAAATTCCGCAAGAAGCGAGCAAAGTTTTTGAAGGTCGGAGAATTATCGATTTCCAATATTTTTTAGATCAAATCAAAACACTGTCTAACCATAATAAAGCAATGGGATGTACCATTGATAATTTACAGCCGCTAAAAGAACACAAAATCGGTTTGGAGTCAACATTTTTGATGAAATGTAATATGTGTAACCTGGAGTTAAAACTATCAACATCAAATAATTGTACATCTAATATGGATGTAAATCGAGGCTCGGTCACCGGAGCTATAATGACAGGGATAGGAAATTCAAACCTAAATGAAATTTTGGCATCTATTGATTTGCCAATACTTTCACAAAACCTGTACGCAAAATGTCATGATGAATTAGCAACATGGTGGAAATCAGCAGCAGAAGACAGTATGCAAGAGGCTGCTAAGGAAGAAGCTGCTGAAGCTATTAAGTGCGGCGACATGAAAGATGGAATTCCCATCCTCACTGTCATAGCTGACTGCTGTTGGTCCAAAAGATCATATAAAACTAATTATTCTGCTTCGTCAGGCGTTGCTGCTATTATTGGATACAAGACCGGTAAAGTATTATACATGGATGTAAAAAATAAATACTGCGTAATATGTGCCCGAGCAGCAATCAAAAGTGAGCCACCTGCTAACCATGAATGTTTTAAAAATCATATCGGATCTTCCTCAAGTATGGAGCAATCCGTTATTGTCGAGGGTTTTAAGACCTCTGTTGCTAGGCAAAACGTCATATACGGCACACTGATAGCAGACGGCGACGCAAGTACATTCAAAAAAATCCTAGAATGTAGGCCTTATTCAAATTTTCAAGTACAAAAGATCGAATGTACAAATCACCTACTGCGGAATTACTGTGGAAAAATACTAAATGTTAGCAAAGACACATCCATCCCTTTAACTGAAAGAAGATTGCTAACAGCAGACCGCCAAAAAAGACTTCGCACAGCCGTAAAATATGCAATAAGATTTCGAAAAGCACAGAATGTGACTCTTTCTGAACAAATTATAAATTTAAAAAAAGATATCTTGAACAGTCCAATGCATATTTTTGGCAACCACAATGCATGTGAAAATTATTACTGTATAGAAACCCGAAAAGCTGAAGAGAATGTGGTTCCAAAAGTTAGGACTTTATTAAAAAAAATATTAGGACATACGGCCCAGTTAGCTTTTCATTCGAAAAGTTTACTCTACAATGTTACTAACAACAGAGCTGAGCAGTTTAACAGCATTGTGGCTAAATTAGTCGGTGGCAAGCGCGTAAATTTTTCACTAAAAAATTCTTATGCAGCTCGATGTCATGCCGCAGTTGTATCTTTTAATTCCGCAAGACCACAGTACACACTTTACAAATCCAAATTCCTCAGGAGTCCAGGTAGATTTTTTTTTATGCGGTACGTTATTTCATACAATCAAAATCAATCGCAATGAAAAAAGTTTAACTAACCTTTTAGATTTATGCATTGTATGTACGTACGATCGGAGACTCTATAGAAGTTGTGAACGATTACGTCTACCTCGGACAGACAATCCAGTTGGGTAGATCTAATTTCGAGAAAGAGGTCAACCGTCGAATCCGACTCGGTTGGGCAGCGTTCGGCAAGCTGCGCGGTATCTTCTCGTCCAATATACCACAGTGTCTCAAGACGAAAGTCTATGACCAGTGCGTGTTGCCAGTGATGACATATGGTGCCGAAACGTCTTCGCTCACAATAGGCCTCATCAGAAGGCTTAAAGTCACCCAAAGGGCAATGGAAAGGGCTATGCTCGGAGTTTCCTTGCGTGATCGAATCAGAAATGAAGATATCCGCATGAGAACAAAGGTTGCCGACATAGCACGAAGAATCGCCAAACTTAAGTGGCAATGGGCAGGGCATATTGCTCGCAGAACGGATGGCCATTGGGGCCGAAAGGTTCTGGAGTGGCGACCGCGTACCGGAAGACGCAGCGTCGGAAGGCCTCCTACAAAGTGGACCGATGACCTGGTGAAGGTTGCCGGCATCCGATGGAAGCAGGACGCACAGGATCGATCATTGTGGCGACACTTGGGGGAGGCCTATGTCCAACAGTGGACGTCTATCGGCTGAAATGATGTACGTTTACATATAATGCATAGGTCTTTGTAAAAGTTCTGAATTATATTAATGTTATTGGACATACGCAATATACTGCATAATGCATACAAAATCTCAATAAAAATAATACAATCAATAGTTCGGGTTTCGGTAAAGGACTTAAAAGATTGTATAAAATGACGCTCTTACTATAAATATTGTATTTGAATGATCAACGCTTTTTGGCAGGAACTTCATTGAAACGAATCGAAACAGCTCGATTAAAAAGAAAAGCAGCAGAAAAATCTTGCCCTCGTCCTAAGAGGAGACTAAATTTGGAACAAGAAAAAAAGGATTACGGTGAAGAATGTCAACGACCAGACATGCCTGAGGACGATTATGAAGTTGCAAAAAATATGTTCCTGCTAAATCTTCAGGAGCAGGTAACTTGTTCTTATTTGACTAAACACAGTGGACACATTTGCATTTGCAAAACAAAATAATAATCAAATACTTTGTGTTTAAGGTCAACAATAGAGAAGAAGTTGAAAGAGACACAGTATTGCAGGCAGAAAGCGCACTTTGGCTTGAATTGCGAAGATGTCTCGTAACAGCATCAACTTTTGGAAAAGTGTGCAAAAGAAGACCTAACATAAGCTCAGCACCATTAGTCAAAAGCCATTTGTACTCATATTCACTACAAAATGTAAAAAGCATACAACATGGCAGTTCCAATGAAGCAATCGCAATCCGGCAACTGGAAGAGCAATTAAATATAAGCATTAACAAATGTGGCCTCTTCGTTGACCAAGAGTTATTTTTTCTGGGCGCTTCACCTGATGGCATTTTTGAAGAAGGGATAGTAGAAGTGAAATGTCCTATTTCTGCATTCGGATTAAGTGCTGAAGATGCCATAGAAAAAAAGAAAATAAAATTTTGGAACCCTGATGGAACCGTCAACCGTCGTCACGAGTGGTTTTTTCAAGTTCAAGGGCAGTTACATATAGCCAGGAAGAGTTTATGTCTGTTTGCAGTCTGGACGGGAAAAGAATTTCCCTTAAAAATTGAAAAAATCGCTCGAGACGACGAGTTTTGGCATAACGTTATGAAAACGAAGTTAATAGATTATTATAATAAGTGCCTCCTTCCAGAAATTATTGACCCACGAAAGTCTAGGTCGATGCCACTTAGGAACACGACCTACTAATTCGACAAGATTTTATTTTTTATTTATTTTTTGTATTTTTGTTTTCCATATTTTTTTACGTTACACATCAAACATGTAAATTATTTAGTAAAAATAAAAACTGACTTAAGCCTAAATTATTTATTAGAATAAACAAATCTTTTCTGAATAGACTCCCTAGACATAGCAAGTCCAACTAGTCTAACCAGTAATTATGTAACCAAATCATTTAAATACGTGTACTGTTCGCTATTGAGGGGTTTCGTATATGTTTTCGTGTATCTCTAAAGATCAGAACTACGAAAATCCGACTTATAATTTGCGAAGAAACCGCGTAATGTATGTAATACGTATAACATACTAACTAGAACGTCTTTTCTTTTTTTTTAGTTGAAAAATAATTTTCTAACCTTACATTTTGTCAAGTTCCTGAAATTAATTATGGCAGAAATCTCTGCATAAATAATTCTTACAGAACCCTCATTAAATAACCTATCCAGCAAAAGTTTCATTTTCCCCACTTTTCACTGTATACGTACTTTTCATCAATGAGTAGTTCATACAGTCAAACATCCTTTTTTGAAGTCGGTTAAAAATGAGGTTGTGAAGTAAGTATTCATAAAATAGTATAATTATATTTAAAAAAAAATACGTAATACACATTACGTTATATGCAACAAAATCAAAGAAATGGATCAAAACTATAAGTTTGACTATAGTTTAGAGAGACCGCGCAACTCGCACGCGCGCGTCTGTGTGCGTGATTTTTGCACTGTAATGCCTAATCTTGACTTGCTGTACGAGACGTTAACGCTCTTAAACCTTACGATATTGCTGAGCTTTTTGGCCGGGCATATCTCAAGTGTACTACGGGGGAAATTGCAGTGAATGGTTTTCGTGCTACAGGCATTTACCCATTCAATCCCCAAGTTTTTACAGATGTTAATTTTATAACGGAAGCATCAAACAATAATCAGTCTTGCCACAATCCAGAGGGTCAAAGTACAAGCGTTGTGGCTGACCAAGGTGCCCCAGAAATGATTACAGGGGTACAAGAGATGCCGACTGATTTGATCCTGCCAGAAGACATTCTGCCCATCCCCGTGGCTAAGACTAGGACATCTAATCGTGGAAGAAAATCCACAACAGCAAAAGTGATCACATCATCACCTTACAAAAATCAATTAACCGAATCTTTGCGTTTAGCTGAGACTCGTGGACGGGGCCGTGGCGGTGGACGTGGACGAGGGCGCGGTCGCGGTCATGGACGAAACCAAAGTGGAATGGGCAGTGGCAACAGGGCTCGACGTCAGAGAGTTGATACATCCAGCAGTAGCTCTGAAAGTGACAATTATTGAATCTGACTCTGAATACGACGAGCAAGTCGATCCAGATAGGATGACTGAAAATATAGATACGAGCTGTATATTTTGTGAAACAAATTATTCTAGCGATAGGCCTGGAGAAGAGTGGATTCAGTGCTTGAGTTGCAATTTATGGGCCCATACAGCCTGTGCAGGCCCTGAAGGCGAATATTATATTTGTGATTTTTGCCGTTAATGTTTAATTAAAATTCAATATGTTTAATATGGCCCCCCGGGTGCCAAATAACCCTCACCTAATGTCATATGGTCAAATTTGTCATTTTTAAAAATAAATCGATTTTTGATAATTCTGTGGTTATTTATTTATTCTACAGACAGGTATGCATAGAGGAATAGGTAAGGAACACTGTAAAGTACTTACTTGATTTATAAGAGTAGTATTTTTGACATTAGGTCTCAAAAACAAAGTAGGGGGCCACATTACCACCTTTTCCTCTATACATTTTAAATACGTTATTGGTTGATTGTTCACAGGTCGGGACAGTATTTATGTATCAAAATGGTTCGGTTTTGATGATTTCAATTTCATGCAAGACAAGTGTTCACCAAATTATACAACAGATACTATGCAAGACAATGGGAATAAAGATGATGCAACAGACGCTACGCAGGTGAATAATGTTACTAATTTCAATATCTATTTTGCCAGGGTATTGTTCAGTTAGTAACAAAATGTTGAGCGAGATGTAAACGTATTTCCTTTGCGTCATTCCCAGTTCTACGTGGTACATTAGTGAGAGGGAGTAATGATGAATGATCACCGTCATTTCTCCAACTACCTGGTGTGATTCTAGTTACTGTTTCCGTGTTTAAAGACCCATGTGGTGTGTATTTCTGGCTGGACCTCTTTCGCAAAAAATTGTGCAAATGTATAACAGCCAAAACTACTTTTGTAGCTTTACTGGGTGATAGTAACATAGGTTTCCTTAAAACCCTGAAAACCGAGCTTGCTATACCAAAAGCATTTTCCAGTACTCTACGTCCTCTTGACAGACGATAGTTAAAATATTCTTTCTGGAGATCCCCTCTCTGGCTCCCCTTGGAACGGTTTCATTGTGTATTCGTTTAGTGCAAATACTTTGTCTGCCAGAATAACGTATGGAACTCTGAGGGTGTATGGTATTTGAAGTATCGATGGCTGAGGTATTTTCATGGACTTTTCTTCGAGTCTTTTGTATAATGTAGTAAGTTTAAAAATCCCCCCGTCCGAAAGTCTCCCCTGGGAACTAATGTCAACGTATCTAAAACAGTAGTCTGCGTCTACGAGAGTTAAAAGTACGATACTAAAAAAGTGTTTGTAGTAATAATATTCCGTGCCGCTGTTACCAGGTGCCTGTATCATTACGTGTTTTCCATCCATGGCACCAATAGCATGAGGAAAATCCCATTTTTCTTGAAATTCTTGAGCAATTTCCAACCAGTCTGTCTCGGATGTGGGGATCTGTAAAATTACAAATAATTATAAAATACAAAGTTAATTAAATGCACGTTCATATTTCAGGACTCTACACCACAAAATAAAGGCGAGTCTTCAAAAAAAACTACAGAAGAGTGTAATACACAAGAACAATTTAATGATATTATTCAAAAAGCACCGGAAAATACTGCCAAGAAGACCTCAAAAAAAAGGAAACAAGAAGAGGACGATAAAATGTTGACAGAAGCGTTCAAAATTTTAACCGAAACGTCGCAAGCTACTGATCCATATTTCAGTTATGGCCAGCACATAGCAAATGAATTAAGAAAATATGACAGCCGTACTTTAATATATGTCAAACAGGCAATAAACAAAATAATTTTTGAGGCCGATTTAGGCAAATACAGTCCACTTTATGGGTATACAACACAAGAGCCTCAAAATCTCTCAAATTCAAATACTGATTATTTGGCCAGTACGTCAACTCAAGCTAACGAGAAATAATTTAATTTAAAATAGTTAAATAAATATAATACTAATTAATACTGCGTTTTTCACTTACTTTTACCCAATCTTTTAAAACCTCACTGATAGCATCACAAACTTCTGGGACTATCCTAGATATAGACTGCTTTGAAACTCTGAACAGGTATTGCAAGCTTGTATACGAGTCTCCAGTGGCAAGAAATCTCAAAGTTATAGCCAGCCTTTCAGTCACTGTAATAGCTTCGTGAAACTGGGTGTCCATTTTTTTCACCTTTGGCTCTATCAAGTTATGCAAGTAATGAAAATCTTCTGTAGACATTCTTGTGAAGTTTTTTATTGTGTCTTCTATCACTTCGAACTGCATATCTCTTATAAGTGTCACTCCATACGGTTGTCGGTACAGCTCTTTTATCCACCAACGCACTTTTCGTTTCTCTTTTTTCTTTTTTATAATGCTGTGTATAATTACAAAAGCTGCTGCTGCTCGTACACGACTAGCTTCCATAATGAACGGTCAAAAACTGGAACAGTTGCCACGCGCGCCAGGCGCGCTTAGTTGAGATACTTCAAATCTTTGGAACGCGCTCCGCGGAACGCACTCTCGGCGCGGTCATTCATGGCGCGCGCGCCAGGAGCGCGAAGTCGATACGCAGCTTTAACTCTTTCAGTCTTGGTGGTTAGTGTTACTAACCACCTCTTTTCGATTACGTTAATTATAATCCACGCCATCTAGCGATAAACGGTTGAATTATTATGAAAGTTTGGACTGTTCTTCAAAACAAATGACAGTTTTCCGGTAAATTGAATGGATGACAGTTCATACCAGTTGAATTACATATAGCGCTAACGTACTTTTTCTCGAGTGTCTGATAACAAAATCTATAAAACGGGTAAGTAACATTTTTTCTGTAATGTTTTTTATTGAACGTATTCTCATATAGCTATTTTATGTGTTTTTGCATGCAAGTACTGTTACTGTTATTTTTGTGTTTTCAATGAGTATTTACAAAGGGAATTTGGTGGTTAGCTTACAAACCACCATGACGGTGGCTGGTTAGCTTATGGATATAACTTCATTTGTTTTTCTCACATTCTTTACAGTATGTCGCGCCGCACGCACCGCTTAGGAGATAAAGAGTTTGAAGAATACTTGTTCGAAGACATCCCTTCAGGTAACGAGAGCATTTGTAGCAATGAAGATGACGAACAAGAGGCAGATAATCAGCCAAATCCGATGGTGTTAGGTGATTTGATTGGAGTTCAAAGTGCTTATGACGACATTTATGATTCTGATAATGACCTCCCTTTGTCTATCTGGTTACAACGGAATACTGATTCTACAGAGTCTAATAATGTAAGTTCAAAATGGAAGAAGAATTATAGAATGGATATGCCTGGTGAGTTTATCAAATTCTAAGCATGGAGAATGTGACACCTCTTTTACTATTTCGCCTTTTTTGGACAGAGCATTTACAAGACCTTTTATGTTTCCAAACTAACCTTTACGCTACTCAAACTGGAAAGCCATATACACCTATCACAACAGAAGAGCTTGATGTCTTTATTGCATTGAATTTGGTTACGGGTTTAAAAAAATTGCCGAGCTACCGAGATTATTGGTCTTCAGCGCCTGATTTGCATGACAGCTATGTTTCTAAGTTCATGAGCTTTAACAGGTTCAATTGGCTTTTGAATAACTTACATGTCAATGACAATAGTGTAATGCCCGACCGAACTGACCCTAATTACGACAAACTTTATAAAATTAGACCTCTACTCGACATACTGCAAAACAATTTTCAAAAAAATTACAAGCCATCTGAGAGAGTTGCAATCGATGAAAGCATGATCAAATTCAAAGGCAGACACTCCGTAAAACAATACATGCCAAAAAAGCCGACGAAACGTGGATACAAGGTTTGGATGATTTGTGCACAATCAGGTTATTGTCTAGATTTTTGTATTTACTCAGGCAAAGAGGGTAGTAACGTTGAAACTGACTTAGGAGGAAAAGTTGTCAAGAATTTTTGCGAAACCTTGAAAAATAAAAATCATAAGGTTTATTTTGACAATTATTTCAATAGTTACCCTTTGCAAGTGAAACTACTTGAGGAACAGATTTTCGCTTGTGGAACTGTGAACTCAAACAGAAAGTTCTTTCCAACGCTAAAAGATGACAAGCATTTACAAAGAGGTCAATATGATTACCGGACTAGTGACACTAAAGTAAGTTTGCTGAAATGGAAGGACAAGAGATCAGTATTTATTCTATCAAACTACCATGATCCGAATGTGGGAAAAGTAAAACGCAGAGAGCGTGATGGCACCAGCAATGCATTTTTGATTTATAAAGAACTGCAGTCCTCTTCACGCCCAGACCTAGACAGGCTGATTCTGAAAGAATTCAGGCGAGAAGTATATCGGGGCCTACTGGCACCAGTATATGTCAGAGACAAACACAGGCCGGATTCAGTGAACGGCCGGCGCAGTTCTGCGGCCTCTTCTCCAGGACCTGCATTTATAAAACGCCACAAACCTACAGTCCCTCAAGAAATTCGTCTAGAATCCAGTCGCCATCAACCTGAAAGAAGCACATCAAGAAGATGCTGCAATTGTAGTACTAAAATATCTCCAGTGCGTACTGTATGGCAGTGTAGTACATGTAAAGTCCCTCTTTGTTTAAGCAAAGGTAAAACATGTTTTGTACTTTTGTAATGATGAATCATCTAATAAATAACATTCACAATCATCCTAGTTTTATTTATAGCAATAGTCATGGTGGTTAGCGTTAGTGACCACCTCATACCTTGAAAGCCTTAATCCCTATTTTTTTTTTCTTCTATTTTCTGTGATATTTTAGTTGTAAAAATTGCTTAGATAAACAGAAATTGATAATTATGATCCTATTGTAAAAGTGTTGTACGGGCAATAGCTCCGCACACTGAGATGTAGGATGTAGATGGACGAATCACACGGGATGTGTACAGGAAATAAAATCACTGTTATGTGTCCGTTAATGATTGACAGTTTATTAGGTAAAAAATTAAAATATATAATACCTAGAGTAGGTGAGTTGTGGCGGGCGTAATAGCCTAGTCAGCGAATGTACATAAATAATCAGTGAATTAGCGACTGCTTGCTCAGGTAAAAACTAAAACAAGTTATATCATGAGGCGATGCTCGTACATCCTGCCAACTATAAAAGTACAAAATATAACAAGTAAAATGGATTATCAAAAGTAAGTAAAGTATGTAAAGAAAGTTATTAGACGGTTCTACGTTCGCCGCTAAGCAACGTTTCGCGATCCACCTTGTTGCTGATAGAACGATGCCCGATGCCCTCTTTTAGTGTATGTGGATCTGCCTTTGTTTGTCTTTCCCTAGAGATATGACTTGGTATCATCTCAATCTCTTCCTTGTGCGCCTGCGTTACTCTTCTGCTTCCTTGAGGTAAACGGACGCAGCGTGCTTTTATTTGAAAGTATACCCATATGCTGAATATTGTTGCACAGGTTATCATAAAACCGTACAGGACGTAGTGATGCTGCTCCGCCTCCACGGAATTGACCATTTGGATGTCCTGTTGTTCTTTAACCAGCTCAATTCTTCTCTTAAGATCCTTTAGTTGTTCTTCATGTGTTTCCATTTCCATGTTAGTTATGTTTGTAATTTGACTATTGCTTGTTAATAGTTCGTTAAGGTTTATCTCTGGTATGTAGATCTCTTGCTCATTGCCTAATTCCATTGTGCTTTGCATATTGTAGTGCGAATGAATTAGGTGTCTATCGCCGCGCATTATGCAACCTGTCGCTAAGGTGATTATGCCTGTATTTTGTAGTGTCTGTGACGTAATTCCAGCTGGACAGAAAATGCGCATAGCGCATTCCTCGCAACACGTAAATAGCCAAGCCCCCTTACTGTGTAGCTTTTTCCATTCATTGCTGCAACTTGATACTTCAGTGCGGCAATTTGATATTCCTCGATTGTTAATTATGTCTGCTTCGCACATTTTTGTGGCTGTTTTTATTCCATATATAGGTAAGTCAAGGTTACATAGCAACAGCTGATTTGTGTTTACTTGTGTGCATGATGAAAGATGTTGTTGATCTAGTGGTATCATCATGTCCATTTTCAAGTTAACGGCTATGTATTTAGTTGTTGGTATTATGTTTATCATAGAGACTCCCTTTATGTTGCGGATTGTAATGACTTCGGTTAGTTCATATTGTTCGTCTGCTACTAACTGGATTTTTACTTCAAAAAGAATAAAATCTTCGGTTAGTTTACCTTGCACACTTGCTAGTTTATACATATCCCGGATACACTTGAACTTGTTTAAACAGGGTAGGGATAATCCTTTTGGTACTTGTCCTGATATGATGTTCAACTGTTTTTTGAATGCATCGGGTTTCAGCAAGTGAGTGTCGACTTTGCCGTGGCGAAGATCTGTAACTAGGTTGATCAACATATCTTGTATTCTCCGCAAGTTGGCCACCATCATGTTTGCGGCAAGTGCAGTAGCAGTAAGGAAAGTAGTTTGGTCTTGTTAGGTTTTCAGTTGTTGCAGCGAGTGTCTGAGGCTTTTGTTGATGACGATGAACTGACGGTTCATTACTTGTTCGTTCCTTTTCAGGAGGTTGTATTCCCCTTCGATTATTGAAGTATGTTGTTTGTACAGATTGAACAAGTGGTCTTCATTGCTGTGCAGTAGTTTGATGTCGTTGTTGTATTTTTCGGCAAATTTGTCATCGAGGACACCAAAGAGAGAGTTGGCAATGTTCCCAATTCCGTTTATGAGACCTCGCTTACTGCGTCTTCCATGGTCTGATTGTAGTACTTCGTTGTAGTGTTTGAGCTCGTTTAGTTCGTGTTCGAATTGTGTGGATATAGTCAAGTAGGCTATATTTCGTTCACAAAGTCCGTGTAGTTGCTGGACGTATTGTTCAACGGCTTGAATTGCGCGACTGCTTGAGGCTTTGATCGTCCCAAATTTTGTTCGAAGTTGGTCTTCATGGGGATTCTAACTTCGTATCGCCCGTCTTCAAGTCTTTTTGTTGTGTCAATATACAGCCTCTCACAGTACTCCTCCTCAACACTCGTGGACTTGTCGTCTGACGTTATGTCTTCGATTTCCCAAAAACGAGAGATATCGTTAGTATCTATCACGACATGACAGTTGAAGGTATTTGTGTTTCCAACTAATACCCAGCCGAGTTTAGTTTGTTGTGCTATAGGTGCGTATATGTTTCCTCGAATTATGCTGCTCATCACTAAATCGCCATACACTCCGGCATCAAGTAGAATGTCAATCGGCCTTGATAAGTTGAATTGTGGGTCAGCCAGGTTAATATTTTCTATGTGAGGCCAATCCTGTTTTTCGAAGGAGTAGTTAGGCAAGTTGTTGAGTAGTTTGGCCATTACTAGTGCCGGCGTTGAAAACTCGTAATCTCCGTAAAGGGACTTACAGTCCAACTGAACAGTTCCGTTGCTCTGGCTGGCAAATGTTCCGATTCCCGACACGGTTGAGTTGTGGTTGCGTCGCGGAAGGCCAAGTCGTTGCACAGACGATTCTGTTATAAGGTTCAGTTGGGAACCTTGGTCTAGAAGACATCGGAGTACGGTGTAGGCTCCATCTGCGGCTTTGACTTTAAGTTGTACTGTCGCTAGAAGAACTTCGTTAAAATTTCCTGACACGAGTTATATAAGCGTAACAAGGCTATTACACAATAGCCTTCATTGTAATCTATACATATAATAAATCTGTAGAAAAGTCATTTTTGTACATTGAAGAAATTGAAACAAAAAATAGCCAGCGTGTGAAAAGATAAGTAACAGAACCCATTTCCATCATTTTTGAAATTTTTGTCTGTTTGTCTGTTTGTCTGTTTGTTTGTGCGCACATCACGTAAAATCTACGAATTCAATGCTGACAATGTTTATATACAAAAATTATACGCAACTTGAGGTTTAACTTAGTTTTTGTTTCATCGAAATCGGTTCACTCTATCAAAAGATATGATTAATTTAGTGAGTTCAAGAAGTAAAATATTACGTTACGCAATTAAGTATAGTTCTTGCAACGACATCTTAAGACTAAAAATAGAACTAATGTTGATAGTTGAAATCTAAATCCGATAGATGGCGTTGTGCAAATGACGTCATTTTCTGAATCGCGGTGTTAAGATTTTCCGCGCGAGGATGACGTCCACCGTGTTTACTAGGCAAATTGGGTTTCGTTAGGTGTCTTAAAAGTTCTTGCGTGTGTCGTAAAAGTTCTTTGGTTGCTTGGTTTATCGATTTTCTAAATTGGTCGAAAAAAAAGTATTTGCTTATCTTATTGGTTTCGTTTGGTCAACTTTGGTCATTGGTTTGAAGTACGAAGTTAAGATTGTATTTGATTTACTTCGTAGTTTGAATCCAATAGTGCCAATCGTTATACAGTAAGTTAGTGTTGCCAATTCGTTGAGTCACGACCACGAACAGACGATACGTTGTCACACTAGACTGTTCGACGCACCGTTCTTTTAAGTTTGTAGGCTATTCAGTCATAAGTGTTGTTAGTTTTGTTTATTGCTTTAATTTTCCTTGAAAATGCCTCAAAGAAAAAAAACTAACCTTTCGCTGCGTAGCCGAAATGCGAAAAGGATGAGACTTTGTAGGTCTCAGGAATCGGAAGAAGATCGTGAAGCACGGTTATCTGCTAACCGAGAGAGCACATCGCTCTTTCACGTGAATCGGAAACGTTCACCGAAAGGGAGTCACGTTTAAGTTCACAAAGAACACGGACCGCGACTTTGCGGTCTCAAGAGAGTATCCAGGAACGCGAAGACCGGCTGTCTGCTGATCGGGAGCGCCACTCTCTCTCACGTGAGTCAGAGACATTCACAGAAAGGGAGTCGCGCTTAAGTTCGCAAAGAACTCGGACCGCGACTTTGCGTTCTCAAGAGAATATCCAGGAACGCGAAGTTCGGCTGTCTGCTGATCGGGAGCGCCACTCTCTCTCACGTGAGTCAGAGACATTCACAGAAAGGGAGTCGCGCTTAAGTTCGCAAAGAACTCGGACCGCGACTTTGCGTTCTCAAGAGAATATCCAGGAACGCGAAGTTCGGCTGTCTGCTGATCGGGAGCGCCAGTCTCTCTCACGCGAGTCAGAGACTTTCACAGAAAGGGAGTCGCGCTTAAGTTCGCAAAGAACTCGGACCGCGACTTTGCGTTCTCAAGAGAGTATCGAGGAACGCCAAGCACGTCTGTCATCTGACCGAGAGCGACACGCTCTCTCGCGCGAGTCTGAATCTCTCTCCCAAAGAGAAGAACGATTAGAAATAGCTAGACATAACTATGTAGGTGTACAAAGAAACAATGAAAGTTATCTTGCATCTGAAAGGGAAAGAATAGATGAACTAAGACGAGCAGAAACAGCAGAACAACGTCAATCTCGCCTAGAAATAGAACGAGCTCGATACCATATGAATAGAGAAACAAATAGCGGAGCTGATGAGTCCATGGAAAATGACGATGCAAATATTTTATTACCTTGGGACAATAGGGAAAAATCAGGGTTCACATATTCGTCTAGAATTAATTATGCTGGCTTTACTTTCGTGGGTGACATGAGAGAAATTTGTAATTTTTGTCATGCTTTGAAATGGAGGAAAGAGACAGATGGAATGTGCTGCTCAAATGGAAAAATTGTTCTTCCAAATTTCCAAGATCCACCACACTTACTTATAAGTCTCCTGAATGGCGATCATCCCCAGTCGAACCGTTTTTTGGATAATATTCGTTTATATAACAGTGCTTTCCAAATGACTTCCTTTGGGGCAAAACAAATAACGGAAGGACCGTTCATGCCAACCTTCAAAGTACAAGGTCAAGTTTATCACCTTATTGGATCTTTGCTGCCAGAAAATGAACCCAAATTTCTCCAAATTTATTTTGTATCCGATTACACGCAACAGCTCAATGTTAGAAATCACAATTTTCCCCAGCTCAATGCTGAGCTTTTGGGTCAACTTCAAGAATTGCTGCATCGCGTTAACCAGTACGTTCGTGAATTCAAAGCTGCATTGGAGTCAATTCCA
Organism: Orthosia gracilis; assembly: GCA_947562075.1. Taxonomy (NCBI): domain Eukaryota; kingdom Metazoa; phylum Arthropoda; class Insecta; order Lepidoptera; family Noctuidae; genus Orthosia; species Orthosia gracilis. The sequence goes on along the minus strand of OX387264.1, from coordinate 15,079,377 downwards.
CAAGGCAGCAATGATTTCAAAATTGTTATAAGTGCCGATAGACGTCCTGTGGGTGAACACCGTGGAAGACACAATGCACCCGTCGCAGATGAAGTTGCAGTTGTTTTAGTCGACCAGGAGTGTGAGAGACGTGATATCGTGTTGCGTACACGCGACGATCGCCTTCAACGCATTTTGGAAACCCACCGAGCTTACGACGCCCTGCAATATCCACTAATCTATTGTCATGGTGAAGATGGGTACAATTTTGGGCTGTACCAAGTGAACCCTACTACGAGAGTCACTAATTATCAAAAAAAAATATCTGCTCAACAATACTATTCCTACCTTTTACAAATAAGGCAAAACAGTTTCGTATATTTGCAACGATTTCGTGGTTTGTTCAGCCAATTTATTGTGGACATGTACGCAAAAATAGAAACTGAACGTTTAGTGTATATTCGCACTAACCAGCGACGGTTACGCGCTGAAGAATACGTGCACTTGCGGGACGCCATGCAATCAGATAATAACGTCGAAAACTTGGGTCGATTGGTTATTTTGCCATCCAGTTTCACAGGCGGTCCGCGGTATATGCACGAACGAACGCAAGATGCTTTTTGTTACGTCCGTAAATACGGCCGGCCGGACCTTTTTATAACATTTACAACAAATCCAAAGTGGACGGAGATTTGCCAGGCACTTCTCACAGGACAGGCGTCATACGACAGACATGACATTATTGCTAGGATTTTTCATTTAAAACTCAAAGTCTTGATTAATCTACTTACAAAGGAGAAAGTTTTCGGTTCAACTCTTTGTTTTATGTATAGCGTCGAGTGGCAAAAGCGTGGTTTACCCCACGCGCACATTCTTCTGTGGCTGGAAGAAAAAATTCGTCCCGATGCTATAGACAGTGTCATAAGTGCAGAATTTCCGGACTATAATGCAGATCCGATTTTGCATGACATAGTAAAAACACATATGGTTCACGGGCCATGTGGCCTCTTAAACAGGGAATCACCGTGCATGAAAGATGGTCAATGCTCAAAAAAATACCCCAGAGCACTGAAAGAACTAACTATGGCTGGGGAAAATGGGTATCCGCAATACCGGCGAAGATCACCGTCACAAGGTGGTTTCACAGCTACTGTCAGATTCCGTGGACAAGAAATAATTCTAAATAATAGTTGGGTGGTACCGTATTCTCCAGTTTTGTCAAACGCTTTTCAAGCACACATTAATGTTGAAATTTGTAATAGCGTCGAATCTATAAAATATATATGTAAATATGTTAATAAAGGTAGTGATCAAGCCATGATAGCACTAAGAAATAACAACCAATTTGATGAAGTGACAAGGTATCAATCTGGCCGATACATAAGCTCTTCGGAGGCAGTTTGGCGCATTTTGAGTTTCCCTATTCATGAAAGGTATCCGCCAGTCATCCATCTTGACGTGCACCTGGAAGGCGGGCAGCGAGTTTACTTTCAGCCAGAAAATGTGGCAGAAAGAATGAACAACCCAAGACAAACCACCTTGCTCGCATTCTTTCGCCTTTGCGAAAGAGACAATTTCGCTAAGTCTCTGTTGTACAATGAAGTGCCACATTATTATACTTATAACAAGCAGCAAGGTGTTTTTAATCGCAGGAGACGTGGAACTGCTGTAGAAGGCGAGTCCGGCATTTTTAAAGAACACGTGATTGGAAGAGTATACACGGTGCACCCAAATAATGCAGAGTGTTATTATTTACGCCTTCTTCTTCACACAGTGCGAGGACCTACTTCTTTTGCTGAGCTCCGCAAAGTGGACGATATAGAATATCCCACATTTCAAGCTGCTTGCCGCGCACGGCATTTATTAGATGGCGATCAGCATTGGGATGATGCTTTAGCCGAAGCATGCGTCAGTGATAGTCCACATCGTTTGCGCCATTTATTTGCCATTTTGTTGACATTTTGTGGCCTATCGGACGCTGGGCAGTTGTGGCAAAAATATAAAGACGCGTTTGCCGAAGATTTTTTGAGAAAGCAAAATATAAATAGTGAAACTTCTGACCAAGTACGTGAAAGCTGCCATAATAGGGCTTTGCTGGCTATACAAGATATAGTTACAAGTATAGGAGGGAACCCCCTCAGTCAATACGGCTTGCCGACACCGACAGTTGGTGGGGAACGAATTAATAGGGAGTATACATCTGAAATAAATTACAACCCCGAAGAGTTAGCAGAAATATTGCGAAATGGCTGTTCAAATTTGACGTCAGAACAACGTCAAATCTTTGATAGAGTATGCTGTAGTGTAGAACATTCATTAGGAGAAATGCTGTTTTTAGATGCACCTGGTGGAACAGGTAAAACTTTCCTCACTAAAGTTATCTTGGCTCAAATAAGGAGCCAAAACAAAATTGCCCTTGCCGTCGCTTCCTCAGGAATAGCTGCCACTTTATTACCAGGAGGAAAAACTGCACATACAACATTTAAAATACCAATCGACTTGGACCGCACAGAAAACCCTGTTTGCAACGTGTCTCGCAATAGTGATAAAGCAAGGGTTTTACGCGATTGCGCCCTTATCGTTTGGGACGAGTGTACGATGGCAAATCGTAAAGCTGTGGAAGCTGTAGATAGAACGTTGCGAGATATAAGACAAAATGACCGACCGATGGGAGGCTTAACGGTGCTATTCTGTGGAGACTTCAGGCAGACACTCCCTATAATACCCAGAGGAACGAGGGCCGATGAAATAGGTGCCTGTTTAAAGAGCTCTATTTTATGGCGTAGTGTCATATTAACTAATTTGAGCTTTAATATGCGAGCATATTTGGGAGGTGACGCAAACGCGCAGGTTTTCTCAAATTTACTACTTCAAATTGGTAACGGCACATACCCGACTCAAGAAGGAGGTAAAGTAACTTTAGTCGAAAGCCTGTGTTCTTCTGTTGCCTCACAGCAGGAACTCATTTCCTCTGTATACGGAGATCCATCAGAGATCTCGAACCATGACGCTGCTTGGCTATGCCAACGAGCTATTTTGGCACCTCGCAACGACCAAGCAGCAGCAATAAATTCTCAAATATTGGTACATGTTTCTGGAGAAAGTAGGGAATATTTATCTATTAACACGGTTTTAGAAGAAGGAGATGCCACCCACTATCCAGTAGAGTTTTTAGACTCTCTAAATACACCAGGTCTTCCAGCACACAAAATTTATTTAAAAGTCGGAGTACCAATCATTCTACTCAGAAATTTAAGCCCACCAAAACTATGCAATGGAACTCGGTTGAGAGTAACAAATCTCCAACGAAATGTCATCGAAGCCGAAATCTTAACAGGTTGCGGCTCCGGTGATGTTGTTTTCATTCCCAGGATACCCATTATCCCCAATAATTTTCCGTTTACTTTCAAACGTGTGCAATTTCCTGTAAGCCTCTGTTACGCTATGACTATTAATAAAGCCCAAGGCCAGACGTTATCCGTTGCGGGTGTAGACCTTACTTTTGATTGTTTTTCACACGGCCAACTCTATGTTTCTCTATCACGTGTTAGCAACCCAAACAACCTTTTTGTATATGCTCCGGGTAATTCCACCGCTAACATAGTATATAGAGAAGCATTAACGTAATCAACTATACCAAAGTCAGGACTCTTATCTAAATCATCAAAAAGGTGATATACTCTTATCTAAACGACGTTGCTTTGTTCTCGACAACCACGCGAACGAAGTCGCGGGCACAGCTAGTTAGGTAATAAGATTACATTACGAGTAACTTCCTGGTACTGCGATAACAGGAAGCATTAAGATTATAATAACCCTTTGTTTATGTACTTACTTCTAAGATTTGATTATTAAATAAAGTTAGTCTTGAGCTGCTCTTCAAGCGGAACACACCTATCGTTCCTTTTTAAAAAGCCTTTCGCCTCCGCCCACAACCTAACTGGCGCAGTCGGTACGTCGCGTTCTATCGGTTCCAGTGGAAGATTTCCGTAAACCTTGATTTCGTGGTGTGATCAAAGAATCTACCGTGGGCAACCAGCAGAAGCGGCAGGCAGCAGAAAAATCCAGCAGCAGCAGCGTGAAGAAGAGGAAGACTCATCTATCATCGAACAGCCTCTCATCGGCTATGCTCGTGGGGTAAGCATTGAATCTGATTATGCCCGAGACACCCTCGATTTTATTCCTGACACAGTAATTATAAGCAACTTTTGTGCCTTTCTAGTGTCTAGGTATCAGTATTTTCATTAATACAACTTATTTTCGCTGTTTTTCAATTCTTTGATGCTATCTGACTCACTTAGATAAACATGGCTAATGATAGGAAAGCACTAGATGAAAAACATATTACTGAGGAAAAAGCAATTCCCACTGATTATTCAACGTTTTCGAAACTGTTACCCTGTTACGATAGGAACAAGAGAACGTTGGCATTCTATATCGAAGGTGTAGAAAATGCCCTAAAATTGATTACTAACAAAGACGACGGATGTATAGCGTGTCTTATTTGAAACAAACTGACAGGTAAGGCTGTCGAAGCGCTGTCGGAAAACCCAGGTACCAAAACTTGGGAATATATTAAAGGTGTTCTTCAAAAAAAATTTGGAGAATTCAGAACCGAAATTCAGTTAGTTCAGGAACTAATGCTAATTAAAAGAGAAAGTAACACCATAGATGCATTCGGTGACAAAATTAGATCCTTAATGTGTACGCTTATTTCAGCTAACCCTGAAAAACGTGACTATTACGAACAAATGGCTCTGGAAACGTTTTTAGATAAATTAAACCCCATTACAGCCATTTTAATTAAACTTAAACATGTAGAAAACCTAGACCTGGCCATCACAGTAGCCAAACAAGAAGAAGTTAAACTTAGGGCTAGGCGCAATGATCAAAGTAAACCAAACATGTATAAAACAGCTAACCCAAACAATAAACCGAACAAACCGGGTCCATTCCAAAAGAAGTTCCAAAACAAAACTCCTAACAGTATGGAACAGTCAAAAAAAATACATTTTCAAAACGAAGTCGATGAAGGTGAGGGAAATGACGAAACCTCGGAACAGGAAACGGAGGAAGTCTCCGAGGTAGTAGAGGACGAAAATTTTCTGACGGACATAGAAAATCAACTCGCAATATAGTTTTTATGAATAACATCCAAAACTACAACCGCCTTCCATATATTTACATTAGCGAATTAGGTGGCAGATTCTTATTAGATACAGGTGCCTCACAATGGCTTATTCCACTTTTCCCCGTTGGATGATCCCCATTGATGGGGATTAGTGAACTTTTTGTTCACTATTCCCCGTTGACCCAAAATTTTTATTTAATGGGGATAAGTGAACTAAAAAGTTCAATAATCCCCATTAGCTAGGTACGTTAAAAAAATAAAATATATGAATCATGTTACATTTATTAATTAAAAATATAACTTTCTTATACCTAATAAAATCACAGATTGTACAATTATTAATTTAAAATAAAAAATATAACTTTCTTATTCCTAGTAAAATCACAGATTGTACAATTATTAATTTAAAATAAAAAATATAACTTTCTTATACCTAATAAAGTCACAGATTGTTACAATCATTAATTTAAAATTGTAGCATGAAAATATTTCTTTCTTATACCTTGTAAAATCAAAGATTACAATCACTTAAGTTTTTCTAATTAGGTACGTTAAATAAAAACAATATAAAAATAAAATATATGAGTCATGTACTTTTATTTTTATAAGGTAAGAACAAAATTTTAAATTACCTACATACCTACTTTACGATTTTATTAGAACGAAAAACAGATTGTTGCCCCAACGAAATTGTTCTAACGATGTTTGGGAATAAGACCTTATATCTATCTATCTAATAAGATACACAATACTGTAAAAGATGCTCATTTTCTAGAGGCGCGCGCGCAAGGCGGTGGCGGAGCGGGGTGCGAGTTAGCTCGTATGTGATTGGTCGACCTATCTTTTGTTTTTGTTTCGTAGTCGTTAAGGGTTAGTAGTGTGTAGTGTAGTTCAAGCGTGCAGTTCTTATCAGTTCGCAGTTATTAGTTTAATATAGGAATAAATAAAGGAAATGGCTGGTAGTTCAACTGACGTTTGTTTAGAGTACGTTAAAAAAGGTAAAGCTACCATACTTCTCCGGGCCGGACATCAATACAGTAAAAAATGCAAATATAAAAATGGTGGAGTTTTGTGGGAGTGTACCACAAGAAAACAAAGTAAATGTGCCGGATCCATCACTGTCATGGTAAGTTACTTATTATATTTTGTGATTAATAATGACAATAATAACTCAGGTTATGTGTGTTATCAATATCACGTTTATCAATATCAAAATTTAAAAATCAACGTTAAAGTTTAAACACTGTTTCTGTCATGGCGGCACGTGTGACGTCATTCTTTTGTCAAACAAGTCTATTACACCTAGTGTAAAAGAGTGTAGCTGAAGTGAATTGTATATATTTAATTATTATTACATATTTTAGTTAAGCATAAAGTGAAATATGTTTTGTTGAACTATTCTGATAGGATAACAACAATTTGTTATAAGTTTTAAAGGTTGTTAAATAGCCTATTTAATTTTGTATTCTATGTAAGTGCAATATTGTTTACTTAAAAAATAATGTAAAGTAATTAATTATTATTACTTAATTTTACAGGACAATCAAGTTGTAGCTGAGAAACGACACAATGTTTGTGAACCTGATTTTGCGCGGAATGAAGTTACCTTGAGGTTATTCAAACTAAAAACTACACTTGCGGATCCAGAAGCACCTGCTATTCCCACTGCTTACAACGCGGCTGTGAGCTCACTAAAAGATACCGGAATTGACAAAATAAAAGAATTCCCTGCCCTGAAGTCTATCAAAACAACATTATATAAACACAGAAATGCAGCATTTGAAGTAAGTAAAATTGAGTTCAAAAATGTTGAAGAAGTTAAAGTACCTCCAGCTCATCAGGAATTTATTTTAGCAGACTACAATGACAGTGGTATCCGTGTAATAGCTTTTTGCTCTGAATTTGCCCGACATCAAATGAAAAATTTGAAGATGTTCTTGGGTGATGGAACGTTTTGGATCTGTCCATCTCCCTTTTACCAACTCTACACCATTCATGGGGATTTGGGCAGTACAGAAAAACACATAAACATTGTGCCACTTGTTTATGCCCTCATGAGCCATAAAAATCAACAAACATGAAATTTTATTTAGTATGCTAAAATCTGCATTACCTGATTGGAATCCAGAAATATTTAAATGTGACTATGAAGTGGCTCCGATGAACGCAATGCGAAATGTTTTTGTAAATATATCTATTAGCGGCTGTTATTTCCATTTCACCCAGGCAATATGGAAGAAAGGAAAACAACTCAAACTAACAAAAGATAAATTAACCAGAAGACAAGTTGCACTTAGCACTGCTTTGGCTTTGTTACCATCAGATAAAATCATTGCGGGTTGGTTTTATGTTGCCTCTCAAAGCCCTGATGATGATAATAGCAAGGAGTTTAGAAATTACATGCTCAGACAATGGCTACAAGATGATTTTATTAAAACGTGGTGTGTATTTGGACAGACTCATCGCACTACGAATTTAGTCGAAGCATGGAATAATAAAATAAAAAAGCGTGTGAAAATAAAGAAACCCAACATTATGAAGCTCCTCACAGCGTTGGCTGAAGATGCATCGTATTACGAAGTTCTTGCATTGGGGGTTTCTGAAAATAAAGGTATAGCGGAAAAAACAAAAAAAAGCATCAATCGCGATAATTATATACAGGAGGTCCAAATGGAACTCATTAATAATGAAATTACGATTGGGCACTGTTTAGAAAAACTTAAGTGAGTGTAATCTTTGATTTTACAAGGTATAAGAAAGAAATATTTTCATGCTACAATTTTAAATTAATGATTGTAACAATCTGTGACTTTATTAGGTATAAGAAAGTTATATTTTAAATTAATAATTGTACAATCTGTGATTTTACTAGGTATAAGAAAGTTACATTTTTTATTTTAAATTAATAATTGTACAATCTGTGATTTTACAAGGTATAAGAAAGAAATATTTTCATGCTACAATTTTAAATTAATGATTGTAACAATCTGTGACTTTATTAGGTATAAGAAAGTTATATTTTTTATTTTAAATTAATAATTGTACAATCTGTGATTTTACTAGGTATAAGAAAGTTATATTTTTTATTTTAAATTAATAATTGTACAATCTGTGATTTTATTAGGTATAAGAAAGTTATATTTTTAATTAATAAATGTAACATGATTCATATATTTTATTTTTTTAACGTACCTACCTAATGGGGATTATTGAACTTTTTAGTTCACTTATCCCCATTAAATAAAAATTTTGGGTCAACGGGGAATAGTGAACAAAAAGTTCACTAATCCCCATCAATGGGGATCATCCAACGGGGAAAAGTGGAATAAGCCCTCACGATCTCTCATCAACCCGCGAATTTTACAAAACTCAAAAGATATCGACATATCTATAAAGAACGAAACACACTTCATTAAAACAGCTCATGCAACCTCCAAGCATAAGCAGGTAGCATATATTAAACTTCCAGAAAAATTATTCAATGAAGACATAATTCACAAGTTCCTAATTTTTGACTTCGACTCAGACTTCGTAGGACTACTAGGTTTAGATTTACTAGTCCCACTTAAATGCAAAATAGATATTAAAAATATGGTACTCCGTACAGATAAAGCTGTAATACCAATTAGAGACGACATAAAATCACACAGTAAAATAGGACCTAAATGCGAGCAGGTAATAAATCTATTATGTAACTATAAAGAAGGAGAATACTTTTCAGAAAAGAAAACAACAAAAAGCGGATTGATATTCCCACCGGCATTGGTTACAGTAAAAAACGGAAACGCACTGATGACAGTAATAAACACATCCAATAAAACCATAAAATTAAAAAACAGTTGTATCTTAAATTTTCAACGAATAAACATTAAAGATAAAAATTCGCAACAAAAACAAGTAAACAATACTAAAGAGCTCGATAAAACCATAGACAAATTGCAGAAACAAAATTTAGAAAGATTACGAACCAGTCACATGAATCCGGAGGAAAATCGCGAGACATTTTCCATTGCGAAGAAATGCCATTAATATTTACTCACGAAATCAAACATCAACTAAAATTAAAAGACAACAAACCTATTTTCGTACGTAATTATAGACAGGCTCCGAAGCAAAAAGAGGAAATTAAAAAACAGATTAACCAACTCCTGGAAAATAACATCATACAAGAAAGTAACTCGCCTTGGTCTTGTCATGATGATATTTTAGATAAGTTAGGACGTGCCCAATATTTTACCACATTAGATTTAGCCTCGGGCTACCATCAAGTGGAAATGCATCTAGATGACGTCGAAAAAACTGCATTTTCTATAGATCGCGGACATTATGAATTTCTCAGAATGCCATTCGGTTTAAAAAACGCACCAAGCACCTTTCAGAGATTAATGGATTCAGTATTACGAGGACTAGACAATGTATTAACATACTTAGACGATGTAATTATATATTCCACATCTTTGCAGGAACACCTAGATAAATGCAAACAAGTATTTGACAGATTCAGGTCACACAATCTCAAGATTCAATTAAATAAATCAGAATTCAGAAACAGGTCAAGTTTTTAGGACACACGTTGACAGATAAAGGCCTTCAGCGAAACGAAGATAAAATTGCAGCTGTAAAAAAATTCCCTTTACCAAAAACACAAAAAGAAATAAAATCTTTCTTAGGACTAGTAGGTTACTATAGGAAGTTCATCCAAGATTTCGCAAAGTTAACAAAACCTCTAACAAAATGTCTAAAAAAGGGCAGTATAATAATGTTAACACCCGAGTACACACAAGCATTCGAAAAAAGCAAAGAAGTACTTATTAATGCACCAATACTTCAATATCCAGATTTCGAAAAACCTTTTATCCTCACTACGGACGCATCAGACGTAGCAATAGGCGCAGTATTATCTCAAGGACAAATAGGCTCGGATAAACCAGTAGCGTACGCCTCACGGACACTTTCAGACACAGAACAAAGATACTCCACGATAGAAAAAGAACTATTAAGCATCGTATGGGCCAATAAATATTTCCGCCCCTACCTATATGGTAAACGATTCACGATCTACACAGATCATCGTCCGCTTACTTGGATAATGTCTATTAAAGATCCGAATTCTAAACTCACACGCTGGCGCCTAAGGTTAGCGGAATACAACTACGATGTACAATATAAAAAAGGAAAAGCCAATACAAACGCAGATGCACTCTCAAGAGTCCAAATAATACATCATAACGAAGTTAGTGAAAACCCCCAGCCCAGTACATCAAACGACAATGTAGACTTGACAGACGTAGATATTCGAACGCTATTAGGCATACCTATTACCCCTGACAACATTAACCAATCATAAGATAATCAAGAACAAACAGCACTAACACCCCAGATTTTAGACAACACGCAAAGAGAAACTGAAACAGACCCAATCATAGGTAGTACTCAAACAAATACAACAACAGACAAAATACCAGAAATAGACGATGCAATCGATAGACAATTAAAACAATTTCACATCAGAAATACACCAGGAGATACCTACAGAGTAGATGATAGGTCCAAAGGTAAAACAATAATCAAAGATGTCTGGATCCCAATCAATAACAGGAAAGAACAAATTGTACAATTTTTGAAAGAACACACAATACCAGATAGAATTTTTCATTGTTTTTTCCATCACGAAGAATATTACCCACTGTTTTGCGAAGTATTCAAATCAATATTCAGCAAGCGTGGACCTAAATTAACACTCATAGAAAATATTTCTGAACAAACAGACTTAATAAGGAAATATCATGAAGGTAAAACTATACATAGAGGCATCCAAGAAACATACAAACACATACACAGAAATTACCATTGGCCTAATATGCTAGCGTCAACACAAAAGTTCATCAACAAATGTGACAGCTGCCTCAAAAGCAAATACCTCTGTCTTTAACTGACACACCACATAGACCAATGGAACACATGTTTATGGACCTGTACAGCAGTGGAGGTATAACCTTTCTAACAGTAATAGATAACTTCACAAAGTATGCACAAGCAATACCGCTTAACGCTTCAACCAGCATACACATTGCCGAAGCTCTACTCAGCTTATTTTCAGTAGTAGGAGTACCTAAGAAACTTACAACAGACTCCGATACAAAATTTGACAACGAAGTAATTACGGAAATATGTGCAATGCATAACATACACATACATTTCACTACACCATACAACCCCAACTCAAACTCCCCAATAGAAAGATTGCATTCAACCTTAGCTGAAATCATTAGAGTACAGAGAATAACGGACAAAGACGACCCTACAAATCTAATGAAGTACGCCATGATAGCTTATAACAATACAATTCACTCTTCAACGGGCTTCACACCCTTTGAATTACTCTATGGACACACCGACAGTAGAAACCCTCTAGAATTACACTGTCCTAAAGAATTCTATCAGGAGTACGTGGTTAAACACAGACAAATAATGGAAAATGCACAAAAACTGATAAACAATAAACTTGTAAACGATAAGCAACAAACAATAGAAAGATACAATAGAAATAAAGAAACGGCGCAATTTAAAGTAGGAGACACCGTCTACAAACAAGTAGCAAAAACGACCAGGAGCAACAAATTAGAACCCAAATATATAGGTCCATATACAATAGTTCGCTTACACCCTGAACAAATAGCCGAAATAGTAGGCAAACACGTGAACGCAAAAACAATAAGAGTTCACTTCCGCTTACTAAGGCGTCCTGAAAATGTTCCAGGAACGCCATCGCCTGCGCCGCATTGCTCCAGCTCGTCGCTGCCACAGCAGTCATTCAGCCAATAGATAACCACAATGGGATTCTGGTATTAACAGAAGCAAAAGCTCAATACCAAGTAAACACATACCACCTAGCAGTAATTTACAACACTACTAAATTAAAAGAAGTTTTCCTAGATATTTGCAGTAACTATTACACATTTAAGTTAAAACAAAATAGCTCCGCAGACATCACGGCTATTACTAAACAAATAGATTACCGTATAGATACGATAGAAAGTAAGCTACTTTATTTAGGTTTAGAAACCATAGGCTTTAGGTTAAAATATAGATATAGTGGCCTTAAAGATGGCTTAGGCACTATAGTAAAAGCCATCACAGATAACTTAGACCAGAACGACGCTACGAAATTTGAAAACGAAATTAGGTCAATCCAATCATCACTCAACAATAATAGAGTCAATCAGAAAAAGACGATAAGTATTATGCAAGAATTTATGAAAGAATATGAAAATAATCTGAGGAACATCAAACATAACCAAATACAAATATATAGAGCAATAGATAGATACTCAACTAAAGAATCTGAAATTGAAACCAGCTACTTAACAACGAACATCTTTAATAACATTGAGAACTCGCTTCAACAGCTTTACGACAGATTGGATGCGCTAGAAAACGCATTAACATTCGCACATCTCGAAAAAATGCACCCTAGCATAATTGACCCCTCATATCTAATAGAGGAACTAAATAGCATCCAGAATGAAATAAGTGGAAATTTAGCTTTCGACCCAAACCTAAATTACATTCAATTATGGGAGAAAGTTATTACAGTAAAAGCATATAGTACCAACCAAACGATTAACTTCATACTAGACATACCAATAGTTGTAGAACAACCCTATAACCTTTTACACCTATATTCCATTCCCAATGATAATAACACAATCCTTATACCTAAAAATCCCTTCCTTATCTTGGGAAATAATGAGTTCGCCTATCCCCACGAGTCATGCACCAGCATAGCAGAAGATGAAGTCATCTGCAAACACCTAGAATGGACCACTTGACTACATTCAAAAGACTGCATATCACAACTAATCCAACATCAAGAACCACACAACTGCACTTATGCAACTGCAACGTTCGAGAATAACATCATTCAGCAGATCAAGGACAACAGCTGGATAGTCATAATGAAGCAGGAAGAAGTCATCAAGAACATCTGCGGCAATGACGTACAATACCAACGCAACAAAGGTGTTTTCCTGATTACAACGGACAATAACTGCAAGGTACAAGTTATGGACAGAACATTGACAACGCACCAGAGATACATCAATATCAAGGAAACCATACCACTACCACGCGCGCATGTGACACCAAAAGTCCTACCTACCAAGATAAAGCTAGAAGACATAGAGCAAGATAATTTGAAGAAAGCCATGCAGCAATCAGAAGAGGTTGAGTCTCCAATATTAGATCCAGTAACCATATCAAGCACACCCAGTTGGTCATCGATATCCCTGTACATCATAGTACTAGCAACAGGAATTGGAGTAGCAGCCCACAAACTCTGGTGGATACCCAGGTCGGCGCACACCTTAGTACAGCAACAACCTGAAGTTGTTACACTCCAACTTCAGTCGTAGCCTTCGGCGCGCCTCCATCTTAAGGGGGGAGGAGTTATATAAGCGTAACAAGGCTATTACACAATAGCCTTCATTGTAATTAGGTAATAAGATTACGTTACGAGTAACTTCCTGGTACTGCGATAACAGGAAGCATTAAGATTATAATAACCCTTTGTTTATGTACTTAACTTCTAAGATTTGATTATTAAATAAAGTTAGTCTTGAGCTGTTCTTCAAGCGGAACACACCTATCGTTCCTTTTTAAAAAGCCTTTCGCCTCCGCCCACAACCTAACTCACGTGATTAGTTTTTCGCTGCGAGTTGCGGTCAGTCACGTTGTCGGTCAATTGACTTGGCGACAGTGTCGCTGACGTAGTATCACGTGTTAGGTCATGTAGCGTTGTGTGGTGTGCGCCGTTAGACACCTTGCATCTTTTTTGCGAGTTGCATTTCTTTCCGTTGTGCGGATACATGCAGGTTTTGCAAATGTTCAATTGCTCAATTGTCCTAATTTTTATGTCTGGCGTCATCTCTTGAAACGCTTTAAGGTCGATTTATATCTACAGACATTGAGTGTGGCAGACACGTGCCGTGGCAGACAAAATGATATTCTTCCATACAGTAACTATTAACGTATTTATATCTATTGTAACACGGCCGTACAGACGCTTACAGACACTTGTCGTGCCCGGCCAGTATTCTCGGAAAGAATATTTTGTCTGCGCGGTTCATGTCTGTACCTACGTGTCTGTGGCTCCTTGCCGGGCAGTGTGAATAGAGTATCGGAACTGCGTACACGTGCTTTCTTTTTTATTTTGTATTTTTACAATGGATAACGAAAAGCTCATAGAATTTGTACGAGATTACAAATACCTTTATGATTTAAGTGATAAAAGGTATAGTGATAATCAGAAAAAGGATCAGGCGTGGAACGAAATAGGAATAAAACTTAATAGTAATGGTGAGTACATATTTTATTTTTTTATAATGTATTTTACACTTTTTTTTTTTAAGATCTTTATTTAACATAACAATATTTAAAAATATTATTTTAAAAATAGACACAGTCACATAATATAATTTACTTAATTTTAATTTGACTTGACAGGCTAATGACGCCTTTATTAGTCTTTCAACAACAATAGTATGTTGGGTTTTTATTAGATAGGTAATATTTTTTCAACTTTAAATTAGTATAGTTATGGTCAAACGACAGGGCACCGCCACCGATATAATCACCTAGTAGTTTAACGCTCCTTCGGGTGAATCGAAAAACCTAGCAAAATTCTCTCTGACATTAAATGCGGCTACCTGATGATTTTCACCCTGTCTAGGTAGGTTTGACAAAGAATATGATGCAATAATGTCTTCTTCATTATGTGAATGCTGAGAACCACCAGATTTTATATAATTATGTAAGATACACGTCGCCATAATAACATTGTCTGCATTATCTGGATCAAGTAGTATTCTCCTGTTATAGATACGAAATTTTTGAGACAAAATCCCAAATGCATTTTCGACAACTTTTCTTGCACGAGATAGTCTATCGTTGAATATATTTTTTCTTTGGTCACGTAGTTGAGGTTTAGGATATGGTCTCATTAGATAAGTTGTCAAAGGGAATGCTTCATCTCCTATGATAACATATGGCGCTGTAATTTCAGTGCCAGGTAAATTTGTGCTTTCTGGAACGTTAAATGTGTTTGAAATTAATGCTTTTCCGATGTTTGAATTTGAAAAAATACCTCCGTCACTGTTTTTTCCATAAGCGCCGACGTCGACACATATAAACTTGTAGTCAGCGTCCACAATTGCCATCAACACGACTGAAAAAGTTTTTTTATAGTTAAAGAACTGAGATCCAGAGTTTGCCGGAGCAGTTATTTGAACGTGCTTGCCGTCAATGGCTCCTATACAATTTGGAAAATTCCAAGTATTCCAAAACTCCTCTGCGATTTTTTGCCACTTCTTTTGTAGGGACAGGCATTGTTTCACTCATCAGCCGTTCTATTATTGCACTGCAAACCTCTTTCACTATCTTGTGTACAGTGCTTACTCCTAGTCTATAACTAAATGCTATAGAAACGAAGGAGTCCCCAGTAGCCAAAAATCTGCAAAGAAAAACATTATGATATTATGATTATGATATTTGTTTTCCTTGTTTCAGGAAATGAATGTAAAAAAGCATGGGCACTGTTGCGAGATGCCTTCAGACGTTCTCATAAAAAGAAAAAAGATACGAAAAGTGGACAGGCTAGTGTTCGTGAAAAAAAATGGAAGTACGAAGAAGAAATGTCTTTTTTGTTACCGTACATGAAAGAAAGGCCGACTAAATGTCCAATTCCACCTGTACCCGGTTTTAATGATTATGCACACGAGGAAGAGGTTGCTCAGTCACCTGAGGTTGAGCAACAAACGACTGACACATTTACACCTGAGGTTAGTCAACAAACTGTTGGTACATTGCCAACTACACCCTCCCCAGCTCAAACTCCAAAGCACCCTCAGCCAAAGGGTAAACGAGGCCAAAAAGCAACTGATGAAACACCTAGTACCTACTGTACTAATCCACCCTGTACCCATCCCCGAAGATTTCGAGGATGCGGGCGCCGGTGACCGTGGTCCTGCAGCGCATCTCGTCGATACCCAGACTCGTCTTGTCGATTCGAGTCCGGGCCTCCCGCAGGACGGTGGCGTAGCTCGCACCGCGCTCCGCCGCACCCGGCTGCAGTGTCAACGTCACCGCAGCCGTTTTTGGCTCGCGTAGCTTCGCCACCGCCGCAGCCTTCTTATTTTGGGAGCTCCTATTTAGGGAGCTCTGGGTGCGCACCTGCTGCTTTCCAGAGCTCTTACCTCCCCGAGCAGCGACCACATTCCACTGCTCCGTCAGTGGAGGTGGTAGGGGAGCGTCCCGCACAGGGCTAGGGTCCCTTACTGGGGCCTGGGCCGTCTGCCCGCCCTTGCCTCTGCCCTTGCCCTTGCCCTTGCCCTTACTCACTTGGGACTGGGCTGCGGGCGCAGACAGAGGCGCCGGGGGGGGTGTTGGGGCCCTCTCCAGAGCGGGGGCCCTAACTCCCGACTCGGGAGACATTGGCGGCTGCGACGCTGCCGCCTTCCTCTTATCAGCCGCCAGCGCCGGCCTCAATCTCGGGTCCGGTAGGAGACGACACTCGAGCCCCTCGAGTCGCGCATTCAGCATTTCGCCGAACTGCGCGACGCTGGCCCGAGTCATCGCCTCCACCATCTCGCGAACCGCGTCTGGCGCCACCGCCGCCGCCGCCGCCGGCCGGCTGTTGGCTTCCGCCAACTGGGCCGTAAGCCGCCGGTTCTCTGCCTCCAGCAGCGCCACCTCCTCTGGAACCGTGCGGGCCCTGATGCCCACCGCGGCCTCCTTGATGATGGAGGCCGCGTCCTTCAGGGTCTTTTGGCTGGTCCCCTTTAGATTTTTTGATTTGGAGGCCACCGTCTCCACAACCTTGGCGGCCTCCAACACCAAAAGATTTAGCGCCGCCAGCGACTGCGCCGTGTCCTCGCCCGGCGTTGGCGGATTGAGGCCGCTGCGGCAGGCGTGCCTGGACTCTCGCAATGTCTTGGCTAAGCCCTCCACGTAGTCCTCGACCTCAAGCCGGAGCTCCTCTTCCTTTGCCGCGTTTAGGCGTTCCCGGGCCGCGGCAAGGCCCACATATTCGCCCGTGGTGGGCGGCCGGCCTCGCCCGCGCTTTGACTTATGGGCCACCCCTTTGGGCGGCGACGCGGCTTCCTCCTGCCCTATGGGCCTCTTCCGCCAACGGCGAGTCTCCTTTTCGCTTTCGGACCCAACCGTCATCAGGCTCTCCTCCGAGTCACCGGCTGAGTCCCCAGAGGACTCCGAGAGACGCGTCACAAGGACGCGGAGCTCCCGTCGAGCCTTCGAGCCTCCTCGGCCCTTGTTGCCGTCATCTGTGGCGGCAAGCGGATCTTGGTCGTCAATTGTAAGTGTCTCCGTCGTTTTTCGTTCTTCATGCGTTTGGTCCTCGTGTCGATCAGTCGTCGTCGTTTCCCGTTGTGCAAGCGTAAGGTCGTCATGTAGATCAATCATTGTCGGTTTCCGTTGTACTAATGAAGTATATAATAGAGAGTAAAAATAATACTCCACCGCCGGACGACATCGAACAAGTTATGGCTGGAGTTGTAACTACATTGCGATCTTTTCCGCCCAGAGAGAGGGCTATTGCAAAAGCAAAGATATTTAAAATAGTATCTGACATGGAAATAGACATACTGAGCAAGCCATCAACGAGTTCTACGGTATCCACGCCATCAACATTTGACACTTATGAAGACAATACTCCTATGCCAGAAACAATACAAGATTTTTACCAAGGTTTTCAGCCAGACCTTACTGACGAAAGGGTGTATCGGCACTTAGAATAGTATAGTATTCCACTTTGTTTACACAATAATAAATAATTCTGTAATAAATCTTACCTGAGACATACTGCTAGCTTTTCTTTTGGTGACAAGACTTCCTTAAAAACTGTATCTTGTTTGGTTATCAGCAATTCAATTTTATTTAGTAAAATGTCAAACTGATACCGGCTCATACGAAAATATATGAAAAATTTTTTTTCATCGTCAACAAGCTCTTTAAAGAGTGTCCAGTATTCTCCTTCTAATTTTCTTTTCTTAAGCTTAGGATGTACAGCCATGTGTTTTGCTCTTTTTTTAGTTCTATCTTCTTCTTCTAACAATAATGCAATTATGGACAAATCTTCAATAGAGAAGTGTTTGAACTTTTTCTTCTAAAGCTATGCAGTAACTGCCAGTGAGAGTGGACGTCGATGACGGTGTCTGTCGGTAGCCGGGGTGTCTGTCACGGCACGTTTCTATACGTTACATACAAATAAATGGTGTCTGTCGGTGTCTGTCACGGCACGTGTCTGCCACACTCAATGTCTGTAGATATAAATCGACCTTTACAGTGGAGCAAAATGTGACTTGCTTTGCAAACAGGACAATTCCTGGCGGAACTTTCATGGTTTGCTTTGGGGTAGCGTCTGTATCTGTTGTACGCATCCCTTTGTGCTGCTGTAGTCGAGCTCCCTGTGTTTGGGGAGACGTCGGCATCTGTTTGCTTATTTGGTTTGCTTGTTTTCTTCACCACTGATTCTAGCGCCGTGAACTTCCCCTCGATGAACTGGATGAATTCTTTGAAATCGGGAAGCCCTCTTGGACTTTTCCTCGCCTCCATGTAGTCAGAATAGGTCTAAGTGTCCAGTTTTCCGGTCAGAATGTGCACCAAAATCGGGTCCCATGATGTCGTGTCGATGCCCAAGTTACGCAAAGCGTGCACGGTTTCAAGACTGGTATCGTGTAAGCGCTTCAAGTCGTAAGCGTTTTGATGTTGAATCGTATGTTGATTCATCAAAACTTGCATTTGTTTGGTGAAGAGAAGCTGTAAGTTATTGTACCTATGGTGGAGGATTTCCCAGCAGGAGTCGTAGTTGCTTTCGGAAACAGGCAAATGTTGCACAAGGCGTTCAGCCTCCCCTTTCAGCTTCCCTTTCAGGTGCTGCATCTTCTGCCCCTTCGAGAGGGACGGGTTGTTGTGAATGGCCGCACCATATAGATCGAGGAATGTCGGCCATTGTGTGTAATTACCAGAGAATGTTGGTATTTCGATCCTCGGTGCATTGTCCCGTTGTTGGACAGCGAGGTTGAGCTTGCGGTTAAGATCTCGCTTTGTGCACTCGTACGTTTCTTCATACTGCGAAAACTCAAGCTCGTAGTTAACGTCGCTACCGACGAGAATGTTGTCAAGCTGCCAGTGTACTTCGTCAATCACCCTCCATCGAGATTCGAGGTTCCGGAGCTTGTCTTCTATATCCCATTTCTCAATAATGTCAGCAGTGCACAAGTTGCTGGTGAACTGGGAGAAGGCTCTGAAGTTAGTTGCTTGTTGAGTTTTGAGCTCGTCTGATTTTGAAAGGACTGCAGTGTTTTTGCTCTCTTCACCTTGGTAACACGCGGGTTCCGCAGTGCTGGTAGACCATGCTTGCAGCTTATGTTGTATACTTGAGTATTCCGCCTTGACTCTGTCGTACACCTTTGTACTGTAGTATACGTCGGTCCGGTCCGTGGCGCCCTGTAACACGCCATGGTTCATCTCGAACTCGTTCCAGTGCGCCTGGAGGGTATCCAGTCTACCCCGGATGTATGTTGTGGTTTTGCGGTCAGGGCCATCTTTGCCGAAGTTGACACCAATTTTCCGAATGCCCTCTGCGATGATACCCTGCCGCTTGAGAAGTTCTTGTTGTCTAGTGTCCATTATTGTTATACGGGTATGTATGCGTATTGTTGACGGACGTTAGACCTCACTGTTGAATTTGTTGTTTGTTCTTGTTGTTTGGTTCCGGTACTCAATGTGCCTGTACTCTGGTTAGGTATGTGCGCCTTCTCAATCCAACTGGGGCGACCCTCTTCCGGGAGACCAGCTGAACCGATTCGCTACCGTAACAAGAGACACAAACACACTAAGAAACGCAAAAGTTCGAAGGACAATTTAATGTACGGGCAATAGCTCCGCACACTGAGATGTAGGATGTAGATTAGTGTTGCAACAGAACTCTGCTTCCGCTTCCGCAACTGCAGAAGTTCCGCATGTTTTTTTCACTTCCGTTTCTGCTTCTGGTTCCGCAAACTTTATAACAGAACTCTGAACGGAAGCGGGGAGAAAGCGATGAGGAGCGGTGCAGCAGACGCGACGGCGGCACGGCGCGGGCGGTTGCGGGGGCCGCGCGTGGACGAATGACACGAGCGTCGAGCGTCCAGGCGCGCGTGCTGCCGATAATTGCCGAATCCCTTCCGCGTATTTTGGGAGGGAGGGGCGCGCGGTAAACAAACGACAAACGTGTCACAACGAGTTCGTTCGTTTATTTAATTACTGTTTTTAGTTCACTATGCGCATCTCCGCGCCCCGTGACTTTGAGTAGTGACTTTTTCAGTTGTTTTTTCTTCTGTTATTGTTTGCTTGATACCTAGTTGTATTTAGTGCAATAAGAGTGCAATTATGAAACCAAAAACAAGTCCCATTTGGAACTATTTTGATGAAATCGGCGACTCCAGTGCCAAATGCAAACTTTGTGAAAAAGTGTATTCGCGAAAAGGCCGCACAACTACAGCTTTAAAGAGTCACCTAAAATCAATTCATGCCGAACGGTTTGCAGAGTTTGAGAAGTTAAATGATGCTGTCAAACTTTCATCGGAAACGAAAAAACAAATGGTCAGTTAATATTTATTTATTACTTACTTTACCAACTTTGAGTAAGTGAGGTCGTGCGTGGTGTGGTGTGATGTCACGTACATCAGCACGTCACGTACAGCACGTAGTATAATATGCTAAGGTTGATAGTATGTGAATACGTGATTATAGATTATCGACATAACATCACGTCGTAACTATGTATATAATGTTGCTAATTAAAGGTGGAAGAGTAATCGACTCTTGGAGTAGTAACTAACATGTAGTTTACTTTGACCCCTCCATCTCCTCGCATCGCATGGCGACCCTGCCAGTCGGCTGGACGGCGTTATAGTTGTCCGACCAGGAGCTAGTCACGGTTCGTGGTTCGCGGTTTGATTGTCTTCGTTGAGTATCACGTCAGTCGCGTCGCGTCACAGGCCATGGGGAGCACGACGTCCAAGGAAGAGGTGATTATTGCCCAGGCGTCTACGAGTGGTGCAAATACCGCAACGGCTACGCAGGAGCAGCTGGCGTTTATCAAGACCGTGTTGCTGTTTATGGCTGTGGGTATGGCAGTTGTCATCATAGGTTTGGCGGTTCGCATGTATCGGAGATGTCACCACAACTGGATTGAAGAAAAGATGAGACAGCGGGAAGTCCAGAAGGCTGTACAGATGGTTTGACCAGGAGCCGTCGGAGGAACGAAGTGAGTGTTTCTTATGTGAATGTGAATAAGTGTGTGTCGGTGCTTGCGGTCATCGTTAAATTAGGAGACATTGATTTAAATGGAAGTGGAGTTAACGTCGCTATTTGTACAACTTAAGTTATTAAGGGAATCTATTGTCAAGTTAGGCCCTAGTAGGCGAAAAGGCAGAAATTTTGATAGTAAGATCAGTGAGGTGAAAGCGCTCTATCGTAAATTTAAGTGTATAGTTTCAGAATCTAGTAAGTTCTCGGAAGAACTGGCTAGTATGTAAGATAGAAGCGTTATACGTGGACACTGTTAAGTTTGAGAGCGGAACCGGAACGGAACAAAACATGGCGGCGGAAAAGTTTTCTTTGAGAACGGCAGTTGGCCTACTCCCGAAGATGAGTGGCGATGAACAAGTTACGCAAGACTTGATTGATGCCATAGGATTATATAGTTCTATGTTAGTGGAAGCAGATAATGCTCTTTTAATTAAATTTGTTTTGACAACACGACTTACCCAGGGTGCTAGGATTCGGTTGTCCTCTACTTACGCAACGGTAGATTGTCTGTTAGCTGATATGAAGAAGCATTTGTTAACAGTAGAGTCAGACGTAGCTGTGCAAGCGAAGCTTGCTCGCGCTAGGCAGAATGATAGGTCGGTCGCGGATTTTGGGGCTGAGATAGAGAAGTTAATGGTTAATTTGACTATCTCTCAAGCCGGGGAAAGTTCGGAAGCATATGAGATTTTGCGGCCGTTGAACGAAAAGTACGCGATCAGGAAGTTTGCTGACGGGCTTCGCAATCAGCGTTTAGGTACGATCATTACGGCGCGGAATTTGACTTGTTTGAAGGATGCGATCAGGGTAGCAGAAGACGAAGGTTGTGCATCGTCGGCACAGGTCATGGCGTATCAGCGTTGGCCCGCGAGGGGTGGTTTTGATAATAGAGGTCGCGGAAATGGTTGTAGGCGGTCTACAGTAGGAAATGGATACGCGCAACATAAGACAGCTGTTGAGCGTACGCGCAAAAATGCCACCGCATGGCATAATCGTGGAATGCGCGGTCGTAGCAATAATGCTCATCGTGGTCATTCGACTCAACAAGGTCGGAAGCGTGTAGCGTATTTCGAGCATGCGCGTAGTGATGCTGACTCAGGCGGAACGTCAATGTCACGACGTAATGAAGCGACTGACCACCAGTTGCAGTTTTTTCGAGACTAAGCGTATTTTAGCTTGCGATAGTATTAATTGGGTTAATTTTCTAGTGAATAATATAAATGCGGAATGGTTAGTAGATACGGGCGCGTCGATATCGGCTGTAAAAAGTGGTTTCTTGTTGAACAATGCTTTGTGCTGTAAGGTAGTTAAGGAAGAATTAGTGATTAATGGTGTAGGAGGTAGTTTGAGGGCTATAGGTTATGTATATTTAACGTTGGAGTATGGACGGTGTTCTTTCACGCATAAGTTTTATATATTTGATGATTTGCCATGTAAGTCGGTTGGTATATTAGGTCAGGATTTCTTGCAGAAGTATGGTGGTATTATAGATTTTTCGGCGAATAGGTTTTCTCTTAGGGATCGTGGACGACGGGTGGTTTCGATGCCACTTAAGTCCTATGATTACTTGTTGACTATTCCACCGCGTTGTGAGGTGGTTAGGTATTACCCCGTTAACAGAGCGGAAGATTGTGTGGTAGTTAGGCAAGAGTTGCGGAAAGGCGTTTTCTTGGCTAGTGTGTTAGTAAGGCCTAAAAGCGGGATGGTCCCCGTTAGGATTTTAAATACGAACTCCGAGGAAGTTGTGTGTAGTATGTCCGGTGTGGAAGTTTGTCCGTTGAGTGATTTTGATTGTTGTAATTTCGTGAAGCCAGGGACGGACGTTGAGCGTGTAGAAGAGGTACTTTCTTTACTTAAACTCGACTATTTGAACGCCGAGGAGCGGTTGTCGGTTGAGCAAGTGTGTGCAAAGTTTTCGGATGTTTTTCATCTCCCGGGTGATAAATTAGCTGTCACTAACGTATATGAGCAGTCTATACGCTTGAAAGAGAGTGCTACTCCGGTGTACAAGAGACAGTATAGGATACCTTATGCACAGAAGAAGGAGGTTGATAGGCAAGTGCAGGAGATGCTGGAGGGTAATATCATTGAAGAGGCGGTTAGTGAGTGGTCTAGTCCTGTTTTGGTGGTACCCAAAAAGACGGATCGTAGTGGGGAGAAGAAATGGCGAGTGGTTATAGATTATAGGCAGTTGAATGAAAAGATACAGGATGATAAGTTTCCATTGCCGAATATAACTGAGATTTTGGATTCGATGTCAGGCGCAGTTTACTTTAGTCACTGTGATTTATCACAATCTTATTATCAGTGTGCTTTGGAGGAGAGTAGTAGGAAGTACACTGCTTTCACAACAGACAAGGGGCAGTATCAAATGTGTAGGTTACCAATGGGTTTGAAGATAAGTCCGAGTTCGTTTAGTAGATTAATGACTGTGGCCATGTCTGGATTGAATTACGATAGGTGTCTGATTTATTTGGATGATCTCATTATTTTTGGACGGAATTTAGATGAACATAATCGGAACCTAATATCAGTATTTTCACGCTTGAGGGAAGTAAATCTAAAGTTGAATCCGTCTAAATGTGAATTTTTGAAGAAGCAAGTGCTTTATTTGGGGCATGTAATATCGGCCGAAGGTATTTCACCAGATCCAGAGAAGGTAGAAGTTATTAGAGGTTATCCGCGTCCATCGACGGTTGATGAGGTAAAGCGATTTGTAGCGTTTGCGAATTATTATAGGAAATTCATACCACAGTTTGCTGATATAGTGGTACCTATGAATAAGCTGTGTAAGAGAGGTGTTGTATTTAGTTGGTCCGATGAGTGCGAGAAGTCGTTTTTGTTGCTTAAGGAAGCGTTAATGAGTCCACCGGTGTTGGATTATCCTGATTTTTCTGATAGCAATACTTTTATATTGCAAACCGATAGTTCTGGATATGCTATAGGGAGTGTGTTGTGTAATGGGAACGGAAAACCCATCGCATATGCTAGTAGGTCGTTAGGGAAGAGTGAGTTAAATTATCCGATAATAGAGAAGGAGTTGTTGGCAATAGTTTGGTCAGTTAAATATTTTAGACCGTATTTGTACGGACGGAGGTTCGTTGTAAAGACGGATCACCGGCCATTACTGTATTTGTTTAACATGACAGATCCATCTAGTAGGTTGACTAAGTTTCGTTTGTGTTTAGAGGAGTATGATTTTGAGGTTGAATATATTAAGGGCAAAGAGAATGTACTAGCGGATGCACTTTCTAGAATAGTGATAACGAGTGAGGATTTGAAATTGATACGGGAAAAGACGATATCCGTAATGACGAGGGCGCAGTACAAGCAGTTGGGAAAGCCAAATGTTTGTGATAGGGACTCCGTGGTATCTGGGACTGATCACCCTAGGATCGTGGAAGTACTTAAGAAGCAAGGAAATGACATTGAGATTTGTTTAGATGATTGGGAGAAAATGTTACGTAACAATAATAATAACAACAATAATAATAATGGTTGTAGGGAGATATTTTCAAAGTCGCGCAATTTAGTGTATATGCCAGAAAACTCGAGTATTTATGTAAACTATGAATCTTTATCGGGAATTTCGCGAGACGAGTTATCGAAAGACATAGTCAGTTTTTGTATTGAAGAAGGCATTAAAGAAGTAATTATTATGAAGAATCGTTATAACGTTGATTTTATTACAAGAATGGCAAAATATTTAAAGGAAAATAGAAGTTCGATTTGTGGGGATTTTAAACTGTGTGTAGTGAAGGATTTACGGAGAATAGAAGGGAAAGATGAGAAGAAGGTTATTTTGAATGATTTCCATATTTTACCCACGAGTGGTCATGCAGGAATACGTAGGATGGTGAATAATATAAAGAAGTATTATTATTGGCCTTCTATAGAGAAAGACGTAGTGGAGTACGTTGGTAAATGTGATAAGTGTTGTAAGCAAAAGTATTCTAGGAATACTAGGGAACCCATGACGATTACGACTACTGCATCAACATCGTTTGAGAAGATTTATTTAGACATAGTAGGACCCCTTGATAGAGACGAAAGAGGCAATGTTTACATATTAACTCTTCAATGTGAACTTACGAAGTTTGTAGAGGCTTATCCGTTAAAGAATAAATCCGCAAATGAGGTAGCAAAAGCTTTGGCAGAGAATTTTGTTTTGAGATATGGAATACCGAAAACAATAGCTACGGATAGGGGTAGTGAATTCGTTTCGAAAGTAATGATAGAGCTATGTGATATCTTGAACATCAATAAAGTCATGTCGACGTCATATCATCATGAGAGTATAGGTTCTTTGGAGAATGTACATAAAACATTAGGTGCATATTTGAGGATACAGACAGATAATAACCCATCATCATGGAGTTCTTGGATTCCATTTTGGTGTTTTTCTTATAATACGACAGTTAATACTGTTACCAAATATACACCTTATGAGCTAGTGTTTGGAAGAAAATGCAGATTACCAAGTAGTCTTCAAGGAGAAAGTGTTGAACCATTGTATAATTTTGATAATTATCCTTTAGAATTTAAGTACAGATTGCAAAGGGCACAAAATGATGCAAGGGAGAATTTAATAGCGAGTAAATTAGCTAGGAAACATTGTTATGATAAGAATCTTAATTCTGTAACCTATAAGGAAGGTGATTTAGATTTGATTAAGAATGAAACTGGCAATAAATTGGAATGTATTTATAATGGACCTTTTGAAGTTGTAAAAGACGAGTCACCAAATGTTGTGATTAAGTATAAAAAAAAAATAGATATAGTACATAAGAATAGAACAAAATTGTATTGTAAGAGTTAGAGTAATAGTTTGTAATGTGGAAAAAAAAAAACCTTGTAAAAAAAAAATTTTTTTTTTTAAATTTAAGGGGGTGATGTGGTGTGATGTCACGTACATCAGCACGTCACGTACAGCACGTAGTATAATATGCTAAGGTTGATAGTATGTGAATACGTGATTATAGATTATCGACATAACATCACGTCGTAACTATGTATATAATGTTGCTAATTAAAGGTGGAAGAGTAATCGACTCTTGGAGTAGTAACTAACATGTAGTTTACTTTGACCCCTCCATCTCCTCGCATCGCAGTGGCCTAGTGGTCGAATATTAGTATGGATACGTGTTTTATTTCGTGAAGTAATCGTAACCAATTTATGTTGTTGTAATTGTAGGTTACGTTAACTCCAGCCGAAAACGCTAAAAGACAATTTACATTACAACAAAGTCTACAAGTAAAGGATTATTGGGATTCATCGCATCACAAATCTCAGGAAATGGATCGTACGATTGCTGAAATGATTGCCCTCCAAAACTTACCCTTTCATTTTGTCGAAGGTACAGGATTTCGTAGAGTAATGCAAGCTGCTCTTCCAAAGTACAAGATAAGAGGCCGTGATTTTTTTTCTTCCTATGTGTGCGACAATTTGTACAATAAGTTAGCAAAGAAAACCAAAGATTTACTTGAAGAATTTGACAAGTTATCTTTTACAAGCGACATATGGTCGGAACTTCATTCTGCTGTTTCATTGCTTAGTTTAACTGCTCATGGGATCTCAAAAGATGTTCGCTAAAAGACTATAATTTTGAAATGTGAAGTCATGGATGAACGTCATACGGGCACCATAATATCAACAAAGTTTCAAACGATTCTTGAAGAATGGGGCATTGATCGCCAAAAAGTTCACTGCATGGTTCGTGATCGTGGATCCAACATGGTTAGAGCAATGCAGTTGTCAGGCTTTGAGGATATCAGTTGCGCAATACACCAAATTCAGCTGTGCATACGAGCAGGTTTTGAATCTCAAGAGTGGCTCCTACAACTTATTGCTAAATTGAAAAAAAATGCCACCCATTTCAATCATTCCTTGGTCGCACAGGCAGAGCTTACAAAAATTCAAAAGGAACGCCTTAATCAGTCTCCTCTTTCTGTCGTTCAGGATTGTCCTACAAGGTAAATATAAATACCTATTAAATTACTAATAAGCAAATGTTTTTTTATTGTACTTATAAATAAATATATTTTTAAGATTAGGTAATTGAATTTGGATTTATATTTTGAAAAGAACTAATATTTTGACATTTAATTTTGTATAAATTTTTGCAAGCCATCATTAGGTGAAATATCTAACATTTTATTTTCTGTGACCATCTATTTATTGATCATATTTCTAGCAAGTAAAATTGATTTGATTTGATTTAATTTCAGATGGGTGAGCACATTCTACATGATGGAAAGGTTTTCAAAACTCAAAGATTCGCTTGTCTTGTACCTAAGCGCAAATCCAATCGCGATGATATCCCCCGAAGACTGGATGAATATTCAAAAATTTGTGCAATTAATGCAGCCATTTGTTGAAATAACAAGAAATCTAAGTAGTTCTCAAATCAGTATTTCATCAGTCATACCATTAATTCAAGTTCTTAAGCCAACATTACAACAAGAAGAGACAAAACCTAATACTTCAGAACAATTCATAAATTTTATAACAAAATTACGCGATGAATTGAATTCAAGTGTAAGATTTGGAAACCTGGTCGAAGACGACAAATACACTATTGCGACGTATTTGGATCCGCGATACAAATCGCATTTTTTCACCAGCGTCATTGCAGAGCAGGTTGAATCTAAATTACTTAATATGACGATTAACACTATTAGAACCAGACAATCCAATTCCATCCAAGATGATGACTGCGAACCTTCCCCCAAAAGAAGCCGAACTCAAATTGCAATTGAAGACATTGAAGTGCAGCCTTCTACTTCCAAATCATCAGCATCATTGCAAATATTGGAATCGTTGTAAGTGTAAATGAAGACCAGGAGGAGGATTCTTCTACAGCTGACGATGGTGACAATTTACTTTTAAAGATACAGTCACACCTTCGGGAGTACAAGAAAGAAAAAAGACTACCTCTTCATGAGGATCCCCTTATGTGGTGGAATGGAAATGCGCACAAATACCCCCATATTTTGCCAATAGTTCGCCAATACTTATCAGCTCCCCCCAGCAGTGTAGCCAGTGAGCAATTATTTAGCGGAGCTGGTTTAATATATGAAGAACATCGAAATAGGCTGAAAGGTGGAAAAGCGGCCAAGTTACCCTTTATTAAATATAACTTGCCGCTGTTTAATTTTGACTACTAAAATACAAATTTAATAAAAAAAGTTTTAAATGTACAATTGTGCTTTTTTTTCATAGTGTTAACGCTTCTGTTTCCGCTTCCGTTTCCGTTTCCGCTTCCGTTAAGATTTACTTTTGACATCTGTTTCCGTTTCTGCTTCCGTTATGCCAGTTCCGTTGCATCACTAATGTAGATGGACGAATCACACGGGATGAAAAATCACTGTTATGTGTCCGTTAATGATTGACAGTTTATTAGGTAAAAAATTAAAATATATAATACCTAGAGTAGGTGAGTTGTGGCGGGCGTAATAGCCTAGTCAGCGAATGTACATAAATAATCGGTGAATTAGCGACTGCTTGCTCAGGTAAAAACTAAAACAAGTTATATCATGAGGCGATGTGCTCGTACAAGTGTGACTGAAAGAGTTAACGAACACATCATCCAGTGCTACCTGCACTGTTTGTGGAGCAACTCCCAGACAAATGAATGATCTTTCAAAAGTTACAACGAGAGTTGAAAATGAAGATGCGTTCAAATACGGATTGTCGACACTACATGCATGGATAAGGTTTATGGAGATGATCCTCCATATTTCTTACAATTAAGATTTTGAGAAGTGGTCAGCAACAACTCCAGAAAACAAGCAACTTAAAGAAGACAAGAAAAAATATGTCCAAAAACGATTCCGAGAAGTGCTTGGTTTGCACATTGATAAACCACGTCAAGGTTCCGGTAATAGCAATGACGGAAATACGGCAAGGAGATTTTTCCAAAATTACCAATGTTCTGCAGGAATAACCGGAATTGATGAAGAATTAATCAAGAGATTATATGTAATTCTTCAAACTATGTCATCGGGATTCCCTATACACGCAGAAAAATTCGGCCAGTATACATTGATAACCGCGCAATTATACGTAAGCAAATATAACTGGTACTACATGCCATCTTCGGTCCATTAAGTTCTTATACATGGTGCTAAAATAATAGAGCATTACGCAGTTTTGCCTATAGGACAATTATCCGAAGATGCCCAGGAAGCCCGAAATAAAGATTACAAGAAATATAGGTTACATCACACTAGGAAGTGTTCCAGATCAGCAACAAACGAAGACGTTCTGCATATTTTGTTATACAGGGTGACTTGTAATTAGAGCACAACCTTGTAAGGGGATATAGTACAGGTCATTTGCAACAACTTTTGTAGGAACACTCATATGCAAAAGTGCACCAACATTGAGTTATAATTTTTTTCGTGTTATTTTGAAAAACTCTTATGGGGTAACCTTAAAAAATTAATAAATAAAAAACTTGACATAATTTTGTTAATTTTCTTTTTATTATTTAGTCTATAACGTTCCAGTTACATGTCAGCATCATCAAATGTACATTATTGACATTATTTTAGACACAGTGCTCCAAAATCCAAAAAACTTAAACAAATTTTACTGGCATTATTACACAAAACAGCCTGTTTAAAAAAAAAATCACTATGACACTTACTCTGCGTATTATTAAAAAAACATCTACATTTCATAAGCTTTCAAATGAGATATAAAACCCTAACATAGCTAGTCCAATAGGGAAGATATTCGCATAACAAAGGCGCACGGCCAAAAAAAGGTCTGTTTCTACTAAGCAGGTAAAAACAGCCGGTCATTGTTTAATCTCTTTTGTGTTGTTTAGGTTAGTCCGTCCTTGTGATTCGTTGCGATCGGATGCTTTTGTGTGTGCTCTGCAGTTTTGTTTTATCTCTGACGACCCGGCTTGTGACTGTTTTTGTGATTGATTGCTCTCCTGATGACTTGGCTTTTCAACTGGTTTCCGTGTGTTATGCTCATCTGTGGTTTTGGCGCGTATCAAGGACTATGGCTCAAAGACAACGGGCAAATTTTACGAATGAAGAATATGCCGATATTCTGTACACTTACGGCGTAGCTAGAGGCAATGCTTTAGCTGCCCAGCGCGAATATCAACAGAGATACCCCAATCGCCGTTTACCTGATGTAGGCGTGTTTTCCCGAGTTTATCGACGAGCCCGGGAGACTGGACGCTTTCAAAGACGTCAAGGTATGTAATAAAAAATGTAATTTAATAAATAATAGTTTTATTACCCCTATTGTTTACCGCAATTGATTATTTAAATTAGTTTTTTTTATCAGGCGATGCGGGCAGACCTCGAATATACCGTGCTGATGATGAAGAAGAAATCCTACGTCATTTTCAACGGGAACCTAACATCTCTACAAGACAAGTGGCCAATTTACTTGGAATATCACAGTATAAAGTGTGGAAAGTGGTCCATGAATCTGGGCGTCATCCATATCACTACACTCCAGTGCAAGTCCTGGAAGACCGTGATCCTGTTGCAAGGGTCCAATTTTGCAGATATCTGCTAAACTGCGACATAGAGGACCCAAATTATTTAAAACAAATTTTGTGGACCAACGAATCAAAATTTGACAAAGATGGAATCACAAATTACCATAACACTCATTTCTGGGAAGAAAAGGCGGTGGGAAATCCAAAAAAAAAACGACCGAAAGGATCGCAACGAAGATTTTCACTAAATGTGTGGATGGGAATTATTAACAATAATTTGATTGGGCCCTTTTTTCTGCCAGACAACTTAAACGGTGAATATTATGAACACTTTTTAAGAAATGTTTTACCTGAATTACTGGAGGACATACCTTTAGCCACCTTGCGTGCTATCAGGTTTCAACACGACGGGTGTCCAGCTCACTACAGACGACAAATCAGAGACTGGCTAGACGAAAATTATACCAATAATTGGATCGGTAGAGGAGGGCCCATACCTTGGCCAGCAAGAAGCCCAGATCTGACGCCAATGGACTATTACGTCTGGGGACATATGAAAACGTTGGTTTATGTCGATAATCAGCCTGTCCCAGATATTGACGAGTTAAGACGGCGAATCATTTTGGGAGCTGACCAAATTCGAGCAAATCTCAGCACTGCGGTGGTGAAAAGCGAATTGAGGAAAAGGATGCGAATTTGCGTGCGTAACGGTGGGAGTCATTTCGAAAATGAGATTTAAGTGAATGACTGAGGATGACTAGAGAACGTCAATTCTACAACACACTTTTAAAATTTCCTAATTTTAGATCTTTTTGTCTCTTTTAATAAGAGAAGTTTGAAGTAAGGACCAGCTACCCTAAAAATTTTAAAATTAAAATCAAGTTAAAATGTGTTGTAAAATTGTCACCACTAAGTGCGTGGATCACATTCTACTTAAATTTGTATTTATTGTGTTTTAAACATTATGGCCATTAATTTGCGAAACTTTCGATATTCCAGCCTGTTCTATTCTTTGGCTAATATCTTTAATGTTAAACGGGTATAATTTAGACGGTCATCAAAAATATTTTTAAGACTCTAAGCTTAGGCACCAAATAAAATAATTGGTTCCCAAAATGGATCAACGGTCACCAAATTCTATCCAACTCAAAGATTAATATACCGGGTGTATTCGTGTTTTTAACGAATTAGTCCAAGAGCGAGCGAAGCGAGCTCAGGAGCTTAGGGCACCCCGACACGGACAGGTTAGGTTCGAACGAGATGACGGGAGCCGAAGTGAGCGAGCAAAGCGAGCGAACTCGGCTCCCGTCATCTCGTTCGTGTTAGGTTACTTTAGACCCTGCGGACGGAAATAGGAGCCCCGCGCAGCGGGGCTCCGTCGACTTTAAAGGCGTCCATATATTTTTTTGGCAGTCAATAATACGAAAAAATGGATTTATTTCATAATATTTTAGGAAACGTTATTTGGTGACCATTTATCCATTTTGGTAACCGTTTAGAATTTTTTTGGTAGTAAAATAGGTACTTTTTTGGGCGGTGTTTAAACACAAGCCATGTTAAACTAGCTATGTTAGACTTTTACACCTCATTTGAAAGCTTATGAAATGTAGATGTTTTTTTAATAATACGCAGAGCAAGTGCCATAGTGAGTTTTTTTTAAACAGGCTGTTTTGTGTAATAATGCCAGTAAAATTTGTTGAAGGTTTTTGGATTTTGGAGCACTGTGTCTAGAATAATGTCAATAATGTACATTTGATGATGCTGACATGTAACTGGAACGTTATAGACTAAATAATAAAAAGAAATTTAACAAAATTATGTCAAGTTTTTTATTTATTAATTTTTTAAGGTTACCCCATAAGAGTTTTTCAAAATAACACGAAAAAAATTATAACTCAATGTTGGTGCACTTTTGCATATGAGTGTTCCTACAAAAGTTGTTGCAAATGACCTGTACTATATCCCCTTACAAGGTTGTGCTCTAATTACAAGTCACCCTGTATACATCTGATCAGTAGGTTAGAATTGGGGGTTCTGAATCACGTCTATAGAATTGGGGGTTCTGGATCACCTGTTCTCGCTGCGCTCGAACCATGATCCAGAAACCCCAATTCTATAGACGTGATTCAGAACCATAATTCTATTTCGATAAATAAGCAATGCTCGATTTATATTTTGCATCGCGTATTAAATATAAACTCTCTCCCCTTCACAGCATTTAAATAAAAACATTGTGGGAAATGTATAGCATGTTGCATCCAAGGATCGTCATATATCTCCCAATCTTCTATAACACCTCCGCATGAGAAACATGCTGCTTTATCATTTATACTGTTTCCACAATAAAAGAATCCAGAGTCAGCCATTTCCATCACTAATCTTTTCTTTGAGTCAGCCGTTGCCCAGTAATAATTAAATGAAAATTCACGCATTTTATAAGTATTATACATGTCATAACGAGGTTTGTAGTTATTTTGAGACATGTTCCGTTTTACAGGTAAACGGATAATGACACCGTCTAGCTACAGACAGCAGCTTTTAATGATTTGACGACCTTGTCGTGATTGGGAGGGATAGGAAGCGTTTTACCGTAGTATAGAAATTAAAGAAGAAAATGTAATTTTATTTTTTATTATCATTGCACCATTTATTTAAACACAATACATTTTTTAAAGCACATACAGAGTCATGATAAGTACAACTATACAAATCTTGAGAATTTTTATATTGATTGTACAGACTTAACAAACTAGGACAACCTTTGTCTTCTAAATTAAATATACACTTGGGAGCAAATAAATCGAGCCACTTCCTTTTTCACGCATTATGGTAATTATTTTTGGTATTAAGGAACGCATCGATTCGAAACATATATCGCCTAAAAGGGTATTTAATAACCTTTACAATGAGGGTAGTTAGTTGTCAAAATTTCATTTTTATTAAAGTTTAAAGGGTAGAATAAAATTATCGCATTTAATTTGCTTATGACATTTTTATTGTACTCTGTTAAGAAAAGATTAAATTTGAGGTTTTTGTTAATCATACCCATATTACTTGTTATTGTTGTCTTTATCTGTGTCTGTGTAATCAAAATAACCTGATAAAATGGATACTACACCGACGGAAGCTGCCCAAGTTGTAGCTTTACTTGAGGTTGGACACGGACAACGTGAAGTGGCACGCAGACTTCATTTGAGTCGTTCAAAGGTACAGCGGGTATACCGCAGGTATCTGGAGACTGGTGCTTTTGTTCGGCGACCTGGAACTGGCCGACCACGTGCAACAACAGAACGTGACGACCGCTTTATTGCAACCAATTCGTTGCGCGACCGTGGACTTAATGCTGTTCAGCTACAGCAAGCGTTACGTGACGTTCGAGGAGTCGCAATCAGTAGGTGGACAGTGAGACGAAGACTAAAAGAACGAAATTTAACATCACACAAACCAGCAACTGGCCCAAAATTGACTGTAGCTCATCGCCGATCTCGCTTGGAGTTTGCTCGAGAACACATTAATTGGACGTTAGAAGACTGGAGGTCAGTTTTGTTTTCTGACGAGTCAAGAATCTGTCTTTTTAGCAATGACGGGAGAAACCGAGTGTATAGACGTCCTGGTGAAAGATTTGCCCAATGTTGCATTCGAGAAACGGTGAGTTTTGGTGGTGGTTCTTGTATGGTGTGGGGAGGAATTTCTCTAGACGGAAAAACGGAACTTGTCTTCGTCGACCCCGCCAACGATGGCAATGGTAGACGTGGATTAACAGCTGACCGATACATAACTGACATTCTTGAAAACCACGTAATGCCGTATGCTGGTTTTGTCGGAGAAAATTTCTTGTTTATGCATGACAATGCGAGACCTCATACCGCGCAGATCGTTACGGATTACTTGTCTGCGATCGGGATTCAACAAATGGTATGGCCAGCACGAAGTCCTGATTTGAACCCGATCGAACACCTATGGGACGAGCTAAAACGGAGAGTCCGAGCCAGGGTTCCCGCTGTTTCATCCATTCCCGAGCTTAAAGTCGCTGTGCTTGAAGAGTGGGAGAACATACCACAATATGTCATCGTAACGCTGATCAGATCGATGACTAATAGGCTACAAGAATGTATCAGGGCCCGGGGGGGTAATACCAGTTATTAAGAATATTTTTTTTGCAATAATTTTGTTTTTTATTGTTTTTATGGACTGTTTTAGCCCTACTAAATTTTCTATCAAAATTACCATTTTTCTTGCAGAGCCAATAATTTATCATTCAATAAGGTTATTATTCAATAATTTACCCTCATTGTAAAGGTTATTAACTAAACTTTTAGGCGATATATAGTTCGAATTGATACGTTCCATATTACCAAAAATATTTACCATTTTACGTGAAAAAAGGTAGTGGCTCGATTTATTTGCTCCCAAGTGTATTACTATTACTGTTTTCTAATATATTTTTTAACCACAATACTTTTTCAAAACCTTTAACATAGACACATTTATCTCTTAAAATGTCAACAATAGTATTCTGGTAATTGGAATATGATACAAATCCTTCACGCCAATATATCTTTCTGTTACGTTCAATCCAACTAACTTGCTTTCTTTCTGCTTTCGTCAAATAGTAAAATGGAAATGGTGGCTTAATTAAAAACCATTGAATTTTTTTATTATACAATATAGCGATTTCTTTTATTATAAATTCATCTGTTTCTGTTCGAAAGCCTTGAATATCTACAATAGCAATCATGATAACCTGCGTACAATGTTACTAAGAGGTTTGTATTCCACAAGTCGATCGTTTATAATCAAACAATATGCAGTTGTTTTATCAGGTATTGGCGTTGAACATTCAATTTCTAACCGGACATCCACTGGACCTGATTTTAGACTATCGTTTTGCCTTGAACAGTCTAAGATAAAGAGGGGAGCTTTTTCTTTGAAGTCCTTTAGGCCGAGCAACGGGTCTGCTGGACAGTTGTAATACGACTGACGAAATTTTACATACATTTCGTATAATATACTGTATTTGCTGTCAGAAAACTTTAAACCCAAAGGCTCATAAGGATAATATTGTGAATTTAAAAAGAGCGTAACGTTTGTCACCTCACAATGATCGAATAGTGAACTGTCTTTCGTTTTATTATTTTTTCTATTAGTTTGTAAGCAAAATATTACATATCTAGGCTTTTCTAATTGTGAAGCAGTCTTAACTGACCAAGAATGTTTTGTAGTTTTAGGTAGTAAAGGATATTCATATAAATCCCAATTTCTAAAAGCCATTTGAATGGATTTATCTCTTTCTAAATGCTTTAA
Source organism: Orthosia gracilis (assembly GCA_947562075.1). Classification (NCBI taxonomy): domain Eukaryota; kingdom Metazoa; phylum Arthropoda; class Insecta; order Lepidoptera; family Noctuidae; genus Orthosia; species Orthosia gracilis. Next base: position 15,043,125 of record OX387264.1, on the reverse strand, counting down.
AAGTGTTAATCGTTCTCGATCTGACACTTTTATGTGTGGCATCCTCCATTGAACTCTTTGCATATCTATTTGAAAATTGACAACATCATCAGTAAGAATAACGCTGTTTAAGTTAGAGTTACTTCTATTTAATATAAGCTCGTGTTTACAATTTATAACGATTTTATTGTAATCCTCTGCAAACCCTAAAATCTTATTTAACGGTAACACAATACTAAAATGACCATCATTTTCGAATCCGTTTAACTTCCAACCCCATAATGCAGCAACTTTATTTTCACCTTCATTTAATGAGATGTATGATTTTATAGTTGAAGTTATTCCAGAATTTTTTATTCGATCTATTTCAATACCATTCATTTCGTACCTGATGTCTTGAAACAAAGACATAATAGGGTTATTAGTGAACGTAACATTTTTCTTGATTGGATTCCCATCTTTACCGAACAGTTTTGCTTGGCCTTCGATGTAAATTGAACTGGCTGATGGTAGCACGTATATGTCTTGTTGATGTATGGGGATTCTGATTTCATCGTTTTCTCTAAAGCTGTTATTGTAGGGATTATATGAATGGATTTCATAACTTTCGATCGAACTATCGAAGTGTGGTAATTCGGTAATCTGTAGTATATTCATACTTTAAAACCTAGGGCTCTAAGAAAATCTTTATTTCCTTCAATTAATTTCTTAACTTTTTTCTTACGTCTATGCTCCGTAGAGGCCGTAGAAGGAATAAGACGTTTTATTTTCACAGGAGTGTTTTTATAATATACTATCATTTTGTTTTTCTTAAATGAAGACGTAGTTGAATATTAAGTTCTTCACCAAAGTTAATACAATAACCAAATTGATCAACAATCCTAATAGATATGGATGAAATTATATTTTTGTTCACTGGAAAGTAAATAACGTTTCGCGGTATTTCTACGTACTGATGACTTGGAGCAGTATCAAATATAAATTCATGAATAAAATGAGTTGGTAATCCGTTGCAGTACGAACCATGTACAAGATCACACTCGATTCTGATTACAGATAGACTGCTGTTATTGATGGGTACATTTGGTCTTGAATTTAACACTGAAAAGTATAACAAACCGCATTCGTATTGATTGGTTAAATGCAGAGATGGTTGAAAGTATGACACCAATTCAGATTTATTTCCAGAGATGGTAACCGTTGTAGACATGCTTGCATACTGAACTCGTTAAGAAGATCCTCATTATTTTATCCCTTGACTACTCCAAAAATTCTTTAAAAAATTTAAACAGAGATGGCCGCAATTGAAAGGATGATTGCGTTGTATATTATCATAATTGTAGTGAACTTGAGAACCTATGTATTTTATAAATTCTTTTGGAGGCTTAAGATTTCCATAACTGTCAAAGTACTCAATATATTCGTTATATTTTGCATAGGCTACCCAATGAGAGCCAGGATCTTTAGAACTATCTAAATTAATAACTCCACATTCTTTTTTAAACGGACTTTTAGGAAGCTCGTCTCTCATAAAGACTCCTCTAAAATAGGGAATACTATTTCCATACTTCAAAATGTCAAAGTTAGTTAAGGCTCGTTTGGGTAGCCGATATTTTAGTTTTTTTTATTCGATAAAAAAATTCCAAGACCGTTTTTATGTGATTTAAGGTGTAGTCCTTTCCCAATGCAGAGAGCTTCCATTTTTTCGTTGTGTCTTTTCGATTCGGTCAACAGCTTTCTAGCCATTTTGAATTCATTTATGGTTTTGGCAATACCAGCTGCACCGCCTGCTAATGCTCCCACCGCTGATAATCCAGCAAAAATAGGAATCAAAGGTAATACACCGCCAGTTTTTGGTATAGGAATAACTCGAGGAAGTTTAATGGATAAATCACTAGCTAATTCTCTGGCTGCAGCCATAGCATATTCTATTGCCACTTTTTTGCATTTAGGTTTTAATTTTTTCATGTGTCTTTTTGTTTTAGTTATAACATTTTTAAATTTATTTTTTAATCCTTTTCCAGATGTAACTTTTTGAGAGCACTTTTTGCTACTTTTTTTTAGGCCAGCACCACTTTTAATTTTTGCAGACATTGTCTTGCTTACTAAGTGTGCTGCGAGTTTTTCGCTTACACTCGCATCCGAGGCAGCCGCTCGCTCTTTCGCCATTTTTAACAAAACGAAATCAGCGTTGTGACGATCCTTTAAGTTTGATGATTTGTGATAGGCAATGTCGTGTTCTTTGCAATATTCGTCTAATTTATTAATACCTTTATCTCCGTGTGTAAGCCTTTTAATTAATTTCGTACCAGGACCACAATAATTGTATCCTGGTAAGTGTAATTCAAACGGTAAATTGTTTATAAGCCAATTGAGAAGACTACTCTCTCCAATACACATCATAAGACTAATGAATCTTGAATGAACACTTTAATAAATACTTATTCGATTCATTAATGTATTTGTTGTTAAGTTAGTAAAGTTAATTTTATTTATAATAAAATATTCGATTGATCAATCCAACTGTTTTCAGCAGATGACAAACCTAACCATTTTATTAAAACCCTGTTTCCTTTTCTTCTAAGAACTTTCTCAACTAGATAAACATGGGGATGTTTTGTCTTTTGCAGCTCTTGTAAGTAAAATGCCCCTAAAATAGGCTGACCTCTGATCGTATCTTCAATTAAGTAGGTGATAGGAATTGTATTTTGTATTTTTCGAATTTTAAATATTTCCATTGACCAGTTGGGGGTATATCCTTTTTCAAATGTTCCTTTGTACTTACTGATACGGACATAATCACCAACTTTATACTTGCTTCTTATTCTTTCGTTTTTTACCAGCCTTAAATACCTTTCTAATATACGTTTTTTATTAATGTTATCCACATTAGCGGGGATTTCCTGAATTGTCCGATGGTAAGTGTGATTATATTTATGAATAACATTATTAAGGGTATTGTCTATCCAATTATAGTTGCCTTTTAAACTAAATTCTTTATACAGTTTAGATTTCAATGTTCTGATAAATCGTTCAACTATTGAAGCCTTTTTTGTTGAGAAGGTTGAGTAGTGGTTGATATGATTAGATTTCATAAGCTTTTGAAATTTATTATTATAAAATTCTGTACCATTATCCGTTTGGAGATTTTTCGAAACACGCCCTGTAGCTAGCAACGTTTTGAAAGATTTGCATACATCATCTTTGGTTTTACTTTTCAGAGGGAAGGCCCAAGCATATTTCGAAAATGTATCAATAACGGTAAGAATAAATCTATAATTTTTATTTTCTTTTGAAATTGATTGCATATCCATTAAGTCTGCTTGCCACAGGTCATCTACATCTTTCATAATAACATGTCTTCGTGGAAAGTTCACCCTCACATTTTTATGTATTTCGTTTACTACGTCAGCTTTGCTCATTTTTAGAATTTAGTACATTTGTCTTGAATCCATCTATAATACTGAATGAAAAGCATATTATTATCACTATTTATTCTTTAATTATGTCAGCTTCTTTTAATTCTTCAATTATCGATAAAATTTCATTATCATGGTTTGTATTGCCAGCATCTCTTGAAGCAACTAATAGTTTCAATCTCTCAACCAATTCGTTAGGATCATCCCAATATACCAAGTCAGTGTTTTTTTTGTATTTTTTTAGCATGGGCAAGTTTCCTCCAAGTTTAGTGTGAACAAGTTTATTATCGTTTGACGATTCGGAAAAGAGTGGTTTAATTATTTCACGATATTTTATTCCTTTATCGCCTCGTATTTGTCCATTAGGATTAAAATCTCTCTTATGAGCATTTGTAAAATGCAGCATATCCTTATAGACAAGTTTATCTTTGCTCGAAATTAATTTTAAATCAGGTTTTCTTCGAAGTAAAAGTTCCTTCAGGCCAGGGGTTAAATTATAGGTTTTGTCATCGATTTTAATTAAAATGTCACTATCGTCATTTAAACTATCAATTTTAGAAAATGATACTGCTGAATTACCCATCAATAAAGTTTTGTTTACACTTCTTATTCCAAACGGTATATTTACACCATCATAAATATCATGGATATCGCGGCCCTCTAATGAAATTTCTAAATCATCTGGTAATTCCATTTTATTAGACTTTTTAGGGGATTGGGTAGAATTTAGTTTTGGATCGTAGCAATCCTCAAAACTTGTAAATGAGCTAGTATTGATGTCATCCAATTCATTGCCTTCAGAATTAGTGAGTGCTGTATTTTCTAAATGTTTTATTTTTTCCATATATTTATTAGAATCAACTAGAGTTTTAAGCGGATCTGTGACAGGTTTTAGCATTTTATCGAGTGACAAGTTCATTGAGTTTTCCTGGTTCTTCATTTGTTTTATTTTATTCTTTATAGAGTTTACAGACTTAATTAATTCTATTTTAATATTTTTCTCCATGTTGTAACAACTGTATTCAGCTGAAGAACAAATAATACTAATTTTTCTTTTTGCGTGTTATTTACTTATATTTATACACAGTCAATCAAATTTTAAAAAAATATCGAAATTCTGTCTGTACCTTCCATTATTTAATGGTGATTCTTTGCTAATAAGAAGAAATTGATATGGATTACTCCAAACAGTTTTACAAATATCTTTGAACTGATTCCATGGTAGATCGGAGTTGACATGTTCTCCATAGATGTGCTTTAAGTTTACATCATCTTGTTTAAATATTATAAGAAAATTGGTGTTATCCCGTAACAACTGTTTCGGTATTTTTGAGTAGGTTTGCGATAAATAAAAGCAATCAATTTGTTTATGTCTACCCATAGAAAAATAATTACGAATATTTATTTGTTTTTCACAGGCAACATCATCAAATATAAAAATAGAATTTGGCAAAGCTTCACCGGGAGATATGACTTCTTTATTGTCATTGAACTCCTTGAAATTAATCTGAGGCACTCTTCTTAATACTTCACTTAAGTAACGATATTTTGGCTGGAAAGTAGTTTTTGAGTAAAGATAAAGATTTTGAAATTTAAGACCATTTTCATGCAACAATAAACTGATCATAGCGTTTGTTTTGCCACAGTTCGAGGGTCCACATATTATGCAACGAATCGTATTAGGCAATAGAGCACTATGCCTTATCTGGCGAGCAGAGTCATTGAAATTGATATTATTCACGTTCAGGGATAGGGGTTGTTTGATTAACTTCATCTTGCCTAATATTTATTTTCATTACTTACTAACGTTTATATATGAATATGTGAGTGCAGTATTTAAACAACAGGTTTGGACTTGTATCGTTCTCAAACTGATGTTCTCGTCTTACATGAATGTATTTATGACTAATAACTGAAAGGAGAATATTCTAGATATGTAAAAGTAATTAAACACTATACTTCATTGCAGTAGCTGACTTGAAGTAGGACCATAGGCTGTTGTTCGCGATTTAAATATTGTTTTTATTCTAAAGGTAAGTGTTTGAATGATAACCTATCAAACAAAAAGTTATAAATATAATATCTGTTTAAATTTTATTCATAGATAGTATATTTTTTTTCAGAATAATGTCTCAAGCAACTCCACCACCGGCATTCTACAGCCCTAGCATATTGGACAATGATAATGTTATTTCTGCAGAGCAGGAGCAACCTAGTTTTCATGAGGTAGTCTTTGGTTTAATATTTCATAGGAGTTGTTTTTCTTTTTTCTTACGCTACTGTTATTTTGTTCACATGCTAATTACGTTTCTTTTTTTTTTTTGCAGTGGAACTCTGAGGTCCTCAATGGAAATCCAGTTATGAGCTCATTTTTTTACTCTCAGGGCAACTACGAACCATATTTTGAAGGCTTAAATCAGAACGCTAAAGTTGAAAAGTTGCTCACTGGAGATGACCAAGTCCAATCCTCTAAAAAGTCTTCAAAAAAGAGGAAATGCCCATTAGGATCATCAACATCATATATTGTTCGCCGAGGAGAAAGCGATAATCGAGGGCATTTAATTAAATTAGAAGTGCATAAACTTAAAGACTCTAAGAACGAAAATGATTATAGTGATAGTGACAATGCATGTGTAACTGTGCAATATGTGGCGCGTGAAACTTATGACGACGTAATGGAAGCAGCAGAGACCCTCATTAAAAAAATTGGGAAAAAATTGAGTGACCCTGAACAGTTTTAGACTATTTTTATATACCTTGTTAATAATAAATAGTTTGCACTATCAAAATATGTGTACTTTAGTTAATAAGATAGTAATTATTGTATTTAGTTACTTATTGTTTTATTACTGTTTTAAGATTATTTTTATTTTATATAGTCGACTGTGAATGATCTATATAATAATTATGATAAAAAAAAATACATTTAAGTGTAAATTAAATAAATGTTATGACTATCAACTATTCTGGGTTTCATTTTTCTTTGTTTACTTAGTTAAATAGGAAGTGGGTATATCACATTCAAACACACTTATTTGATTACAAATGATTTATTTCATATTATATAATATTTCAATCAATACATTTTACTTTATTAATTTTTGATAGATACCTTAAATTTTTGCATTGTAATCTCATCGAACACTTAATTAAAATACAGTTTTATGATGCCCCCAAGGCAAAGTATTACAACCATCTTCCATTATTTGTCTTTTATCATCATCCCTACTAAGAACAAGCTTATTAATCTTCTGAGTAAAAATCTTATGATTTTTTGACTTTATAATACACATGTCATCTCTTATGCATTCATTGTACCGTAAAGCTCGTTTATATTTTTTAATATCGAGTTTTTTCACCGCTGATTTTTTAACACCTTTTGCTCTGATGATTGAAGAAGCTAGCGAGTCTATACAATACAATTTCGCTCTTAAACCTACAAATTCAGATATAATATCACCACCCATTTCATCTTTAAAAAAACCTGGTATTTTACAATTTGCTTTATGTATATTAAATTGATTTCCAGTTTGAAAGTTGCTCGTATCAAAGTATTTTATATTCTGTTTCATATCCTCATAAAAATCTTCTGTATATATTAAATACAAAAGGCTGTCAGTGTCAGTATAACAAAGTTGAATATCATTTTCGTATAGACGTTTCATCACAGAGTAATGAAAACGATACAAATGACTCTTAGCCAATTCCAATATTGTAAAGCCAATATAAATTGGTCTATCAAGAACAATTTTCGTTTGTTTTAACTGGATTGCCACTAAAGTATCGGAAAATATAGATAAATCTTTGAAGTTTGGAGCACTTACATATTTTTCAGCTCCACAAAGTTTGTTAGTTTTATTATGAATATCTTTCCATACATTAACCAGTTTGACATCAACTTGTTTTCTTTTGTTTTCGATAGTTTTGCCAAATATAGAATTGTTTTGTTTTTTAAAAAAGTCTCTTTCAAAATCGGAAGAAGCTCTTTGTCTGAGAGTAGTATTCAACAAGATATACGGAGCCAAAAATGAACTTTGTTCAAACGCTAGTATTCTATATATTTTAAGTAAAAGAAGCCCGTTTTTTACACATTCTTTAAGATGAACATAGTGAATGATATATTTATGTTTATCATACAGGTTAGCAATTAATTTAACATTTTTACTACCTGGTGGAGCAAACTTTTCAGCGGCAAATGGTAAATCTGAATGAGCTTCGTGAATTTTATGAGGATAACATAAATCAACTTCTAAAATAAATCCTGTGTCACTATCATTTAAAATACACATTACATTAAAATTATTTATTTCATCTTCGTTTAAAAACCTAAAGTTTCGAGTAGGAAGCGGTTGCATCATGGCGTGGCCATATAAATTTACACAATCAAGATAAATTAAATAGCTGTCAGGTTCCTTATTGTTATAATTTGGCAGATATTTATTATTTGCCTTCGCATATCTTAAAGAACATTGAGCAAGTCCTCCCCTAATGCCTTGTTCTAACATTTGATACATATCAATATCTGAAATTAAGTCTAAATTAATTTGAGTATATAATAACATTGCATCCCAACTCAGCGAAGGAGATGATACATAATAGCAGGGATCAAGGTTATAATACTTTAAACTCATTGTTCTAAACTTTTCAAAAACATCACATAAAAGAAGGACATCGCATTTCAAATATAAGTCTGTGTACTCCCCTAAATTAGAAATATCAAATGCATTCCAGACATTTAAAGCATGATTATAATCTTCATCCGAAATAGATTGGGATGTGAGTTTATTATAAAATTTAGATGAATCTGGCAATTTAGTATCTTTATAACGATCCCATGAATCAATGTAATCATAGCAGTAAACACCCTTCTTGCATGCTAAATTAAATAAATAATCATCATTATAAAACTTTCGTAAATTTTTAAAATCATCTGTTTTCATCGTTTTTATTAAATTATCTAGACTTGAACTTAAAAAATTAAAAGAATCGATAAACTTTAACTGAGCTACATTTTTTTTGTCAATCGGGACGAATTTTGTAAAAGATATATATTTTTCTTTGTTTTTAGGAATAAGATTTATACGACCGCAAAGAGCTGAAAGTTCCTTTATAAACAAATGACAATCATAACCAGAAAGATTATGAAATATGACAGGTATAAATGGGCAAGAATTTGCATTTAAATTACATGCATTGTGGGCTGGTCCTCTATACATTCCTGTGAAATGATCATGATCAGCAACAACGAGGTCAGTATCAGAAAATGTTTTCCTACATAAATGACATTGTTTAGCGTTGTTTAAAGACATTTGCTGATCTTTACTAATAATTATGGGTTTTATCTCTGACATAAGTCTATGAAGTCTTATTACATCTTGACTAATAGATTCGACAAACTTTTTTGAGCAGTCTGGCCCCCTATAGGATCTAAATTCATTTAATTCAGGTTTAGACTGACAAAATATGTAATAACCATAACAACTTGCCACATGGATTTGTATATTTTCGACACATGTGGATTTATTTTTGTCTGAATATTCGTGTAATAGACTTTCAAAATCGCCATAAATAACAATTGGAACTCTTTGAGTCCTATTAAAATTTGAAAAACAAAGTTTCGAGTTTTCTTCGGGGAGTATAGTCTGCACTCTTGCGCAGCTATGATTTAACTGTTTTTCTGGTGAGTCAAAATACACAAAACATTCGTCACATAAATATATCTTAGACTTATGTTTTGTAAGTTGTCTGTGCACAAGCTTACCGAAATTTTTAATATAGCAAAAATGACTTTTACCATTATTATTGAAATAAAGTAAATTTACATGATAAAGTTTTCTTTTTAACGTTTTATATAACGGTCCTGTTACATCATAATTCTGCTCCAAACCATAGACGTTAATACTTATGTTTGGATTTAAATTTTCAAATAATTTTATATCGTCTATACTGGGGGGAAATGTCATATTAGAAATGTTTAACACTTTAGAATAGTGCGGATATGATGTAACTCTATTGAGGTTATTCTTTGCTGGATACAAATATGCCACAATGCTCCAAAGAAAACAGTGATTATCTTTATTGACTATGTTTAGACATGATTTCGTATTTTGAATTCGTTTAGGTAATTCTAAATAAGAACCTGCTCTCAAAGGACTGTATTTAACGAAATTAATTTCTAAATGACTTATCGATTCGATTGCCCACCCTGACTCACTTAGTTCGAACTCGGAACATTTATTTAAGATTTTTTCTGCAAATGCATGATATATGGATAATATATCTGTACTTTGAAGTATAATTACATATCTTGTGTTAAAAGATTTAAGACTGATTTCGTTATTTTTAGGTAAAGTGTAGGAAACAAAAAGTTCGAAATTGACTTTCAAAGAAACATGTTGTTTTAATAATTCTTTAATTAGATAGTAACATGTGTCTGAAGCTTCAGTTAAAAACTTTTCAGGTGTAATAGTAAAACTTTGAGGATTTATTTTGTAACTGACTATTTTGTTTTTAAAAGCACAAGCTATTATACGAACATTATCAAATTGAGTTTTTATGAGGTTATTAGATTTATGGATGTTAGTTTTTTTGTGAGAAGAATAATTGTGAACGTTAATGTTACAAGCTTGACAGAAAACCATTTTGAATAATTTTAGAAAATCTTTATTTCTTAGTTAAATTTGATTTATGAATATTGCATTATTTCAATTTTAGGTTTTTATTTTATTTTATCTACTAAGTAGATTCTGTAAGAGAACAATGCAAAAATATAAGTTACATGGTTGGTAGGTATTTAATCAAATTAAAAAATATTTTTTTAATCTATGTACTCATATCAATTATAATTTTGTATATTAGATAATAATTATATTATGAATATTGTATTATTTTCAATTTTAGATTTTTATTTAGATTTTTATTTAAACTTTTATTTAGATTTTCATTTAGATTTTTATTTAGATTTTTGTCTTATCTACTAAGTAGATTCTGTAAGAGAACAATTTAAAAATATAAGTTACATGGTTGGTAGATATTTTTAATCAAATTAAAATATATTTTTATAATCTAGGTACTCATATCAATTATAATTATGTATATTAGTTATATTATGAATATTGTATTATTTTCAATTTTAGATTTTTATTTAGATTTTTATTTAGACTTTTATTTAGATTTTTATTTAGATTTTTGTCTTATCTACTAAGTAGATTCTGTAAGAGAACAATTAAAAAATATAAGTTACATGGTTGGTAGATATTTTAATCAGATTAAAAAATATTTTATAATCTAGGTACTCATATAAATTATAATTATGTATATTAGATAATAATTATATTATGAATATTGTATTATTTTCAATTTTAGATTTTTATTTAAACTTTTATTTAGATTTTCATTTAGATTTTTATTTAGATTTTTGTCTTATCTACTTAGTAGATTCTGTAAGAGAACAATTTAAAAATATAAGTTACATGGTTGGTAGATATTTTTATTCAAATTAAAAAATATTTTTATAATCTAGGTACTCATATCAATTATAATTATGTATATTAGATAATAATTATATTATGAATATTGTATTATTTTCAATTTTAGATTTTTATTTAGACTTTTATTTAGATTTTCATTTAGATTTTTATTTAGATTTTTGTCTTATCTACTAAGTAGATTCTGTAAGAGAACAATTAAAAAATATAAGTTACATGGTTGGTAGATATTTTAATCAAATTAAAAAATATTTTTATAATCTAGGTACTCATATCAATTATAATTATGTATATTAGATAATAATTATATTATGAATATTGTATTATTTTAAATTTTAGATTTTTATTTAGACTTTTATTTAGATTTTCATTTAGATTTTTATTAAGATTATTGTCTTATCTACTAAGTAGATTCTGTAAGAGAACAATGCAAAAATATAAGTTAGTTATAGATACCTATCCAAATTAAAAATATTTTAAAACATGGGTGCTAATATCGATTATGTCCAATATTATAAAAGATTAAACCAAGTTTAATACTGAAAATTAAGTAAAGTTATGCAATTTAATAAAGTTAAGTAATGTGTTAAACTTAACTAAAATCTTACTTTAAATAGAAATAAAAAGAAAAAAATTACTTATAATTTTGGGGGTACAGAATTGGTTGGATAGAGGAGTAATCCTCTTTAACTGCTGCAACCAATTGAGTAACCGCCTTCCAAGTTGGGCTATCGTCATTCACTGCTGTTTTTAAACACACCAGTGAATGTTTCCAGCGATCGGTTGTTATGGCCTCCAACTCCTGACAATTCGATATTCGAAGCTCAATATAATATTCGCCGCGCCTTGTGGGGTTGCTTTGCATAGTATATCCAGAACCAACTCGACGCGTTAGGTAGCTCTTCAGTATCGAGGCACGAATTGATTCACGTTGCTCTTCATCCTGGAAAAAACAAAAAACAAATTAGGTTTATTCGTTATCATTATATTCTGATGATTCACAATGATCTTCAGCCTCTGCTATTATTAAGGTACCATCACAATAATATCATAGGACATATGTATTCTTCTTCATGTATTTATTTAAATCAATCCCTTCACACAATCACGAGTTAACGTTTGCTAAGTAAACGTTAACATCACGCCTGTATTTTTCGACCGCTCCACCTACTATAAAATTATTCAAAATTGACACAATTATCTACACTTGGTCAGACCTGAGAATTGAATATAGGACCTTATAATAATCAGTAAGCTTAACACCAATAAATATGAGTCTATAGGCCATTAAATATTTATTCCGTGCAGGCATCGAACCCACAACACCCAGCGCAGCTGACAATCGCTCAGCCCCTGCGCCTATCGATCCGTCTAAATATAATTAATAATTGACAATTTTATCTCAACTTACCTCGGAATCAGGGTAGATGCTAAGTTTTCGTTTCTTTTTAGCCGATGTAGACGCAAATGCAGATGCGGTTGAAAGGTCGGCCTCTGACTCAGACCCGCTACCGATCGGCTGTTCTTGGAGTAGCTTTTTATTTTTTCTTTTTGGCTTCGAGGGTTTAGGTGTTAAAGGCTTACTTGGCTTCTTCTTTTGTGATACAGGAATCACTTCAGTGTCAGAGTCAAATGGATTGGAAAACCTGAAAACAAAACAAGATTATAACATTTTATAAAGCAGGTCTACTTGCAAACATTCATACGTTTAGTTACAACTTTTATCACATAGATCATTCATGATACTATACATTAGGTTCCTGGCACGCCTAGCTATTTGCCTTCAAGGAAATCTAACTTATAAACTCGCTCTCAACAGTGACCTCTGAACCTGCAATACCTTCGATAAAATTGATCATAGTATAAGACCTAAAATAAAATATATTAAAAAAACACCCAGTCATACCCCATATACTCCACACATAACTGCACTGCACTGCCCTTATACTGTTAACTAAATTAATAGATTTAAAATGATACGTACATACTTGCTGCTTTATTTGTTAAACGCACTAATTAAACAATGTTAAGTTATACGAAGATCACTGCACGATGCACTGATTGATTGAACAATATTCTGTGAGATAATTGTCAGATGACGCTGCTTTTATATCCATAAATTGTAAAACGGTATACACACTTAAATAATCTTTGTTAGATATAATATATTTAAAATTAGGTGTCAATATTGCCATTTCATTATAATCCCTATGCGCATTGTACATAAGATTTATAATTATTTATTTCTTACTCATCATTCATACTCAATTGTAAAGTTGCCCTAACTTACCATTTTAGGAGGATATATTAAACGGCGCCGCGCTGTCGCTGAAAACTGAGACGAAATTTTTATAAGGTAATCGCATGTACTTGTATTCAAATGGATTTAACCATCATGAAATTCTACAACTATTCTACTATTATCGAAACAGTGTTAATGATAAAGCAGCATGTTTTTTCATGTGGAGATGTTTTAGAAGATTGAGAGATTTACTTTGATCTATGGTTCACGATAAACACGGTGAAGGGATTATAGATAAATAACAAAAAAAAATTGAAAATCTTACCTTATTAGAATGTATATGTATACGATGACATATTGCATTAAAAAAATAACCAAATTATGTGTATATATTATAGAGGCACCATACATCACCACAATTTAACTCTGAACTTTACAGTGCAGCGGTTCAATTTTAAATCTAATTCTTAAATAAATAATTAAAATTATTTTTATTACCTATAATGTTTCACTCAGCGAAATCTGATTTAGTTGGCATTCGTAAAATGATTTTCAAGAATGCTAGGGGTGAGATAATATATATTCAAGATATGCACCCTAGAAAAAAGACATCGAGCACAGGTGAAATAAAACACCAGGATAATGATATAACCCAAACAGAAGATTTAGTTTACCAGAAGTTGGAAGATTCTGTGAAATCTAATTTGAGCAATATTCGCTACCTAAAACTCAAAAGCGGACCTGGTGAGGATCTTCGCCCATTCGTAAGAGTTAGCAACAATCAGGCTAATCATGAAAAATCTATTCTAAGTTCATCAAATACTAGTGGGAGTAGTATATCGACAGCAACAGATGATTTAGTTCATCAGGAGAGTGATTCAGCCCATGAGTTAGTTTTGCCTGCTTTAGAAGATATTGATTGCTATCAGATACTGCCAGGAAACGAAATATGTTTCATATAAATTGGGCCACCATCACCGTTTCAGTTCTACTATACAGTTCTGAATGTTATTCCTAGTATTACCTGTCTAACTTTTATTGCTATGTAATCTAGTCCTAAGTTAATGAATAAATTTATTTTATTTCTATTTTATTTTTATTTTTTCAAAAGTAAACCCTAGTCCAACATCGGCTGAGATGAGGATTGAAAAAATAATGTAGGGGTTCTGAATCATGGCTTTTAGAATTGGAGGTTCTGAATCATGGTTCGAGCGCAGCGAGAACAGGTGATTCAGAACCCCCAATTCTAACCTACTCTGATCCTTATATATCTAGCTTAAATAAACTCAGTTTTGTAATATCCAAAGAATTGTTTGACGAAGCTAAAGAATTGTTGGAAATAGAAAGTGATGAATAGGATAAGCGCTATTTTTTTTTTTTTTTTTTATCACGTTATTTTATAGCATGTCTGTTTAATAATAATAATAATTTAGTTTTAAACTTATTTTAAGCAAAAGTGTAACTTTTATTGCTATTTTATTATAACTGTATAATTTTTGTATGTAATTTCGTATAACTTTATCTTTGTCATTTTTTTACGAAAAATATATAATTTTTAAAATGATGATGTTTGATTTCTTTTATTGCCTAGATATTCATTAATACGTGAAAAAAATTTCAAGGAGTAAAATTACAAAACAACACAGTTACCGATTTTTGAGATGAAAAACACCGTTTGGTCCTATAGTGCGGCGGTTGCCTCCTTTTGCGAGGACGTGATGTCGCAAAAGGAGGCGGCGGAGCGGGCGCGGGAGGACGATCCTCTCGCGCCACCGCACCGCAGGCGAAGAAGGGGTGGGAGAAGGCGGTTGTTTGATCGTCTCCTCCCACCTCCAGGTGGTGACTAGCGGGCGACAGGCGCGGGGGCGCCTTTGCTCGCATTGCACGAGTCACCACCCTCGTCGGGCGGGAATGACCGAGCACTCGCGGTCGTTCCCGGGCCCCTCCACTGAGGAAGGGGCGTGAAGGCCCCGCTGTTAAGGCGGGCGGATGTCGGCGGGGGTCTGGACGTAAAGGCTCTGCCAGTTTCCCAGTCCTCCTCCAATTCAAGACGATGCGGGAGTGCTTCTGGGTTATTTTAATGGGTATACCGGATTCATTCCGGGGAGTCCCACATAGCCCCCCCATTCCCCCAATGGGTGGGTATGCGTAATGCATTTTTTACCAGCGAGATCACAAAAAAAAAAAAAAGTTTAGGTTAGCTTTCGCATTTATTTTTTAACAATTATTTTTTGGTAGATCAAAATCAAATCAAAATCAAATTTTATTTTTATTTTACATTGGCCTACATGGGCACTTATAAAACGTCGACAAAAGGTGCACGGTTCGGATTAGTCGTTTCCTATGGAGAAGAACCGGCAAGAAACTCCATGTTTACTCTTTTAAAAAAATGGTTTGGTTTTACAATATTTCCATGTTACAGCATTAGTACTTGGATATGGGGGGACAACGTAGGCCCGACAATAAGTGGTAAGAATATTAAAAATTAGTTATTTGCGACGATTTATTTATTACAAATAAACATGTCAATGTTATAGACAGCTTGTATGATTTTGAGAGATTTTTTTGTACTTTGTGTAATGATTACATAGTTGTGGATAAGTCTGTCACATCTAGGGAGAATTTATTGAAACTGATCGAATGTAACAGAAATAATAACGATATCAGTGATGATTCGGTTTTTTCTTTGTGGCAGAAGAATCAGATGGATATATCATCAAATTTTATGCCGGAATAAACGCGCGTCGACTGCTACGTTACGTTACTCAACCGGCAAAGTGGATCCTGTACAATAATCGGAAACGCTCATCGCAATGGCTGAACCCTGGCGAAACAGCCAAATCCTGCCCCAAGCGAAAATTGACTCAAAAAAAATTACTTGTGAGCGTTTGGTGGACTAGTGCCGGTGTCGTTCACTGCAGCTTTCTTAAATCTGGCCAGACGATTACGGCGGATGTCTATTGTCATCAACTGCAAACCATGACGGAAAAGGTAGCTGCTAAACAGCCAACGCTTGTCAATCGCTCTAGGCCAATGCTGCTTCAGGGCAACGCTAGACTACACACTGCACAACAGACGGCTACCAAATTAGAGGAGCTTCAATTGGAAAGTCTAAGACATCCACCGTACTCCCCAGACCTTGCTCCAACAGATTACCATATTATTCGAAATTTGGATAACTTCTTGCAAGGAAAAAATTTAACTCCGATGGGGCAGTCCAAAACGCCTTCAAAGATTTTATTGATTCCCGTCCGAATGTTTTTTTTAGTAAAGGGATCAATGAACTACCTATGAGATGGCAAAAGTGCATAAATAGCAACTTAGATTAAGTAAATATATTATATTAAAACAAAAACGACTTTATGTTCCTCCCTCATAAAACGCCAATTTCATATGTAATGACCTGTATATAATGAATAATACAATGAAAACTTCAACTAATATTGGTGCTAAAACAAGGACTTTAATAATGGACGGTTTAAAGAAAAGATTTGGAAATAATGAACAAGTTCATTTGTTAGCTGCTGCGACAATTTTAGATCCTAGATTAAAAAAAAAAAACAATATATAGAATAAATACTTCAATTTTAGATATTCAATCACAGCAACAACTTCCACAAAATAATAGTGAAGAATTCGACGCAATAGAAGGGACTGATTTAGAAAAAGGAATTTGGGATTTTCATAAGTTACTTGTCAAAAAGTGTATGTAATACACTTGCACTGGAAAGTCAGGGCTTAAACGAAGAATTGAAACATTATCACAGGCAGTTGTGCACCTAAAGTATGATCCTATACTTTACTGGCAAGAACAAAACAACTCTATTAACCACCATGTTCACTCAATAGCCGTGATGTAAGGTACTTGATACAAATAAAGCCTATGCACAAATATAGCCTACACGCCAGAAAACATAGATAAATTATGTTGAACTAAAAGAGACCTTGCGCACACACACATACGAACTCCATAACCTGCCCGAAAGCGCGGGCACACCCGCACCCCGCTCCGATGCCAGTCGGGACGCGGTCATTGCACGAACAGGCTGTTTACGCGGCTCGTTATAAGAAAGTTACGACTTCATGGTAAGTTTTTTTAATAAAATCTTATTGTTTT
This sequence comes from Orthosia gracilis, assembly GCA_947562075.1. Classification (NCBI taxonomy): domain Eukaryota; kingdom Metazoa; phylum Arthropoda; class Insecta; order Lepidoptera; family Noctuidae; genus Orthosia; species Orthosia gracilis. The sequence goes on along the minus strand of OX387264.1, from coordinate 15,025,881 downwards.
AGTTCCTGCTACTTTAAATTCCTATTCAATAACCTTTTAACCGTTTTTTTATGCTACGAAAGTGGATTTTAACCTTTAAACTTTGTTTTTTTTTTAAATCATATAACAAAAAAAGGGTGCGATCACAAATATGGCCTAGGCTTTATTTATTATCGGGTAGTGGGGAAATATGTGGGGAAGTTCATTTAAGAGCAAACTAGATAACGTTAGAATGTTATGTACAGACAGTGTGGCATACATGATATCAGCTGGTAGAATTTTAAAATCAACTTTTCCAAAAATGTTGCATTTCACATGTTTAGCCCATGCTCTAAATCTTGTTGCGGGGCAGATTAGAAAAGAGAACCCTAATGTTGACAGTTTAATTTCAAATATGAAAAAAGTTTTTTTGAAGGCATCAAAAAGAATTAAAATCTTTAAAGAAATGTGTCCGGATTTACCTTGACCTCCTGCACCTGTAATTACCAGATGGAGTACTTGGCTTGATGCAGCATTCTATTACGCTAAGCATTTCGATGAAATTAAATCTGTATTGTCTGTGCTGAACAGTCAAGAGGCAAAATCAATAGAGAATGCTTTAAACATTTTTAATAATAATGACAACATTAAGGATGATTTGTCTCGTATTTACGACAAATTTTCAATTATACCAACAGCTTTGACATCACTTCAGAAACCCGATCTTTCTCTACTGGAATCATTTGAAATATTTGATGCAGTGAGATTAGCTTTGAGATGGGCAAATTGCGAGAGGTTAGAAGATAAAATGGAAAAAGTCATGGATAGAAATCCTGATTTGGACACTATCAGAAATATAGCAGAAAAAATTTCTTCCTGCTCTAATGACGAGGAGGAGGAAGTGTATAAATTTGCTAACCTCTTCTCAGTTGTCGTAGAGCGATCTTTTTCAATGTACAAATGGATTTTAGACGTTCAGAGAAATTCATTGAAGCCAAAAAATATTGAAAAGCTTATGGTTATATATTTTAATTCTCACAAAAGTTATACAGTTATGTCGGAAGCGAACACTTCAAATCTTACTGGTAATCAATAGGACAAGGAAAATGATTCTGATGGGCCGTTTGAATAAGCAAAACCTCACGAGTCTAGGCTAGACGCAAAAGTATTCGCTCGTATTTATAAAAAAGGCGAAATATGCGTATGACAATTTGCTTTTTTTTTAGGACTTATCGTAGATAAAAATCTAAATTGGAAAAACCATGTTGAACATATTTGTCAAAAACTTGATAAGTTTGTTTTTGCCTTTAAAAAGTTAAGACAAAACGTTTCTGTCGAAGCTGCTCTTTCGGCTTACCATTGTTACGTGTCATCTATCCTAAGCTATGGATTAATTTATTTATTTAAACTTCATGTACAATGGTGATACATAGGCGGACTTAATGCAGCAAGGCATTCTCTACCAGTCAACCTTTGGGTTAAAAAGGACACAACAGTGGTAGGAGTACAAAATAAAAAATAAAAAAGAACAATTATTAAAATCTGATATTAATAAACTATCTAACTAATAAAATACATAAATATTTAATTTTTTATAATGTGGGGCAACTCGACCGACACCGACAGAGTTTTCAAGCTCCAGAAACGTTGCGTCAGAGTTATGAACAAGGCATGGTTCTTGGATAGTTGCAAACCACTCTTCCAAAAATGTAAAATTCTTCCACTGCCTTGTACTTATATAAGAGATATTTGTGTTTTTACAAAGAAGCACATGCATCACTTTAAACAATATACAGAGGTTATAACAAGACAGAAAAGGGCAAAGTTTCGCTACCTACTGTATCATCCACCTTGTTATAAAGATATTTATAAGAAAAATGTGTTTAATATGTGTATACTAATCTATAATAACTTACCAAATGAATTTAAATTGTAACAGGGTTATTTATTCAAAACAAAATTGACAGAGTGGCTACTAAAGTTTTGTTTTTATAGTGTTAGGGAATTTATAGAACATGGAAATAATGGTTTAATAAATAAATAATAATGGTATTTTATACAAATATTTAAATTTTAGTTTTGACATTTTAATATTTAATGTTTTTTTTTTTAATTTTTGACATTTAATTTAATTATGGATTATTTTTTAATTTATGACATTTATTTTTAATATTATTTTTTAAATATTATTTTTTTTTTTTTTTTTGGTAACTGGATTTCGGTATGGACAATTGTAATTTAATTCATTGGAATGCATGAATGTTGTTATAATTTCTTTTTAATTTGATTATATGATTACAATCTTTTTTTATATAAATAATTTGCACGCTTGCTTGCAGGCAGAATACAGTCACTTTTAGGCTTTAACATCTTCCCTTCAAAACTTTGTATTTCTGGCAAATAAACAGTTTGATTTGATTTGATTTGATTTAAGACTATCAATAATTTGTATTGTGAATTAAAGTAAACTAATTAAAATTGTATGTTAATTATCTTTGTTTTATTTGTCTATCTCTGACGTTCTTATTATTATTTAGTTGTAATATTGTTGGCCACACGGGATTGTCCATTAGAAATCCCGGGAAGATCCACATTAATATCAACATTTCGATGCAAGTACATAAATAACTCTACCTAATTCCGACCTCTGCTCAGCACTCTAATGCAAACCCACTGGAGCCAACTCAGCTACCGTATTTTGAAATACTTCCTCAGAAAACTGTAAAAGTAAACGCACTACCTCAGAAGATAGGCTTGACCATTGCAAACCCTCAACCCAAGGAAAGAGACCCGTTGAACGTAAGTCCACTTCCTAAGGAGATAAACCCGACGATCGCAAGCCCTCAATTCAAGGAAAGAAACCCGTTGAACGTAAACCCCCCACCTCAGAAGATGGACCTGACGATGGGAAGCTTGCTGCCTCAGATAGGAGAAGAACGGGACGCGGCACACAGGCGAAAAATCAATAAAGGTTGGCATAAACTAAAAATTGTGTCATTGAACGTGCTCTGATTGGTGTATCATACCTCTAGCTACCTGCGCCCGCACCGGCCGGCTACGAGTCTCGAAACCGACGCCATCTTAGTTCAAAGTTTGAATTGTTAAAAAGTTAATTTGTTTTAATTTAATTACGGTGATTTTTCAAGTGACTATTTTTGTACAGTTTAAGTAATTTAATTGGGGTTTCGACAATGGATGCTCTTCCTGGAGGTAAGCATAGTTATTCTTTGTGTATACCAAACATATAGTTTAGGAACTACATTACTTATGTGTTGATTACAAAGACAGTTATTTTTTTTTTGGAAAATAAAAACTTCTTCTAGACTAAAAACTAAATTTCTTGTCGTATCATTCCTTAAAATAGCATTCGATGAATGCTTTATTTGCTGCTCAATCAATACAAGAAAGTTTTAAAGACGACCGATCCAGACGCTTTAACAAAATTTTCATTTATGTACATATACTCGTATAGATATCATTCATACTTAATTTTTTAGGAGTAATTTAACTAACTTGTTTTCTAATTATTCTTTTATTTTTATATAATAAATCTATATAATACGTCAAAATACAGTTTATACATGGTCAAAACACAAATACCTAATGCAAAAATGTATACTTATGTGAAGTTTTTTTCGTCTTTCTAGGGTCTAACAATGAGGAAATATGTATCAGTAGAATAATTCTTGTGAATTATTACCGAGAGTGTAACTCTAAGAAGGATGCTGACAGAATGCAGTACCTGTGTAACAAGGTTGCTGATGCCCTCAAAATGCCAGAGCTGTCAAGTGATGTGAAGAGTGTTTTGAGCAAGCTAGTATACTTACAAACAAAAGCTTCAAACATCACACAACAATTTCATGCGTTGTAAAAACTCAAACAAAAATTGGTTTGAAGCATATATTACATTTCCTGTGCCACACATAGGGCAAAAAAGAACTAGTAGTTCTGGTGGTCGTCCTGTGAAAGATTTCGAAGACTGTGCTGAACGTACGAAGCGCAAAAGAACCGAAGATATTCGGAAAAGTTTGGCACCTGCTGAATTAGCTTTTGCTGCACAGATGCAATACCGAGCAATAGGAGAAGTAAATAAGTCAAAATTGATAAAGGATATAGCCTTGAGTACCACGTCAAAACCAGTTACTGAGTCACATGCAAGCTACACTCCAGATAAAGCTTTATTTTTAGTCATAGATAGCAACTTAACCAAACACCAGTACAATTTACTACGGAAATCGGCTATGGAATTAAATTGTCATATTTACTCTAATTACGAGTCGATAACAGAAGCAAAAAAGAAGTGTTACCCTGAAGGTATTATATGTACAGAGACGAAAGCTGAAGTGTCTCTTCAGAATCTATTGAATCACACTGCTGAGAGACTATTACTGTCTTTAAAAGATGTAATATTGCATTTAAGTCCAAATCAGAGGCAAGACCTATGTCTTATTTCAAAGTATGGATGTGACGGCTCAGGGGGTCATTCGCAATATAAACAAAAATTCCAAGAAAAAGATTGTTCGGATGAAAACATGATGATTACATCAGTAGTGCCTATACGTGTGGTTACGACAAATGCACTAGTTTGGCAAAATCCCCGGCCTTCTTCACCACGCTACTGTCGCCCTCTGAGGCTTCAGATGTGTCGAAAAACATCAGAGCTTTCGAAAGAAGAAGCAGGAAATATAAAAAACGAAATAGCAAATCTTTTGCCTACTAAACACGCAGAGTGGTCCATAAAACATGAGCTGAAAGCGACCATGTTAGACGGTAAAATGATAAATGCGCTAACTGATACGAGTTCCGCGATGCGCTGTTACCTCTGTGGTGTTACTTCTAAAGATTTCAATAAATTAAGCATTTGTATCAAGAAAGAAGTAAAAGCAGAAAATCTACAATATGGAATTTCCTCACTTCACGCCTGGATTCGGTGCGCAGAATGTATATTGCATTTGGCCTATAAATTAAAACTTGCCAAGTGGCAAGCAAGAGGGCCAACAGAAAAAGAGTTCGTCGCTGCTGAAAAGCAAAGAATCCAAAAAGAATTTTTGGAAAAACTTGGGCTTCACGTGGACAAGCCAAGACATGGTGGAGGGACATCAACCGATGGCAATACTGCTCGGGTAATTTTCCAACATGCAGAAGAAGTGTCCCAAATTACTGGGGTTCAATTTAATATTATTAACAGACTACACACAATTTTAAAACTTTTATCAAGTGGATATAAAATAAGGACACAAAAATTTAAATTGTTTTGCCTTCAAACAGCGTCTTCATTTATATTTAACTACCCATGGTTTAATATGCCTACAAGCCTACACAAAATATTGATACATGGGCATCAGATTATTGATAATATGGGTATAGCTATAGGACTGTTAAGTGAAGATGCGCAAGAAAGTCGCAACAAAGATATTAGACACTACCGAGAACATTTTTCGCGAAAATTTTCGAGAAAAATGGCTATGGAAGATACATACCTCAGGCTAATGGCATCTTCAGATCCGTATATTACCGGTCTTAGGAAACTAGTGCCAAAAAAAATGTATTCATTATCTACATTAAAATTAAGTTTAATAGATGAAGATTTTTGTTAATTGAAATAAACTTTTTTTTTAACAAATTGTCCTGAATTTTATTAAAATATATTATTTCTCGACTCATCTGATATAATTTAGGTGTAACAATGATACAGACAAATAATTACATCAAGTTAAACGAATTTGAGGTTTATGCCAAGTTTTAATGATTTTTCGCCTGTGTGCGCGGGCCCAGTGAACATAATTGAGAGAATAAATGCGGAGAATTTGAAAACTGTGAGAAAAGAAGGCTTTATGTCTCGAAACTCATCAGACGAAGACGACGTCCCTTTATCACGATTCAGTACAAAGCCGAATGTCCAGAAATTTATGCCAACTCCAGACTATGGAGCTATTAAAACTCAGCCACGTAAGAAGGCTATAAATTACAAAGGTCAAAGAGTGACAAAAGATTTATTTAACAAGAAAGAGGAAGAAAAGAAAAAAGAAAAACCTATTGTAAAAAAGAAAATACCAAAAAAAGTGCAAACAGAAAGAAAAGAAACCAAAAAAAAGGCAATATTAAATTAAAAGATAAACCTGCAAAAAAGAAAACCAAAACAGGAAAAAATCCAATAAGAACGAAGAACGTTGGTATTGTCATGCATGTCATGAAGAAAGAGTGGAGGATATGAGACCATGCATTAATTGTCATAAATGGTTTCACGAATCTTGCATTGAATTGACAAAAAATGATTTAGATGCCTTTGAGTGTCCCGATTGTGACGTTTAGACTTAAGATTTATTTTTGCTATTACTTATTATGATTGATTTATGTTCCTAATTTGCTTTATAACCCTTAATTTGACTACGTTCACTGTGATAAACGTTCATAAAAAATAAATATTGAGCGACTACTATCTACTAATCTTCGGGTTTTTATTCGATTATGGCAAGTTTAAAATATATTTATTGGTATAAAAAATAATCCACTAATGGCAACATCGTTCATCTGTCATTATCGAGACAAGATGTCAGCAAGACGCGGGCACTCAATTCTTCGCAAGGTAAATGTTTTTATTTTACACGTTTTTTATGAATAAACTAAACTTTTCATGCTTTTTATTTACTAAGCAATATTTATTCTTTGGTTTCGAATAGTTTTTGTGCAATGTTTTGAGTTTTTGGCAACTTATTTTTGGAGCCAAACTTGTTCGTTCATCACAGTGAACACTGCCAAATACTCGTATAAGTATTGTCTGTTTGGTACGTTTATTGTGATGAACATTGCCAAATTGGGTATAGCTTTTATTTGCAAATGATATGCTTTTATGTGGTGGGTTTTCAATGGGCTTATGGTTTTTTTTTTCGCTTGTTAACAGCATAAAATACAAGACCGCACGCAAAGAATATTAGCGCTTGTTCCTGTCGAGCATGCACCATCCGATACTAGCGATAAATCTGACACTAACAGTGACAATGAACTGCCACCACCTTCTCCAAGCCCGGTTTCATCTTCAGCTCCTTCTATTAATTCCTCCTTAGAACGCTTAAATATCAATAGTAGCCCAGAACCAGAAACAACTCAAACTGAAAGTGAACAACTGCTAGAACCATCTGATATATTTCACGCCGAAGCCCTTCAATTAACTCCAGTTTTACAGGAAATTTGCCCTGATACACCATCCAGGGAACCAAATTATGATATAACTCCAGTTTTACAGGAAATTTGCCCTGATACACCATCCAGGGAACCAAATTATGATAGTGTGCCTTCATTATCCCCAATGATATCTCTGCCATCTGAGATAGGGTCGCCGATGCCTGGGCCCTCTAGTACTCGTATTAGAAAAACTAGAGCCCGAAAGCAGATAGCTCCAGCTGCCAAAAAGACAAAGAAAATTCCAAAGTTTACCCTTACATATAAATGGAAGAAAGGAATTTTTCGCCACCGCGCCATAATTGAAGAAACACACCAAGCCTCAGTTGATTTTCCAGATGATGACCCCCTCAATTATTTTTATCTATTCTTTTCTGAAGATATATTTACCGACTTAGTGGAACAGACTAACCTGTACTCCGTACAACAAACTGGAAAATCCATTCAAGTTTCAGAGGATGAGATGAGAGATTTTATTAGCATGCATATTATGATGGGAATTGTTGAAATGCCATGCTATCTGGACTATTGGAGCAATAAGTTTCGATACGGGCAGATAGCCGACGTTATGCCGTTGAAACGGTATCAACAGATCCGCAGATTTTTGCACTTCAACGACAACAACTTATAGGACTCAGACAGATATTTTAAAGTAAGGCCTATAGTAGAAAAAATAAGAAGGAATTGTTTAAAGCAAGAAAATGAGAATAAGTTCAGTGTAGACGAGATGATGATACCCTATAAGGGCAGGAAAGCAGGAAACAGAAAGCAATACATGAAAGACAAGCCCAATAAATGGGGGTTCAAAAATAATGTGCATGCTGGAGTAAGCGGGATGATATACGATTTCATTTTGTATGCAGGCGAAGATACCTTCCGTTCGTACACGTTCACCGAACAGGAATATTCCCTTGGTTTTGGAGCGCAAATTGCCATAGCCGGTTTTTTTTAATAGGCTCGGACTATTAAAAAAAACCAGCAACTGTGTTTTGTGACAATTTTTTCTCATCCCCAGAGCTCTTTTATATATTGAAAGAGAATTACGGAGTCTTCGGTCTGGGCACAATACGAGGCAACAGAATTAGAGGTGCTGAAAAAATTTTACCGGACGACAAGGCTATGAAGAAGAAGCAAAGGGGTGCGTATTCACAAGTCGTTTGTGACACAAACAAATTAGTTATTGTGCGCTGCACTATGGAAAATCGTAGAACAACTGCTGATTAAAAATGGGTTTTGTCAATGTCGCTACTGGCATACTTTATTTATTTTACTCAATAGTTTAAGGACCAAACTAGAATATAATATCAAAAAATTATACATATTATTTGAAATGTTTTTTTTACAACTCTACAAACTTTATAGTTTTGACGGACGTCCATGTTAAGCCCGTTCACTTCATCACTTTCAAATTGATTTTATCGTTATACATTACAGGAAAAGTTATAATGTATGTAGCAGTATATTTCTGGAAACCTCGTCTTTTGAAGAATATGAAACACCTATTATGTATTTAATGTTATATTAACGTTTACCTTAAAATAATTGCAAAATAAATAATGGTAAAAAAAAAGTTTATTTAAAGTTCATCGAGACTTTTGACAGTTACCCATGTTTACCCATGCTTTACATTTAATGTTGATTTGTAGCCTAGCTATCCATAAACATGATCAAATAAAAAAAAGTTGCGAATATTTGCGATTTTCGGAGTAATTTGTAAAAATGTGATAAAAGTCAGGAAACAGAAAACCGCTCGCTATCTATTGCGGTTTGAAATGTTCCTGTTTACATCAATAGTTTGCGGTAAGTTTTGTAATTTATCATTGATATTAGGATGTTTTATCTTTTTTGCACTCATATTGCGTGTGAAAATATTAATCAACAAGATGCACACTACCCTCATATTTCATATAGTATATAAACAGTGGTTTCATTTCATTTTAAATAACAGAATAGTGGTGAATTAGAAGAAGAAGAAGTGTAATTGTTACCAATACAATATAATTACGTGTTTTGTTAACTCTTCAAAATGTCTACTTTCAAGTGTTCTAAACGTGAAATAATACTTTCGTATATCGAAGGAGGAAAATCGTTGGAGGCATTATCAACCGTTTTAAAAGAAAATTATCATGTATCTGAAGACAAGTTATGTTTCATCCTCAGTGATTTTCAAAGACATATTATTCCCACTTTTAATAAACGATGGACAGAAGCTTCACGGAAAAAGGATTTATTTTTAACGAAAAACAGTAACTGGTTGGAATCAGAATATTCAGTAAATTTACCGAACTCTGAAGACGTTACAACCGTCTCCACACCATCTACTTCTTCTGGAAAACGTGGGAGACCGTGCGTATCTTATCCAGACTTGTCAGAATCCAGTAAGAGAAGAAAAAATCTAATGTTACTTAATGAATATGGATTTGTCTATAATGCATATCTTCAAGGGTTACGTCCAATAGGAGAAAGAACAGAAGCTAATCTTGTGGAAACATTAAGGTTTGCTGACAGTGAAAATAAGACCTTATTCTCGAGTCTCATAGAAGATGCAAGGCAGACAAAAATTTTAACGGATGAAGAAGCATTGAGCGTGTTTATTGACTTGGATTTAACAAAAGCACAATATTTGTACTTGAGAAATGTAACGAATGAACGAAAATGTTTTGTGTTTCCACCATATTTCAAAGTGCAAGAAGCTAAAATTACTTGCTATCCACCATCTTCAGCTATAGAAATTACAGATACAAGTGCAAAAATAGTAAGACTTCAAGATTTATTAGATCACACTGCAGCTAGGATATTGAAAATAGACTCAGTGTATAAAAATGGATTGAATAACTTACTTCTATACAGCAAATGGGGCTGTGATGGCTCATCTGGTCAAAGTCAGTACAAACAGAAACTGCCAGAAGAGTCTGAACTAATTTCTGATGCAAATTTATTTATCACTTCTTTGGTGCCTATTAAGTTAATTAACGAGCTTACAGGTGATGTTGTTTGGCAAAATCCGGTACCTTCAACTGTTCGTTTTTGCCGGCCTATAGTAATAGAATTTTGCAAAGAAACTCCCGAGAAAACTAAAGCTGTTGTGGACGAAATAAAAGGTCAAATAAATTCTTTGCGTCCATCGTTAATTAACAAAGAAGGTGAAGGAGAGCAAGTGAAGCATGATCTATTTCTTACAATAATAGATGGCAAAGTAGCTCAGGTATTAACAGATACGTCTTCGGGTTCCACATGTACAATATGTGGAGCTACTCCACGCCAAATGAACGATTTGACTAAAGTTACTCCTAGGCCTGAAAATGAAGATTCTTATCAATACGGACTGTCTACTTTGCACGCCTGGATTCGTTGTATGGAAATGATTTTACATATTTCCTATAATCTGTCTTTCCAAACTTGGTCAGCCACAAGTGAAGAAAAGAAACGACTAAAGCAAGAGAAGAAAACCCTGGTACAAAGGCGTTTCCGTGAAAAGCTAGGATTGATCATCGATAAACCAAGACAAGTAAGTGGTAATTCTAATGACGGTAATACTGCCAGAAGATTTTTTCACAATGCAAGCTGCTCTGCTGAAATTACAGGAGTGGATATAAATTTAATTAAACGACTTTACATAATTCTGCAAGCTCTTTCATCGGGTATAATGATAAATGCTGAAAAATTTGGCAGTTATGCTATGGAGACAGCCAGAATCTATGTGAGCAATTATGAATGGTACTACATGCCATCTTCCGTTCACAAAATTTTGATTCATGGAGAAAGTGTCATAAAGCATTTTGCAGTACTTCCTATTGGTCAACTTTCAGAAGATGCAACAGAATCTCGTAATAATTTCCAATAGACTATTAAAATGACAATGGACCCACAAATATATCAATTTTATATCCCTCATCGATACAGTAGCAATACCTACTTCAATAGAAAAATAAACTGACAAACATGACTAAGTCATACCAGATTAATTTTTGCAACTTTTTTTATGAAAAACATGAATTGCCATTAGACTATTATAGTCGTCACAATCTAAGAAGTCCGTTGACGTTTCTCATTTTATATGCCGCGATAACTTTCTACGTAAGAAATTGAAAAATCAAATTCATAATCCTAATTAATTACTATGTTACCCATACACTATAACAACGAGTATCATTCGCAATTATCAAGTTTAATTATTATTAAGAATTTTTATAGCTGTCAAAACGGGCCTTTTATTTTTTGACAACTTTAAAATGACAATGGACCCACAAATACAACAATGTTATATCCATCAACGGCACAGTAGCAATACCTACTTAAATAGAAAAATAAACTGACAAACATGACTATGTCATACCAGGTTAAGTTTTGCAACTTTTTTTATGAAAAACATGAATTACAAATAGACTATTAAAATGACAATGGACCCACAAATATATCAATTTTATATCCCTCATCGACACAGTAGCAATACCTAGGGGAAGCCCGGGCAAGAAGCATAGTGCGCTTTGACATACTTTCTAGTCGTGTCTCGTGCGACTGGCGACGTCATGACAGTTCAACCAAAACAATACGCGAGTGCATTTGTTGTGAAAAGAAAAAAAAAGAAATATCGTTATTTTGTTACGATTTTTGTGAAGGTTTGTAAATTAACTTTTTGTATTAGTCATTAGTTATCTATGAAATGTTTTACTTATCCAATTGCACGTTTATTTAAGTATTATTTGAGATCGTTACTTTTTGTTTACCTACTAAAATTATTTCAAGTCTTGACTTGATTCTAATATGAGCGTGCTGGGCAAAATGGATATGGGCATAACGGATAGGTATCCGTTTTACCCGTTTACTTATTTCATTATCTCCTTTATAAGTAAGAAATATTTTAACAGTATTTTGACAACTTTAATTATAGGTAGGGTATTTTAAATTCAATTTCAATGTAATCAGAAAAATATTATGACGACTTTTTGTTTTAGATGGTTTTTAATTATAAACGCAAAACTAATCGAGCAGCATGGTCAGAAGAAACACTCGATAGAGCGGTTAGAGCTGTAAAAGATGACGGACAATCTATAAATTCAACCGCAAAAAGGTTTGGAATTCCGTTTACAACTTTGCAGAGACATGTGAAGACGGGGAATAAGTCAAAGAAATTGGGTAGGTTCACATCAGTTTTTAGTCCAGAACAAGAAGAAGAGCTGTGTTTGTATCTTAAAAAATTGGATAGTTTATTTTTTGGGCTTACTCGTTCAGATTTTTTAGAATGATGATGATGTATGATTATGCAACAAGAAATCATATTTCTCATCCATTTAAAAATGGCAAAGCTGGAGACGACTGGTTTTCTGGTTTCAAGCGTCGACACTCAGAAATTGTACTAAGAGCGCCAGAGCGAACATCTTTAGGAAGGACAAGGGGCTTTAATAGGCCACAGGTGGAGTTATTTTATTACAATTATTGGAGCCTAATAGAAAAATACAGTTTTGATGCAACTACAATATATAATATGGACGACACCGGAATAAAGAGCAGTACATCTAAACCACCCAAGGTTTTGTCTATCAAAGGCAAGAGGCAAGTCGGAATAATATGCAGTGCAGAAAGGGGTCAATTAACCACTGTCATATGTTGTTGTAATGCAGCTGGAACGTTTGTTCCACCCTTTTTCATATTTGCGCGCAAACGTATGCAAGAACGACTTCTGGATAATGCCCCACCAGGCTCACAAGCCACCGTGACTGACAACGGTTGGATAAATGGAGAAGCTTTTTTGAATTGGTTGCAATATTTTGTTGAAAAGGTTCGTCCAAGTGAAAATAGAAAAGTTGTACTACTGCTCGATAATCATGAGTCGCATAAATTTTATCCAGCCTTAGAATTTGCATCAAAAAATCACATCATCTTTTTATCATTTGCCCCACACACAACTGACCGGATGCAACCTCTTGATGTGGCTATGTTTGGACTCCTCAATAAATATTTTGAACAAGAGTTGAATACCTTTCAAAAAATGCACCCAGGCCCTATTGTAAACCAGTACGATATGGCAAAACTATTTGGGGGACGTACGCCAAAAGTGCTTCGGTCCAGAATGCAGTTAATGGGTTTAGAAAACCGGGAATTTGGCCTTATGATCCAAATGTTTTTGGAGACGACGATTACGCTCCGTCAACGATGACTGACCGTCCTTTTCTTGAACCACCTACTATGTCTGATGTTCCTGTATATGATGCACCGTCGACAGTGGGCTTAGATCCTTTTAATGGCACGTCGTCTACTGTGACCGTACGCGTTTTAAGTGATTCTCCAGCAACAACAGTGACCGCAAAGGGGGCAGTAGCTGAATCTTCTACACAGTCTGTCATTTCTGAAAAAGAGACTGAAAGTTCTACTCCACCTTTGTCTAATTCCAATATACTGGAAGAAGGATCAGCTCATTTACTAGGAGAAAATCATCCAGCACCTGCAGCGTGTCTCACGCCATTTCAAATTAGACCTATTCCAACTATGGCTGCTCCTAAAACAGGCCGCAAACACAAGAGGCAGAAATCAGAGGTGTTGACGTCTACTCCCGTCAAAGCTGAGCAGGCATTAAAATTTCAGAAGGCAAATAATAAGAAGACCAAGATTTCAGAGTTAGCAGGCCCCAGCAAGACTAAAACTAAAAGACCCTCAGTCAAACAACAGGTCAAAAACCCGAAACCAGATTTTTACTGTTTAGTGTGCGCTGACAAATACACTGAACCACCAGCCGAAGATTGGATTCAGTGTAATCAATGCAAAAGTTGGGCGCATGAAGACTGCACTTCTTATGTAGGAGTTGGCAGCTACTTCTGTGATGAATGCGAAGACTGATCTTAACTAATTCAGCGTTATCCTTTTTGCCCTTCGGGCGTACCCGTTTTGCCCGACCCCTCCGGGCAAAACAGATAATTGATACTTTTTGTTAATGCTTATAATTAATAAAGAAATCGTTAAAGTTTTTAAGTTTATTTGAATATTTTCCAAAGATGATTAAACATAGTACAAATTAAAAGTACAAAGAGTTCTATTGATTATCAGATTGTGATTTTATTTACATTATCCCTTAATATATGCGTCTTGCCTGGGCTTCCCCTACTTCAATAGAAAAATAAACTGACAAACATGACTATGTCATACCAGGTTAAGTTTTGCAACTTTTTTTTATGAAAAACATGAATTACAAATAGACTATTAAAATGACAATGGACCCACAAATATATCAATTTTATATCCCTCATCGACACAATAGCAATACCTACTTCAATAGAAAAATAAACTGACAAACATGACTAAGTCATACCAGGTTAATTTTTGCAACTTTTTTTATGAAAAACATGAATTACCAATAGACTATTAAAATGACAATGGACCCACAAATACATCAATTTTATATCCCTCATCGACACAGTAGGAATACCTACTTCAATAGAAAAATAATCTGACGAATATGACTAAGTCATACCAGAGTTCATTTTTGCAACTTTATGAAAAATATGAATTACTAATAGACTATTAAAAAAACAATCCACAAATAAAACAATTTGGTATCTCTCATCGACACAAAAGAAATACTTCGCACTTCTAACCTCATTAGAACAACAAAAGCATCAAAAATAACTATTAAATCCCTCATCGACACAAAAGAAATACTTCGCACTTCTAATCTTATTAGAACAACAAAACCATCAAAAATAACTATTTACTATTATCCAACAACTGCTGAAAAGATCCGAAGTCAAGTTTTTGTGTAGACTGAAAATGAGGTACAAAATCTAGCTGACCCTAGACAGATACTCCAGCTATCAGCATGCTGACTTGATTACACTTTTACCAGAACTTGAGCAATTTTCAGAGTGTGAAAATTTAGTTAGTTTTTATACAAGTCAAGACAGACCCCAGAAATAGCCTTCACAACGACACAGTGCTGCCGTTGACAACTGAGAACATCTCATAAAGCCATCTGCTTGATGTATGACATGATTCCACTAAATAAAACAAGAGTTTCAGTATCTTCTAAATTGTTTCTTAAACTTTTCATAATGGTAATCATCAGTAGCTCTTTCACCTTTGGCCTTCTTAACTATTTTGTCCACACTATCATCTATAACACTACTGTCAGTTTTTGTCACCTCTGGCTTTTCTACTTTCCTTTTCTTGGCAACGTCACTATCCATATTAAACCGGTTATGTTGTACAAAATTTACTGCCATGTTAGTGGGCACAAACAGTGAAGGACAATCTTTTTTGTTTTGTCTCTCCCACAGTACTTTCATTTTTGCCTCTTCAGTAGCTTCAATGTTTTTGATTTTTGCATCAATGCCCAAATCTACTTCAGGTATTCCACTAAGCATTTGATTTGATAACATTTCCTCAGAACGGTTTGCTGATGAAATCCTCAAATGTTCAGGCAGAGATAGCAGTGCTGCTTCTTCGGGTGACAAATACTTTAATGTATCATTTTGCTCAGATTCCTTAATTTTTTCGTTATGTCTTTCTGCAAAGATAAAACAAATAAAATTACAAAACAGTTATTTTCCAACTATTTTCTGGCAAATAATTATTGACACATCAAAAATTAAATACCATCAACCAGCAAGCCCGAATTCTGACTATTGATCCAATAAATATTCTGATTCAGACAATATGGTGATAGAACAAACCTTTTCGTTTCGCCAATTGTTCTTCAATGTACTTCATCATCTCTTCGTCTTCATCGCGTTTGTTAGTCTCGGCTGAGAACTGAGTACCGATGCCAGTATCATACGCATCGTCTACTTGCTTCACTTTGCCACTTTTCAACGCCTGCATGTTCACCATACCGCCAGATTTAACATTGAACGGGTCCTTACAAATGATGTCCTCTTCTAACGTGGTCTTTTGACCCGTAGCCAAAGCAACCACACTAACACCATTTGGCCTTTCTCGAAGTTTCTGTAGCACTTTTGTCTCTTGCAGTTTGGCTAAGATGTGTTGTTCATCTTCTGAATCATCATCTTCTTTAATCCGTTGGCGAAGGTTCTTCTTCTTCTTCGGTTTAAACTTTATTTCTTCAACAACTGTATCTTGGACAATTGTTGCGTCCTCCATTTTTGTTTGTTTGCATTTGCACTTGCAGTTTTGATCCAAAGAGTATGTAAAACTACTTTCCTCTATATTACTTTACTCTTTGAAAACTACGTTTATTTTGATCTTGATTCGTTATTTCGTTGGTCGACAGTGTCGACACTCGACAGTGTGTGTTGTCAGATTTGTCGAACCCAAAGTAGCCTAAAATTTCATCTCAAGTAGCCTAAAATCGCTCTATTATAATGCAAAGTAGCCGAAAGTCGACTGATATTATTATGATGATCACTCATTTCTTTTTTAAAGGACAAATATTTTAGAGCCCCAAAATTGTTGTCCACGCTCGTTTTGAGAAAGAAACACACAAAAAAAAATATTGACAAAATACTGCCCAGAATCGCGTATTTTTGGTTGTCAATGTTGTCACCCTGTGCATGTTTATCGTTATTTTTTGGGATAAAATACATTCTTTGGAATAGTAACAGCAGTTATGTACTTATTATTTTATTTGCTTAGCGGTTCCCCGACGCGAATACGAGCCCTTTTTTATTTATTAACCGACTCCGCAAAAAGGAGGAGGTTATCAATTCGACTGTAATTTTTTTTTATGTTTGTTACCTCAAAACTTTTTATTTGGAGAACCGATTTTGATGATTCTTTTTTTATTTGAAAGCTGGTGGTTGTCATGTGGTCCCATTTAATTTTCATCAAGATCTGATGAAGAACTTCGAAGAAATACATCAGAACTCTTCAATAAATGACGGCAAATCACTCGGGATAGATCCAATCGCAAGTCTGTTTATTGTTTACACCATTTCATAACATAACATCACACTGGTACGCTCTAAAGGGGTACGCAGGTGTGAACAGTTCACCCTGGTATACTCTCATTGCACCGGTTTTGTGTAAGTTTCATGTTATTAGGTTAATCTATACTAGCTTCATTTTGGGCACTATACGCGTAATTGCTTAGCCTATAGAACTGGTCCATCATGTACCACAACTAAAACTGAAAAATAAAAAACTTTTTTACAAAAATTACAACCGACTTCCAAATAAAAACACTACAAAGTAAAAAATAACTTTAATTTCGGAAGTCGGTGTCAAGAAACGAAGAAACGAAAACAGAAACACCGAAATTGAAGTTATTTTTTACTTTAAAGTGTTTTTGTTTGGAAGTCGGTTGTAATTTTTGAAAAAAAGTGTTTTGGCGAAACGGGCGAGAACAATTTTCTCCTTCCCATTTTTTCTCACAAACAAACAAGGATCGGACTGGCTTTGCTTGAAACCTGTCTTTACGATATAGTCTGTGATACATCTGTTCCAACAGAGTGGGGCTTGCTTTAAACCATACAGGCTTTTCTTTAATTTAAACACATACCTCTCTTCAGTATAACCTTCAGGCGGTTTCATGTATATTTCTTCGTCTAATGTGCCATAAAGGAAGGCTGTGGACACGTCAAACTGTGCTAATCTCAGCTCTTCTTTAGCAGCAACACTCAGAACAGCTCTTATTGTGCTACTCCTAGCAACAGGACTAGAAGTTTCATGAAAGTCTACATCTTTCTTCTGAGAATATCCTTTTATTATATTTTATAGATATTAGATAATAAGATAATAAGTCGAGCCTTATATTTATCAACAGAGCCATCAGGATTAGTCTTTATTTTGAATATCCATTTACATGGAATGGCTTTCCGACCTTTTGGTAGTTCGACTAGCTCCCACGTCTGGTTTTCTTTCAGCGAGTTCATTTCGCTTTCGATAGCCTTTTTCCATTCTTCTTTAGCCTTACATGACATTGCCTGTTTGTAGATTTTCGGTTCGAACAAATTTTCAGCTTCTAATGCCATAATATAGTCATTGAACTGTACATGAGGTCTAAGATTTGCTCTATCTCTGAGAATCAACCGATTTCCTTCTCTTTCATGGTTGTCATCAGATAGATCAGGATCATCGGCTTCGTTACCTTCAGCGAGTTCTCCATTGTCTTCCTCAAAGTGGACGGATTCAAACATTGAATCATCTGGATCATCATCTATCTCTTTATTGGCTTCGTGACGTGCCCTTGATGAAGTAGGTTCTTCTGAAAATTATGAAATAAGTTTTTCTGGAGAGTTTTCGGCTTTTCTGATTTAGGCTCAACCTCTAGATTTTCCCAGTAATGGTACCTCTTCAAATATCACGTCTCTGGATCTAATCAATTTGAGTGATTCCTTATTCCAGATTCTATAGCCTTCGTCTCCTTCATAACCAATAAGAATCCCTTTTATAGCTTTTCGTTGCAGCTTCTTGCGGTTAGCTTCAGGGCATAGCACGTGCAACCTAGGATTCTTAGATGTTTGATCGCTGGCTTCTTTCCGTACCACAGTTCATGAGGTGACTTGCATGGCACACTAGATGGCCCTGTGCGATTCAAGACGTAGACTGTTGCATTTATTATTTCTGCCCATAAGCCATCAGGAATCTTCTCATGTGCATGCATGATGGCTCGCGCGGCTTCTACCACCGTCCTATTTTCTCTTTCTACGCAACCAGCTTGCTCCGGGGTGTGGGGCAACGTGAACCTTTGCTTGATGCCGTTTTCAGTTAAGATATTTTTGAATTTTTCGCTGATAAATTCTCCACCGTTGTCGCTTAATATTTCTTTGATAACGTGTCCCGCAACTTAAGCTTTTTTTAAGAAAATATGAAGCTTTGAAGCTGCTTGACTTAAACTTCGACATTTCATGCGAGGCGGAGTAGGTCGGCAAAGGTCTCGAAATCATCGCCGCAGTCTCTTCCTTATTCTATTGTGAAGAAGGCCGTATGGCCCGTATCGTCATGTTCAATTGAGCCTTTTCTGTTATTTTCCCTTGTGGGATTGTTGACAAAAGAGCGCGAGTGCGTGCCATGTACACATCTGTGTTTTCGATTTGTTATTATTTACTGTGGAAAACATACCTAAACATTGCTGTATTTAACTTTTGTAATATTACATTGTTAAAACCAATCTATGAATCCGTCTGCAAGACTTGTGTCTATGGTCATGCATAAAAATTATTTAAAAAAAGTACTTTCGCAGTATGACAGCCACAGAACATATATACCCTAAAGGATGACAGCAGGCGTTCCAAAACTTGTACTTGAATCTTTAAACCATCTATAGGAGAATATTCTGTATTGTTTTGGAATAAATAAACTATAAAATTGATGTTGATTAAATAGAATAATGTTTTGAAAAACACCGCATTCTTTTTATATAAATTAATGCATAGATCTTCTCAATAAGACTTGGTGAAAACAGCTAATTTTGTGGCAATTATGATATTAAAATAGATATTTGAATTTTGCTAATAAACGTCATTCAAGTGAATGAATGTGAATGAAGGGAGGTGCGCCTGCTTTTGCTTGCATTGATAAATTGTCCGAAAAACCTTGAACGATGCGAAGATCATTATTAAATTGTGCTTGAATTGTAATATTGTATCTAACACGCGTTTTCGTAAAAACAGTGGATTAGTTCAATCGTGCGTTACCTATCAGCGGACATGGTAGGGCTGGTGACATCAATGTTTTTTTCCAATTGTTTATTTATGTAACTACTTGCGTAGAAAATGTGATAATGTGAAAGTCGTTGTATTGTTGCAGCAGAACCATCCTCGAAGTGAAGTGAATATATGCACGGCGGGCCAGTTGAGAGTGATGTTGCCGACATCGGTGGAACACAGTATGCCTCCTCCATTTATCGATATAAGTGAGTAATTAATTGCAACGATACAGGTACTGTTAATTTACATACTGAACACGATAACAATATGGGTCTAACAATATTTACCTGTACTATGTTGATTCATAATTCATGTTTTATAAATATTGACATAGTTTGAATCGCAGAATTTCATATGTAATCGAAGGTTTGACTGTGAATAGAACAGTCTCATCCTACAGTAACAAGCCTATACAGAATTTAATATTGCAATTGATATAGTTACAACTAATAGAATACAAAGTTTCATTATTTTATTAAATTAACATTTCTATCTGATAATTTTTTTATGAAATTACTTTGAGCATGACAGAATAGTTGCATCCAATAAATGTTTAATTTGCAACACAAATAATAAGCCTAATCAAATGAAATGTCACATTCCACTTAAATCAGAACAAAGGCAGGAAATGAATGAAAGTCAATCATAATAATATGTTTAACTTAAACATTGACATCATTAACATCTGAATGTTTAAAGAAAGTATTGTCTTTCCTTTGTAGATAACATGCATGACATACCACCGCCTCAAGCTGACTTCTCGGCTCCACCTCCTTATGATGTAGCAGCAAACTCCAAATTACCCACATATGAGGAGGTTCAAAGGGAAAAACAGATGGAGGGAGAGGATCTACCGCAGGTGTTCAATCAGGTACAAATAAAAATAACTATCTTATGGCACTCATTGCAATCATTTTCAAAATATCTGAATCATGATCATTCATTTGGTGCCCATAAACATTATAGGCTAACTTATTAATCAACTACTTCACTTACCTGGGCTAAAACAAAAGTAAGAAAATAAAATAATAATAATAATATAATAAAAGCCCTTATTAACAATCTTATATGTTACATTTCATCTTATACTACTAATATTAAACATGGTTGTTTATGAAAGCAACGTAATGAAATTATTTTTTTTTGTTTTAGACACCGGTTTCGTGATTGTCTTGCTCTTTGGCATAGGCCTCCCCAAGAAAATTAAAAGACCCACTTAAATTTTTATTTTATTCTGTTTTTAGTATTTGTTGTTATAGCGGCAACAGAAATACATTATCTGTGAAAATTTCAAATGTCTAGCTATCACAGCCTGGTGACAGACAGACAGACGGACAGTGCAGTCTTAGTAATAGGGTCCCATATTTATTCTTTGGATACAGAAACTTAAAAGCTTATTTAATTCCATGTAAACAATAACTATTAGTACATTTAAATTTGCAATCATTAAAAATTGTAACTTATAAATAACAATTTTAATTAGCGGCAATAGAAATACATCATCTGTGAATATTTCAACTGTCTAGCTATCACGGTTCATGAGATACAGCCTGGTGACAGACAGACAGACAGACATCAGAGCCTTAGTAATAGGGTCCCGTTTCTACACTTTGGGTATGGAACCCTAAAAAAAGATTATTTACCTAATATAATAAAAATAATATTACAATCAATTTTTTTAAATGTATGGTTCCCTTTCAGATAAAAGTCTCTTCCAAGGCTTGACTCTTAGACTTGAGATATAGTTGCAGATGTTCTATGGGTAGTATAAGTCCCGTTAGGAGGTTAAAACATACTCAGATGCATCCATAGCTTCACATAGAGTCCTGGTGGCCAGTTTGTCAGCACCAATCGATGTATAAAAAATCTGATCCAAACTTTTGAGTGCTAGTTGACACTGGTGCATACAAAAAATATAAACTGTATCATAGCCTGCGCAGTTGGTGCTTGCAAGTGCTGGCGAACCAGCTCCACCAACCGGTTTTATATGTAATTGCACTCATATCCAATATTATTGAGATTTAACTTCTCATTGCCACAATTATCCAACTGTATCCACAAAAGCAGTATATGGCCATCAAAATGCCTTACCTTATCTTTATCTAATCTAGTGTAAAGATTTGATATATAGCCTAGTTTGTCAAGTAAAACAATTATTCATTCATCCATTACTTGTTGAATATTGTTTACTAAAAAATGAAAACATAAAATAGCATTATCATCATTTATGACTCAGAATGCTTTTGTTAGTTCATGATTCACTTTTTTATCACAAATAACACCTATTCACCATAGATATGAGGTACTGTGTATCTATATCTATCATGTTAATGTATTTAGATTCCCTGCTTATCTTTTAGGGTTCCGAAGTCAACAGGAACCCTTATAGTATCGCCATGTCCGTCTGTCCGTCCGTCCGCAGCTTAGCTTAGAGACTCTTAGTACTAAAAAGCTATAATTTCGCATGGATATGCATAGTAATCACGCCGACAAAGTGATAAAATAAAACCAATTTTTTTTTAATTTTTCTCTTTTACATGTAGAGTGGGGATGATTTTTTTTTCTCGTAACCCATGGTGTGGGGTATCGATGGATAGGCCATTCAAAAACATTACGGGTCTGTAAAACCACTTTTTGCTTCAGGGATCCGTTTGCGTTAAATTAAGCTTTATGGCAATTTTTCGTTGAGAGTCAAGTGACCCCTCCCCCTGCCATCTAAATGTTTTTTTTTTTAATTATTAATTTATCAATTATACAAAAGATTACAGGATTATTTGTATTAAATAGCAACCAAAAACGACTAAAGTTTAAACTTGTGCTATCAAGAGTCTATCAAAGTGAAATATCGTTTCAGCATTCCCAAAGAAAGGGAGATAACGGAAACTATACAATAATAAATGTTATTGTCGATAACAATTAATAACATCTCTAACTAGTTAAAGACCCACATATTATTATTTAGTTCTTTAACCAACAAACATATCTGCATTATCTAAATAATACTTAAATAATATTGTTGGATATGTGAAGAAATTCACGGCAGTATATATGTAACGAAATTAAAAGGAATACTATCACAGCTACGTAGGCTTTACAAGTTTTTGAGTAATAGTCGACCAACTTATAAAATGTACTTAGGAAAGTAAAAATTTTGTTTATTGATGTATGGAGACAACAGTTTTCAAACGGCAAAGTTAATTTTCGTTCACGCAATGTTTGGTGCTTTCATTTTTTATGAAATTTAGTAATGTTACTTAGGTATTTATTGTCGTGAATGTAGCTGTTTATACGGAACCCTCTGTGCGCGAGTCAGACTCGCACTTAGCCGGTTTTTTATTATGTTTGGCATATATGTACCAGGTGACTCATTAAGGGATGAAACTTAGACGTAGAGCCATGTTCCATCCATCATCGGACTACAAGATGTACGGCGATGCGTCATCGGTACATGGTGGATACACCACCCATACGCACCAAACGTTTTGGGAATACTTTTATTATGCATACAGCTATTAAGGAGTGCAATTCCCTGCTGGAGTCTGTTGCCTGATTTTTAGATTCTAGGCAAGCGTGCGTCATCATCGACCACATCATCGCTTACCATCACATAAGACGTGGACAAGAGTGAAAGAGAACAATAATAAAAAAAAATATGCAACTTTCAAAAATAAAATATTATTCATAATAATAAGTAAATATATAGGTGCTTATAACAAAAAACCGGCCAACTGCGTATCGGACTTCGCATTTAAAGCGTTCCGTACCAAACCGCAAAATCAAGTTGGTTGTACTTAATAGTAAAAATGAGGGAATTTCAAAGAAAACCTGATTTGTCAATGTATTGGTATGTGTTAGTAAAATATACAAAATAACAAACATTATCACCAAATTTGAAGTTCATAGGTTAGTGGGAATTTTAACAACTCTCCAGTTTTTTTTTGAATAAAAAAGTTGAATTTGGTGCCTTCTCATTCCTTTGTTATCGAATATTTTTAAAACATAAAAAACAGTATTTATGTACTCAACGAGCTCTGAGAGAACAACGATACCCAACTCGATGGGGAATATTTTTTTTTTCGCGCCCCTCTTTTTCTTTATGGGAGCCCCCCTTAAAACATCTAAATATATTTTATGTCAATTTGTTTGGCTTTGGATGCACAAAATGCTTAAACTTAAACTGTGAAAAGACTGTAATCTCCAACCGTTTGGGTGCAAAACCTGCTTGACAGACGACGGACAGACAGACAGAAGGAGAGACAGACAGACGGACAGACAGATGGACAGACAGACGGACAGACAGACGGACAGACAGAAGGACAGACAGACAGAAAACTCGATGGGGTAGATCCAATTTTTTTTCACGCTGCCCTTGGCTGTATGGGAGCCCCCATAAAAACATTTAAAATATTATTTGTCAATTTGTATGGCTTTGAGTCAATAAGATGCTTATACTGTGAAGATTAGCGATTAGGGTACGGAACCCTAAAAACCGGCCAAGTGCGTGTCTGACTACGCTCATTTAGGGTTCCGTACGAAATGTAGAATAAAGTGGTATTAGTAAAATATACGTAATAACAAACATTATCACCAAATTTCAACATGATAGGTCAATGAGAAATTAAAAAAAATATTCGGAACAAACTTTCTGACAGAAGACGGACAGACAGACAGACACGTGAGTGATAGCAATAGGGATCCGTTTGGACCCTTCGGGTACGGAAAAACTATAGACATAAATATTCACTAATTCAAACCCATAAGTAGTTTGAATTAATGAAAGCTATTCAGGATTATGCTTGCCTGTTGCAATGCAATGTGCGGATGGTAATAAAATTGATTAATTAATGATTCAGGTAGGAATCAAACAACGATGTAGTGCAGAAAACTACGAGTATACCGATACAAACCTAAACATGCCCTTGAAATACTTTAACAACTTTAAAATATAGATTCTATTAATGTTTATTGTGACAGGACAGTAACTGTGGGTACACACACAAAATAAATCTAGTCTCGGCATTTATATGTTTGATAATCACTACCCATCGTTTTTTTTCTTTCATTCAACTAAAAATTAAATAGGTTTTTGATCAATTGCTTAAGCTGTATCTTTATCCATCAATCAGATGCAGGGTCCCCCTCCGAACCATCCGACATTTGCTGCCTTCGTAACGGTGGAGCCCACAGAAGGGACGGCTGAGCAACTGGATCCAGAGAACAGTTTACTTGGAACTGATATCATGTTTTTAACGTCATTTTTTGGTAAGACACGTTTTGTGACTGTTTTCATAGTTTACTATGTGCATATGTGCCTTAGTAATACGCTAACTATCGTCAACAGTCACCGTCTTAATGGGAAAGTACACGTCTGTGTAGTAGTCATAGTGGATCTTTATGTCTCTGAAGTTGGCTGCAAGACCCTGCGCAGTTGCTATTTTTGTGTCAATTTTGAAGTAGAAGATAGCATAGTATACCTGCCTCTTGCACTCGCTACCGTTTGTCGCATCATTCTATCTCGCTTACTGTATGCAGAGTATACTCGATGACGAACTGTTTCTTGCGCAATGGTTCGCAGTGCCAACTTCAGAGATATAAAGATTCGCTGTGACTACTATAACTTCCATTTAAGTGTGCATGGCACTGTGATGACCACTTTAGTATGGCATGCAAGTACTTAGGGGCCGCCTGACGGTTATTTGCACAATTCTACAAAAGTTACAAGCGTATGTATTTTCGCCCATAAACAAGGGACACTGGTAGCACAGCAGCAAGTTCGAATTCAGAATATAATATTATACGTTATGGGAAAATCCGTAAGGATAACCTCCGTCTGAGGAGAACGGAGGATTATGTTGGACTCCAACCGAATAAAATCCTACAGTGCCTATCCCTACCATGAATCGGGGTCCGAGGTACAAATAAATTCGCGCGCACCCCCGACTGATTACACATAAACATGAGCACTTAACCTCTTATGAAAAGACAGAAGCTTAAGTTATTGTAGGTCATTTCCTATGGATAAGAGAGGAACATTCTATATACTCCTTGGTTTGAGAGTTCGAACATATTTTGACCATAACTAATGACGTAGATCACGAAAAGAAATATTACTAGTTTGAAACTATATGGGATGTGTCATACGCCCCAAAGAACAAAAACGAAAGTTTCGCTTTTATAAGGGTGCGATCCCCTCGAGAGCTAGTTTTCTCTACTCCCAATTTAGTGACCTACTACAAAACTGCTATTTAGGCACTCAATGGGACCGCACCCTAAGAGGATTCTTTTCTGCATTCTTGAACACTATCTAACAACAAATAAACATTTCCAGTGGCATTCCTTTTCAACTGGATCGGTTTCCTGCTGCTCATGTGCTTCTGTCACACCGTGGCCAGTCGCTACGGAGCATTGGCTGGCTTCGGACTGTCTCTCGCTAAATGGACGCTCATTGTCAAGCATTCCACTGAGCTCGCGTCGCACGAGAACTCCTGGCTCTGGTGGCTTATCATGGCTTTTGGTAAGTTGAAGATTTTATTTACTAGCTTCTGCCCGCGGCTTTACCATTTTAAAAAGTGTTTGAAGAGGCAATGCGGTCGCAAACATCCGACTTAATTTCCTAAGTAAAATGTCACAATTCTATGTTTGGCTCTCGCCTATTTCCACCTCCAATATTGGACCAATTTAAAAGATATTCCATATACTGAAAAATAAATATATATACTGTTCCCCTATGTTTTCGTTACCGTCCGTTCTGCCGTTGAAGCGTAACCGTGCGAGCGTGATTAACAAACTACCAGACTGGTAACTTTAAAAGGTAGTTGGGTGAAACAAACTGAATGAATATGGAATGAATATGACGCATCTTGGCATAGGCACTTGGTGTGGTAACGGACTCTCATTGACTTAGTTGATTGCATTACAATATTGCCTTTTGAGTAAAGTTAACCAACAGTGAAGCAATCGCCTTGAATCATGCGTGATTACTTTATGACAAAGAGTGTATTTAATGTCAGTCTTGGAGTTTTTATTCGTACCGAGAACTACTTATTGTTCACCAGCGCTTTATTGGGTATGACAATTAAATTCACGCCAATAAAACCACGAACGTATCTATACACAGCTGTTTTATAAGTTTATTACGTAGTTCAAGTTTTCCACTATTCGATTTAATTATTAACTTATTTACTTATAAAATTGATTTACACTGTCCACAATAAAAGTCCGATTTAAAACAGTTTTCGATAATAATCTATATATAAATAATCTATATGTAAATAATCTATATTTAATCCATACTAAAAATATAATCATCCTACATACTATTTGCATATAAATGAAGCTTCTAAATTTATAAGGTCATGAACCTTCATAGCTAAATATTATAGAAATGTCTCGTTCAATCAAGGCTGCCAGTCCTAATATTAACAATCTGTGTCAACGTCCGCTGCCCGCTCAAGCTGACTCGGCCACTTAGCTAATAAGTAGTAAGCGAGATGCGACCTACGCCTCTTTGTGAAATATAGGACAACAAAATTGGATTCTTTCTTCTGCATGATATGGTGTTTTCTCTTTTCTTTTCCGATGTGGTGATATATAATAGTAGATAAGGGTAGTCCTAGAACCGAACAGTCTTAAGATGTGACATTCCCCACCCGCACTGGGCCCGCGTGGTGGATTTCGGCCCATTCTCTATCACAGAGAGGAGGCCTATGTCCCAGCAGTGGAACGTCAAAAAGCTGATGATGATGTTGAAGGGTAGTCAGAAGCTCGAAAGTGACCACCAACCTTACCACAAGGTGTCGTTTTACCATTGGGTAGTTGGTTTAAGTTATTGAACAGAGTTATGGAGGTCAGATAGGTATTCAGCTGAATCCGGTTGGACTGAGAGCCCATCCCGATATTGTTGGGAAAAGTCTAGATGTCGCAGTAGTCGGGACTCTTCGAGATTTTATTACCTCGGCGCTTCTCCGGTGGGCGCCACTCTCGACTCTGGCTTTCAGGAGTAGCAGGCGTTGGGATTAGAGAAGGGCTTGTAATACATAAATAAGAAGAACAGTAACAAATGATTAGACCTGTGCGTGATTAGACCTGTCGTCCTGTATGGATCAGAATGTTAGGCTGTAAAAAAGATGGATGAAAAGAGATTGCTTTTAGCAGATATCAGAATGTTGAGTTGGATGTGCGGAGTGACAAGAATGGATAAAGTGAGAAATTATTATATTAGAGGAAGTTTGAAAGTGGCGCCAGTCACAGAAAATTTGAAAAGAAACCGTTTGTTCTGGTATGGTCATGTGATTAGGAGGAATGAAACGTATGATATTAAAAGAGTTATGAATGTAAATGTGGATGGATGGAGAGGGAGGGGAAGGCCAAAGAAACGGTGGATGGACTGTGGGAGGAGTGATGTGAAAGAAAAGGGAATCAGTGATAGCGTGACAGGGGTCAGGACGGTATAAAAGAGGAAAACGAGTTGCGCGGACCTCAATTAACATGGTATAAGGGCAGGAAGATGATGTGTGTAACTGTATTTCTATGCTTATATTTTTCAAACCACAGAATAAAACTATTACTTTGATCATTTTGAAAATAAAATTAAGTAGAGCTTGAAACAAACCAAATACCTACCTGATAAAGTTGCCATAGACTTTGATAGAGCAATTAATTATGATTTTCGCATAAATATCAGAGAACAAAAAATGTACGGACTGCAAATTGATTTTCATTGTCGGGCTTGTTTTATTGCCGATAAACAAGCTAGAACTATGGAGACTTACCGGAGACGATTCTAGCGCCGGGAAATATTGGTTTTGATATAACTATAGAGTATATTGTATATCGTATGATAATGATAGTAGCATAGCAAGTATCGAACGTGACATCTGCGTGGATAATTGCAGAATATAAATTTATATTATGCATTGCGTTAATATAGCGGGTATGTTTAACAAGCGTCGCGTATCGCAGTGTTATACAATCGTGTATTTTAATTTAAATCACCTGCGGTGTGATGACACAGGTGAAGTTAAAGTCACTACATTACATAACACTGCTTCAATAACTGTATTCCTCTAAGGGTTAGGTCAGTAATTTTAAGACCCATTCTTTTATTATTTTTATTACAATTACTCTCTGCACTTACAGTTTTACCCAAAGCGTACAGAGAGTCAATAATTACATTACGTAGACATCACAGACACATATAAAAAAAAAATCATTTATATAATAGGGGTGAGCTTATGGACAACAACCGGGCACAAATCCAGACTCCAGGTGAAAAAATCTGCCGACCTTTTCAATAGGCTCGCGCTTGACCACTATCTCACCTTAGAATCGTAGTTAGAATATTCTTATAGGATGCCGTATCAAAATGCTAGAACACCCCTAATTGTTATTATTATAAGTCGGGTGTCGTAGAGTGGTGTCATCCCAGTGCAGCTTCTTTCCCTCTTTCTACTTCTCCTGGTGCGACTTTCTTAAATCGTTGTGTTATATATTACTATCTGCCGCCCGCGGTCCCGCCTGGGTGTAAGTCGAAATTATCCCAAAGGAACCTACTACCTGGATAAAAAGCTTATGTGCTATTCCAGACTATAATCTATTTGCGCCAAATTTCATCTAGATCCGTAGAGCCGTTCTGGCGTAATTGAGTAACAAACACAAAACTTCCAAACTTAAGCATTTATAATATTAGTAGGATTTATGCGTAGCATAGGCTGAAGAAAATACAGTCATGTTAATTAACATTTCATGGTTCGTAAAACCGTTTTGCTAGTCGATGTTGCCTTGGCCACCTATGCCACTACTATTAACCAATCACACGACATCGTCGCGTGATTCATTTGCAGTTGCTATTGACGCGCCAGTAATGGTAGAGCGTCGTTATGCAAAACTATTACGTCAATCCGCGGTCGTGATTTTGACGATATTCATGATCAGCATAGTAGGCCCTTGTTATTATTCTGTGAAAGTGTGAAGTACCTCCGCAGATCGTTTTTAAGCGATTTTCAGTTGGAAAAGATTATTTGAGGTGGACTGAAGAAAAAGTAAACTAAAATAGAGATCAGAATGTTTAAAAATAATCCTTTGTTTGTTTACTCACTACAGACCCTCAAACATTTAGTTCAACCTATAGCCTAAGAATTCGCGTTGCGAGTATTGGTGTTTCAAATTGAAAGTACTTTATGGAAATTTTTACTTTGTCAAACATCGTGAGTAAACCTGGACTTGTATAATTTACTAGCTGTCGCACGCGGCTTCGCTCCCGTCAACTGGCTACCTACTTACCCTACCCTCCCTACCCTACATACATGAATGTTGTGTAACTTTAACCGCTTACGCAGCGCACGCAACGGAAGCTCTCAAAAGGGAATGTTTTTTCCCGTTTTTGCAACATTTTTCATTTATACTCCGCTCCTATTGGTCTTAGCGTGATGTTATGTAGCCTATAACCGTCCTCGATAAATGGACTTTCCAACACAAAAAGAATTTTTCAATCCCAACCAGTAGTTCCTGAGATTAGCGCGTTCAAACAAACAAACAAACTCTTCAGTTTTATAATATTAGTATAGATTTAAGTTTGAAATAGCCAAGCCAGAGGCTTGTAGGGTTCCCAGAGGCGGCTTAATTAACTCTGACACCAGAGGAGGCCACATCCTCACACGAAAAGGAAAGAAGAATGTAAAATACATGTGTCATCTGAGATTCGCCGATGATATCGTACTTTTATCGGAAAACCATCAAGACCTAGAATGTAATATGATATCCACACTACATTCAGCAAGTAAAAAAGTGTGTTTAGAAATTAATTTTATCAAGACGAAAGTTATGACAAACAACACCCATAGAGGCAAGGCATTTATCCCACCGCTGATGAGTAAGCGATTAGCTATCGGCTTTTTTCTCGCGGAAGAAACGTACAAAGGATATAAGATCCCGTGTCAATTAAAGAAGAGACACATATAGTAATAGTTGATCGCTGGCTGTTCACAGTACCGGCGAGTACTCTCTCACCACAAGTTGGTCGCAGCGACTAGAGCTATCAAAGTTATACTTGATCAGCGATGATCGCTTGCTCGCTTGGCTGTCAGAACTCACGCCAAGAGACTAATCAGCGGTCATTTCTACCTACTGTCCGAGCGTACACTCGCTCATATCCGAGCGGTAATACTATCGAAACGACACACTCGTTACCCGCTGGTCGCCAATTCGTTTTTAGTTTCTAGCTTTACGACGATCAGCGAGTAGCTACTCGCTGATCGTCGCCGTCGGCGATGGGACAAGTGCCCTCGAAAACATCCAGCTTGCATATGTAGATAGTTTGGTTATCTTACAAAAACAAATATTATTTAACACACAAAAAAAATGAACGAGAAGTAGACAGAACAGTTCAAAAGACCTGGAACAAGTTTTAAAGCCTTAAAGAAGTACTTAAGGCGAAATTTTCAATTAATTTGAGAAAAAAATATGGATTCATGTCTTTTTCCTTCTTTGACTTACGCATGCCAATACATCCATCCAAACTTTCGTATTTATAATTATTAGCATCAGTAGTGACAATCTAAAAAGACGGCTTTGACAGCTATAAAAATACTTAATTGTAATTAAACTTGATGCGTACGAATTATACTCGTTTACGATTATGAATTTATTTTACAATTTCTTACGTACAAAGTTATCGCGGCATGTAAATTGAGTAACGTCATCAGACTTCTTAGATTATCACGATTATATTAGGCAGTAGGATAAAGTGAGCTTTCTCTTAATTACACGACTGTCCAAAAAAGGACTGTTTTTGGACAGTTTGTCCTGTAGCCGTCGATCGGTCAATATATGCGACATTGAGTCGGACAATGACTGTTTGCATTCATGGTTACAAGTTATTGTGATAACGCGAGGAGGTTCGTTGCTCCGTATTGTTTCATATATTTTATCGAAAAAGGAAAACGTGTAGGGTTCATGGGCAATACGCACGCGGATAAGAGGGCTAGTGTACCTTGGAATCGATGGAATTGTATGCGGGTTTCGAAAAGCAAATGTCGAATTCTGTGCAGTTGAAGGAGACTTGACAAAACTGGTTTATAAACCGATACAGGGGGCGTACTGTGACGTATATAACCATTATTGTACCAGTGTGTAAGAGAGCAGTGAAGGTATACAGGACGAATAGGCTATCTCTTTTTCACTACGAAATCATGATAGGCATACCTTATAATACGGCCCCCTGGAGTACCCAAGAAAATAAATTAAGTATTTGAAGAAAGATTATTTTGCTTTGCCTCTTTGGTCTAGTTTCTAAGGTCTCCGCTAGATAAAAAAAAAATTCAATGATCCGACTTGTACCTTACGTAACTTGAAAACACGATTTTTTGTTTATTGAGATATATGAAAGGCATAGGCGTAGAACCATTGTATCCTTTTAAATCATGTAAATCGGTCCACGCGTTTTTGAGATATTAACTCACTAATGAATACCCAGTGAAAGAGTCACAAACGCCCCTTACCGCGTTACGTTTGTTTTGATCGTTTTAGCGACACTGCCTTTATATTCTTTTTGTATCGTTTTGAAATATTAGTATACCTTGGTATACAGGTGTTAAAGACTTTTATTTATTGTTATCTGGCTGTGATCATAGTATTTTTTATTGGGTTTACATATTGTTATTGCATTTTTTCATCTGGTATTTTTCAGTGGAAGACTGGTTTCTGAGTTTGTGCCCTATTGATGGCAATAAAAAAGCTAGCTCCCTATTACACGGACTTAAATATAATTGGTGAACTGTAGGTGTACTATAGATAGTATATTTATCTGTCTGTCCAGGGAATGTAGGTGTGATGTTATGTAGGTATGTGTTCATGCTATTATTATTTTTTCCAATCTATTTTATCAGATTTTGATGATGTGTTAATAGCAAATAATCGTACATTGTGTGCTTTATCACTGGTGCATTGATCAGTCTGTACTTAGCCATAATTGGTCGCGTATCTAACTTAAGACTCATACACACATCGTCACAAAAAATGTGTTCAATATTTTTTGATAAATTCTATCATCCCAAATCCGGAATCATCCCCCTTACCTACTAGAGGTTTCTCCAGACTGTCACCAGACGGCGCTTATACATTTTCAATATAAATTGAATTTTACGAAAACGAGTAAAAACTCGCACTAATCCAACGAGGTGTGTGCACGTAACTTTAGCCGGGCAGTGTTTTCATATCTACGAATCGCAGAATACCTATTTCAGACTACATTCTATTATATTATGAAATGGTTTTTTTCACGCGCATTCGACTTAACGATATGCGTTACTGAACAGCTTACATAAATCGCATAATCAATCAATGAGTTTCATGATAAAATGAAATTATTTTCTAACTAAATTGCCCGCATTCAATTTTGTATTTTTTATTATTATCCTTAGGCTGGCGCTTGACCACTATCTCATCTGATGGTAAGCGATGATGTGGTTGACGATGTAGCACGCTTGCCTAGAAGAAACCTATTCACTCTTGACTTAAAGACTCCCAGGTTGTAACTATCAGGAAATACAGACTTGCAAGGAATTCCACTCCTTAGCTGTACGCATAATAAAAGTATTCCCAAAACGGTTGGTGCGTATGGGTGGGATGTCCACCATGTACCGATGTCGCATCGTCGTACGTCTTTTAGTCCGATGATGGAACGGGCTAGGAGGAATTACTTCATGCAATTCCATCGCACATTCCCTGAAATGTAACCGATAAAAAACCGGCAGACTGCAAACTTGGCGCCAGTGTTCAAGGCTCTGGAGCCTAGACTCGACCAGTATCTCATTGATGAGCCTCTTGGCCCGTTTTTAGATCGACTCTAGTGTATCCAGCTGGTACTTGGCAGATCCGACCCAGAGATGAGAGATTTATTTCGATTTGGTATTCCCAATAACCAATCTGCCTAGCCTTTTCCGTAGTATGCTGGGGTCGCCTTCCAGTCTAAACGGATGCAGCTGAATACCAGTATTTTACTTGGAGCTACTGTCTATCCGACCTCCACCATCCAGTAACTGGGTACAGTCAGCAGTAGTACAGTAGTGTAGCGTTGTGTACGAAGTGCCTTACAGTTGTTCTATCTCACGACGCCGACTGCGGGTTGGTCTTAGTCGTGTGTGTGATACACATGCATATTATGTTTCTGTGTGCGTAAGCTCGGGAGTGCTCAGCACCGCCTGAGCACACATAAACAATATGCATGTGCATCTACACACACGCACGATTAAGACCAACCTGCTGCCGCCGCCGAGCCGTCGCGTCGTCGTGAGATAGAAAAACTGTAAGGCCCTTCGTACACAACGCTACACTACTAGTCTTCGATACTAATGTTGTATGATTACGTCGCGCATATCTTGTAGTGCATGGTCCGTACACGCGGCATTGAATCGCAAGACGCAATTTGTCTATTCGGCCACTATATGTGTAGCGTAGCGGCTACACGGCTCACACTAATTTACAAAATGTCTGGCACAAGTGACGATGAGACTATAATTTA
This sequence comes from Orthosia gracilis, assembly GCA_947562075.1. Lineage (NCBI taxonomy): Eukaryota > Metazoa > Arthropoda > Insecta > Lepidoptera > Noctuidae > Orthosia > Orthosia gracilis. Next base: position 14,991,630 of record OX387264.1, on the reverse strand, counting down.
TACAACCTTTGACAAAAACCTTTAACGCCTTTTGACCTTTGGCTCGCCAACGCAGTGACGCCTTAAAACCTCTGACTTATCGCAGCTTTCACTATATTGGTTTAAAATAACAGATATCAACAAAATCGAAATTTAAAATCGAAATTTTTATACAGAAGTTGTTGTAAGACCCCATTGAGATTCAATCCATAATAATTTTTTGCAGCTCAGTACTTTTATTTAATTATTTAACACAGTTGCCGTCCGCGGCTCCACCCGCGTGTTATTAGTACTTCGCCCAAAGTCTTTGTAAATTATAGCCTATGTGTTTTTTCTGATTTATAATCTATGTTTCTTTAAAGTTTTATCAAAATCCGTTCTACTGAACGGATTTTGATAAAATTGATTCTTTTGCGTGAAAGAGTAACAAACATCCATCAGTCATCACTAACTTTCGCGTTTATCATAGTAGTACAAATTAATATTTAACGTAACATTTAGCTATTGTTTTTACAAGTCACTTACAGGCATGCCCATCATTCACCGAGTGGATTACTACAATTTTGGACTATTATTATGTGTACCAGCTTCTGCCCGCGGCTGCGCTCGCACCATCAAAATTTTTTAAGCGGTTTAGTCGTCAAAACCTTTGCCATTTTTGGCCTTTTACACAATATAGTCGTACAACAAATTGCTGTCTGCTTTAGCACCTTTGTTTGATATTCAAATTAGGATTATTTATCACACATGACCGGGTAAGGACTTTATTTTTGTGAACAATTATGTTCGAATGACGTAATTATGTTTTTTATAGTGTAGCGATCTTATCGAAAACTTTGTATCTAGTGTGCGATCTATCGTCAACGGAAAAGAACAATATAGTCATATCGTAATGATTGTAAGTATTACGATGACGATATTGTTCTTTCATTTATTATTATAGTTATACTTTTTAAGTTTATCTTGGACATCAGAGAACTGTGAAGGAAAACATCGTGAGGAAACCTGGACTTATAACTAAATTAGCTAATTAACATAAGTTCGAAATCGCCAACTCGCATTGAGCAAGCATAGTCATTAAGAGGAAATGCGGTCGAAGACATCCGACTGAATATCCTAAGTAAAAAGTTATAGTTTTTAGTCGAGATTTGGCACTCGCCTATTTCCTCCTCCGATATTGGACCAATTCAAAAGATATACCATATACTGAAGAAGAAAGATATATAATGTGCCCCTATGTTTTCCTATTTGATGATTCATTATCTTTAAAAGCACTAGAACTGTCAAAAAATGCTCGAAATTGCGCTGTCAGAGACCTACTGTACAATTTTGACAAATATAAAACAAAAACAAAAGTATAGAACCACAACATATATCTTTTTTATTTAATTTATGGAATATTTTTTTAATTATTCTAAAACTGGAGGAGGAAATAGGTGAGAAACAAACCTCGAATTGTGTAATTTTTACTATGGAAATTGAGTCGGATGTCTGCGACCGGATTTCCTCTTTCCCTTTTCTGTATGAGAAGAGGTCTTTGCCCTACAGTAGGACACTACCTGACTGGTATTATTTATTATAGAATCATAATGCTCTCTGCCTAACATGTGTCTTCACACACAGGTCCATTGAACGTTAATGTGGGAATATTGCCACAGATGTTGTTAGATCTCTTGAAATACTCTATTGTTTACTTTTCTATACTAATATTACCAAAAGTGCGAGTTTGCGCTGCGACGGCGTCGCGAAACCGAGGCAGAAGACGTGCGTCACTGTTTGACCTTAGGGTTTGTACGGGCGCGTGTTCGCGAACGAAACCGCGACAAGAGACAGATACGCGCGACCGTCTCGCTCTCGGACAAATAGTGTCGAGCGTCTCGAACACCCTGAACATATTGTCATTTAACAATATAACTCGTAATTACCTAAGAGGTAAAAACTCTAAATGTCGATCCTCTTACGAAAACTCTTGTACTAATAATTATGTAGAAAGCTAACCAATCGTTGGGTGCCATAAGCAACTTTTGACTATGGGTTAATGTATCTCTCCTATGGGTTAGCCCACGGTAACTATGCTGCGGGAGCCAGCTGCCTTTTTCTTTGTTAACGGGGTGAATCCTTCAAAAGGCGTCTGGCCCTTTGGACAATAGCCCAGGGAGTGTGGGATTTTCACCTCATTTATTGGTATTATTTTTACTTATTGGCGGATAGTGATCACCAGGGTGGTCCCCGATGATCACCATCAGCACTTAGAAGACGTGACCTCTTAAAATACCACCCCGGAACCCTCTCGGTGCATCCCTGGGTAGGGGTCAGCTATCTAGAAACAAAAAACGCAATCTTTAAAGCTCTATTTATTTCAGGCAACTGGGAACCAACCAGGCTAAATTAAACTGTTATTAATGACCAGAAAATCAGTTGAATGTGGAACTCCATCTGAGTAGTCCATTTAATGTCTCGTGAATTCAGACTGAAGTCTATTTACAAATTTTTTTGTGACCCGCATACATCTAACTAGACAGTTCCAAGTTAGTCAATTTTAGGCCCTTATGTTCATCTTTTACTAATCCTTTAATTGTTATTTTCCAGGTATCTTAATCTGCGTTCGTGCCATCATCCAGTACCTGAACATCAAACGTGGCTGGCGTCTTCTCTCCGGCACGGCTCAAGAGCGACTGCTTTTCTTCTACTAACTGCACCAGCTTTCTTTTTCTCTCACACCTGCGACAAGGATGGGCACATGTTGCTCGATTAGATGGTAATGTCGTTAGTCAAGCTTAAAGACGTAACACACCTCCTGATATCAAATTAATTTAGAAATATCAATTATACGGCGGTCGTATTCATAATAATATGAAAGATATGGCTGGTCCTTTTTGCTGAAGATTTCTTTAGTAAGGTTCTATAATATCTAAGGTTCTTTGTTCTCGGTGGATATTATATTACTGTATAGAATGGAAAGTCAGTAGTGCGAACGGATATGAAGACAATTTAGTTCTAAATCCGTGACATCACATAAAAAAAACAATGATCGTCTGATACAGAGTCAACGTCATTCTGTACGGATTGTTGTACGCATCACAGAGTTGTGTTGTTAAAGACATGAAAGCCAATGTTTTATTAGATTTATTTTTAATTTATTATTCTAAGTAGCTCAGCTTTAGTGTTATATTTGAGCAGATATTTTTATAAAAGTAAGTTCGATCAATTTGATCGTAATAAGTATGTCTCACCGATGTGAATTTTATTATATTGTCGGGTACTTATTTTGTAACATAGCACTATTAGAGGGTAAAATAAGACATTTAATTGGACAATTTTGGTATTAAGTTTAATGTAAACTCGAATTATAATTTTCCGATTGTGAGGAATCATTCCGTGGGTATGCAAAGTGGCGTAAGTTAAGAGTAGAATATTGTGCAGGGTCAAGGTGAAACTTTTCAGATGTGATGATTTCGACATTTAATGAACAGAAAAAAACATTTTAAATTTCAAGTACGTGTGTGTCCTAAAATGTATTTCGTATTTCATACTTAAAAAAAACACTACAATTAGTTCAAACTCGTTTCATTTAATGTTATATTAAAGAGCAGTTTTTGATTTTTTTTTATGAAAAACTATAGTGCGTAAATGTAAGGAGTTGTAAATATAAGGAGTTTGAACAAATTCTAGTTTTTTTTAAAGTTTCAAAGACCAAAAACATTCTGAGACACCCTATACCTATACAGAACTATACTGCCGCTATTGAGACTCCGTAGTCAGCTGTAGTAAAGTAGTTACTTGAAGCAAGTGCTACTGCTCAGCATGAGGTTCTGGGTTCGATTCCCGGGTCGGGCAAAGTGTTATTGGGTTTTTCTATCGTGCATTTCTCAGTAGCAGCCCAGAGCCCAGACTTGTACCCGGTTGATGGCAAGGAGGGTCGTCCCCTATTGCATGGAACTTAAACATAACTGGCGAAACGTAGGTGTACTATAAGTGCACCTCTACCTAGCCCGACCGGGGAATACAGGGGGTCTACTCCCTAAGAAAGAAGTCCGTAGTTTCGGCCTTCGTTACGAGCGTTTCCCACTCCGTATCACATACGGACGCACGATTCTTTCGGGGCCCGAACTACTAATGAATGACTACACAATTTGACACTTGTACGTATGTGTTTTTACCCGTCCGAAAAATTTAATAATTACGGAGTAGGATTCACTCCGAAGTACTTTCGGACGGGCCCGTAACTTCGTTGACTGAGTTAGGGAGTAGAACCCCAGAGGGGAAATTAAAAACAATTGATATTTTGGTTTTATGTCCATTGGTTAACGAAAGATCAACACATCTGCATAGTTCCGCTTTTTAATTCAATTTGACCCTGTATTGTTACATTTGTAAGATAATAGTCGCGTCGCCGTTGGTCAAAGTTATAAGTATGAGAATGATTGTATTCGTCAATAACCTCTCTCTTTTCTCGTTAACCGTCGAAATCAGAAGAAGTTCGATGCTATATCGATGAGTACCAGTGTTGAATGTGAACGAAAATATCAAGTCGCTTGTACAAATGTCAGAAACAATATATTCATGCATTTGCAAATGTGTAAATATTTTAACAATCTTTACAAACACAAACATTTGTTGTATGCATAATGTAACTTAAATCGAACTTGTTCGCATATGTTAAATTGTATTGTAAACTTTGATTGTAAACCTATTTTCCAAAATATCTAAATGTAAGATAAATCGATTACTGTGGTTACAGAAATATAATAACAGTAAAATTAATATTTATCATATTAATTTTATGGTGGTCATCGAAATTCGACCCTTTATAAGATTCCATACAGCCAAAGAGGAGTACAGGGCAGAATCAAACGGTGTCATTGAATAATACACTTTATCTACACTCATAACGTAATGTTCCAAATATGAATTAAAAAAGTATTGTATAAACACGTACTTTATATTCGTGAATAGATAAAATTAACAAAAAACCATTACAGTTCAACATTTTCCTTCGATTTTCAAACAACTGCATCATATATTAACTTTTTAATTTTTGTTGCACACGGCGTTTATGAGCTCATTGACTTAATGTAGGAAGTAGTGTCATTGTCTATGGAAGCGCGCGCTGCGCAGTCATGCGCGATGAGAATCTAAATTACCCGCCTTACTATACTTTTTCCGTTTCCACTATTGTTTTATTTAAACTGTATGAGTGGAGATAAAATAGTGTATGCAACGTCATATAATTAGGTATTAAAACACTCGCGTGTTATTATTATCACGTTCGGCTTCGCCTCATTTGATAAACCCACGCTCTTGTTTTAATAACCCCTATTATATGACCATTGCATAAACGACTATAATGATATGCACTGTAAAGTGCATAGTTGAACTAACATCTTCACAGATATTAAACTTCGTTCCGGACGACCCTGTGGAAACTGGTTTATCCTTTAAGTCATTTAAAATAAAGATGATTATTCAATGACAAATCAGAAAAAAATTTGATCAACGTCGGCGAGTTGATAGTATAAATATCTTAAGAGCGGTCAACCCGACAAAATTTTCATACAAACGCTCGTACGTGATTATGCCGTTGTAACACATATATCTTTGATTTTTTTGAACTAATAGGTATTTTGTGCACTATATCTAGGTTTCTATCGAAGCAGAAAATAAAAATTTGGAGAAACCAATTCAGTATAAGCCTCCAAAAATCTGGTTTTTTGCACAATTTTACCTGAACTTTGGTCGTTCATAATGTATTCATAAATTGTAAAAGTAAAAAAAAATATCACGATAGAAACCTTACACATGTAATGGAGATTCTAAATGTCAAATTTTTATTTCACAAACTTGTAAGGCTTATTCAAAAACACGTATTTCCTGGCACAAGTTTTATGAAATTTTCGAACACCATTTTTCGTTCAATGTTATCGCGTTCTCACTTGCTTGTTAGTCAACGGCGGTAAGAGGTGCGTGGGGAGACGAGTTGTGCGGGGTCGAGGCGGGGTGAGACGGGGGAGTTGAATGAAAATTGCCGCCCGCCCCCGCTGCCCGCTCGGCTTTCGAAATTGTTATTAGGTATTGAATTTGTTGACTGCGTTTACGTGAGTTTGCATCGTAGGTACCTATCAATTTCATTTATTTAGTGAATTCTGTTTTACCTGCTACAAAGATCTTGCTTTTTTATACCGGACATTGATTTTGTTTTCGAAACATTTTGTAGTTTTATATGAAAGGAACCTCTGGCATTAGTGAATACGGGCACCGATTTTGTTTTGATAAGGATTTTATGGAGGCAGTTTGAAGGAGATTGATTTTAATTTTGAGAAGAACTAAAAACTCCTTATTGTAAAATGGGTAAGTAAATTTTTTTACATAAATTTATGATCTAAGTGTGAATACAAACCTATTGTTTTGATTGTTTTTGTTATTATGTAGATTGGTGCCTAGATACCTTATTTTTTTTTGTTTTGGGAAATCATCCAGACTTCTCCCGCTCTGGGTGAAGTGAGAGGGCGTGTCAGACTTTTACTGACTAAAACCCACCCGTGTTCCTTCAACTGCTTGTGCCAGGGCCGCGGTATCTCTCTTCCAAATTTATCCGCGACCAAGACAGGCATCGGCCCTAGCGGGCCCCATCACTTTTACTGAAATCTCTTTGAGGCGCGCGTGGAACACTAGGCGCCGTCGACTCGGGTCTGGTCCTTATCGACGGCGAGCTACCCATTACTCGCCGTCCGCAATCCCGCGCATACGGTGGCCGGGAATCGGCTTGCAACTCCCGACGCCCGGGGCGTCTCCTGCGGTGGCTAGGTGCCTGAGGGCGTCTCCCCCACGCGTTCCACCTCCACCTTTGCGAGCATTACTGCTTCGCAGAAGAAGGAGACAGCTTCCCATGCCCTCTCGCTCCATACCATGGCCTGAAACAGGGCCCGACGCGAGGGGTTGCCACCGTCGATCGCCTCCACGAGGACACGGCGGTGCTCCGTCCAGGTGGGGCAGACCTCCACCGTATGCTCCACCGTATTCTCGGGGCGGTCCACACAATGATGACACCCGGGCGTTTATTCCGCCTTATCCTGAACAGGAACCTCCCGAGCGTTGCTCCGCCCAAGTGGGGCAGACCTCCACCGTATGCTCCACCGTGTCCTCCGGGCGGTCCACACAATGATGACACCCAGGCGTTTCCTCCCGCCTTATCCTGAACAGGAACCTCCCAAAACAGCCGTTTCCGGTGAGGACCTGCGTCAGGCGGAAGATGAATGGCGTGCCCAGTACATAGATACCTACCTAAAAAACTATTGGTACTTATCGCGTTTTGTGTAGGTAGGTAGGTAAGAACGGTTAGTGGATCATCTTAGGGGTCAAAGTAAGCAGTAGACAGTTGACGTAGTTCGAATGGGTACCAGTAGATATAGCCAATGTACGCATTTTTTCAAAAAACATACTTATTTCAATATTTTACTATATTGAATCTTACAGATAACATTCTAACAACAATCATCATTCAATCTCAGACAGATTACCGAAAAGGTAACAAAAAACGCATACGTCTTTCGGCTCGAAGAAAAAAAAGGAATTGTCCCACAAAACAAAAAATAATTCAAGCGTAAGAATTTATTTAATCTACTTTGATTTTTTTTAGGATGCAGGCACGATAATGATATCAATACAGTGTTGTGACTTGGCCTTGTTCTTGAAATAGGTAACTAAAGCCGCGCGGTACGGTAAACTCTAGGTAAACTCTAGGTATACTCTAGGTGCAAAGGTATGACTCGCGTTCCGACCGTTTGCATGAAGATAGAATACCTACTGTATAGATACATTAAGTACCCTGACGCAGGACATAATATACCTACCTATCTTAGTTTTTGTTTACCATACCTAAACCAAAAAGGAGTCATTGTACTCATCATTATGAAGTACTTTTACTAGGTATGGATATTGGACCAAATACTTACGCAATCGCAAAAAAAACAAATAAGTACTTTTTATCAAACTCTGTAAAATGTAAGTAAGTATAGAACTTTTTATCGTGAAAAAGAAATATCAGCTAGAACAGCTGATTTATATTTTTTTTGCGATTTCAAGGTTGGCCTTGTAGTAAAAGATTTTCATATTTATTCGTAAAATGATCCCATTTCTCGGTTAGGATCTTGTTATGATAGACAAAAACTGTAAGGAGTAAAAATTTAATCGAACATTTTCTTACCAGCCTACTAATTTAAAATTCAGCTCTGTAATCCATTGAGATAACATTAGACATCTAAATAATCCCATTATACAGCCCGTTTAACCGATTTTGACTTCTATTGCGTTAGTGATATGACAAATGGCAGCTGTAGTAAACAGTTGGTATTGGTAACATGTTTATGCTTTTTATGTCAGCTTTACGATTACGGAATAGAACTCAAAATCGGTTGAATGGACTGTAAAAAGGGCTTTTTTAAATTTCTAATGTAATATGTACAAACGACCACGTTCCCGTATTAGAAGTAATACGAAAACAATTTTTTTTTTTTCATCTAACGATTACATTCTAGATTTATTTAGCCTGTTCAATTACTATTTAGGCAATGAACATAGGAATAAAGGTTCATTTTATCTTCAGGTTTATAAATGAAAACAAAGAAAACATTGAAAATAATGATGAATCACGGCTTGGGTAAGGCTAGATAAAGTGGAATATAATTTACCTTTGGTTATGATTGTTATGGTGATGAATACAGTGACTACCTATCTATTTTTTTATCATTTTACAGAGCTAGTGCAGATGTTGAAGACATAGAAGAAGTTCCTGTGGATGATGGTATATCTTGTATAACGCTTGAAGTACAAGCAATTGTACATAATGAACAAGGAGGCAAATGTCAAACTAGGTAGGTACAGTTGGTAATAATAGACATTGATCACTGAGAGATATCATTGATGATGATATCTTGGTTCTGTGCATTAGATAAAACATTTTATACAAAACCAAGTTATTATATAAAATAATTTTGTTTTTTGCATAAAGAATAATAAAAAAATTGTTTTAGGATAACCCAGGATCAGGTACCACTTCAAGAAGCTACTATGACGAATGAAGCACAGAACAAGGTTTTTGATGAAAACGAGATTATGGGCTATGACCAATACAATGACAATATTGATCGCAGTCCACCATTATTGTCAAGGTGACTGTTTTGTTCACAGTTTAACTGCACATAAAAAAATTAAAAAAAAAAAAAATACAACCGACTTCCTAATAAAGTGAAAAATAACTTAAATTTAGGAAGACGGTGTTCTTGTTTTCGTGTCTTCGTTTTTAGACACGTTTTGTTGTGGTACACAATGTACCAGTTTTATAGGCTAAGTACCTATAAATACAGTTGAATTGATAACCGCCTCCTTTTTAGGAAGCCGGTTAAAAATATAATACAATACACTAGTCACACTAGGGCCATGGGGCCCGGATGCTCGACTTACTATTTGAAGACATCGGCAAGCGTTTGGTCGACTCTTCACGTGACCAGAGGGTATGTTTGTACGAAAATAAATGCTAGAAGCTATAATAGATACCTAAACTCTATTTGTGATAACATTAGACATTTAAAAAAATCCAATTTTACAGCCCGTTCAACCGATTTTGACTTCTATTGCGTAGGTGATATGACAAATGACAGCTGTAGTAAACAGTCGCAGTGCAACAGAGAGCGCGCGAATTGTAGTTCGCGCTATCGCGATAGTGTGGTCGCAGCATCCAGTGAGAGTAACATATGTCATATTACCCCCTCCTTTCCCCTCTTTTCTCCCTCACGGTAGGCAGCAGCTTGGTTGTGTTACCTCAGTATTGTTTCGGCAATACTTAGATGACACAGCCATGTCAATAGGGTACGGTAACTGCTTACCATAAATAAAAACCTGTCGTAAAAAAATAAAACGAATACTTTTTACTGCTGTTGCTCTGGACTGCTACTACAGGTGATGACAATATTTTTACTAAAATAATGTTCAATCAATTCTGACTGCTTGATTTGCTGTTTGTATGTTTGTGTTTGGAAATCGGAATCTACTCGATTGTCGGGTTTTATGTAAATATTGTTTTATGTATTTTTCAAAAAAATAAAAAAATATACACCCAACTGTTTTGAGACTACTTTATTTGATCAACCGCCTGCGACGGTACAATAGTACCTACTATTACAGATTTATGGTACCTACGTACGTTGTAATTATAGAAATTTTTGCTTCCTCAGTAGGTACAGACAGAGGGGATAGATAAATAATATTGTGTTCTGCTTGTGCTACTCAATAAGCAGAATAAATTATTTACCTATACTTTTCCGTACTTTATGTAGGTACAAACATAAATTACGAAAAAAAAATATATTTTAAATTTAAACTCTATCCCATCTATCCTACCATTACCGACTACACCTGCCTACATACCTTCCCTACCTTCCTAACCTAACCTACCCTACGTACCTTCCCTACCTACCTAACCTAACCTACCCTAAGTACCTACTCTACCTACCTACCCTACTGACCCACCCTATCTACATACCCTAACTACCTACCCGACCTACCTACCTACTGCATATCAGAAATTCATTTTTATAATACTGATTAAATTGATAGATATTTTCCATGTAGTAAAAAATATTGCACGTACGGTACCTAGATTCATAAAAATGCAAACATACGTCCGTCCTAAATATAGTCGTGCAGATGAATTTACAAAATTATTATGACTTATGCGCGTGTGAGGCCATAGTAACGAGGCGCGCGATATATTATTATCATGAATGAAATTGAATGAATGGCTCGCTCACTCGAGCGGCCGGCCGACCGGAGGCGATCGCCCGCGAGTAATCGGCGGAAGTTACCGAATTACAACCGAGCGTTCAGGCGCTATCCTTCTCTTTTCGCTTTGCCTCCTTTTCAAGCATTGCGCTGGATGAAACAACAAGCTTTTCGGCCGTGCTCGCGTTGGAGATAGACGGTTCGACAAGGGTCCTCTTAATGTTGAATTTTAAGGCCGAGATATGAAAACTGCTAGTCTGTATTTGAATCATGTTGGTAAATATTATCTAATGTACTGTTTATCGACTCTTTTCATCCATTGATATCTTTGTGCCTGTGTTAGTGTTGAAAGTAGCACAGAGATGGCGCTACAGGCAAAGATAGTGTAATGGACGTATTGTACACCCCGAAACCATAAACCAATACTGTTTCTCCTAAATCAACCGCATATTAATAGGAAATGCGGTCGCAGACATCCGACTGAATTTCCTAAGTACAAAAGTCAAAATTCGAGGTTTGTCTCTCGCCTATTTCCGCATCCTATATTGGACAAAATTAAAAGATATTCCAATAACTGAAAAATAAAGATATATACTGTGCCCATTTGTTTTCCTTTTTGATGATACATAATCTTTAGAAGCACTAGAACCCTCAAAAAATGTTCGAAATTGCGGTGTCAACTGAAGCCTACTGTACAAATTTGACAAATATAAATAAAAAAAGAAAAACATTGAAGTACAACATATACATTTTTTATTCAACATATGGAATATCTTTTAAATTTGTCCACTACTGAAGAAGGAAACAGAAGAGAGCCAAACCTCGAATTATGACTATTTACTAAGGAAATTCAGTCGGAGCTCTCTGCCCACATTTCCTTTTAAGAGTAATTTCTGGAAACAAAAATTAAAATGACAAATTGTCAAACGCGTCACAGCTGTTATTGTTTGAATGAATTATCAACAACCAATCGCATCGCTTGAGTTGCATGTAATTTGTGACGCGTCGACAAATTTGATTTCCAGAAACAGCTTTTGCAGTCTTGAGCAAAAATTATGCAAATCAAGAGGGACGGTAATTCAGACATTAAATACAAAAAAAAAACTTCATTGTAATATTTTAATAAATAACATCTCATCAAAATGCTTCATAAATCATGACTGTTCGAATGAACTTCTTCGTTAGCGTTTATTGGGAGTAAATACTTTGTTTAGTAACATTCTCACAACTTATGAAGCAATGCCGCGATTTTTTCTTATTCGCACCAAAAATTAATGTCAATGGAAGTTTCGTGATTAGATAACTTTATTTTTAATATAATGTTTTAGTGCAATAATGTCTAGTTCAGAGTTTCTAGTGGAAATAAATACGTTATAATTATGTTTATGTTTTATTTTTAAACCTCCTTGTGATGTTATTTACACATTAATAGTCTTGTTCATGTATATCTCTGAATTGGTTAGCAAGTGTTAAGAATCTTAATGCAATGGGCCTTATTACCCGACTGTCGAAGAAGGGTAATGTGTTAATCAGTCTATGTATGTATGTTTGTTCCTATGTGGTGAGACAAACCGCGTCAGCCGATTTTCATGATTCTTACCTCAATCGATTCGTCTTAACTTTGCTACATTAAGATTTAAAATAAAGAAAAATGGCGGGTTTTGGGTGCCATATTGTTGGGGGCCCAATTTTTTTTTTCGGATCTTTCCTGTGGTGTATCAACATAAAGGGTTTTAAGAGGTGATTTCAAAAATATATAACACTTAGGTGTAAGTTTAAAATGAATTAAAGAAAAATGTAACAAAAAGTTATAAATAAAAATAAACCCGACTGCTAAAGAAGCGAACTAAAAAGTCGTACCTAAACAAGAAGAATATCATGATGTTCATTTGGAGGATATATCTGGTTTTGGTCAGCCAGCTCGCAAATATTTGTCCTCCGACTGCACAGCATGATTTTCTTCTTGTTTAGGTACGACTTTTTAGTTTTTTTAGCGCAATCTTTATTGATTTTTTGAATTAACTTTTTTATAAAAATGTCAACACTGTATAGCATATTGCTGAGCAGATTCTCTATTCAAATTGATTGGCGAAATATGGGTGTAATAATAGGTGAATCTCTGCCCAACCGCACAGGGAATTACAGGCGCGATGTTACATTTATTCTAGGTAGGTACAGTTGGTAATAATAGACATTGATCACTGAGAGATATCATTGATGATGATATCTTGGTTCTGTGCATTAGATAAAACATTTTATACAAAACCAAGTTATTATATAAAATAATTTTGTTTTTTGCATAAAGAATAATAAAAAAATTGTTTTAGGATAACCCAGGATCAGGTACCACTTCAAGAAGCTACTATGACGAATGAAGCACAGAACAAGGTTTTTGATGAAAACGAGATTATGGGCTATGACCAATACAATGACAATATTGATCGCAGTCCACCATTATTGTCAAGGTGACTGTTTTGTTCACAGTTTAACTGCACATAAAAAAATTAAAAAAAAAAAAAATACAACCGACTTCCTAATAAAGTGAAAAATAACTTAAATTTAGGAAGACGGTGTTCTTGTTTTCGTGTCTTCGTTTTTAGACACGTTTTGTTGTGGTACACAATGTACCAGTTTTATAGGCTAAGTACCTATAAATACAGTTGAATTGATAACCGCCTCCTTTTTAGGAAGCCGGTTAAAAATATAATACAATACACTAGTCACACTAGGGCCATGGGGCCCGGATGCTCGACTTACTATTTGAAGACATCGGCAAGCGTTTGGTCGACTCTTCACGTGACCAGAGGGTATGTTTGTACGAAAATAAATGCTAGAAGCTATAATAGATACCTAAACTCTATTTGTGATAACATTAGACATTTAAAAAAATCCAATTTTACAGCCCGTTCAACCGATTTTGACTTCTATTGCGTAGGTGATATGACAAATGACAGCTGTAGTAAACAGTCGCAGTGCAACAGAGAGCGCGCGAATTGTAGTTCGCGCTATCGCGATAGTGTGGTCGCAGCATCCAGTGAGAGTAACATATGTCATATTACCCCCTCCTTTCCCCTCTTTTCTCCCTCACGGTAGGCAGCAGCTTGGTTGTGTTACCTCAGTATTGTTTCGGCAATACTTAGATGACACAGCCATGTCAATAGGGTACGGTAACTGCTTACCATAAATAAAAACCTGTCGTAAAAAAATAAAACGAATACTTTTTACTGCTGTTGCTCTGGACTGCTACTACAGGTGATGACAATATTTTTACTAAAATAATGTTCAATCAATTCTGACTGCTTGATTTGCTGTTTGTATGTTTGTGTTTGGAAATCGGAATCTACTCGATTGTCGGGTTTTATGTAAATATTGTTTTATGTATTTTTCAAAAAAATAAAAAAATATACACCCAACTGTTTTGAGACTACTTTATTTGATCAACCGCCTGCGACGGTACAATAGTACCTACTATTACAGATTTATGGTACCTACGTACGTTGTAATTATAGAAATTTTTGCTTCCTCAGTAGGTACAGACAGAGGGGATAGATAAATAATATTGTGTTCTGCTTGTGCTACTCAATAAGCAGAATAAATTATTTACCTATACTTTTCCGTACTTTATGTAGGTACAAACATAAATTACGAAAAAAAAATATATTTTAAATTTAAACTCTATCCCATCTATCCTACCATTACCGACTACACCTGCCTACATACCTTCCCTACCTTCCTAACCTAACCTACCCTACGTACCTTCCCTACCTACCTAACCTAACCTACCCTAAGTACCTACTCTACCTACCTACCCTACTGACCCACCCTATCTACATACCCTAACTACCTACCCGACCTACCTACCTACTGCATATCAGAAATTCATTTTTATAATACTGATTAAATTGATAGATATTTTCCATGTAGTAAAAAATATTGCACGTACGGTACCTAGATTCATAAAAATGCAAACATACGTCCGTCCTAAATATAGTCGTGCAGATGAATTTACAAAATTATTATGACTTATGCGCGTGTGAGGCCATAGTAACGAGGCGCGCGATATATTATTATCATGAATGAAATTGAATGAATGGCTCGCTCACTCGAGCGGCCGGCCGACCGGAGGCGATCGCCCGCGAGTAATCGGCGGAAGTTACCGAATTACAACCGAGCGTTCAGGCGCTATCCTTCTCTTTTCGCTTTGCCTCCTTTTCAAGCATTGCGCTGGATGAAACAACAAGCTTTTCGGCCGTGCTCGCGTTGGAGATAGACGGTTCGACAAGGGTCCTCTTAATGTTGAATTTTAAGGCCGAGATATGAAAACTGCTAGTCTGTATTTGAATCATGTTGGTAAATATTATCTAATGTACTGTTTATCGACTCTTTTCATCCATTGATATCTTTGTGCCTGTGTTAGTGTTGAAAGTAGCACAGAGATGGCGCTACAGGCAAAGATAGTGTAATGGACGTATTGTACACCCCGAAACCATAAACCAATACTGTTTCTCCTAAATCAACCGCATATTAATAGGAAATGCGGTCGCAGACATCCGACTGAATTTCCTAAGTACAAAAGTCAAAATTCGAGGTTTGTCTCTCGCCTATTTCCGCATCCTATATTGGACAAAATTAAAAGATATTCCAATAACTGAAAAATAAAGATATATACTGTGCCCATTTGTTTTCCTTTTTGATGATACATAATCTTTAGAAGCACTAGAACCCTCAAAAAATGTTCGAAATTGCGGTGTCAACTGAAGCCTACTGTACAAATTTGACAAATATAAATAAAAAAAGAAAAACATTGAAGTACAACATATACATTTTTTATTCAACATATGGAATATCTTTTAAATTTGTCCACTACTGAAGAAGGAAACAGAAGAGAGCCAAACCTCGAATTATGACTATTTACTAAGGAAATTCAGTCGGAGCTCTCTGCCCACATTTCCTTTTAAGAGTAATTTCTGGAAACAAAAATTAAAATGACAAATTGTCAAACGCGTCACAGCTGTTATTGTTTGAATGAATTATCAACAACCAATCGCATCGCTTGAGTTGCATGTAATTTGTGACGCGTCGACAAATTTGATTTCCAGAAACAGCTTTTGCAGTCTTGAGCAAAAATTATGCAAATCAAGAGGGACGGTAATTCAGACATTAAATACAAAAAAAAAACTTCATTGTAATATTTTAATAAATAACATCTCATCAAAATGCTTCATAAATCATGACTGTTCGAATGAACTTCTTCGTTAGCGTTTATTGGGAGTAAATACTTTGTTTAGTAACATTCTCACAACTTATGAAGCAATGCCGCGATTTTTTCTTATTCGCACCAAAAATTAATGTCAATGGAAGTTTCGTGATTAGATAACTTTATTTTTAATATAATGTTTTAGTGCAATAATGTCTAGTTCAGAGTTTCTAGTGGAAATAAATACGTTATAATTATGTTTATGTTTTATTTTTAAACCTCCTTGTGATGTTATTTACACATTAATAGTCTTGTTCATGTATATCTCTGAATTGGTTAGCAAGTGTTAAGAATCTTAATGCAATGGGCCTTATTACCCGACTGTCGAAGAAGGGTAATGTGTTAATCAGTCTATGTATGTATGTTTGTTCCTATGTGGTGAGACAAACCGCGTCAGCCGATTTTCATGATTCTTACCTCAATCGATTCGTCTTAACTTTGCTACATTAAGATTTAAAATAAAGAAAAATGGCGGGTTTTGGGTGCCATATTGTTGGGGGCCCAATTTTTTTTTTCGGATCTTTCCTGTGGTGTATCAACATAAAGGGTTTTAAGAGGTGATTTCAAAAATATATAACACTTAGGTGTAAGTTTAAAATGAATTAAAGAAAAATGTAACAAAAAGTTATAAATAAAAATAAACCCGACTGCTAAAGAAGCGAACTAAAAAGTCGTACCTAAACAAGAAGAATATCATGATGTTCATTTGGAGGATATATCTGGTTTTGGTCAGCCAGCTCGCAAATATTTGTCCTCCGACTGCACAGCATGATTTTCTTCTTGTTTAGGTACGACTTTTTAGTTTTTTTAGCGCAATCTTTATTGATTTTTTGAATTAACTTTTTTATAAAAATGTCAACACTGTATAGCATATTGCTGAGCAGATTCTCTATTCAAATTGATTGGCGAAATATGGGTGTAATAATAGGTGAATCTCTGCCCAACCGCACAGGGAATTACAGGCGCGATGTTACATTTAATTCAAAGCAAATAATAAATACAAAAAATCTAAACATCACATTGTAACCTAATTCGGAAACAGAATCTCATTCGCAATGAAATGTATAATTTAAAAAGTATTTTTTATTTCCCTGCATTCTTTTGAGAAAAGCACTATTTCTCAAACATGCTTGGAAATTTGAGCATTATTTTGACAACCTTCTTCGAGATAAATCGAAATTGCAGTACTGGCCAAATACATGCGAGCAGCGGCCGGCAAAAGTTGTATGAAAATCCATATCTGTCGTGATAGCGGCCAAATAAATTATAAACTCATATCTGTCGTGTAATTTAAAAATGGAACGATCTTTTACTCCGAAACATGGCAACCAAGGTTTCTTGTTAAAACTTTTATTTAAATTTCGAACTGGCTTGCAAATAGAAAACTGTTTATTGAAAAAAAAAAACAAATTAACACTTTAAGGCTTAACACGCATTACGATTTTTATTCGCGCGGCTTTTTGTAGTATTATTCCCGCACGATGTTTTTACCGCAATGTGCAGCTTCATACAATTCCATAGGCCCCAGAATGGGTGGAAAAAATTCGCGCGAATAAAAATCGCAGTGCGTTCTAAGCCTAACGCGGGAAAAATAATTGTTGTTCGTTGTTCGTCATTGATTTTGAAAAGTAATTGTTTTTGACAAAATGAGTTCTAGGTACTACATAGTTTAAACACACGGTCGTCCATCAATGCCTCTTTTGCTTGCCGCTGCAGTAATGTACTTTATATGCCTCGGCGGAGAGCAGTGGTGGCCCAGTGGTAATGGCCGCGACTTACAAGTTGTAGGTCGTGGGTTCGAGCCCAGGCAGGCGCTTTACTTTGTGTAAATTATTTCATCACCACTGCTCTCAATACGGTGAAGGAAAACATCGTGAGGAAACCGGCATGTCTTAGAACCAAAAATTCGAAGACATGTGACATCCACCAGCATGCACTGGACCCGCATGGTGGATTACGGCCCTTGCCCTCTCACAAAGAGGAGGCCTGCACGCACAACGGACCAAATGCGAGTCTAAGTGCGGAAAAGGGGTCCATCTATCCTATCCTATCCTATGCCTCGGCGGAAATGATAATTGCCTGTCTCGTAATGCGGAAATGATAATTGTATTAGTGAAGTCCTCGCCTACGCGGCTCGAAATTTAAACTCATACTCGACCTGCCATTGCCTATTTCACGGCCTTTGCAATAATGTACCTACAATTTTTTAATAGCACTTAGTTTTTGGACCAAATACTGAATGATCTGCTTTCGACACCTATAATATTTTGAATTTTTTTTTTTTTATCAATTGCTACATGGATATGGTTTTAACAGTTCAGACATTTTTGTGAACAAGACCAAATCATTTTGAAGGACCTCCACTGAGCTCAATCGCCATGACAACGGATTAAAGCCATGGATTAATGTCAATAAATAACAAGCTTTAACTGCTAATTTGATGACTCAAGTTGGAGGAAATGACATGATGGTCGATTGCTCACAGTCTTTGCCCTTGGCCTGGCCAAATTCACTTACGCAATAAGCCTGCTAGAATATGGGCCTTAGACTGTGCATTAGTCACAGCAGAACTTTGTGTCTCTGAAGTAGGCCCTGCGAACCATTGCGCAATAAACAGTTTGTCCTCAAGTATACTGCATACCTATAGTAAGCGAAATAGGACGACGCGACAAACGTAAGGGAGTGAAAGAGCAGTTATACAATGCTATCTTCTACTTTAACATTGACACAAAAATAGCAACTGCGCAGGGTCTTGCAGCCAACTTCAGAGACACAAAGATCCATGTAACTGATTAACGCCGCAAGGAACATAAACACATAGTCTACGATGCAACGATCGTAAGTTGGCAAGTTCTATCTAAATTGTGCTGTAGCTAGAACTGACACTTATTTCCTCAACAATATTCAAGATGTCCTACGCAATGCCGCTATACAAACATTCATCATTTCAGCCGAAAGTCGTCCACTGCTGAACATAGACCTCGCCCAAGTCACAGTATAAATATGGACAAACAGTACGGAAACTACCTACAAACGCTCGAAACGGCACACTCACACAAACATGTCAATCGAAGAGACCCCTAAGCGGCTCGCACTACTGACAGCATTGCGACAACCGTGTCTTAGGGCCGGCGCTCACTTACGGCATAGCATGGCAAAGGATTTTCTCGTAAACAAATGATTTTCGACCTTGCCGCGGCACCGCACGGCACTTTTCAGAATACCTAATCATTTTGCCGCTGCATGCGCGGCATTCGTATAGAAATAAAGAAATTTCAACGCTAATTTTATTGAAATAAGGTTGAAAATCATATGTCCACGAAAAATCCTTTGCCTTGCCATGCCGTCAGTGAGCGCCGGCCCTAACTCGCCACATTGACCGGTCCCGTGCGTCTCGCAAATACAATCATTACAGAAATATTTTAAAAGCGCAAGGCACGTTGTCGGCAGTGAAAGTAGGTATTAAAATAATAAGTTATTCATTAAAAAATGTTTTTTTAAAACAAGATTTTTTCGTATTTTTCTCAGCAAAGCCTTTCATTTGATACCCATATATATCATGGCAGTGCACAGAAAATAACTAGTCTGCCATTTGGGCCGCCCACCATATTGCATTTAGAATGACGTCACTTAGCTACCCATGCATTATCATCCAAACTAAACGTGTATGCAAAATTTCATCTTAATCGGTGGCGAATAACTGCTTTAAAATTCAGTTGCAAGATTTGACCCGAACTCACTTACGTACATACAAACATACATACTTTGCAAGTTAAATAAAAGCTTGTAATAACATCGACTGAAAACTTCCACTACTTTCGAAAAGTAAGATTTGCTTTGAAAGAAAACTGTCACGACATTCGGATTGATGATCGAGAAACTATTATTATCCAGTTTCTTTTCTCGTCAAAAGATACAGAAAAAATCTGGCAGAGCAACACTATAAATGCGACTTCAAACGTCTTGATGATTCGCAGATTTCAAAGATAAAACAAAGGGCAAAGACGCCGCGTCTGTCGACGTCATTTCTGTTTCTCCGCCGCGCAATGATTTTGATACGGTTTTCACTAATTAAAAAAGTGATAAACGAGAAAGGGTTTTGTATATAATTTGTTCCGTGCGAAACCGCGGCGGTCGCTTGACCAAGATCAAGGTACATTGTTTACTAAAGAGCACTGACATCTAAATCAATGACGAAAAATCATTTTTAACCGACTTCGCAAAAAGGAGGAGGTTATCAATTCGACTGTTTTTTTTTATGATTGTTACCTCAGAACTTTTTATTGGCTTTAACTTTCTATTTTTATTTGAAAGCTGGTGCTTGTCATGTGGTCCCATTTAATTTTCATCCAGATCTGATGAAGAACTTCGAAGAAATACATCAGAACTCTTCAATAAATGACGGCAAATCACTCGGGATAGATCCAATCGCAAGTCTGTTTATTGTTTACACCATTTCATAACATAACATCACACTGGTACGCTCTAAAGGGGTACGCAGGTGTGAACAGTTCAACCTGGTATACTCTCATTGCACCGGTTTTGTTTAAGTTTCATGTTATTGGGTTAATCTATTCTAGCTTCACTGTGGGCACTATACGCGTAGGTACCTAGCCTATAGAACTGGTCCATTATGTACCACAACTAAAAAGTGAAAAATAAAAAACTTTTTTACAAAAATTACAACCGACTTCCAAACAAAAACACTACAAACTACACGACTTCCGAAATTGAAGTTATTTTTTACTTTGTAGTGTTTTTGTTTGGAAGTCGGTTGTAATTTTAGTAAAAAAGATTTTTATTGTTTTTAAGTTTGTTCTAATCTGATCTTCTAGTAGGTATTTACTGTGATCTGGGCTATTTTATGTTCTCAATCTTAAATCTATACTAATTCGGTTAAATCGATGTACAACAAACGCAAAATTATATACCGATTTGGTTTATTACTTCAAAACAGTTGTTGTTGAATAAAGGGAGAGTTAAATATATTCGGCCAGGTTACTGATAAGCAACATGCTTCAGCGATTGGTAAAGGACAGCCATCTGAGAAGTCTCACTTAAGGCCTTTCGGCAAAGAGTTGACACGCGGACCGGGTTATGTCCCAACGGGCGTTGCACGGTGGGGGTTCCGGGGTGGTCTTTTAAGAGGTAACGAGGTTCCAAGTGCTTGTAGTAATCACCGCGGTGATTTTAGTCAGGTAAAAATCCTACACTTCCTGGTCTTTTTCCCCAAAAGTCCAGGCGCCTTTTGAAGGTTTCCCCCCGAAAACAAAAAAAAAAGGTAGGTACTGTGATCTGGGCTATTTTATGTTCTCAAACTATCTTAAATCTGTACTAATTCGGTTAAATCGATGTACAACAAACGCAAAATGATATACCGAATTCGTTTTATTACTTCAAAACATTTGTTGTTGATTAGAGGGAGAGTTAAATATATTCGGGCAGATTAGGTACTGATAAGAAACATGCAGCATGAAGTGGAACGTAACACCTTAATCAATAATAAAACTTAATTAAAATATAATGATGTTCAATTGCTATGAATAATGTAGGTGGTATGGTTAATGCTATTCAAAATTTTGACTTGTTGTCAAAAACAACCGATTGGATGTCAAGTCTGAAATTCGTTCGTTACTTCTTCTTCTCTTCTGCTGTTGATCTCTGATCATTCATGTACGAAATTGAGAATGTTAAGAAGAGGAGTGGGTACAAGCCTAGCATTTTGTAACCTCTCTTCGCAATTTCGTTAGAGGCGTCGTTACCTGCAGCTAGGGTTGCCATCTCTAAAATCTGCCAACCAGGACAAGAAGTGTGAGAACCCCGGATTTAGGAGGTTACAACCCGGACAAAAACAGACTATTTTTTCTAAGTTACTTACTCTGTATAATAAACAATAGTTTTAATGGTATTCATATAAATCAATATTTTATTTATTTTCATAACTTTTTTAAACTAAATGTAATTTTTACTATATTTTTATACAAAAAAGTACAACCGACTTCCAACTAAAAACGCTACAAAGTGAAAAATAATTTCAATTTCGGAAGTCGGGTGTATTTTTTTGAAAAAAGGGTTTTTATTTTTCACTTTTTTGTTGTGGTAGGTGCCACGCTAGTGGTCAATTTCTATAGAAATCTTACTTCTTACTAATATTATAAACGTGTAAGTTTGTATGTATGTTTCTTACTCAAACAAGCCAGAACGACTAAACGGATCTAGATGAAACTTTGCACACAAATGGTTTATAGTCTGGAATAGCACATACATTTTATCCCGGTATAATTTTCCCTTGGGATGAATATAATTAAATACTTCACGTGGGTGAAGCCGCTGGCAGGAGCCAGTGTGGTACAATAAACATACATATATGCAATCCCGGGTGATTTGCTGTAATTTTTGAAGAGAATTGAATACCTCCATATTTTTTCATCAGATCTTCGCCAAATTTAAATGATACCAATTCGGAATAATTTCACTAAACACAATTGAAGTACAAATCGGTGAAAACATTGCGGTGATTTGAAGATTTTAAAACCCGGACTGCAAATAAAACCCTGACCGGACGCTCCTCGGACGCCTTCTAAACTAGGACAAATCCGGGGAAACCCGGACGGATGGCAACCCTACCTGCAGCGAACAGCTGACGTCGGCACCGAACTCACCGACACTGAGGCACGCCCAAAAAATTTACGCAAAATGTTTTACTCGGCCTTATCTAATTAGCCGGAGAAAACAGATACAAGTTCAATAAAATGGAAAACATGGAGAAGACTTTTCAAGAGTAGTGGAAAGAAAAAATATTATTTCATTTTAGTCCTACAAGTTGAATGAAAAAACATAGGTAAATCGATTATTTAAAAAAAAACTCCGAGAAGATTATACCTAGTGCTTGCCATTAATGGCATGAGAACTCACAGAAATCACTATTATATGTACAAATTCCAAGCTTATAAAAGCATGGTAAATACGAGGAGGCACTTTAGTTGGCTCCTATGTCTAGCGTGGGAAGAGTAGCAGTTGACGTTACTTTAGTTCCCGCCTGCATTATTTGTCGACAGATCTTAGACCCAAAGTCTACCGGCCTATTAAGGAAAAAAATACTAAGGCAGGGTTGTTTATCGGGAACGACGGTAACCATCAATGACGTCAGTACATCAAAGGCTAACAGTGGCACTTTTCCCATTTTCTGTACCACACACTCTCGATATAGAAATTCTATTGACAAATATGATCACAATGCAGCTGTGTTATAACTGCAAAACCAGTGGCTTGATAAGTCGGTTTAGTGCCAAAAACCACCCAGTGCCATGCCAACCGCCGCGGAGGGTTGACGAAGTGCGTCATAACTACTTCATCGCTCCTTTTCATAATTTTTCCGCGCCTTTTTGGCGAAACACGTCTATAAGATCACTGAGTCCTTATGAAGGAGGAAATTTTTGCGAGTTTTCCTTGGGACTTCGTATCAACTTTAACGTGTTTAAAGGATAATAATTTCTACAGAATATAAGTGAGTAATTATGTAATAATATTTACTTTTTTTTTTACTTTTGTATGATTGAGTTACGTCAAGGAATTTATCTGACGTAGTTCAAATCATGGCATAACATGGGAAGCACTATGGTAGTTAGGTCATAGGTTTACAGTTTTTTGTGTCCTCTCATATGTTGTTTAAGGGGAGACTTGGTAACTGGCTCAGTGCCAGTTCGCCCACCCAATGTCGGCTTCGTTTCAGGGTGTAATAACTTCTCAGTGATCGAGACAGATGAGCATGAACCGTTTTATAACTATTATTTATGAGCTGCGACTTCTGTTAGGCCGTGAATGAATTATGACGAATTATAAATTCAAAAATTATATCTATTTGCCTATGTATACTCTGGAAAAAGTAATCTCAATCTGACACGGAGTCAATTTGGTCATATGAATAGCTCTCGGCGTTGTGGAGCAGCTTGGGTAAGCCATCCAGCGACTGCGATACCAATGCTTCATCATCAGCCTATTACTGTTTCCACTGCTGGGACACAGGCCTCTTCTCTATGAGAGAGGGAATGGACTTTAATGCACCACGCGGGCCCAGTGCGATACCAATGCTTCGTTCTTTTGTATTCACTATATAAAAAAAAATCAATTACCTTACAAAGTACAATTTCTCGCAAAGTAAACAACGGATTTCGAAAACCCATCCAAAAGCGGTTTTCAAAAACAAAAAAAACAAACAAGCGTACCTCCTTATAACTTTCAGCTGACATAACTTAGCAAATCTATAAATTCTTAATGAACGAATCTTGTTCTATAACTAAATACGGATAACAAAAGGGTTCCATCTTAAGAGTATAATTATCTCGTAAAAGCCATAACGTGTCTCGCCATCTCGTCGCCTGGCGAAAACACCGCCTGTCCTGGCGCTTATAACCCCTTGGCTAGTACTTTAACCCTGTGAACTTATGACCCGGAAAACATTGATCCGTTTATTTATAATGCAGTTCATAGATTTTTTTTTATTTCTTTCCTAGAATACTTAATTTGTTTTGTGAAATGCTGTTGCAAGTAGAAACATTGTAAAACAGTTCACACGGCCTTGTATGGACTCGATTTTTCGTTTTAAATACCTACTTCAAAACTTTGTTAAAGTCATGGAACCGGAACGAAGGGACCTTAATTATTACTATTCTGCACAGCAGTTAAACAATAAGATTATGACGTATTCAAGAGCCGTAACGGTTTTATGCAATAAGAAATTAAAAAGAAAAAAATCTGCTACGATACTGTAGTGGAACTAAATACAATACTTATCAGTATTATGTATAAAAAAATATAAGTTTAAACACCGATAAGCAGTTTTTGTATTCAAATTCCCCATAATCTGTAGCAAGCTTCTCCACAGGCTCCAAATAATTTCAATAATAAAATAAAATAATCTATCTAAATACTACGTAACTTATTCGTTTCGTAAACTCTAATTTTGGTTAACGTCAGTCTACGGATTTCGTAGCACGCGTAGACTGTGCTACGGCTACGACCTACGAAAAAACATGACATTCGCGGAAACTGTTTCATAAACGGAGAATGTCTATGTACTTGTGAATTGAATGATGAGTTTTGATTTGCATAATTCAGTTAGTAAATGTAATTTTACTATGCCTAATAATAAATTATTTATTTTTAAGTTGTATATCTCAAAGTGTCTGTGTGTGTAATTAGGAAAACAAAAATCTGATACCGCCACAGATGAGCGCTACTATTGACCATGTGATATTATTTTGTGTGCCGAGAAAACTACAGTAGCTATAATTATGTGTGTACAGTACGGTCCTGTTTAGGTTCCTATTTATAAATTGCATGAAAGTTTTAGAGAAGCACGTATAATCTATCTATACATACATATAAATAAAATTGGAGTGTCTGTTTTTAATATTGAAATAACCGTTTTTTACTACATGTATATGAATATATATACGGTACATACACAAAAATAACATTTTTTTTGAATTTTTGTTTGTATGTCTGTCTGTTGGTTCCGGCTAATCTCGGAAATGGCTGGACTAATTTTGACGGGACTTATATTAGCAGGTAGCTGATGTTATAAGAAGTAACTTAGGCTACGTTTATTTTAGATTTTTTTTTAATTTTAGATATTTTTTAGGAGGAACGAAGTTCGCCGGGTCAGCTAGTATAAATATAATATGGTTACAGTTTTAGTTTTGCGCTACGCTTGAAGAATTGGAATCCAAGTTAAGAATCGACCTCAATCAAGATTACAGAGGCAATACATTGATAAGGATACTGTTTATAGCCCACTGCTACTCTTTTGCTTTCTTGCGATATTATTTTCTATCACCGTCGACCACATCACCGCTTATTATCAGGTGAGATAGTGGTTAAATGCAAGTCAACCATTAATAAAAAATAAAAAGATTACGTTAGTGGTGACCATTTACTCGATTTGCCTGCTGATTAGGAACAGGAATCCCTACTTATCTATACTAATATAAAAGTGAATGTAAGTTTGTTTGTTACGGTTTCACGCAAAAACTACTGAACCGATCATCATGAAACTTTGTACATATATTATTGGAGGTATTAGAAGTAACATAGAACATACATTTTATTTTAAAAAAAATGGCTTCACTGCGAGCGAAGCCGCGGGTAAAAGCTAGTAATATTATAAATGTAAAAGTTTTGATGAATGTATGTTTGTTACTCAATCACACCAGAACGGCTGAACGCATCTGGATGAAATTTGGAACAGAGATAGATTTTAGTTTGGAATAGCACATAGGCTACTTAGTATCCCGGTATAACGATCCCTTGCGACAAAAAAAAACACTGTTCACGTATAATGATCCCCTGGGACAAAAAAAACACTGTTCACGCGGACGTAGCCGCTAGTACACTTTAAAATGAAGGTATATCGGAAACTCATGAAACCCTATCTTATCAGTCAAGTGCTTACGTTCCGGTAACTGGCGAGGGTCAATGTTTCCTTAGCCCTTCTGCGTCAGTCTATTTTGAGCGCATTTATTTTTAACTATATAAGTATCTAATAAATGGACTTGTCTCTCTATATTTACATGACTTCATTCATAGGAACATAATATTTTATTTCATAGCAAATATACCGATATCGAAATTGATGAAGTTAACTATCTATTCTACACATAGTGCCCGTTAGTCATGTCAAAATAACAGCTTATTAGTTAATTCATATAAAAGTATACAGAGTGTGTGACAGTTCTGACACCGATGTGAAAAAAAACAGATCAGAATCAGATCGGATCAGATCAGTATATGATTCTGTTCCCTAGTGTTGGAACACTTGGAACTAAACGTCGGTATTTTTTCGTAATTTTAAAATGATTCCTGCTTTTTTACTCTAATCAGTTCAAAATCGTTATCCTAACTAGCTCAATTAGATTTTTTAGCCGACTTCCCAAAAAGGAGGAGGTTCTATGTCCGACTTACAGAATGTTTTTTTTTTTTGTTTGTTTCTGGTCACCGATATCTCCGTCAATTGTGAACTGATTTTCAAAATTCTTTTTTTGTTAGAAAGAGTATTTTTCGAAATTGGTCCCATTTTAATTTGGTGAAGATCTGATGAAGAACTCCTAAGATATACGATAGAACTCTTCAATAAATAACGGCAAATCTCTCGGGATTGCTGCAATCGCATGTCTGTTTAATGATTACACCATTTCATAACATAACATCACGCCAGTACGCTCTTAAGGGGTACGCAGATCTCTCATTTCATCGGTTATGTTCAATTTTCATGATATACGGGTAACTTACTAAACTTGCCTATTAGGCGGATACAACTAAAAAGTAAAAAACTTTTTTACAAAAAAATACTACCGACTTCCAAATAAGAAAACTACAAAGTGAAAAATAACTTTATTTTTGGAAGTCGGTGTCCATAGCGCAAAAAAATGGAACCTACGACAGACACCGACTTCCAAAAATAAAGTTATTTTTCACTTTGTAAAAAACCTTTGATTTTTGTTAGTTTTACGACTGACGCGGACGTCCGTAGCGCGAAAACAACCGAGCCAATTTTGATGATCGCGGTGAAAATCGAATTGTTATTGTGGGCAGGTTGAATACGAACAAAATCAATGTGGTGGATGTTACATCCATTAAAGTGAAACAAATTCCGTGTTCAAAAATATACTTATAAACGAGTACAATGTTAAAATGGAATACTTTAACATTGACTACTACAATTCCTAAATTTTGAGTAAGAACTATCAAAACAAAGATATTGAATACCTTATCTTATTTGCTTTTAAAACTCACCTTTCTAAAAATATATATATTTACTAGCTTCTGCCAGTTGCTTCGACCGCGTGAAAGCCGAAAATTATCTCGAGAGAATATATTCCCGGGATAAAAAGTATCCTATGTGCTATTCCTGATTTATAATCTAACACTGTGCCAAATTACATAAAGATCCGTCCAGCCGTTTGAGCCTGAAGAAGTAATAAACATACAAACACACACACACACACCCTCACAAACTTTCGAATGTATAATGTTAATATATAGTGTGATTCGAAATTTTTAAGGGTGCTAAGGAAGAGTCAGCGTTTAGGCTTTGGCAGTACTTTTGACATAAATAGTACATTGGACTGCTGTCCACCATCATAATGTGACCGTGTACAAGACGGTTCTACTGCGAAGTAATTATGCGAGTCATATAAAATCAACCTGGAAGTATTGTTTTGAATATTAATTGGATATACAATAGTCTCATTACATAGTAAATTAACGTAATATCTGCAAGTTACACTAGACTTTCAATCTTCGCATTCATATTCGTACATTTCAACTAAATCCGGTTTATTTTTCCTTTTACTGATGCACCGCGCTCTCAAAGCCGGGTTTTAGCTGCAGTATGGTCTGATTTCCTCAATTCTTAGTTAGCTCCGTTTTTCTTTCACTATTAGTTTTATATTGTGTATGCATAAACTTCGAAATTTTGTCGTTCGACTTGGACAGTTCGGTTTGTTAACTCTGATTCCTATGGCGCGGATAGTTCCCTATATCATACCGATCACAGTTATTCCGTAGTCGGGTTTATATTTTTATAATCTACTATGGTTTAGAGTTTAAATAATTTGTTACCAAAGAGCAGACTGGACAAGCCATGGGCCGACAAGCTGTCACTCTTAAGATCGATGTGCCCATCATATTCGTGCCAAAGTCTACCAACAAATAGAACATTGGCACTGAGTGTAACTGTTAAAATATGATCTTATCGATATACCTGTGCTAAGATTTATTCTGTTGTACTTCACTTTTCAGCAGATATACTGTATTACGATCAAGATGTATTATGATATAGTATTTAATTTTCTTTCTATCTTCTGTAACATCTTCTAAAGAAATCTGGGCCTAGGTGGCTTTAACTAAGTCAGGGTTTAGAATCTAACATGCAAACTGATATTATAAGGGCGTAAAAATGTTTATGTTTGCGACAGAACATAAAATATGTGCAGATAAATCTGATTGATTCAATTACGAATATTGTTTCATTGTATGTATAGTAAACTATACTATAGGTGAGTGCTCATAGCGTCATCAGCAAATTTTTATCCCTGAAATTGCACGGTTCGTGTACTTCGTGTGTAGTCCACGGGACCGAAGCCGAAGAAATGGAAAATATGTCGTGACTGAGTTTTAAATATTGAATGTAAGTACAAGATACAAGAGAAAGACCAACATAACGATAGTTGAAGGAAAATGATGATTTGGTCCTTTAGAGAAAACTATTGTGATGACAACTAATATAAAAAGATGAATGCTTAGAAGAATATGCTGCTCCGACCTCAAATTACAAGTTTCTCCAAAACTATTTCTTGGTACAACAAGGTTGGTTGACTAGGTAGACTTCCGAGGATAGCGGCTTCGGCGTCACTGACGTCGCGTCAGTTTCCCTGCGTTAGGTGACTTCTGAGCAAAACGTTTTGCGTCCAACGCTGCAGTAACTTATCTATCTACCTATTTATTTTTAGTAATTTTCTTTAAAAAACGTTTAATGTTTTCCATTTGTCCTTGCTCATTAATTTTTGTGATCTTTATCAGAGGATGGCCTTGGATGCACTATGGTGAAAATGTTACGAATTCTATGTTAGTTTGGTAGACAGAGGTTAGCCGCTTTCGTTTCATGTTGTGCCAGACGACTACTCACAATAGGTACCTTGCCAAATGCCTGTTAATGAAACATGTTCTAATTATAGCTATCTGAAGGAATTTAACATACCATAACAGGCCTAAAACGCATTGGCAGACGGCTTGCTTAGCGCCCAGAAAGGCAACTATGCTCTAGGCGTTAAGCAAGGCGCCCTGGCAGTACCTGTATATATATACTACTATATATACTGTATATATATACCTGTATACCCGTAATAACTAATACCTGAGTGGAATGACTCGAACGTGTAACGAATTTGCATTTAGCTTGTTTGGTATCATCGTAGATTTGATCTGTTAGATATTTTTCAATCGTCGTCAACCATGTTTCGGATGGTATTTCACGAACATGCTTCTTCATTGCCAAGTATAGGATAAGTTTTATCATGTGGTCATCTGTTCGAGACGTGGCTACATCACCGTGGTTTTCCTTGAGATTATCAAATATTTATATAGCAGTGTAAAAGTGTGCAAACGCCGTATTTTTATAATTAATCGCGTGAGGTTTGAAACTCTTTGTTCTCGATTTGACACGGATAAATATATCCGTGTATTGTACCTACTAAATAGTACGTACAAGGGTACCTACTATTTAGTTACGCTATCGAATTTGTATGACATTTCTTGTATTTGGAATCATGCGTTCACAATATAATATCCAGCTTTTAAAATCGCAAGATTTCATGTTTTTTTACGGTTGATGAATTTCAATAATCGGAGACATTTATTTTAAAGTTTGTAAAACTCGTGATTTTGGTAGCAGATGCTTGAAACACGTGCAAGTATTGCTGGCCAGTTCCCGAGTAGGTACGGCACGTGACACAAACTGATGCAATGCCCTTTAAAACGTGACGTAGAGAGTTCATAGAAAATAACGTGGCGCAGACGTACTTACCTGGGTAATTAGAACAGCCTGGTAATCAGAAAGGAATGATTGAATACTTTCTCATCGAGGTGGGGAACAAAAAGGCTTATTTGATTGATTTTATTGCTTTGCTCAGGTGCTGGATTGGGTGCTTTTAGCTAGACTATAGATACGCTGATTGATGTTTTGTATACATTGATATAGCTATTATACACAATTTAATTCTTAGATTTATTCTGGCTAAGCTTTGTCTGCAGAAATAAAAAAATGTGAGAAATCGAAAATTTGGGGATGGTAACATTGTCTGTACTACGAAAAAAGATTTTGATAGTTCTTTTTTTTGTTTTTGATAGGCTACTTGGTTTATATACTGATTCATTCCTAGTAAAGAATATTACGTTTAGTACGATGCAGAGTGTGGATTTGCTACAGTTTTGACACTATGAGTGACCGTTTTCACAATGTGTGGTGATTTCACAATCTTCTTGTAAACAACATGAACAGGTGTATGAGTATTCAAAAAAAGGTAGTAAAAAAAATATTATAAATATCAAAATCATTAGATCGACGTACACGTCAACTTTTCGATGTGTTGTAAACATTGTAGTTTTTGGCTAAAGGCGACATCGTGTGGTTCCTTCACATTTTGTAATTTACTTAATAATATCATGCTATATAATAAAACCTTCACACCACTTCTAAAAGGTTTAACCGTGTTTCTACTTTATTTTGTGAAAAACAATTTACAGAATATGCTTACTCTGTAAATTGTTTTTCACAAAATAACGACAGACAGATCAAGTACCTCGAAAGTGACTGATGTAAATGCATACCACATACAAAAGCTTTTGGGGATGCCAATTAAGACTTCTGCAGACTTAGCTTACCCAGACTTTACCTACATTGTTTCATAAAAAAAGTAATATTGAAATCTGAGGGATCTTCCTCAAGTTAAATTGGTACCTACTTTAAGTAACTAAGGCCCAGTTTATATATAAAAAAATATATTTTATTAACTTCAATTGTACAAGAAAACACTTGTCTAAAAACGTTGCTTTACAACTAGGGAAAAGTGTGTTTACGATGAACTCTGGCACCCAATGTAAGATTTAACTTGTGTTTAGGGTGCTTGTGTTAGGGGGTTATTTATCCGTAGTCGACTTAATCAATGATTACATATGCTAACTAATTGTTGCAAATTCGGTAAAAAAGAATTTTTTCTCTAGCCTCACAAACGGTCAAATAAGTTGGAGAGTTAATTGACGAATAAACGCGTTTTACCGAATTTTGAAATTAGTTAGCATATTTCACCATTGGTTGATTTCACTACTGATCGAAAAACGGGGCCTAAGTAGTACGTTTTCGTGTTTTGACCCACTAAAAAGCCTGAAGGCAAGTTTTTGAGATTAATTTTACTTGTCTTCAGGGATAGAACAATATTATATCCCGGAAGACTACTGAAAGTTTCTAGGGTGTGGGATTTTGTACGAATACCATTACGTGAAGTGTTTGAAAAACCTCGATTCAAGTAAATCACATTCGTATTCGAACTTTCAGCTTTCATGACCATTTTCTATTTTGCTTCTATTTATAGCCCTTTCACAATTTCAGTAAAAGCTTCCTTCACACCTCACTATCCAGTCAAGAGCGACAGCTTTAAATCCGTGTTACTTGGAATTTTTTATCGATGACGTATGACGAACTTCCCTTCTGACGTAACAATCCCAGAGAAAAGTTTACGTAACAAGTACCCACGTCAGACAAACTTACGAAACAGTATCACGTTGCTATTAAAAACCCCCTAGACTGTGACTGAATGAAATGATACGAGAATCATATCAGCGTACGTATTGTAACGTAACAAGGTTCATATTTCTGCAACAAAAACTTGGTCATAATAATAGCGTGGTGTTCCTGCCAGGTGTACTTGGCTTGTAACAATATTCTAATTTAACTATAGTCTAGCAGCCCTTGATCTAATTTGAGTTAGCTAATCGCGTGTCTAGTCTGTTTTAAGTCGAAACTGTCTAGCAGATAAATCGTCTTGTTGAATGAATTAGTATTTTTATAAGTTTGATATACCACTGCAGAGCTAAGGCCTGTCCTTCTTCGCTTTCCTCTTTTGTCTTTCTTGCGTTTCTTAGGATCAATTTTTCGTGTCTACATACAAACAACATACTATAAGAATAAAACCTTCAAATGATAAATAATTTTATTTCTGTAAGTTGGTTTGTACAAACATGTCGATCATATTTTTAAAACTAAATGAGGTCGGCGTTTCCTATCTGACTACTCTGATAAGAAAAGCCGAAACAAACTCAGAGGTCACAGTCTCTTTTAAAGTCCAGACAAAATCTTGGTTAGATCATGTGAAGAACATGTAGACTGATGTCTGAAATGGTCTTTTGAGGAAAGAACCAGCCAAATTGAGTGGATCTGTCCAGTCAGTGCACGCATTTGTCAATAACCGCTCAAAAAAGAATTTAAGGAACTCAATTCGACGAACAATACCAGAGAAAGCACATTCGGGTAGGCCGCATAAACTACTCAAACTGCCAGCCAGACCATGATTAAAAACTAACTAAAATTAAAAACAAAAAACATTCACAACATTTAAAATAAAATAAAGGTAAATATTTTTGTCATTGCAAGAAAACCAAAAACAAAATTCACGGTGCAAAATATAAAAAAATCAAAATTAATTGGAGCAGCTCAATCCCTAGCCTTTTTGTCCTCAACGTAATCTTTAATTGAATAAAACGCTTTTTGGCACAACTTACGGTTAATGAATGATTTGAATTTATTAAGACTTAGATCTTGTACTTGGCTTGAAAGCTTATTATAAAAGCGTACACATTGACATCTAAACAAGCTACCTATTTTCTTGAGCGTTGTTGTAGGTACTACAAATTTGTGTTTGTTCCTAGTATTTATGTTACGGATATCATTGTATTCCTTAAACAATTTTATATTTTTATGGGCATATAAAAGATTTTCATAAATATACTGAGAAAGCACAGTCATTACAATAATCTCTTTAAATTTATCTCTGAGAGAGTGTAAAAATACTGTTCATACTTTGATTTACTGTTTCACCGCAAAATCGTCCTTTTATTTACAGTTTGACCGCAATGAATTAATGAGAAAATTTTTGTATGGACTACTGATAGACTGAGTCTGTCCGTGCGGTACAACATGTAAGATTTCTCTACCTACGAAAATTGATAATATAGCAACTCAAGAAATAGCCTAATAATAATTATATAGGACCTAGAAAAACCCAACTCAACTGTAACTTTTTGTTGCCGAGATAGGAAAGAAAATTTTCGTGGGTATGATAAATTAATAGGAGTAACCCTAGATACTATGTATCAAATTTTTTTATGAGATACTTATAATGATTTGGTACAGGTTCCGAATGGATTAAAATTCATAGGTGCCCAGATGGGACTAAACCGGTGGTGGTCAAACCCGAGCCTATCAATAACAAGCGAAAAGCTTAAAAACTGTAACCCGACTACGGTATATTTTTCTTTTTTTAACCGCCGACGCAAAAACGATGGTGTGTTATAAATTTGACGTGTCTGTGTGTGTGTCTATCTATGTCATCGTAGCTCCCAAACAGATCAACCGATTTTGATTTTGTTCTTAGCTATGATTGATTAAAATCGGTTGACCCTTTCAAAACTTATTCGCATTTTATTCTTTGAATCTTTGGTTTTTCGCAAGATATCATGTCATAATTACGTGTTTCGATAGATTGCTAATTGAAGCATGTCTGCTACTGGGTATATTATATGTAGTTTAAAAAGCATTAAATCAAAATTAAATTTTAAATTAATAAAACCCCGACACAAAATACTCTATATATAAAAGCAAAAAATAAGCCTCGTACTCGCGCCGGTGAATCGCTAATTAATTAAATAAACTGCTGTAGTAAACGTACCCGGGCCATAATAACGAATCGATTGATACCTTATTCATCAAAATCGGACGAAAATATTAGGCGTTACGGAGGAACATACGGAAATAAAAACATGCATTCATAGACTGCTAAAATTTTAACCCTTCGCCGTAGTCGAGTAATGAAAAAGACTCTCAATTGAAAACCATCCCGTGGCATCACGTGTAATGTGATATGCCTTCCTACGGCGTATGGCCTATCTAGGCCAATCTAGGTATGTGTTGTTACTTCTATTTACTTCGATGTCATAGAACATTGACAGATAATGCACAATCAATACTTACGTCGTATTACTAGAAGGTCAATATTTACAAGGAATCAAGATTTATTTAATGATACTTCAAAGCCTTTATTTGTTTACGTTGACACTCACTTTGTTGATATTTCTGTCATATCATCCTAGGTTGATAAGGGCTTCCTAGTTGGTCATCACCAATCGATATATCTACCTAGCATTATAATGTGGTCAGCTTCCAGTTTAACCGGATGCAGCTAAGAACCAGTATTTTGCATGCAGTCATCTATAACCCAGTAACTGAGTCATAATTATCAGCCTTTTAATGTTCCCACTGCTGGGACACATGCCTCCTCTCTGTGAGAGGGTATGAGCTGTAATCTACCACGCGGGTACAGCGCGGGTTGGTGGATGTCACGAGTCCTCGAATTTTTGGTACTTATTTGTTTTGGCAGGAGTGGAAAAATCCTCCTTAGGACGCCCCAAACTGCCTCGCCCAGAGCGAGCCAGCCTGGGCAGTGCCGGACTCACGTAAGGTGCCTACCGACTAAAAAACCACCCCTGCCTTCAAGTTCTTATTACCGATTTATTCGGCACTTAATCTGACATTGACTAATCTTTGGTGGGTCACATTGCATGAAGGACCCAGCTCGCTTTGACATAAATATTGACATAATATTGACTACAAGCTGAGTCCCCCGTGCAAGTGGACCAGTAAGTCTGGGGTTTATATATGTTAGTAGGTGTTAGTAATATATAAATAAATGTATTTTTTTTTTCCCTTGCTTATTATCCTTAATACTAAATAAACTTAACTTTAGACATCATAAACACTAAAACAACCTAACTATAGACGTTGTGTAAATAATTAAATACTTAATCTAAGGGAGGGCAGACCCATTTGCCTTCGCGGCCCTGACCATGACTCCCTCGGCGAAGGCCAGGAAATGGGTCCGGCAATTATCGTCATCAATCAGCTCTTGAAGATTGTCCAACGGGCATCCCAGCCTCTGCTCGATGTCATACCTCGCATGAATGAATCGGGGGCAGTCAGTTAGTATATGCCTTACAGATTCAACACTTTCGTCATCGCAGACACAGGCTGGGGCTCCCGTCAATTTAAACCTATAGAGGTACTCGCGCACCCCTCCGTGACCCGTGAATAGCTGGGCCCTTAGGTTATTAGGCGTACCTATCTTCCCTAAAACCTTATACGCCCGCCTAACGTCTTCAAAGAATAAGCTGATGTCCTGGTGTGTATCAGCCAAGAACCTCTCCTGCCAAATGTCAAGTGTTGCCTCCCTGATAGATCGCTTAGCGAAGGACAGGGGGAAATCGTCATAGACGGGTCTGGTCTTGCGATGGAGTGCAGCATGTTTGGCGAGTTCATCCGCCCTCTCGTTTCCCGGTATCCCAGCATGTGCCTTGACCCAGAAAAGTTGGATGCTCCTTCCCTGTTGCCTCGCCTCCTCAATCGCCTGCTGTACCTCAATGGCAATGCTATTCGAGGTTTTGGGGTCTGCAATTGATTCTAAAGCTGACCTCGAATCTGAGATGATGTTGGCCGATATAGGTGGTTTCTTGTCATCTGCATATTTCACTGCTCATCAGATAGGTTGTCGCTACATATAAAATACTGGTACTCAGTATTATAGTACTTGTATGCGGATGGACTCGAAGCCGACCCCAACATAGTTGTGTAAAGGCTAGGCAGATTATTTGATCAATCCTTTTACCTGTAGGCATACAAATTGATATAATACACCAATAACTAGTACTCGATATTTTCAGAGCGAGAGCAGAGATATTTTTCGGGTAGACCTAACCAACATGCAGTTAATACAACAACTGTACAAGATTCTATCAACAATAACTAACTAGATAACGGGTCACGTACAAAATCTATGCTAAATTCTATCCGCATGATTAAATACAAACTACATTTACAATACTGACAAACTGAAATAACTATAACATAAAAAAAATCTTTTTTTACAAAAAAATACTACCAACTTCCAACTAAAAACACTACACAGTGAAAAATAACTTTCTTTTTCGAAGTCGGTGTCTTTGGTAGGTACTATTTTTTTTCGTTATGGACACCGACTGGTATCGGTAGTATTTTTTTGCAAAAAAGTTTTTTTATTTTTCACTTTTTAGTTGTACCTATTAAGCAACTTGCCTTTAGTAAGGTACTTATAACGCCAGAATAGGTTACCCGAATACCATAAAACTTGAACATAACCGGTGAAATGAG
This sequence comes from Orthosia gracilis, assembly GCA_947562075.1. Classification (NCBI taxonomy): domain Eukaryota; kingdom Metazoa; phylum Arthropoda; class Insecta; order Lepidoptera; family Noctuidae; genus Orthosia; species Orthosia gracilis. The sequence goes on along the minus strand of OX387264.1, from coordinate 14,954,608 downwards.
AGTGTACCAAGGTGAACTGTACACATCTGCGTACCCCTTTAGAGCGTACTGGCGTGATGTTATGTTATGAAATGGTATAAACAATAAACAGACATGCGATTGCAGCAATTCCGAGAGATTTGCCGTTATTTATTGAAGAGTTCTATCTCCGAAGTTCTTTATCAGATCTTCACAGAATTAAAATGGGACCAATTTCGGAATAAATCCTATCAAACAAAAAAAGAATTTTCAAAATCGGTCTACAATTGATGGAGATATCGGTGACAAAAAAAAAAAACACAAGAAGTCGAACATAGAACCTCCTCCTTTTTGGAAAGTCGGTTAAAAATAAGAGCTCACGTCTCTAGTAAGCTGTTATTTACCGAAACATATTTCTTGCGCCGAGACTACATCTAGTTGGTATTGTTGATCAAAGTGTACAAGTGTAATAAATCTATCTTTTCCAGCATACCTTCTTAAAAAAGCTGACCAAAGACACTGCGTTTACCAAGAAGGACCAATGATCTCAAAATCTAGAATTAGTATCTTTATGTAGTCTCTGAGAATAACTACTAATGTCAAATTGACTTTTCCATAGTTGTTACTCAAAATAAATATAACTGTTTAAATCACAGAGTACTTTTTATAAAAATAATATCTTTTTTTTAAATCAATATACATATCTAGATCGCAAAGACTTGCAATGTTACTAAATTTATGGTATCTGAGATAAACTACAGTTCAAAAGCATAGGTACAGGTTTCAGGATCCGTATTTTACTGTGACCTTCAGCAGAAGAAATGAGAGAATCAACAGTGTGTGTGTGTTTTGTGCGGATATTTTGTAACTTCGGTTGACTAAATTCTAATCATATGGTTAGCAAGTTTTTACAAATAAGAATGTTAGCTTGTGGTTTAATAGTGGATATCTTTCAGGCACTTGAAGCTGGATCATGAGGATGTTTTTAACATTGTATTTTTTCCCGCGCCTTCGCCCTCGTGGACCAACCTACAGCACTTGTTATTATTTTTTGAGAAATTATTAACCGTGCGAAAAAGTAGCTTAATAAGTGACTATTTACCCGGCTAACGCAGCTACCAATACTTGAAAATGGTAACAAGTTCTGGTGGTAGGTTGATACTCTCAAGTTGGGATCCCTTCTTTTCGCATAATGTTCTTTATCCTAATATACTTCGGCATAACGATTTTGGCACAATTTGTTTTGGCATAATAATGCTTCGGCATAATTTTTTTAGGCATACATTTTATGTTGGCATAATCATCTTAAAGACTAATTAGTTTTGGCATAAATTTGATTCGCATAACGTTAGTAGGCCTAATGACTATTAGCATAACGTTAGTAGGCCTAATGATATCATAATAATATTTAGGCATGCATTTAATATAAATAACAAAAACAATTTTCATGCAAATGATTTACTATACATAACATTATGTAACTTAAACGATTTTTCAATCGCGAGATAACTTTTATCTGAAGAACATATTAGATGTTTTGACAGTTTTTGTATAAAAAAATATGTCGATCAGTTAACTTCTATTATGAGAAATAAATATGGCGGTTATTCCTCAGATAGAAGTTAACTGATTGAAACAGTGGTCCTTAATTATGTATAATTATTTATTTTAGGTGTATATTTTTATTAATTGCTTGTAAATATGCTAGTTTAGAAGTATACTCATCTTTTTTACTAATAATTTTTTCAATTCTTTTGGTTTTGTCCGTGTATTTTTCTTTTTTTTTGGTATAAGTGATGTTCCGACGTCCAGTTTATCTATTTCAATGGTTTGATGTTTTATTTCTTGAAAGATCTTTTTTGCCAAAAAATAAAATCCAAGATGGTGTTTTCCCACAAAATGTGCAATTCTATTGTGCCATGCCTCTGCATGATTTTGTGTCCTAGGTCTATTTTCCTTTTTTAGTAGATACGTACTCCAGACTTTGGGTGGAAATGGTGGTGGTGAACTTGTAGTGCCCCATACATAATTCTGATCAAACCAATTTGCTATAGTTTCTGTAACACTTAAATAATATTTTTTGTTAAAAATTTAATATGATGTGCAACAAAAGTTAGTGACAGAACCGAATTGCTGCAAAACCGACTCTACGTAGTCTTTTTTGTCCTACCCCTAGAGTGTAATTTTAAATCGCGTAGGCGCGTAGGGGCGAGGCGGCCCACGGGCTGAGGAGCAGGCGGCTGCAGCTTCGGCTTGTTGGCCGGCTTCGCCGGCCAGCCTCAGCCGCGGCGGTGAGCGAAAGCCGTCTGCGACGATTAGCACGCGTGGGGCCGCCGGAAGCCCGCAGCGCCGGAGCCGAGACAGAAACCCTGCCTGCTGCATGTTGCCTGCTCGCTTGAATGCTGCATGCTTGCTTGCATGCTGCATGCTTGCTTGCATGCTGCATGCTTGCTTGCATGCTGCATGCTTGCTTGTTTGCTGCATGCTTGCTTGCATGCTTGCTTGCATGCTGTATGTGTAAATAAATTTATGCTTTAGGATGTTGTGCTTAAAAAAGTTATGCTTTAGAACTTTATGCTTAATAAATTTATGCTTTAGAATATTCTGCTTAATCATTATTATGGTTAGAGAAATTATGCTTAAAAAAATTATGCGTAAGCTGTTATGCGTAATTATATTATGCGAAAATATAATTATGCCAAACAAAATTATGCTAAGATATATTAGGTCTTAAAATTTTATGCAAATGGATAGGGAACCTCTCAAGTTTTTCCACAAGAGATCATAAGCCAGCAAATCAAAGGCCCTGGACAGGTCGATTAAACACGCGTATACCGGGGTTTTGCGGTCATTATAGTATCTGACGGTATGCTTAAGACAGTATTGCCTTAATATTAATGATTTCTAAATTAATAATGTTTAAGCCCGAATAACGCATTAGAGTGGGCGGGGCCGTTTTCAGTAACGGTTTGTACTTCTGAAGTCCATACGGAGCATGCGCACGGTGGTCTTTTTTTTGTTAGTGCAGAAGTATTTTCGAAGTTTTGTAATCTAAAGTCAAATTAGATTCGATTGCCAAGCAAATTCCGCTACCCGACCATAGATGGCGGTATTCTCAGTGGTCGTAATTATAAACTTAATTGCGTTTGCCGTAAGGTTGAAATTCGTGTCATTTAATACTACTCAACCATGGTCAAATCAGTGCAATATAACACATTGCAATTTTAATTACATTATCGATATCGATAGATACCCGATTTTTTAATTCGAAAAAATAATACATGGATTTTTTTTAATTTGTACTCTTGTATATATTTTTATAAATAAAATCAATTTGAAATTATGTACCAATTTAATTATGCACATTGAGGCGGGCGGGCCTCTTCATAATATTGTCTTATAGAAATATTAAATGACCTATTTTCTATTGATATCCATCTATAAAGTCAATATTCGACCCGACTACATCACTAATTGGGTAGCGCAGAACTTTCGAGAACGAAATAGTGAATACCTCAGATTAGAGGTGAATACATTCGAATTTTCAAATTCCAAAAGAGAAATAAACAAGAAGCGTGCGCGCGAGGATCCACGAACGAACCATACCATTCCCCGTGGCTCTAAAGCGCGCTCGTATCGGCTCCTTTCGCAATAGACGTCCTACATATAGATTATTTATTGCAGCTTATTTACGTTGGTTGTTTGTTCCTATAATTGAATAATTTGATTTTACTTTTTCGTAATTGAGTAGTTTGTTAAGAAATACTCATACTAAAATATTTGTTTTCGGTTTATTGTATAATATTTGGAGATTTTAACGAAGACTATCTCCGTAACGGCAATACTGCAGTATTCAAATTACTAAGTTAGCCGCGGTGGTACTCAAATAGGTAATATTTTTTCTAACTTCACTTGTGAAGTTCGATTTTATAAATCCTTCTTCAGTTACCATCGTCCTATGTGAGCCCATTTTTAGATTTTGTGAGCCGCTGAAACCGTCTTAATGCTCATGTAATAACAAAAAACCCTCCTCTTAGTCCGCATTATTATGCAACTTCGGAAACCTATTACTGCGCGTGGGCCGACACGCACTTAGCCGGTTTTTATAATTTTTATCTGTCTTTTTCAGAACGGCTAGCCCGATAATGAAACGCAATGATTCAGACAAAAGCTTCAAAAGATACAGTTCGCAGCGACGCTTGAGTGGACATGGAGCTTCCTTTGCTCTCGCAGGGTGGCGGCAAAACTCCTTGACTATAAGCGCAGTAGCACAGCACTCTGCTTTTCTTGCTGAGAAACTCGCAAACCAGGAAGAGTAAGCATTTTTTACAAGCTCTATATTTACTTGCTTTCGTATTAAGCTGAAACTTGGAGTACTTCTGTAGCTTTGGAAAAATTGCAATAATAAGGTACTATGGTGTTGGTAATATTATGGAGCTGGAAGGTGGCCATAGCAACTTCTCAACCAGACACGATAGTATCGTCGTGTTTGGATTCATTGGATATGTATTGAGAAGCTATATATTACATTTCGTAATTTTTAATCGACTAAAAACATGTTTAAAACTAAAAACTTTTTCGCAAAAAAATGAACCGACTTGAAAAACAAAACACTAAAAAGTGCAAAATAACTTTCGTTTCGGAAGTTGGTGTCTTTCGTATCTCATGTTTTTATCCCACTTTGCACTTTTTTGTGTTTCATATAACAATACATACACATAACGGATCCATGCGGTCGACGTCACGGGGTATCCATTTGTTGTATACCGAAATCGGTTCAGCCATACGCGAGAAAATCGCGGACAAACATAGATACATACAAACATACGGTTCAAACCGAGAACCTCCTTTTTTGAAGTCGGTTAAAAATATATTCAGTTATTTCTGTTAAACAAAAAAGAGGAAGAGGATGAATCGTTTCTTTTCCCGCGCCACAATTTATAATATTAGGCTAATTGGCAGCCCTAGTTAACGGCGCGGCGGCGGTCCCCACGAAAATTGAAGGAGGCATGCGATAAAAAAATCCGTGAGCCATTTTCTCACAATAATTTGTTATTTTAAACCGATTTCAAAAAGGAGGAGTTTCTCAATTCGATATGTTTGTTACATCAGTAATTTTTACTAGGTGAGCCGATTTTGATGATTCTTTTTTTATTTGAAAGCTGGCGCTTTTCATGTAGTCCCATAATTTGATCAAGACCTGACGAAGAACTTCGGAGACATACAACAGAACTCTTCAATAAATGACGGCAAATCTCTCGGGATTGCTGCAATCGCATGCATGTTTATTGTTTACACCCTTTCATAACATAGTATTACGACAGTACAAAAGGGGTACGCAGATGTGAACGGTTCACCCTGGTACACTCTAATTTTACCGGTAGTGTTCAAGTTTCATGATATTCGGGTAACCAATTCTGGCATAACTGTGGGTATTATAGATATACACCACAAATAAAAAGTGAAGGGTTTCAAGAAACGAAGAAACAAAAACAAGAACACCGACTTCCGAAATTAAAGTTATTTTTCACTCTGTAGTGTTTTTATTTGGAGATTGTATTTTTTCAAGTTTTTGTTTCGATTATGTATGTTGAAAAATGTTGTTTCATTAAAGTGGGCATTTTTCGTTGCGGTCTCTCGATTCGAGCTTCTATTCCGCCTCGGCTGCAATGACAAAGTTTGCCCACTTGTGTTAAAATGTAGGTACAATTTTTGGGTCGTGGGGCTTTTTGGACCGGGACTGCGGTCCCAGATTCCACCTATAAATACAATATTATTTTTGAGTAGTATTTTGGGACCACAAGGAAAAAGAAGTTAAAGTACAGTTAACAAACAAGCTGACATAATATTTCAATCAACATTGCAGATATTGGCAGCAACAATTCTTTTGTCAATGTGGTCCCGGTTACTCTACATAATTTTACCTGAAAAAACCTGTGCCACATAATTTAAATCAAGGCTTGCGTACCTCAGAAACCAGAAAAAAATACAGAAAAATGTATGCATGGATTTTGAAATATGCGCCATATTAGCACTTCGAAGCATTATCCCAGGTGTGAAGATACTTGGTTGCTATTTCCATTTTAAAAGATATTTATGGCGAAAAGCAAAACGGTTGGGTACAGCCAAATCTTGGAAAAATACATGCGAAGTTGTGTTCAGCACTTACCCATCTCCCGCAACATTTGATCAGTGAGGGTTGGCTTTACATAATGGAATATTGTCCGAGGACCAGCGAAATAACATTGCGAATTAATTAAATAATCGTTTATTTTGTCAACACATGTTTAGAAAATGTTATTTATTCAACATTATGGTGTAGCTGTGATGAGGAGTTGAGGACCACAAAACAAACATTATCGTTGAAGCGTGGAATAACCACGTAAAAAATATTTAAAGCCAAAATCAAATACAGCGCAATTTTTGGAGAGCATTAGAAAAGACAGTCACTTTTACTAGAAAACTTAAAATTCGAACAATATTTCAAAAACATCTCCAGAAAGTATATCGACTAAAGAGAAGATCGGACTGACATTGCAGGAATTATTACATGGATGGCTACATAATTATTACTGGTCATTGTCTAGAATTAATAATAAATCTAATAAATAATCAAAATTTTTACATTATACTAATGAGACTGATATGTAATTATATTTCGTAATGCATATATTTTTTATAATTTTTCAGTTCTAATTCAGTTTTAATTCGGGTCTAATAGAAAGCTAACATTTTTTAAATAAATGAAATATTTTATCGTTTTATAAAAATAGTTTATATATTTTTGGTTGAACCTATTTTTCCAAGCCTTAACTATGTTTATTTTATTTGTGGTCCCAAAATACTACTCAAAAATAATATTTAATCTATAGGTGGAATCCGGGACCGCGGTCCCGGTCCCGAAAGCCCCATGACCCCTATTTTTATATGAATAACGATCGTATTTCGACAACTATGGATGAACAAGTCCCAAGTCATCATCGTTATTTCATAAGTACTGACTGACAATTTAGTGAAAGGATGGAGGTCGTCGGAGTCGCCTTTACTTCACATAATCGTTTCTTCTTCGGTTCTAAGAAAGTACTAATTGCTTATGTGCATGTGCAGCAAGAGTAATTACTTGATATATTTTGTGATTTTAGAGACGAAGAAGAACAATTGCGAGGTGAACCAGTATCTTGGCTTCAATTAGTAAGTATTTTAACAAAACATTGTAATATTAAGCAATTAAGAATTTTTCAATTTACTGCCAATCACAAAAGGATATGAGAACATCAAGACCCTTAAAACGTAGTAGTACTTATATAGTTAATAATGTTAGTCTGAAATAGCCAAGTCAGAGGCCTGTGTGCGGCTTAATTATCCCTGACACCAGAGGGTGCCACATCCTCACACGAAAAGAAGAAGAAGTAGTAGAAAAAACAAAATAAAAGATTACAATTCAATTCAGTCAGTCCTAAGCCTGAATAAAGTATGAAGGGAAGTTAATTTGTGTCAGTTTGCATTACGTTATTGATGTATCTGTTTCGCAGCTAAACAAATTAAATTAAAAAGCCTCTACTATCCTAGAGAGATGCAGGCGCTCAGAGACGCACAGTTTGATCCACGATTGCTCGGAAAACATACCATCTAATATTTTCTCATTCCACAGTACAGATACGCAAATGCGAAGGAGATACTATGCCTGCTTGTAGGAATTCTGCTCGCCTGCATCAATGGCTTATTTGTCCCTCTCGGCGTTATAATCTACGGCGAGTTCACTTCGCTACTCATCGACCGCACGATTATGGTCGGAACTTCAACCGAGACTCTCACAATATCATTATTCGGCGGAGGCGAAATACTGTAAGCTATCTACTTATTTGGTCTTCACATTAACAGTCACAGCGTGACAGGCGTATAAAGACATTTTTATTCAATTCCTATCCTGGTGCTTATTTAACATCCACACGAGTATAAACTCCTTAGCAACTAACCGATTCCATCTACCTATCTGGGTTTGGTCGACTTCCAGCCCACAATTTGTGATTTTCCAAACAGCTTCCTTTGTTTTTAAAACATAGCATTATGATTATAAAATCTACGAGCGAATCCGATCATCCGGGTCTTAGTCTGAACTAAAGCCTATGATCGAACTAGAACCTGAGTTCTGCAGTACCAATCTACAAAACGATAAAATCCTTAACTTATTTTTACCTCGTTACAGTACAAATGCATCGAGAGAAGAGAACAGGGACGCGCTGATTCGAGACTCCCAGGCTTTCGGCATCGGCTGCACAGTGTTCTCGATCGGCCAGTTCATCGTCGCGGCCATCAGTGTGGATATCTTCAATTACATGGCACTTAAACAGGTATTTGAGAAAGGCGATGGCAATAGGCTTGCCCCCTATTACATGTGACTTAAACGTAACTGCCGAAGTGTGGATGTGCTATAGTTAAGTGCATCTCTGCCTCCCTCCCTTCGAGTAATGTGATGTAATGTTATGTGTGTAAAACACCTTAAACATGCGTTCAGGTTTAGAAGCAAGATTAAAACTAATTTCAGGCAGTTACTTCGCCCGCGTGACAGTCGGCAATTATCCCACAGAAATGTACATACAGCTGCAGAGAAACCTCACCCCCTAGAAGTGTATAAAAAGCGACATCTATGGTCAGGAGGATATATTACAACTTCTACGTGCGCCGCGTTCACGCCATCTCTGTGACCACAATGAAGTTAGTTTTCTGTAGTTGTTGACATCGATTCCACAAGTAAGAGTGCAAGATACCCATTTAACAATAATTGTTTACCTCATTGATACATCAGCATATTTAGGCAGCACTGTGTGGCTATAGAAGGGTGTTGCGGGTTGAGGGGAAGTAGGTATAATAAAAATAAAAATTAAAAGGTATAAAAATTTGCATAATTTGAATATAAAAAATAATTTTAATAAAACCTCCACACGGCTCGTATTGTTAGGAGGTTCCTCTCGCTGGAGCCCTGACCGCCGGTAGCCGACAGTTATCAGTGACATAGTTATCTTAGCAGTTTAATTGATATCACAGAATGGCGCGCACGCGGTGCACGTAAACATCGTAGTATATCCTCCTTTCCATAGATGTCGCTTTTGATAAATTTCTAGGAGTGAGGATTTTCTGCTGCTGTATGTACTTACAACCGGGATAAAAAATAACCTATTTAAATTCTAATCCATTCAGACTTTGGGGCGCGATTGATAAACAAACGTGAAGATTTTCAAATCTTACTATCATTATAATATTATAAATGCGAAAGTTTGGATGGATGGATGGATGTATTGTTTATTACTTAATTACGCCAGAATGGCGGAATGGATCTGGATGATATTTGGCACAGAGATAGATAGGCATAATGTTCCTTTGGGATAAGAAAAGAATATCACACGAATGTTTTAATACCTAATTATGTGCAGTTTCATAGACTACTTTATCTACACTCATGCTTTGGCATTGAACCTACTAAAAAATAAAAAATGCAAAAAAGGGTAAGAAAAATTCAGTACAGCAAAACGTATGAATGGCGCCAAAACCCAACACATCACCGGCACCGAATTAACCGCGCATCCGCTAAAGCGGGCGTTGCCACAGACAAGTAAAAATTGGAAACAAAACTTTTTATAATAGGTACTATAAAAAACGTTTCCCTCCCGCAGTCGGGTTAAAAATGGCGCGCCCCGCATAAGCTTTCCATTATAAAAAAATAATTGATGGAAACTGCTTGGTGATATTAACTTCTTGGATTTGGCTTCCGTTATCGTAATAGAAAAAAATGTTTTAGAGCATTATTTTGTTAGAGAAAAAGTGTTACAATAAGATTCTATTTTTAATTTTCGGTGTTGTTTATAAAGTATGTAAATATAGATAAACTCGTTTTGAAGTTTATAATTCGAATATTACGATATGAGAGTAGATAAAAGTGTTTTATACATTCGTGTGATACTTTTAAAAACCTCGCTTACAGCTCGGTTTGGAAACACACACTCATGTTTTAAGACCCCTTATTATGCAACAGTTTCATAAACTAGGTACTATTATATCTCTAAGAGTACATTATACCGAGATAATAAGTAGCCTAAGTGCTATTCCAAACTATAATCTATCCCTGTGCCAAATTTCATTCAGGTCCGTTCTGGCGTGATTGAGTAAGAAACATGTATGTTTCATACCATCCATCCATCCAAACTTCCGCATTTATAATTTTAGTATGAAGTAGGAAGGTATATCTTTATGTATAAAATTACAGAATATTGCCTGAGAGTCTCCGAACATTTACTTTTGAATATTGTGGTTCATGACTGGCTTTTGTAGGAGTCAGGTATTACATGAAGGTTCCCAAATAACTCAGGAAGCCGCAGCATCACCATAAGAGGCGCAGTCAAAATATGTGCCTCTGTAACATGTGTTGCTGCTCGTTAACACTGTTGACGTAGTTGTTAAGCGTTTGAGCTGGGAGTTGTGGGTTCGATTCCCGCTTTGAATAAATATTTGTGGGGCCTACAAATAGTTGTTTCTGTACTGGCTGTTTGTTTTTGCGAATTATAATTTAAATGTTGCTAACATTAAAAGCAACCGCGATACTGGAGGGGGCATAGTGTGAGGCAACGTTTTTAAGTAGCCTAGAAATATTTATAAAATCTTGATGTTATTTAAATTTGACATTTCGGAACGAGTATCATCAATTGTAATAATGTCTCGATTAATCCTAGGTCGACAGGCTCAAGAGGTTGTTTCTGCGAGCTGTACTTCGTCAAGACATGTCGTGGTATGACATGAACACCACCATGAACTTTGCGACCAAAGTGTCCGAGTAAGGCCCAGTTTTTTGTTCCCTAGGTAACTCAACCAATGGTTAAATATGCTAACCAATGGTTTCAAAATCCAGTAAAACGCGTTTATTCATAATTTTTCTGTCAAAAAATAAATGCTACTTATTTGTCCATTTGTTAGGCTAAAAATTGATGAAAAAATGCATCTAAGTTTTTTAAGTTTTACCTATTCTACATATATTACAGTATACTCATTCAAAATAATAAGTCGACTCCCTCATCTCACCGTCGCGTCGCACACTCAAAACATTTAGACTACATATGAGTACAGAGCATTCTTGTATTCGTACCTACACACACGAAATGAGCATAAGTTTTTGCTATACATACTTAGCCATATATACTCGTATATTCCGTCCAGCCTTTAATTTTACATTTGACAATAAGCACGCATATGAACTTCCATTACTATAAACAGAAAACCATAGAAAATAAAATGCAGTACTTCTTGGACGCTTACAATAGTAAAGCGACGCGCTCCTTAGCTCCGATATTACCATGAATTAAAATTCACAAATGAATGGAATTATACATCACTAAATAAAGCAGTAAAAATAAATATTTTCATTTTAAAAGCCATAATTATCAATAAGATACATAATAAAATTAAATATAGAAAAAAGAAACAATATTGGATATAGAGTATAAATTTAGATAGATAAAAGTTATACCAAACGTTAAAATTAATTTTAATACATAATAAAACGTAGTCATTTAACCGCCTGGATATGTTTAAAAAACAATATAAAATATTGAGCAAAAATAAAATACGGGTTAAATCGATAAAATTTATTCGTACATAAAATCGATTGTTGTAAGAAATCGAATCGGTAACGCATTAGGATATCACTAAATGATACGTTTTTGAGCTGTCAAATGTAAAATTAAAGGCTGTGCGGAATAAAGCTATGTCACGCCGGGACGACACACTATGACAAAACGGTGACACTCAGTGACACGCTTGATCTTTTTTGACAATGCCGTCTCTAGCATTCTCAGGATGACGAAAATGGCTTATTACTCAATGCAACTCCTGCCTGACTGCTTGGTTAATAATGGTTAACCTTAACCTTGGCCGTAAAAAGCGTGACCTAGTTGGTCACGCTTTTTACGGCCAAGGTGCGAACCCATTACATGATGCCTGTGGCCTGGATTCATATTCACTTTACTGATTTTATGAATAAAAGTTTATTTACGTTTATGAATGTTTTATACAATTAATATTCTATTTTAGTATTAGGAATGTATAATTTTTGATAATTTAGTTTAGTTTTAGGAATATATAATTCTTCTTCTTCTTCTGCCTGCCCTTGTCCCATGTTACTTGGGGTCGGCGCAACACGTTTTCTTCTTCCATACCATCCTGTCCCCTGTCACGCTATCACTGACTCCCTTTTCTTTCATATCACTCCTCACACAGTCCATCCATCTTTTCTTTGGCCGTCCCCTCCCTCTCCATCCATTCACATTTGTATTCATAACTCTTTTAGTAAAATGCGTTTCATCCCTCCTCATCAGATGACCATACCAGGACAAACGGTTTCCTTTCAACTTTTCTGTCACTGGTGCCACTTTCAAACTTCCTCTAATATACTCATTTCTCACTTTATCCATTCTCGTCACTCCACACATCCATCTCAACATTCTCATCTCTGCTACATGCAATCTCTTTTCATCCATCTTTTTTTTATATTATCTTTTTTTTTATAAATTTATATTTTATTTTAATGTTTTGAATGCATGATTTAATGAATATATATTTTGTTTAAATGGTTATATTAATTGATGATTGGAAATAAACGGGTTTTTTTTATTATTATTTTATCCGATTTTGACAATAGGCACCTATTTACCTGTGATTTGTTAATTTTTGGCGACCCCTCGATAAGATACAGATGTTAAATGTTTTATTTATTAATCCAACTCCCTATTTGCGTTAGTGACGTCGAGAAGTTTCGCGAAGGGATCGCAGAGAAAGTGCCCATCTTTATTTACCTGGTGATGTCGTTCGTCACCTCTGTGATCATATCCTTCGTGTACGGGTGGGAGCTCACTCTCGTACTCCTGTCGTGTACACCGGTGGTCATAGCCACCACGGCTGTTGTTGCTAAGGTTTGTCTAATCTTTATTGAATGCACTAACTAGATTATTAAAATTAAATGAAAAGATAAATTGAAAACTGAACATTTTTCATAATTAGAACTAGATAATCTGTCGTGCCAGCGACACGAAGAAGAACAAGCGGCTTTGTAGAAGTTTATGAACTTAGGTGTTCACGAAATGAAAATGTGAATAGGTGAGTTAATGAAACGTTTGTTCTAGGTGCAATCTTCGATAACAACTCAAGAATTAAGGGCATACAGCATAGCAGGAGTTGTCGCAGAAGAGGTACTCTCTGCAATAAGAACAGTCATCGCCTTTGGTGGACAAAAGAAAGAAATAGACAGGTATCATAGAAAGGTATCACACTACTTTTTAGTAGCAAGAAGCATATTGCGTAACGATAGTGGTACCTTACACTACTGCTGCATAGATTTAGGTCCTCATGAAGACACGATACTTTTAGTTTAGGCGGTGCACGACTGGCGACAGTATCAACGCCGTATCACGTTTTGGTAAATGCAAATGGTTCAGTTGCGGGTTGCTAATGCTAAAAGTATCGAGGAAAAAGCACTTCATTTTATGAAAGAAAAAAGAAAAAGAAAGTCAAAAACGTTTATTTTCCAGGTATGCACGTCGTTTGGAACCAGCTAAGAAGATGGGCTTGAGGAAAGGTGTGTTCGCAGGGATAGGCAGCGGGGTTATGTGGTTCATTATTTACGCCACATATGCGCTAGCCTTCTGGTATGGAGTCGGCCTCATCATAATGAGCAGACACGAAGAAAAACCTATTTATACGCCAGCTGTACTTATGATTGTAAGACTGCTTATATTTATCTTATTTTTATTGCCCTCAAACAAGTTATTGCTAGTTTGCCTTTAAGACGGCTAGGTAGACTTTCAAGTGAATATATGATAAAACCAATGAAAAGAAATGAAATAAACTTTTTTAGGTATTCTTCAGTGTGCTGCAAGGAGCTCAAAACGTGGGTCTGACCGCTCCTCACATGGAAGCCATATCGACTGCCCGAGCGTCAGCTGCATCTATCTACGCGGTCATTGACCGGAAGCCAGAAGTAGATGTATTTTCCACTGAAGGCGAAACACCTCAACTCAATGGGGACATTGAATTAAAGAATGTGCATTTTCACTATCCAGCACGAAATGATGTACAGGTATAACTTTGAGAAACATTAATCGTCGTTTTTGATCTGATTTAGAATTTTGAACAGACATTTTGCAGCAATCTCTGCCTTTTTGACCAAAAGTATGTGCAATCTTAGGTGTTAAATGGGCTTAATCTGAAGATAAACGCCAATGAGACGGTGGCGCTGGTGGGTTCGAGTGGCTGCGGCAAGTCGACCGTGCTGCAGCTCATACAGAGGATGTACGACCCTAACAGCGGGGAGGTGCTAGCGTCTGAATACGACTTGAGGAACTTGAACGTCAAGCACTACAGAGAACACATCGCAGTTGTCGGACAAGAACCTGTTCTCTTTGCTGGGACTCTAAAAGAAAATATTAGGTAGGTTCATTATAATAGTTGAACATACAGGATGCTTTTCAATTCTTCGCTTTTTTCAGGGGGTGCTTATGAATATTAACAAGTTTAACTGAAAGATGGCCAATGTCAGTATGGCAATGGCAGGTGATCAATCTCTTGCATTAAGGCATTTCGACCATTGACATCGAATGATGCTTTTTCTAGACTAGAGCTTCTGATTCAGGTATCGCTGGGGTAATGCCCAGTGCAGAGAGGATTCACGAAACAGGCGTGAGTCGATGCATATTCCACCACAAACTATGAGTATGAATGTAGGTGGTAATAAGAGTAGGATACGACCAAAGAAAGACTGGAAAAGATGAACGGTGGTTGGGCTGGTTAGACGCAACGCAGATATGCGATAGGTTGGCTTCGATCGAAAGGTAATGGCTCGCGACTATTGAATGAAAATGAATGGAGACTCACTTGCACTAAGGTTAAGAAATGCATAGTACCTTGGTTTGAATGTTCGAGAGAAGATCGTTGGCTACGAGTTGATGTGAAAAAAAGGGTCTTCTTGGTGTGTTCGCTGTTTTTCCCGAATTACACGCGCTCATTCGAATTGAGGGCGGGCTATGCTTTCGACGAGCCAACGACGGTTCGACCTAGCTACAGCAATGAAGAAAGTAGAAGCGAGCCTGATGGCTAGACTTTGGCTATTATACTATGCATTATTAAAAAAACAAATTATTATAAAAACAGAAAACCCAACTGCTAAACAGTAATTAACTGAAAAGAGAAAAAAAGTACTAGGTACAACTTATACATTAAATATTATAAAATATAGAAAAACTGACCAAAACTTCGTTTGTCACCGCTGGCAGCTCCTCAAAATATTTAATCTATAAATTATATCTATTACTTGTTGTTCTATTTTTTAGTTAATTACTTTTTAGCAGTCGGGTTTTTTGTTTTTATAATAATTTGTTTTATTTCAGACTTTTTAGTTTTTGAAATGAACGAGTTCTCCAAAAAGTTATGTGCTAAAGGATTATTTATTTCGCTATCAAAGTTAAGCTTATCTTGATTTTTTTGCAAAATAGGAATATAAAAGTGTTACAATATAAATATATTTAGAATGGCCTATTTAGTAACCTTCATTTGATACCCATATTGTTAGGATAACGAAAACAAAAATTGTATCACCCTCTCACTGAAGCGGGGCGGGCGCTATCTTTAAAAATTGTAGAAATGGACATACATACATACGCTCGAAAACATTACCCTCCCGCAGTCGGGTAAAAATGTGGGAAACCGAAAATTTGGGGAAGGTAACACCGTCTGTACTGATTTTGATAGTTGTTTTTTTTGGTGTTTCTGATAGGTTATTTTGTTTATTTTCTGATTCATTCCTGGTAAAGAATAGTCACTTTATTAAGATAGGGTGGATTTGAACCAGATTTATCACTGTGAGTGACCGTTTTCGCATTGTGTGATTACTGCAAAACCACAAAGTTTGTTGTTCAGCAACATTATGTGCGGTTCGACATCTCCAACCAGGGTTCACGGGGGGCTCCCACCCGCTTGGACCGTCTTAAAGTTTGGCTTTCAATAACAAGGCACATAATCTTCAATAAACATCGTTATTTATTTAAATCATTTTTCAATACATATTATGACATATTGTAATAAAATTTTCACACACTGACAGAACTTCTTAACACCACAAACAATGCCTCAGACGAAATAAAAACCTCAACAGTCCTCCTCAAATTTTACTTTAAGAATCAAACTTAAAATTGAAATTTGCTACTGATAACTTCTCATTAACAGTAGCATAAACAAAGACAATGCTTACTGACTTCAAAATGATTATCAGATAACATTATTCCTGTACACAATAAAATATATATATATATGTAACATTAATAAAACTCCTCCTGAATCACTATAATAGTATTCACGCTAACATAAGAATGGATTAAGAAAATTGTTAAATTTCTCTTTACATAAACTCTTTGTCATCAAATCTGCCAAATTATCATTTAAGTTTACATACTCAATGCTGATGACGTTCTTTTCAACAAGTTCTTTTATTTTTTCATCGTCTTACCAGCTTTCCAGAGTTGTTCGTTTGGCTTATCCAAATATCGACTAAGGTAAGGCACAACAAACGTCAAATCAGGACTTGAAGTCATTTTTTAAATAAATCAAACTTCCAACTAACTCTCGATAAGTCACGTTTAATATTTGCTCATCATTCATCTGTATAATATAGTTAATTTCCATAGGCGTTTTCGTTCCTTTACATTCCGTCATGTTAAATTTCTTCAGTATTTTCTCTATCAATTTAGTTTGTTTCAATATAAAACCATTTTCGTTTCTTTCTATCTCCATACCTAAAAATCTTTGTGTTTCGCCCAGGTCCTTTGCATTGAACTGCTTTTTTAGTGCTTTGATAATATCATCTGCTCCATTACCAATAATCAGAATGTCATCGACATATATCAGTATCCAAGTGTCTTGCTAGTGATACATGCAAAAATCATATTCCGATCTTTGAAATCCTTTACTTTTAATCAACATATCAAAAGTTTCATTCCAGCATCTAGGGGATTCTGTTAATCCGTATAGTGCTCTTCTTAACTTTAAAACTGTGTTTGGATTCTTTGTCTTATATCCTTTAGGTACTTTAATGTATACTTCAGATTTCAGTTTGCCATTTAAAAATTCTGTTGGTATGTCAAGTCGTGCAATTTTCATATCTTCGTTAATTGCCTTGGATAAGAACATTCTTACTGTTGAATGTCTAGCAACCGGTGAATAATTGTTCTCAAGGTGGTGACTACTGGGATGACGGACGAATAGAGAGGTAGGAAAGAAAACGGCGTGTTGCGCCGACCGACCCCTAATAAGTTGGGAAAACGGCAAGAGAATGATACAATTTTCATAAATACAATCTTGAGTACAGTTTAACATTTATTTTTGTACCATTAAACCTGGATGGGTTTGTGATGGTACTCACATTCGCCGTAACAACTATAATTATCACTAAACTATTCACTCATCCCAAAAACTAACTTTTATGTTCACGCAATCGTATAAGCCGTAGGCAAACATCTGTCGGTAGATGAAACAATTGTGCCTAATTGTTAGTGTGATTGTACCCACAATCACAGCTGAATATTTATATGCCGGGTTTCATCTCTGGAGCGCGCTATTGGGCCGCTCATTAGAAAACCGGTTCTTGTCAATGTACACAGGTTGATTCAATTGGAAATATATGTTTTAATTAAGCTAAGTTATTAATATAGTCGTAGTAATATGTTTTGTATTTTTGTTTGTAATTTTTATATATATTTTTTTATGTTTAGCGGTATTTCATTTATTAGAGTGGAAATCAAGAATTTTATCGTTCGCCTACCATAATAGTTTTAAGCCTGCGCTACAATTAATTGATTTTTGGTGATACGCCTGGTGATAACTTTGTGCGATAAGGGTATTTGAATGGCTTTATTATTATATTGTTCAATTAAGAAGGCCATGTTAAGTCTAGTCTGTACTGGCAAAATTTTACAATATTTGAGTAATCTTCGTAAGTTAGCTTCGTTCTTAAAATGTAGATCTTAAAGTAGATTCATTTTCTTATTGTAGAATGAGTAATCCAGACGCAAATGACCAGGATGTCATAGCAGCGGCGAAGGCGGGCCATTGCCATGATTTCATAAAAACACTTCCGGACGTAAGTATTCGACTTGTAAGACGCTGTTGACTTCTAAATAAATAAGGCTGTCTAATTTATTTAGGAGTTAATAGCGCTAAGACCAACCTACCGAATCTAATCTATACTAACCTACATAATTCTGTGTAGCATGTGCGCGCGTATTTTCCTCGCAGGCCACCACGAGCATGGTCGCGTTTGGTCGAGTATGCTCGAGAATACGCGCGTTGACAGTTGCGTTTAGACAAATTCGAAGCAGTGACTGATCGCAACCGTCGTCGATGAGTACCTCACCAAGACAAAGCCAAGAATATTTTTGGAAGTGTTTTTAAATTGAATAAGTATTTTCTACGTCCTGCGATTTTATTTTATGAGTCTGCGCCTCAAATTCATTGCGTCGGCCGAGTTTACGCAGCATATTTGGCTCAAGCTCGAGCAGATGCCTCGATTTCTCCATAATTTCAAAAACAGCTACTATGATTATTCTTTTGCATGTATATGTAGCTACTTGCGTCATCAAAAAACCTATCCTTAAGTGCAATTATGTGCCCGAAGAGGTTTTATATTTGCTTAAATCAATTCTACAAACAGGGGTACGACACTTTGATCGGCGAGAGAGGCGCGCAATTATCCGGAGGGCAAAAGCAACGCATTGCGATAGCGAGGGCCTTGGTAAGGAAGCCTAAGATCCTGCTTCTTGATGAAGCCACTTCGGCTCTCGACTCTTCCAGCGAGGCCAAGGTGCAGAGAGCTCTGGATGCGGCGGCGGCTGGCAGGACCACCGTTATGGTGAGCCACAGGTACATATGAAAGTAATGGGCCTGCATGTCGAATTAATAATAGATCTTTACCTATGAAATTGCCATTCTGCAGTACTGGCCATTTCAAATCATAATATTTTTTGTTTAGTTAAGAACTGTAATTTCAAATTAATTTTATTTTAAAAACATGGAAACCTTTTTCCAAAATTAGTCATTTGTTTATTAATTAGCGATTAAGTCTTATGTTTTCGTCGCATTTGAATCTTTTTCTTCATCATGGTGGATACGTTAAAAAAATCGAGTAATTATGGAATATGAGTACCGTCGTGGCAGCAACATTAACGACTATTACGGAGCTAAAACTACAAACGAACGCACCATCTGTTATCGGTTTTCCCGCTTCCGTTCAGACAATTTCGACCTGAAAAATGAACCCCGTGGTCGTAAGAAAACTTTTGTTGGCAATGACGAATAAAGGCGATTGCGGAAGCCGATGATACTCAATCTACGGCTGAAGTAGTAGCAGCTTTCGACGTTAGCATTGAAACAGTATTGGTCCATTTGCGTCAAATTGACCAACATTAATAGACCCGTAATATTTTGAATGGCCTATCCAACGATACCCCACACCATGGGATAGACTAGAAAAAAAACCATCAGGAGGTACCCTAAAAATATCTTGATTCATTTTTTTATTTTACCACTTTGTCGGAGTGATTAATATGTATATTCATGCCAATTATAGCTTTCTAGTACTAAGAGTCTCGAAGCTAAGCTGCGGTCGGATATACGGACATGGCGAAACTGTAAGGGATCATTTTTGACTACGGAACCCTAAAAACGGCAATTTCATAGGTAAAGACCAAATATCAATAACGACGAGCCATTTCTCACAAAAACGTGGTACAAAATATTCAGTTTATGTACATTTTTTTTAGATAAAGTTTAAACCCGTTTTTCATTAGAACTCGTTGTCCCTAGTTAAAACTAGTTGTTACTAAATGCCTTTGTTAAAAGTTCTAACTAGGGGGAGTATCAGATACATATTGTTTCTTAATATGTTAAAATATGTCGTTGGATACACGTAGCCTTTTGTCATATCAATTTCGGCTGCGATAAAAAAATTAACCACTTGCTGCAAAATGTATTTCCAATAAGTGCCGATTGGATGTTCAAGGTGTGGACTTGAATTAGTTGTGTGATAGGCAATCCAACTTCCTCGGCGAAGCACATTCTTCCCTGATATTACCAGTTACTTCAATTGGGTGTAATGGACCTTTTTAAGCCATAGAGTGGCAAACAAGTTGGCGAGCCACCTGATGGTCACTGTCACTTAATTCAATAATCAATAATTACAGGCTAGCAACGGTATTGAATGCGGACCGCATAGTATTTATGGACAAAGGCGTAGTGGTCGAAGAGGGCACGTATTCAGAACTAATAGCTAAGAAAGGACGATTTTACCAACTCAATAAGGAGAATCAAGTAGAGTCAGGTGATGTCGCTGACGATGGCGTAGCCAAAGCAGCAACCGAAGTAAAACCAAAAGGTGAGACTTCCTCAATTACATTTTTCAACATGATGTAAGGTGTTACAAATTAACTCTAAGAATGTCGTAAGGATGCCCGCTTTTAAGCAAATCGATTATAAACAAATAAAGAACGAACCGTTCAGAGGCCTATGCAGGGCACTCCTCGATCGTTTGCTTTGCAGACTTGAGATCTCCACCGCAATGTTGGCAATTTGCCGTGGCCCGATCCGATTCAGGTATTCACCGAAGCACCCGTGAGCAGTAAATACCCGAGTGAACATGTAGGAGATGCTCACCTCTTTTCAGTTTTCAGGCTTCGAAGTGCGGCAGGATGGCTTCGACAATGCGTTTGCGCGAAAATCGCGGCTGCTGTAACCGCTCGTTCCACTGCTCGAGCGCGTGTCGCGGTTCCTGCCGCCACAGCCTTACTATAATTATTATCTAGCATTTTTCCGATGATTTTAAACTTTCTGATGAGGCCCATTGTGAGCTTAAAGTCATCCAAAGGGCAATTGAGAGGGTGATGCCCGGTGGATGCGTATCGCACAGGACCGATCAGTGTAACAACGCTTGGGGGAGGCCTATGTCCAGCAGTGGACGTCTTTCGAGTGAAATGATGATGAAGATGATTTTTCCGATTACAGAATCAAGGAAGCTGAAGAAGCTGAAATCTGTAGACTCAAGCAGTTCATCGACTATCTCAGCGGCATCGATTAGTACTACGGATTCAAAAAATATTCCTGACAAAGAGAAAGAGGTTGAGTACACCCCTACGAATTGGCAGATCATGAAGCTTTGTGCGCCAGAGAAGTGGTGGATGGTGGCCGGTGTAATGGCCGCGATAGCTGTCGGCTCCTCATTCCCGACGTTCGCTATCCTCTTCGGAGAGACTTATGGGGTATGTATTCATACGGTTTACTAATGATAAGCATAAAATATATTCCCATAATTTACATTG
Organism: Orthosia gracilis; assembly: GCA_947562075.1. Classification (NCBI taxonomy): domain Eukaryota; kingdom Metazoa; phylum Arthropoda; class Insecta; order Lepidoptera; family Noctuidae; genus Orthosia; species Orthosia gracilis. The sequence continues at coordinate 14,933,252 of OX387264.1, read as the reverse complement.
GCATAACGAAATTCAGCATAATGAGAATTACGCATAACGTTATTAGGCATAAATCATCATCATCATCATCATTTCAGCCGAAAGACGTCCACTGCTGGACATAGGCCTCCCCCAGGCGTCGCCACATTGACCGATCCCGTGCGCCTCGCATCCAGCGCCTTCCGGCAACCTTAACCAAATCATCGGTTCACCTAGTGGGGAAGGCCTCCCACGTACGAATGTATCGTCTTCCGGTTTGCTGTCGCCATTCCAGAACTTAGGCATAAATGCTTTGCCATAATGTATATTGCCATAAATACTGTTGGCATAATAATAATGATGCATAACCTTATAAAGCTTAATGGTATTTTCACATAATGTTATTTGGAATAAAACAAACATGTACGCAGCTCAACTTAATCTTAATCCACCGCACCTTAACTTAATTAATTTGAGTCCTTATATCAAATATATTTAATTACACATTTTCTATATTTTGAAAATTTACATTTTACCCGTAGGTATTTTAATTTTCGACGTTCAAATATGTACCCATAAAATGATTATGACGAATAAATATTATGCCTTAAATATTTATGCAACTCCAAATTATAGCAAAACAAATTAGGCCAGATGACAGTTATGCTAAACTTTGCATTTTGCCAAAGTAATATTATGCTGCAGTTTTATTATGCTGATAAAAGTTTTGCGAAAACGTTACACATTATGCCTAAAAAAATGGATTAGGCGCACAATTCCACATTCGCAAAATGACATTTTGAAATTTCGCAAAATGTCACATTCTCAAATTGTCATATTCCGAAAACGCCACATCGCAAAACGTCACATTAGCAAAATGCCATTTTCGCAAAATGTCACTTGGGACATAGTCGATTTTTTTTATATTCAAACATTAAATGTTTTTATGAATAACGCCACCTAGCTATAACTTAAGAATGACTTGATTAAGCAAATCGTATAATCAATGCTGCAAATCAATTTACCCTAAAGGTACACTGGCAATAGATGGCGCATGCGGAAAAATACTTTACAAAAACCCAAGCCAAGCCAATTTTACAAAAAATTGAAGCTATTTAGAAAAAAGTTTTTTTTTTTTTAAATTTTAGTTTTGATTCTCAGCGACATATATTATTTCAATTTACATTTTTAATTTATTTTATGTTAAAATAAATGAAAATGAATAAATAATGTGTACATGTGTAATACGTAATTAAATTTGTTTTATTTTTTATTCATAAATCATCGGCTCAGAAGTCACTAAGTGGCTTAAACTTTTAAGAATGTGTCATTTTGAGAATGTGTCATTTTGCTAATGTGGCATTTTGCTAATGTGGCATATTGAGAAATGACATTTTGCGAATGTGTCATTTTGCTAATGTGGCATTTTGCTAATATGGCATATTGAGAAATTACATTTTGCGAATGTGTCATTTTGCGTCAATATGTCATTTTGCGAATGTGGCATTGTGCGCCTAATCCGAAAAAATATGCTAAATGATTCCCTATTTATACTACGCCGTGACCTTTGGCTGGGAGATAGGCAGCCTAATTGCGTAAGTGAATTCGGCAATGCAAATGGTCTGACCGCCAACAATCGACCAATCACATAGACGGAAATCCACATCGTGTCTTTCATCGCATGTGATTGGTCGATTGATGGCGGTCAAGCCCTTTGCCTTGTCCAATTCAATTACGCAATTAGGCTGAAGGAAAAGTGGGATTTTCACGTCATTAAAACAACACAATCTTTACTAATATTATACATGCAAAAATAACTTGGTCTGTCTGCCTGTTACGGTTGAACTTATTACGCGAACGAAGGACGCGGACAGGTAGAAGTTGGACAGTACACAAAACGGGGTTCCGAATCCTCTTGAGACCAGCCCCAAAATTATTCAGTGATTAGGATATTATTATAAAATCGTTTGTTCCGTTCATTTTTACACAGAACTATATTAAAACAATAAAACGCTACGTGCTAGATTTTTACAAATACTCCAGAGCCCACACTAGGATTACCTGTGTTGTGGGGTCCAGTGTCTTCCCAAGTAAGGCAAACATGGTCATATTATATAGTTAGATTAACTAATTACACAGAGAAAAAACTTAATTGTAATGTATTATTATTACATATTTTTTTAGTACTTGGAAAATCCTGACGATAACTGGGTGCGGGGCCAGACAAATATCATCGCAATTTTGTTCCTGGGTGTCGGCGTCTACACTGGTTTTTTCATCTTTTTCCAATTATATATATTCAACTTGACTGGAGTGCGACTGACAGCTAGACTAAGGTATGTTCATTCAACTTTTTTATAAAAACGCTTACAGGACGCGACCATTTTAAACGCACATGGAGTTTTTGACTTGCCCGGATTTGAACTCGCGACCTTATATATTGTTTGGGCCGTGGTTTTATCTTATCTAATTATGTGTAGTTATCGTTTGTACATAACTAATTTATTTTAGGGTGGCAGCATTTCAAGCCATGTTAAGTCAAGAGATTGGTTGGTTTGATGACCCAAACAACGGAGTCGGCGCTTTGTCAGCCCGGCTGGCTTCTGATGCGGCTGCGGTGCAAGGGGTAAGCCATTATGTTTACTAGCTGCTGGCCGCGGCGTCGCACGTTCCTTATATCTTTATGATTTAAAGCCGATGTGTTATTCTGAAGTATAAGTCATACTTATTGTAAAGTTTCATCAAAATCTGTTCAGTATCTACTTTTTGCGTAAACTACATTCACAAACGTTCACAGTTATAATAAACAGTAAGAAGTAAGATTTATGCACCGATGTCTGTTAACCTTGATATCAAGTTCCTGAAGGAAGGCTGTGCTGATCGATAAAGGGTTTCTGGATTCGATCTACAGATCTGGCAGTATTATTAGTTTATTCATAAAAAAAAATTCAGTTATCAGAATAAGGGCCAGGTTTTCGGAATTACTCGCGATCCTAGTTACTTTTGTCTTCCTCTTTTCCAAAATTGCTACAATCTTTTGTTTACTTTTACCAGTCTGTAATAAAAACTTGCAAGTTAATTTTAGCTTGTTTTATTAATAGTCCCTGGGTTACCGATCTCTGCTCGGTTGAAAATAGAGAAAACGGCGTTTTTTAAAAATGAAACCTAGCTAGATCGATTTATCGCCCCCGAAACCCCTGCATACAAAATTCCATGAAAATCGTTTTAAATGATATACAGGTTGATTGGAAATTAGGTGCAAAGTTTTAAGGCGTACATAGCACAGACAATTTAGAACCATTTAAGCCATGGTGTTCTTAGACGAAGTCTTACCATTTTTTAACCAAATTTTAATTGTTTTTTTTCGCAAATTCCCTAAATTTTAACTAAACAGCTTATTCATGGTCAAATTGAACGATAAATTAATTCATTTTTATTTTATTTAATTAAAACAATGTGTAAGCAATTTAGCAAAACATGTTTTAGGTCTGTGTCGTTATACATTTTTTTTACAGACATTTCAAGTACATAAAATTTAAGAAAGATTGAAAGCATTTTTTTTTAACGAAAGAAAAGCATGTGTTTTCAAATTCAAATGTTTTCTTTCTTTCTTTCTTCATAAAATTTAAAAATTCCTAAATACTTTACTTACCTACTTGCGTACTACTTTACGCTCCCATTTTTTTTCAATAAAGTTAACAAGCTTATTTAAAAAAAACGGAGTGTGCTTTCTTTATTCAAACCTTTTTGAAAACATGCTTGACTATCGCTCTTTCTTTTGAAGTATCATTTACGCGGATATCTTACGAATTATTGAAATTAAGACCTACAAACCAATATGAGGTAGAAATTTTAAAATTTCTACCTCTCTACTCATTGTTCGTCTAAGACAACCATGGCTTAAATGGTTCTAAATTGCAGAAATCTTTCTCCACCTTAAAGCTTTGCATCCAACTTCCAATCACCCTGTATAAAAAAATTTGCCCTTTTAAAGGTATTAGATATGCATAGATAGATTAAAACAAGCTTTTATATTTAAAAATGCATTTTCACGAGAAACAAACGTGTGTGTTTAATTTCATCTCAATCGAACACCGGGATATTATTTTTTTAATTAAGTACCTACTGTTATTTTTGTAACCAGGCTACAGGTACTCGCATCGGCGCGCTAATGCAAGCTACAGCCACCATATTGATCGGCATCATCCTATCGATGTACTTCACGTGGAAGATGACCCTAGTGTCCCTCATCTCGGTGCCTATGGTCATCGGCGCCGTGGTGCTCGAAGGCAGGATCCTGTCTGTCGGTCTAGATCTTGTCAGACAAGCCTCTTACAAAGCCACCACGATTGCTACGGAAGCTATCACTAATATCAAAACGGTGAGCGCGTTCTGTAAGTATCATGTCAATTTTTTAAGTATAATGTTTCTTCGAAACAAAAAAGTTAAACTGTAATGTGAAACTTACTGACCGCGTCCTGACCTACATTACTTAAAAAGGGCAGTGGTCCCAAAACTAGGGAATCTGTATCTTGAGGACCTGAGTTGTGTTTACATACAAATATTAAATTACTGTTTTGTGGACATGTGAAAAAGGTTTAAAACAGGTTCTTGTTAACAATAAAGCTGGTGGGTTGATAAAATGAAATGATCAAAACTAATTAATTTTATTATATAGCAACCGTGCGCAAAATACGCGTAGAGTTGCGGATCCAGCCTGTCTTAACATAAAATAACAATGAAAAACATTTTGCCAGTTATGTTTAAGTTCCATTCCATAATATAATAGGCCTACCGTTGCCTAGGTGGTGAAGAAGGTGTGCTGAAGCGCTATTACGACGCATTCGTGACTGGACGTCTCGTCGCGCGCAAGAGTCTTCGATGGCGCGGCTGTGTGTTCGCTTTTGGGCAAACCGCTCCCGTTGCCGGGTACGCGCTGTCACTCTGGTATGGTGGCGTGTTGGTCGCACATCAGGAGATACCCTACAAGAGCGTTATCAAGTAAGTCTCAATCTATGCCTTTGGTTATCTATAAACTTTATATAATATAATCGGTTGACGGGCCACTTGTGGTCCACGAGAGTTAAAATATCATCCACGAAAGGATTCAAAAACTATGCAAAATAATTTGAAGTTTCTATTCGAATTCAGAAATGTTGTGTTTTTAACCGGCTTTCCAAAAAGGTTCTATGTTCGACCGTCTGTTTTTTTTTGTGTTTTTTCGCCGCTATCTCCTTCAATTGTAGACCGATATTGAAAATTATTTTTTGTTTGAAAGAGTATGTTCCAAAATTGGTCCCATTTTAAATTGGTGAAGATCTGACGAAGAGCTTCGAAGATATACAACAGAACTCTTCAGTAATTAACGGCAAATCTCTCGGGATTGCTGCAATCGCATGTCTGTTATACCATTTCATAACATAACATCACGCCAGTACGCTCTAAAGGGATACGCAGATGTGTAAAGTTTAATTTGGTACACTCTGATTTCACCGGTTATATTCAAGTTTCATGCTATTCAGGTTATAGATATATATACCTTACTAAACAACTTTTAGGTTGGTACCACTAAAAAGTGAAAACTAAAAAACTTTTTACAAAAAAATACTACCGACTTCCAAATAAAAAACTGCAAAGTGAAAAATAGTTTTCTTTTAAGAAGTCGGTGTCCATAACGCAAAAAATTGGTACCTACGAAAGACACAAACTTCCAAAAATAGGTTTTTATTTGGAAGTCGGTATTATTTTTTTGTGATAAAGTTTTTTTTAAGAAGGTCGTTACTTTTAAAGAATGCTGTAAGTTTTGAATTTGTGATGTATTTTAGATTAACACTCTAAACCTTTCTGCTGGTTCTGGTCCCTGCTAACAACAAAGAAATCAAAGTGGTTCTACGTCAAAAAAAGATTGAGAGTCACTACTTACATAGTGTGAGAAGTTAGACATTCTCTTAGATACTTTAATTGTAAGTAGATGTATTTGAGCCTCTTATTAACAAAGCAATCGTTCTTTAAACTTGAATATTTTTCAATTCCGGCCTTCATGTCGCTTAAAAACGCCAGAACTGAATGTGAAATTATGCATTTTATCCAATCATGTGGTGTCTGAGCAGGGTATCGGAAGCGCTGATATTCGGCGCATGGATGATGGGGCAGGCTCTAGCGTTCGCGCCTAACTTCGGCGCCGCCGTTAGCGCAGCCGGCCGCGTGATGATGCTTCTGGAACGTAAACCCCTCGTCGTCGACACACTCGCACCAAGCGTACCCAAAGACTACGTAAGTGCTTTTATTCTAATTGCTTTTTGTTGGTCAACCTATATTGTCTCACTGCTGGGTAAAGTCCCATAGCTTTCCACTCTTCATTGTGTTGCCTTATCCAATCGATTTAGGACACTTGTTTATAACATAGGTACTCGCAGAACTCTGAGGAATAAATCTTTCGCAGGCCTAAATAATAAGAATGTTGGATTTTCAGCGCTCGGTTCTGTGCTGAAAGTTGAAAATCCAACTGGGCACTTTTATTTAGGCATTAATTTAGTTGTTAGCGTTGTTGCCTAATGTTTTGTCTAACTCCCAGATACGGGACTTTTGATAGGTCAACAAATATAATTATCTAACCTACATATTCGCTTCGATTGACGATCATCGAAACACGTAAATATGTCACGATGTCTTGTGAAAAACCCCCGATTCAAAGAGTAAAATGCGCATTACTTTTGAACGTCTGAACCGATTTTCATTAAACATAGCTGAGAACACTTTTGACAAAGTTAACTTTTAAATAAAAAAAACTCAATTAGAATCGGTTACTCCGCTTAGGAGCTATGATGCCACAGACAGACACACGTCAAACTTATAACAGCCCTCATTTTCCATCGGGGGTTGAATGTGACACTATAAGACCTGTTGACTCATGTGACAACTAATTCACAGGTCGCAAAAGGCAAGATTGAGTACAAGAACGTTAAGTTCCGCTATCCAACGCGGCGTGAGGTGGAGGTGTTGCAAGGCTTGTCGCTGCTGATACCTTACGGCAAGCGCGTCGCCCTCGTGGGGCCCAGTGGCTGCGGCAAATCGACGCTCATACAACTGCTGCAGCGACTCTATGACCCTGAAGAAGGAGCTGTGGTAAGACACCCCAGTCCAAATCTGACAGGCTATATGAGCTCGTCAAAGTAGATTACTACACAGGTCCCTTGTAAGGTATAGTGGACCTGTTTTTTTATATTCTTGAAATTATTTTTACACAATTTCTTTCCATACGTGTCTTTTGTGTCCTTTGCATTAAGTTACCTCACCTTGACATTTTGTATGTACCTTTTTGAAATAAGTACTAAGGGCTAATTTCTTCTGTTTTTCAACAGAAAATAAATTATATCCCGTGAACCTGGGTGAATAAATTGAAAATGTTTTGTAATTATGAATTTAACGTGGTTTTTCTACAATATAAGTAACTACAAAAAAAAACTATGTACAGGGCACAATAATTTCTCAAAGGGACCAAAGTGCCTTACAAAATGGGCAATCCCCTATCTAAAGATTATTGGCTGTAGGATCTACTATGTCAAAGGTGTACCAATCATTATGAACAACTTCTTTTTTTAAACCGCAAAAACAATATCCGAAATTTCTTACATTTTGGCGAATCATCCTACTAATATAAAAGTTTGTGAGTGTGGATGGATGTTTTTTACTCTTCCATGCAAAAAGATGATTTTGAATTGATGAATCTTTACAGTAATATATTGTTGGGCCGACGCTGAGGTAAGCAAAACGTGTTTATGAACTACGACACAAATCGCCCGGCCCTTTAGTCTCGGCCCGGTCGCGGTACTGTATAAGTGTTTGTGGGTTTCCAATGTAAAGGAAATTAATAGACATTATCTCGATAGAAACTGTTTAATTTATTTAACCCGAAATCGACATTACAAAAGAACTCCAATTTCATACATACGGACATTGTGGGCCCGTTGCCTTCATCGAGACAGAGATATCATTATTGCATTATAATAATTAAAGACCGTTTTACGCGTTGGCCTGAGGCCACTCCAGTCTCAGACATATCAGCGGACACGGTATCTAGGGCTGCTCTAAGCAGTGGATTTTCAGATTTGGCTGCCCAAGTAGAATTTCAACTAATCGAGGAAGGCAGTTTGAGAGCGACCTTTTTAATCCTTTAATGAAACTAGTTGGGGTGCAAAGGATACGAACTACCCCGTATCCCCCAAAGTAACAGGTTAATTCAAATACGAGTATGGCACCGTTCATTAAAAAATGCGTTGAACGCACGACTGTCGGTCGACAGGGACTGGGCAGAATAGTTACCGATGTTTTTGTTAGGATTGCGAGCAGTTAGTAGGACAGATACACAGGCATAAGTGCAGCGGAAATGGTATATGGAGAAACAATCAAACTTCCAGGAGATTTTTTCTATGTAGATAATTAAAAGATTACGTACGAACATGTTCTGTTAAAACAATTACGATGCACTATGGGTAAGATAAGGCCTCAGTCACGAGCGGATAGCGACTCGCGAAAAATATTTGTTAGTAAGTCGTGTGCGGAGGTATTTATTCGAAACGATACCCTAAAAAAATCTTTGGGTCCCACGTACGATGGCCTATACCGCGTATTAAGCAGACGTGATAAAGTCTTTTAAGTAAGGCTACCCAATAGAATCATACAGGCGTCTATAGATAGGCTCAAACCGGCCTATATATTATATGAGGAAGAAGACCTTGATGATAAATCATGTCTAGTAAGTAATTTAGAAGTAGGAAAAAATGCTAGCAATATTAAGGAAACGAAATTGCCCTTGCTTGTAACTAGAACCGCACGGTCGGCACGTAGAGCCATCCGTGCGATTTATATTGTATTTAAATGTGCAAATGGGAATACTTGGGGAAAATACGAAAACTAAAAACGTGATTTCATAATCACGTTTTGCAGGCCGGGCGAGTTGTGTTGTAGTTCATACTACAACACAACTCGCCCGGCCCTTCAGTCTCGGCCTGGTCGCGGTACTGTATAAGTGTATGTGGGTATCCAATATAAAGGAAATTATTAGACATTATCACAATATAAACTGTTCAATTTATTAAACCCAAAACCGACATAACCAACGAACTTAACATATACGTAGCTTAGGTACATCAGATTATCACAACTCTCAAGTATGTAGGTAGTACCTATATCTCTGGATTTCCCAACAGCGACCGCATGAAACTGTCGGCACTGACTGCTCCAAGCAGTCTGGCTATGTCGTACCGTGAACTTCAACGCCAATATTTTCACATTCTTATGTTTCCCAGCATCTGGACGACTACAATATAGTAACGGACATGCGTTTATCTACTCTTCGTGGGAACATTGGCCTTGTTTCTCAAGAACCGGTGCTCTTCGATCGCACCATCGCCGAGAACATTGCGTATGGTGACAACTCACGGCTAGTGCCTATTGAAGAGATTGTCAACGCGGCGAAGCAAGCCAACGTCCACGGCTTTATCTCTGCGTTGCCCAACGTAAGTGTTGAACGTGAACCTTTTTAGTAACGTAAAGGTCCTGATCTTTTTATGCAATTTAGAAAAACCTGTAGGTATCTTGTGGTTAGTGATATTCAGTATCAATATTTTTTTTACTCCGTTACCATAAGATTCCCATGAATGATCCAGTACAAAAAATGAAGACAATGAAGGAATGAACAAGTGTCTCGGCTTCCTTTTCGGGTGTTACAAGCGTCTTATAACACCCATTAAGTTACATTTTTCACATGTTTTCTTCAGGCATACGAAACTCGTGTCGGCGCCCGCGCGTCTCAGTTGTCCGGAGGTCAGAAGCAGCGCATCGCAATCGCGCGTGCACTCGTTCGGAATCCGCGCGTCTTACTGCTCGACGAGGCGACGTCAGCGCTCGATACACACAGCGAAAAGGTACAATTATCAGGCTAATTTTCTTTAAAAAAACCGGCCCTACAAACAGCTACATTCGTCAAAATATTACGCAAAATTACTGAAGTTCATAAACAATGAAAGCACCGAACATTGCTCTAACAAAAAGATAAACGGGGTTGAGGGATAAAACCTTTCATAGCCTAACCTTTTTAATAAGCAACCTATTTGATTTGAGTAGTGGCAGTATACAATCATAACTATTATGTTTTTTACAGGTAGTACAAGAAGCTCTTGATAGAGCGAGCGAAGGCAGAACAAGTCTCATCATAGCACATCGACTCTCAACGATACAAAATGCAGATGTGATCGTTGTAATCAAAAAAGGTGTGGTGACAGAAATGGGCACACACAAAGAACTTTTAGCCTTGAGAGGGATCTACGCAAATCTATATGAATTGCAATGCGGAATCCCGGAAGAAGCCGAAGAGTAGTCGACCCTTAGGTGTTTTTAGAACTCGTAGTTATCAAATCTACCGAAGTTCGGCGCGCATAGAACCTCTCTCGGCCAAATTGGTTTGTTCCAACGGGATCTTACCGTAGAAGATCATCGAACTTGTTTGTTGAACACACAGTTTCGTTGTAGGATACTATTTGACACTAAATCGAGGATGCGCTTAAATTTAAGCTTTATAGTATGTACCTATTTGTGGCCATAGGTATTAAAACCATTAGTTCTTCCAAACAACTTGAGATGACATTTTCGGTCTTCGTAAGGTCGTCAAAACTTCGTTTCGTGTGTACCTATATTAATAATTTCAATAAAATTTGATAGGTTTTACCCATTATTAGACAGGTACTCATAGTTATCAAACTCTGTTGATGTTAAATCTTGGTCTTTACAGTCTTATATTTTGCTCGGAAACATTCCTACCATGTTCCTTGACATTCCCTGCCCACCCCTCTACTTTTCCTTGATAAAAGACAATCTCACTCCTAATAATTTCAAGTAATGTAGATTTCTATCCTGCTTGAAATAACTTTAACTAACATTCAAACATCTCTAAATATAATTTATTCAAAAAAACTGCTTTGTATAAAATGTAATATATTAATTTACATACTCGGAAAACCTTAGCTTAAATGTTATGCGCTTAAACATAATAGAAATATACTCATATTTTATAATCTTTTATTTTTTATGATCTTATTGTATATACGAATATTACAAGCTTTGCCTTCAACGGTGCCTTCAAAATAAACAATATTTATAGCAGCTAAGGTCAGCTGTAAGTTAACCAAAGATTTTTTATTGTTTAATCAATGTTTATTTTCTAATGACAATAATAATACAAAAAATACTAATTATTATTGCTTCAGTATTGTAAAGCATCTTTAATTAGCATTTCTAGAGTAGGCATTTTACGAATCATCAAATTAAATTGTGCTCAAGTGTAATGGTGTAACTTGTTGTGACCAAAATAACATTTTTATAGCATATGACGATTTACAATAGTTGGTGTTTTTCTAATTAAAGTATTATGTACGATGTAGTTTTACAGATAAACACTGAAATAAACTGTGGACTTTGTTTTGTGATTTCATTTCCTAACTTATCGTGTTGTTGTTCTTAGTATTGTCTTTGAATCTATTTGAAGTTTACATAACTTGACATTAACTGTTTACTGTGATTTTCCAAATAGCTGTAACATAATGTCGTTTTCAACCTTAGAGTCAAGGCACACTGACACTGAATCAAATGTTGGAAACCGGTAGCAGCTATACAGCGCCCCTGCCGGACGAGAGTGGCAGCATACTTGAATCCCCAACCCTTCTCGTCCTACACAGGATTATAAAACGACACACACGAACAGCGCGAGTCGATTATTAATTGGAAATTAGTCTACTAACCATCAACTTGTAAATTCCTGTTAATTGTGGGCGGCCTAGTTTACTTCTTATCGACCTATTTCTCAAAACCTGCCTTCAGTTAGTTAAAATCAGAAGTGAGCATCCGCGTCCTTAAAAGAAGGGTAAGAAACGCGCACCTTCTTTAAGCTCCAGCAGCAACAGCAGCAGCAGCAGTGTGAGGACTCCGTCATCATTGCCCACTAGGAGACGAATGAAGGGACGAAAGGTATCTCGCAAAAATGATCAGCTGACTTTGAGTGCAAACACCATTACTCTTCATAATATGATTCCTGCATTTGACCCGTTAAAAGATAATATTACTGCATGGCTGAAGATAATAGAATTCTACGCAAAAATATTCTCTTGGGCCGATAGTACAATCCGTTATCAGGCTCTCAATAGTCAGGCCCGTCAAAAACGTGGTACGATTCACTATTACGCCATGAACATTCGTGGATCATGTGTAGGTGGAAGGATTGGAGCAATAAAATGAGATCAACGTTCCAAGTAAAACGTAATATGTTTGAGTTGCTTAAGGATATTATGGACGGTAAAACATCATTCCTTGTACGCGTTCATTTCGAACTGTGTGTCTGTATTTCTCAGAAGATAATAGAAGATAATATCGATCATTTTATGGAACATAGGTGACAGTCATGTCAATGGCTACGAATCAGTCGACGCGCATGCGTATAATCGTTCCACCTAACTTTACCGTAACGAGGACCCTGATTTTGTAGGCAAATCAGTTTTTTATTTACAGAAATTTTCATTTCAAACTTGAATATAAATCAACAGAACCTCCTCTATTCCCGAGGGAATCATGACATGTCCTATATGGTTGGATACGGCCTGAAACGGCCCATCCAATGAACCCTCAACCAGATCCGTAACTGTATCCCCTGAAGAGATTTTCCAGGCGGAATGAGGGATAAAGGAAAATTCTGTCGATTTTTCAACTTAGAAGCTATTTTCTTCTTAACCTATACAGCTTACAACTAGGATTTAAGCCATCCAACCTGAAACCAGCTGGTTTGCTCCAAACCCAACCCGTCAACCAACGTTTCGAAACCCTCGCCTTTGACATGTTTGGACCTTTGCCGTCAACGACTAGCGGTAAGACATGGATACTGATAGCTGAAGATATTGCTACTGGTTGGATCTAATTATTTGCTTTGAAACTGCCAGCGCTGAAAATTGTGCGACAGTTTTGATGAACGAGATTTTTCTTCGATACAGTGTGCCCAGGCGCCTGATAAGTGACAATGGACCACAATTTGTGAGTGCTGTGATGCAACAATTAATCTATTGTCTGCGAATTAAGCACAGATTTACACCAGTGTATCACCCAGCAGCAAACCCAGTGGAAAGGAAAAACAGAGACTTAAAGACACAACTGGCCATGTTGTAGGAGGTGAACATGGGAGTTGGGGTGAAAAGTTACTCAGCATACGGTTTGCGATGAATACCGCAACTTGCCTTACTACAGGACATACGTCAGCGTATTTAACATTTGTACGAGAACTGCATATTCCGGATGACAATACTCACGATTTTCGTCAGATTCTACTATCTGAAAACTTTGTGCCTGAAATTACGCCGAAGTTACTACTTCTTGCCAACACGCTGAACAAGGCTAGAGATGTCAGAGAGAATCTAGAAGAACGCAGACAGAAGATGGTAGATAATGGACGTAGAGAAGATCCCGGTTACTCTTCCGGTGACTTGGTATTAGCAACTACCCATCCAATCAGTAATGTTGCTCGAGGCATAAGTGCTAAATTCTGCCCTCGCAGGGATGGACCTTATCTAATCCTAGCACGTCATGGTGCTTCATCTTATCTGATTTCAGATCCCACTACTCCTGATAAACCCCTTGGAGTGTATCATAAATCCGCCTTGACTCCGTTCCAAGGCTATGCGGCAGGACCCCTTCCTCTACCGAAGCGACCACTGAAGAAACGCGGGCGTCCGCCCAAACCTAAGCCTAACCCTGAAGGCGCCACTCTGCCCTCTCGTGGACGAGAAAGACCACGGCAACACGCGTCTCGCGCAGCTTAGTCGATGGAACAATAACCTTGACTAGCTACTCATCGGGGCGTCTTCGCATCCAGAGGGGGAGCCTGTAGCACCACCGAACGCCTGTACCTACTCGCCACACAACACTGCTGTGTCGCGATATCACTCACGCACACAACGTTAGGCCGCCTCGCGTATATAACGAGCCGACACGGCGTCGAGCAGTTCAAGCCTGGCTGGAGGCTATAATGTAGCTTAGTCTCCACAGGGTAGTCCGGTTAAGCAGTATCCGGTCACTTTGACCGAACTGTGAGACGCCACGCAGAAAAAAAAAAAAAGTCGAGCAGTTAGTCTGAGCTAGCGCGCCACTGTTTTCGCGCATCCAAGAACTCGCCTAGTCTAGACGCCCCTCCCTCGCGCCCCCCGCGGTGACGCATCCTACTTGTTTCGCGACGCACCACACGTCACGAACTTGGTATGTCCTCACTAGCGAGTCGAACAAAAAGAAGCTCCGCGCGCAGCAAAACCTATCGCTGCGCCGCGTTATGGATGCTCCTCGCTATGTTTGGAACGACGTCATCCAGCGCGACACCGGGATTAATAATGGGACGGGATGTATAAATTCACATTGTGAGAGCTGGTGCCTGATGTAGGTTTAGTTAAAACCAGTGTTACAGGTCACCAGGCCCCACTTAGTGGCATCATGCAAATTAACAGGCCGGTACCATGTATTTCCAATAAAAAATTAAAACAAAAACAAAGAAATGAAAAGGAAAATAAAAGTAACAACAAAAGCAGTCAAAAGGAGTGTGGTGAATGTGTATGTGAATTGTGGTAAATTTGTAGGTGAATTATGGTGAATATGTGGGTGAAAGGTGGTGAATGTGCAAGTGAAAGGTGGTAAACGTGTAGCTGAATTGTGGCGAATGAGTGGGTGTATTATGGTTAAGGTGTAGGTGAATGTGTTGGTGTATGTGCATGTGTTTGTGTAGGAGATTGAGAGCCTGGATGAATTTGTGGGACGCCTCGCGACGTCTATGTTCGCCGGGGCCGACGCTTCAGCCTGGCCGCATATTAAAAATATCGCGCCATAGCTCGCGCGCCCGCCGGACAGAAAACGTCTACCACGTGACCTCCTCACTGCAGACTGTGCAGCCCCATCCACATCCCGGATTTGACGCCTGAGTAAGTAGCATCAGTCTACACGCTGCTTACTCAATCAATACCACTGCTCACCCCACACTACATTTACGGCGTGAAGTTTGTTCTAAGCTAATATAGACACACTTCACGTCGAATACAGCCAATCGCTACTATACATTCGCTAGTACACATGCACCGAATAGCGCTGCAGTCGCCTCGCGCGCTATTGGTTCATGAGCGGTGTAACTCAGTACATTGCCCCTCCCACATACATAAACGGCGCTAGTAGTCGCTTTCACTTTCTAAACTGTAGGTTCGTCCAAGTCGGCATTCCTGCCGCTGGTCACCTTCGCTGGGCTTCTCAGGGTACACCCTGAGTTCCAACTCGTGGGGGTGGACCGCCAGGGTGCCGTGAAGAAGCGGCGAGTCGTTCAGTAACGCTCGCCGCGGCGCGCCTACAGTCACATACAACAAGATAACATAGCGAGCGTGAATTTAGCAATTCACGCTCGCAACACGCCATGTCCAGGGGACAACATAGCGACGGGTTCGCAGTGGCGAGCCACGGTACCGCACCCGCGGCCAGGGAGCTCAGCTTCCTGGCCGCGGGTATTATTATATCTACTACTACTACTACTACTACTATCCGTACCGTGTAGTATTATTTACCCTCGTACCTACATAAGTTTAGTTTTTACACAAGATTGTGAACGCAAATTAACTAGTTGTTTATTTTGACTTTACGTTTCAATCATACCCGCTTCACGTCTATATTAGTTGATCTACAAATAAATTATAAATGAACTGCATTCAAGGTAACATGACAATTATGTTTAAACATAGTAAAATAATAGTTTGTATACAAAAATAATATTTGATCCTCCTTGTTATTTATTACGTAACGGTTGAGCAATTTGATAATTATGGTCAATAAATCAGTCCAAGAGCGTGCAAAGTGAGCTCGGAAGCTTAGGACACCCCGACACGGATAGGCGAACTCAGCTCCCGTCATCTCCTTCATGTTAGGTTACTTTAGACCCTGCAGATAGAAATAGGAGCCGCGCGCAGCGGGGCTCCATCGACTTTGTTGCTTAAAAACTAATCGTACTTACCTATTCTATATTAAAACCAAAATCAAAATCAAAATAATTAAAAAAAACATCTTTTTAAAAATAACTATAAATTTTCTGTAATGTGATAGATGAGTATTTCATTTAATGGATATGAAATGTATGCCAAAAGGCGATTCTGACTGTCAACTTTCTGCAATATATGATGGTTCTGTCTTTTAATGACTATCGATATGAAATTAATGCCTAAAGAAGATAAATGAAGTTTATGCTATCCGTTGTTATGCATAATAATATTATGACATAAAAACTTCTGCTTAAGATAGACCTGTTGTTAGATGGCACAACTGTTTTCCATTTTGGCGCGGAGTTTGAGTTACATCTGTTATTTAGATTAAATACAGTGCTGTTTTTAGTTATATCATATGTAGTGAGTATTGCGAATTTCATAATGGACAAAAACATCCAACAAATAGTTTGTCTTAAATTTTGCATCGCCAATGGAATTTCGTGTTCGGAGTCACTGAAAATATTACGGAGGACTTACGGTGAATCGACTTTATCAAAAACACGTGCTTAAGAGTGGTACAAAGCGTTCAAAAGCGGTGGAGATGTGATGGAAGATTTACCTCGGTCTGGTAGGCCATCAACGACGTCTGTAACTGAAGTTAACATCGCAAAGAAAGGAAATAGTGACTGAAAATCCTCATTCAAGTTTGAGAGAGATAGCCACCGATTGTGTCTCACGAGTCGGTCCGTACCATTTTAAATAATCACTTGGGTATGAAACATGTTGCCGCACAGCTAGTCCTAAAAGACCTGAATTTTCTCCAAAAACTCAACCGCATAAGAGTCGCTGAGGACATGCTAGAACGAGTCAATTCAGACCCAACATTCAGGAAACGATGAATGTTGGGTTCATCGTTTATCATCTAGGTGGAGCGACGACCTAGTCAAGGCTGCAGGCGTCCGATGGATGCGAAACGCACAGGACCGACCAGTGTGGCGACGCTTGGGGGAGGCCTATGTCCAGCAGTGGACTTCTTTCGGATGAAATGATGATGATGATGATTCATGAAACGCATTGTCACTGGTGATTAGACGTGGCTTCGCGAGTTTGACATGCAAACTAGTCAACAAGCTTCGGTGTGGCGCCTTCCAACTGAACCGAAACGGAAAAAACCATGCCAAAGTCGATCATAAGTCAAAGTCATGTTGACGTGTTGCCGGAGGGTCAAACGGTGAATAAAAAATATTATTTGAGCGTTATGCGGCGTTTAAGAGAGCAAATTAGAAGAGAAAGGCCAGAATTTTTGACCAAAAACTCAACAAATACCATCGAGCAACTACCTTATTCACCATATATGGCTCCAGCCGACTTCTTTCTTTTTCCTAATATCAAATTCCCACTTTGTGGCACCCGTTTTCATTCGGTAGAAGACATAAAGGAGAATTCGGGGCCAGAACTGAACTCGCTTCCGGAAAAAGCATTTAAATGTTAAAGTTTTGATGATTGGATTATTCGTTGGCATAAATGAATCGTTTCTGAAGGAGCATACTTTAAAGGTGATAAAATTAATTTAGATGAATAACTAACATTTTGTGTATTAAAATAAAAATTCCCGATACTTTCTTGACAGAGTAGTATATACAAAAAATTGTACAAACAGAGGCACGATATATTAAAAATAGGTATATTAATAATCTCACTGGGTGTAGTGGAGCATACTGTATAGAAAAACAGACCTAATTTCCTAGGTGATAAGTGCGCTAATTGCGCTGAGCGACGGCGATATGTTTGAGGGGTGTGTTGGGAAGTTTGCCTCGGATGAATGGTTCCTGGCAGTCGGCATAAATGTCTCCTGAAAGTTCCTCGACACCGGTCTCAGCATCAGTTTTCGCCAATTTAGTGGCCTCGTCGACAATTTGACGCACCTTTGAGTCGATTTCCTGAAATTACGAATGTGTTTTGTTATTTTTGTTCTTATTATTTTATTATTATTGAACGCAAGCCTTGAAAAATCCAGTCTCTAAGTTTGAGACAATTTTCATTCGTGAAACTAGGGTTTCTCAAGAAAACTACCGAATCTCATGTCGTCTCTCTCCTACGTTTTATGAACGCGTCTGCCACGAGTCTTGGTGTTTTGTATAGTTGTTTGAAATTGGTAATGAAACATAGAACGCCAGTTATACAAAGTATCTTTCGACTTTTTTAATGCACATTTTGACTCTCCAAACAAGTTATAATATAAGATGCATCTGGACAGTACTTTGTTTCTACAAAATAAATGGGAACTGATAACAATGAGAACAATTCGAGGGACGCAAAATTTTTATATCGTTCGTTAAAAATAAAATAATTTTGATGGCGGATTTCGTGCATTGCCGTTAACGTCGTACCAACGTCAACACGATTTTTTTTTTTAGGCTTTGCCCCACTCCAGAAACTTCTTCTGTATCGTGGGTGCATATACAAACATATAAACTCACACACAAACATCCAAATCCTAAACAATTATCTATAGGCCATACAAATACTTGATCCGTGTGGGAATCGAACCCGCGTCTCGCAACCTCTGCGCCAACTGTGCCGTGTGTAAGGACTTTTTCTGCTCATGTCGACGACAGCGATACAAACTAACAAAGGGCTACTTGCGTAGATAACTTAACTCAAAGTGAATTGCTAACACGAGTTTATATTGTCAATATGTCATACAATACTGTCAATTTAACCTCGTGTAAGCAACTAAAACGTTACGTTCCATATTTAACTAATTCTGTGTTAAGTTTTTCACGCAAGTCGGCCTACTTTTAATTTTGAGGATGGTAAATCATCCAATGACTTCTTCCACTCTTGATAAAGCGGGCGGGCGTGTCAGACTATAAACTAACTGACTAAAACCCACCCGTGTTCCTTCAGATACCAGTACTCGTACCAGGACGCCCTAAATCTCTTTCAAATTTATCCGCGACCTAGGCAAGCATCAGCCCTAGCGGACCCCTTAAGTTTTTGCTGGCATCTTTTTGAGGCGTGAACACTACGCGCCGTTGAGGTAACTCCCGACGCAAGTGGGCCTAAGATGTGGACAAATATTCACCTTAAGTTGATCAGGCGTAGCTACTCCGTTTTTGATGATCTTCTGCTTGAAGGATGTGAGCGGGCCCCTTGTCTTGCGCACCTCCTGGATCTCTTCGCGAGTGCGGTACGACATACCAGGGTCGGACATGGAGTGGCCGAAATAGCGGTACGTGTCCATTTCCATTATTAGTGGACCTGAGAGGAGATGCAATAAAACTTTACTTATTTATTTTATGCAAATTTTAGGCTGCCAAGCTCAAATGGGATTGGGCGAGTCACGTTTGCCGCAAACAATTTTTTCTTTTTAACAATGTCACCCAGGAATCATCGATATTTTACTAGTGGTACATAACTTTTTGTCGTGTTGGCCCTGTGGCTAAAGTCCTTGCCCCTCCTGCTCGAATTCGTGGGTTCGAATCATGGCATTTACCAATGTGGCTTTTTCAAATTCATATATATGTACTTTCTAAGTTTTATTAGTTTCTAAGTTTGCGTATGGTGCCGGACGTTAAGAATTTCACCATCCCATATCTTCCCGTGGGCGTCGTAAAAGGCCAGTAAAAGATAAACCAGAGAATGGGCAGCAGCATTCTCTGTGCATCTATAACAACCATACTGCGATCTCCAACCCGCCTGCCAAGCGTAGCGACTATGGCACCCCATGATCAGCACAAATAAAAAATGGCCCCTAGTGCCTGGCAGCCAGCCTACCCTCGACTACGGTTGTGGTCGGACGACTGGACCTGGCAACGTACAACGAAAAGTCCGACGAGAAGACCACCGAACTCGAAGAGGGATTGATCATGGTACGACGGAGCATTGTAGGTTTTTCTGAAGTCAGAAAACAGGGGGAGGACTCGATAAGCCTTAAACTTGCTCTATTTTTCGAGAGGCTGACCGGCAGTCCTAGGGTGGTATTGGGTTTATCGACAACAAGTCCCTTGTGAATAACGTGGTGAAGCTTGAGAGTGTGTCGACCAGGGTAGCGTACCTTTTACTCAGAATATTCTCGAGATATTCGCTGAAGGTCTACGCCCCGACCTCGGCACACCCCGACAACGAGGTGGAGACATGTATGAGGATATTTCTAGAGCCATGCATGGTATTAAAAATCACTTCACCTTTGTCATGGGGGCCTTCAACGCGAAACTGGGCAAACAAGACAATGATGAGTTGCAAGTCGGGCAATTTGGAGCTGGACGACGGAACCACCGGGGTCACCAACTGACCAGTTTTATGGAGAGCCTCTTTATGATGAACTCCTTCTTCAGAAAGTGTGAAAACAGGAAGTGTACCTGGCAGAGCCCCGATGGTGCTACAAAAAATGAGATCGACTTTATCAAGTCAACCAAGAAACAAATGTTCAATGATGTCTCTGTGATCAATTCGGTGAAAACCGAGAGCGATCACCGCATAGTAAGAGGCACATTGAACATTAATATTAAGCTTGAAAGGTCTCGACTGATGAAGTCCACGCTCCGTCCAGCACAGATCCAGGTCTAAAACCCGCTGAAAGCTCTTGTCAGCTCGTATTCCAGAATCGTTTCGAGTGCCTAGGGAGCTCCGTGGACGAATACTGCGATGAGTTCGTGGAAGCTGTCTATACGGTCGGGTCTAAGTTTTTCAAGACCCTTCGTACAGATAGAAACAAAAAACTTGCGGATCCAACTCCCAAGCTTATGAAGGAGAGGCGAGACATAATCCTGCAGTCTTCAGATTAGGCGTACAAATACCCGCAGCTCAATAGACAGATCTATAAATCCTTGAAAAGAGACCTCCGCCGCTTTAATACCGAGCGTATTAAAGACACCATTGAGCGAAATAAAGACTCCAAGGTGTTTTCAAGGGATCTAGCTATTGGGCAGATCTAGCTCACGGAACTGAAGACCGACAATGGCAGGATCGTATCTGCTAAACCGGAGCTTCTGAGGGAGATCGAGACATTCTATGGGCAGTTGTACACATCAATCAGCAAGCCGTTGCAAGTCTAGCAAACGACCCAAGAGCTAAATTGATCCGACACTGTACCGAAGATATCCCGGACGTCAGTTTATACGAGATTAGGATGGCTCTGAAACAGCTTAAAAACAACAAGGCGCCGGGTGATGACGGAATCACTGCTGAACTCCTGAAGGCGGGTGGGAAACCGGTCCTACAGGCCTTTCAGAAGCTGTTTGATTCCGTCATACTCGAGGACAAAACGCCACAGGCATGGTGGTACTCTTCTTCAAGAAGGGCGACAGTGCCCGGCTGAAGAACTATAGGCCCATCTCACTTCTAAGCCATGTCTGCAAGTTGTTTTCAAGAGTCATCACGATTGGTCTCGCGCGCAGGTTTGACGATTTCCAGCCTCCCGAACAAGCCGGATTCCGAAAAGGCTTTAGCACCGTAGACCACATACGCTGCGGCAGGTTATACAGAAGACCGAAGAGTATAATCTGCCTCTCTGTTTAACGTTTGTGGACTACGAGAAAGCCTTCGATTAGATCGAGACTTGGGCTGTACTGCAGTCTCTCCAAAGGTGCCAGATCGACCGGTACATTGAGGTGTTGAAGTGTTTGTTCAAAAACGTCACCATGTCAGTCCGTCTTCAGGATCAGACCTCGAAAACAATCCTTCTCCAGCGCAGCGTGAGACAGGGAGACGTCCATTCTCTGAAACTGTTTACTGCTGTGCTGGAGGATGTCTTCAAGGTTCTGGACTAGAGGGGGCTCGGCGTCAACGTTAATGGCGAGTACATCACTCACCTTCGGTTTCCGATGACATAGTGGTCATGGCTGAGACCATGGAGAGCCTCAGTACAATGTTCGATGACCTCAGTACAATGCTCGATGACCTCAGTAGAGCTTCCAAAAGTGTGGGTCTTAAAATGAACATGGACAAAACCAAGGTCATGGTGAATGCCCATGTAACACCTACTCCTATCAAGATCGGAAACTCTACACTCGAAGTTGTATACGATTATGTCTACCTGGGACAAACGGTCTAGTTGGGTAGGTCTAACTTAAAGAAAGAGGTCAACCGTCGAATCCGACTCGGCTGGGCTGCGTTGGGGAAGTTGCGTGGTATCTTCTCACCCAATTTACCGACAAAGCCCGAAGAATTGCGAAATTTAAGTGGCATTGGGCAGGTCACATTGCTCGCGGAACGGATGGCCGATGGGGCCGAAAAGTTCTGGAATGGCGACCGCGAACCGGAAGACGGTGCGTTGGAAGGCCCCCCACTAGGTGGACCGATGACCTGGTTAAGGTTGTGGGAAAGCGCTGGATGCGAGACGCATGGGATCTACGTCTGGGCGACGTCTGGGCTACGTCTGGGCGAGCCCTATGTCCAGCAGTGGACGTCTTTCGGCTGAAATTATGATGATGATTACTTTCTAAGTTTATCTTAGACATCGCTGGCAGCGGTGAAGGAAAACATCGTGAGGAAACCTGCAGCATAATTGCGTAAGTGAATTCGGCAAGGCAAAGGTTTAAACCTCTTGAAAGAGTATGAACAATCGACCAATCACATGCGAGATGAAATACGCGATGTGGATTTTCGTCTATGTGATTGGTCGATTGTTCATACTGTTTGCCGAATTCACTTACGCAACTCATAGTTAATATAAGTCTGAAATCGCCAACCCAACAACCCACCGACAAGCGTGGTGATCAATGCTCGTGCCTTGTCTCTATGAGAAGAGGCCTTTGCCCTGCAGTGGGACAGTACAGGCTGGTATTATTATTATTATTACATACCCTTTCCACTGGTGCAGTAATCGATGCTGAAGCGGGTAGCTTCCCTGGTGGCGAGGACGTCCATGCCATCGACCCAGATGCCAGGAATGTAGGCGACGCGGGAATGACATTCTGTGATGGCTGAGGACCGTTCTATGCTGGTTCCCATACCTGGTGGAGGATATCACTCATTATAGAAAAGAAAAAATACATACATACATAAACTCACGCCTTTTTTCGCATAAGGGGTGGTGGGTCGAAACTATTAGCAGAAGAAATTAATTTTATTAATTACTAGCTGTGCCCGCAGCTTCGCTCCCGTCAACTGGCTACCTACCTACCCTACCCTACTATACCTACCCAACATGTCTACCTTTTTATTTTGGTTTTTAAACCTTCCCTGTATTCTGTCATGTATCAGAGATGGCAATGTGTTCGCAAAACGTGGTGAAAATGAATTAAAAAAGAGGTTATTTTTTTAGATGTTTTAATAGTTATTCTTTTATTCGGGACGGAGTTAAATCGAACCAATGGAAAATTATGTATATTGGTCCAGCCGTTTTCGAGTTATAGATGGTGTAACTAACCCGAATTTGACTTATATGTACAGATTAGCTTTTGCCAGCGACTTTGCCTGCGTGGATATCGAAAATTATCCCACGGGAACATATCCGATAAGGATAAAAAGCATCCTATGTCCTATTCCAGCCGTGCCAAATTTCATCCAAATTCGTTCAGCCGCTCTGGCGTGATTGAGTGACAAACATACATTCATCCATCCAACTATCAAAACTTGATGTTGTTGTTTTTGAGTACAGGCCTGCGGACCACAAGCCAAGAGGCAACACTGGGGCCCATGAGCAATGCTGCGACTCTTGGATCCTACAAGGTCTATACCCGAGAAACCACGACACGCGGCAGCGGTAGCCAGGGGTTTGTCTTTTGGGATACGAATTCCCTTATAGGTATAAAGTGATACAAGCATACACAACTTACCACTACAACTTACCTTTGTCAACGTGGTGGTCCCTGGTCTCGTTCAATCTCGAGGCTGGTCGAAGGTTAAATGGGGAAAATATATATAATAGATATATATATAGATCTCAAGTGGCTCCCTATCCGTCTTCGCAGGAACACTCGCATATTATGTCTCCTGTTCAACATCCTTTTTAACCCTGCATACCCTGGCTACCTGCGCGACCGTTTTTCGTTTACTCGCCCTCCTGACGTCCTGTGTAGATCCCGCCTTAAACTCCATCTCAATTTCCCATCCCATAAAACTCATTTCCATTCCCATTCCTTCTCTGTTCATGCAGTACGACTGTGGAACTAAAAGTATCTCTATGTTTAAAAAGCAAGTCAAAGAACACTATCTTTTATCTATCCCGTGATCTTATATATTATACGTATTTATTTATTTTATGGTAGTTATGTAATTTATTTTTATATATAATTATCTTTTGGCACTTTTTGTAACTTTTTTTTTTATATGCTATGTTTATATTAGTTAAGTTTTATACTATATTACTTTTCCTATTACTTCTACACACTATGTCTATGTCTCTTATCCAATTCTCCTATCGCAGGTCTGCTGGAAGAGATTTCTTTAGAAATAAGCAGCACCTTTGTACTCTTCTATCTTTATATGTATTTTCTCTTTTAAGTGTTTTGTGTGTACATAAATAAATAAATAAATAATAATAAGGGACAACCGACGTGGTCTGAACCGAGATGGCGGACAGCTAGACACGTTCCCGACAAAAATACTTCGTCGCGCGCGAAATATCTACACAACTGCCGGAAAAGACAGGTCTCGCCCGGTCCTGGCGACTAAGAACTGCCGCTCAAAGGCCCACACTGGGCACTCCTCGGGCGTGTGCTGTACAGAGTCAAGATCGCCTCCGCAGTGGTGGCAATTTGCCGTGGTGTCTCGCCCAATCCTATTCAGATACTCACCGACGCAATCGTGCCCGGTCAGTACCTGAAAGATCCTGTAGGAGATGCGCTCCTCTCTTTTCAGCCATGCTTCGAAGTGCGGCAGGACGGCTTCGACAACGCGCTTGCGTGAAAATTGCGGCTGCTGTAGCCGTTTGCGCTACCGCTGGAGCGCGTGTCGCCGTTCCTGCCGCCTCTGCCTGAATACAGCGATTTCTGGCAGGCTATCATCATTCTGGCGGATGACGAAAATTCGTTTGTAAACCCCCGCTTCCATATCCGCCAGAATATCTAGCAGGGGAAAGCGTGCCAGGAGTGTTATATCGTTCCGTAACCTCGTGCGATACAAATTACCATTTTTCGCTGCAGGCTATTTAGTCCTGCAGCGTCGGACACCTGATAGTCTGCTTGACCAAACACGAAGCACGACGCCGCGTAGAGGCGGCGAACTTCTTCCCAATGTCCCGCAAAGTTGAGTAGCAGTCTATGCAAAGCTCCAACTGCCTTAACGCGAGGGACTTGCAGGCGCTCGAAATGCTCTTCGAAGCCCTACCAACCATTCAGGGTTAGGCCAAGACAGTTAATGTATCGACCCACCTGGGCTTACGCATCTCCAACTGTCACTGACGAAATGGGCGGCTACCTCCCCTTCTACAGTTTATGGAACAATAGCCTCAGTTTTATGAGGCGCTATCACCAATCCCAGCTCGCAGATCGTTGCCACGACTCTTGCCACCCCGAGCTGGTTGGTCTCGTCGAAGGTGTCCCCGTCGGCTAACACTAGGCTGTCGTCTGCGTAAATAACGATATTAACGCCGACGGGTAGATCAACACTCAGGATCAAATCGTATGCAAGATAGTCATCGTCATCATCATCATTTCAGCCGCAAGACGTCCATTGCCGGACATAGGCTTCCCAGCCCAAGCGTTGCCACATTGACCGGTTCTGTGCGTCTCGCATTCAGCAGACAGATCAGATCGGTGGTCAGATGCCAAATAACCTGACACCAGTCTTGATATAGGAGTATCGTATTACCCAGTTTCTGGGTTGTGTCTTTCACGTAAAATATATTTTTTATATTTATTATTGAATTTTATTTTCGATATTTTTTATTTTTATTTTGATGGAAATATTTTAAAATAGAATTTAGAATATTGTTATTATATATTTTTTTCTTTTGTTGTTGGATAACTATTGTCAATTATAGAGATATTATTATTTACCAGTATTTTTTATCGTACTTTTGTATGGTTTCGTTTGTATTTTACTTATTATTTTCTACACAATGTATATTGTTAAGAAATAAATGACTTATGACTTAAAGAATAAATCAACGTAATTAAAATGATGTCAAAACACTCACCATATCCATTGTTTTCGCAGACAAACACGCACGGCAAGTTCCATAGCTTGGCCATGTTGTATGCTTCGAACAGTTGGCCCTGGTTGGCGGCACCGTCACCATACAGCGTGAAGCACACGCCGCCATCGCCTTTGTACTTGTGCTTGAGAGCTAGTCCAGTCCCTATTGGCGTCTGAGATAAAAAGTATTTTATAGTTTTATTACTATTTATTTTTCACCAAAAATAATACAACAAATTCTTGCAAGCTAGTACTTAAAATTATGCAACATGGGAGCATCTAGGACGAGTCCTGTATCTCGGCATACAGCGCCTGACGCTCGATATAGGTTATAATGTACTGCCCAACAGACATGTAAATTGATGGATGTATGAAAACAATACCAAATTGTGTTTGTTTACCTACGGGTGCTTTTGTACAAATGTAGAGTAGTGAAACGTCTAGGAGTGTTGGTAGTGTTTAATTATGAAAAAAAAAATGGTGTTGTCCTTACAGCTACTAACAGTATAGATTTACCACAAAGTGCAAAGTTCGACGGCACACCTCACCGCGCTGCGCTAGACGCAGATATTTTCTGGTATGGGAGGTGAAAGAACGTCTAAAGGGGCTTCCTCAAGAATTGGCGAGAAACGCTCACGAAATATTGAAATATTTAAAGGAAATTTAGAAAAGTGGAAGGAACCAGGCTTGTCTTTACTTAGGAGTGGGAGAGGGGAATAGACCCTATGATCAGCAGTCAAAGATTTTTTATAAATCTGGCATTTATTTTCCCACAGATGAGTAAACGCCTCCCCCAAGTCCTTCCAGATATTCTTCTCTTTCTGGGTCGATCTCGACGACACCTTTCATCCACATGAACCCACTGCGTGGTTACTCTTGCCGTCAAAAGTTACAGGCCAATATTTTATGCAACTATTTAGTATCTTGGATTTAACATTTAGTACAAGTAATGGTAATAAAAATAACATCTTACTTGAGCACCAACAATGCCGTTACCACCATAGAAGTTCTTTGTGTACATATGCATGGAGCCTCCCTTGCCTCTTGAGACACCAGTCTTGCGGCCGCTGAGCTCACAGAATATACCAGCCACACTAACACCCATAAGATATGTCCAGCCGTGGCAACGATAGGCAGTGATCACAGAGTCGCAATCACGTATGGCCGCTCGCATACCCACTGCTACTGCCTCTTCACCTAAGGTTTAATCTATTAATTTTAATAATTTTAAAAAGCAACGATATATTGCAGACCCACCATTAATTAGGCAAGTTTGCTTTGCTCTAGTTCAGTCAATTTTGACTTACTGCATTACCTTATGGGGTGGAGTGGGTAAAACTTTGTTACTACCCATCGAGAGAGAGCAGAGAGCGATCCTCAAGGTGCCTACTTTCCGCCCGTTCCTATTTCCCACTAACCTCCTCTATAAATCTTGTGAAGTACTAACAGTTCGACAATTATTCATAATGAGCATCGTATTAAAACAACACGCAGTCTTTCCCTATCGCAATGAATATACTAAAAAAAGACGGAGAGATGTAGTTTGCCTTCAAAAAAGTACAAAACATGCATTCACGACACAAATTTTACTTGTTCCTCGGACCACTACTCTACAATAGACTAAACGTAACAGCAAACATTTATTCCCTAAATTTATTAATAAAAATAATTAACTGTAAGAAAATTCTTAAAGAAACTATACAAAGCATGTCCTATGAAGGCACAGAAAAGTTATTTCTTGTACTAAAATAGATATTGTGCGTATTTTATGTATTTTTAAATTTTAGTACCTAAGATGTTAGAACATAAGAATTTTATTATATCATTTACACCCTTAAAAAAATACCTAAGACTACCTTATATTTGATTCTCAGTGATTATTTAGAAAAAAATATGTACCTCTTTTCGCCTGAAACACAGGATTCCTAGTTCAGGCACATTTGCGAACTTGACATAGATTTAAGCAAAAAAATTTAATTATTGTTTTACCTAATGATTTTAAATAAAACTTATTAAACTTATAATCATTTTCATTTTATTTGGTTGCTTTTTTGTACCAAAAAACTTAAAAAAATTAAATAAAAAGTGATTCTTTGAATACAGTAGCCTCATAGGTTCAAATACAAACATAGCATGGCACAAAATTACAAATATATGAGAACACTCACCGGAGTATAAATGAAGGAATCCACGGATGATCTTCTCCCTGTATAAGGTAGCAGCTGTATTTTCCATTCGTCGGATAAGCGCTAACTGTCCATACAGTTTAAGAGCATCTTCGCTGGTTAACGTAGTTGTAGTTGCTGGGCCTTTATCCAATTTGTGGAGTTTGAAAGACTAGTGGACCAAAAAACTTACAGTATGAGAAAATGAATTGGTTTTTTGTTTTGCTCTTTACCTAAAAACAGTAGATTATTTTTTTCAGTCTGTAATTAAGCATGAAGTAAGTAATTCAGTAGTTACACGGGTGAAACGTAAATATTCTTTTTTCTCATAAACATATATCCTGCCAATATTCTTTTGGAACATTTCCCATGAGCACTGAGACAAGAAACTGAGGTACTTTCTATAACCCAACCCATTGTGTACCTTACAGTGCAAGATAACCATGCTTCATAACTTTTATGGTGTACAATAAAGTATATTCTATTCTATTCTATTCTTCATTTGTTATCATTGTATCAGGTAGCTTACCTACGTCAGATGACTGACAACATAACATTATTACACTTGACATAATGAAGGAGTTGGTAACGCAGCCTGCAAAGCCTCAACATATATATCGTGTCGTTTGTGTTAGTATATATGGACTGAATAATAATTCCACTACAATTTTGCACATTAACATACGCAGTATAAAAAAGAACTTTAATGAACTTTTAACACATATGTTCCTTATTAAAGTTACTTGCGACGTTTTAATATTAACCGAATGTTGGTTAAGTAAAATTACAAACCTTCCGGTTTTGGATGGTTATTACACTCACTTCACTAAACAAATTAAAACCAAAAATAACCGGTTGTTTTTTATGTAAAAAAACACCGTCCAGGAACCGATTTTTACAAACGGCAATTGTCTTATCTGTCAAATAAATAACAAATGAGCAAATATCGCCTTGTATCGTTCGCCGTCATATAATACAAAAGCAGAATTTGATTGCTTCTTGGACAGTTTAGACAATGTCCTTTCCTCCCTAAATAAGTTTAACAATGTGTTTCCTATAGCTGGCACTAATATGGACATCAAACCGTATAATGCAGATGAGCGCAGTGCCAATTATTTAAACCTGAACGCCAGCCATGGTCTATTACCTGGACATTACTTTCCGACCAGAATTGATTATTTTATCGACCACGTCATATTAAAATCTAATAAAATTACAAATGTGATTGTCCTAAAATCGCACATCACCGATCACCTGCCCCTTCTGGAAATTGATGATAAAGGTCCAACTAAACATTCTGTACCTGCTTATAAAATTCCAAAAATTGATTACCCCAATGTTATGAAAGACATCAAATGTCAACATTTCTCCCAAGTTACAAACATGGACGACTCTAACGCAGCTGTCATCCATCTAATTGATATCGTCCAAATGATAATAAAAAACACACTAAAATAGTTTCTGTTCCCAAAAGAGTAAGAAACCTAAAGCCCTGGATTACTCCAGGTTTATTACGTTGCATTCGTCACCGCGATAAACTTTATAAACAGGCTCGCAAGTTTCCCGGCAGTGATATCTTACAAATCTCATATAGACGTTACCGGAATTTTTATAATAGTTTTCTTAGAAAATTAAAACAGCACACAAAAAAATTGCATTGGAAAGTGGAAACCGCTAAATATAATCCTAAAACACTATGGTATAAAATAAAAGAGATTAAAAATGCTAAAAAGATATGTACTCATCCTCTTGAACTTTTAAAAACACATCCTGATCCGAATACTGCAGTTAATCATGTATGTAAGTTTTTTGCCAATATAGGCAAAAACCTCTAAAATAACACCCACCTCGCAGCCACTTACTCCACAAAGAACGTCCCTTTCGAACTCTTTTCTACTTCTTGAAGTTGACAATGCTGAGGTTGAGTCCACCATTATGAACTTAAGACACGATAGTGACACTGGTTGGGACGGAATATCATATCTTCTTTTGAAATTAGCCAGGAAAACCCTTGTCCCCTTAATAACGCTTATTATAAATAAATCCATAGATAAAGGACTTTGCCCAGAACCCTTCAAAAAAGCTCTGGTCCGCCCAATACACAAGAGCGGGAACAGGGATTGCGTTAACAATTATAGACCGATCTCAGTCCTCCCCGCGATTTCTAATATAATGGAGAGGTTGGTTAATGGTCGTCTACAAAATTTTCTATATAAACACGACGTTATAGCACGCAACCAGTACGGCTTTAAGAAAGGTGTCTCAACAGAAGAAGCAATTACCGACCTAACAGAATTAGTCGCAAGGAAACTAGATGATCATATGCCTTACTATATCATGATCATAGAAAATGACTTAACAAAAGCCTTCGACAGTCTCTGTTCCCATCCTGCTTTCAAAACTCGAGGACATAGGCATTCGCGGCAAAGCACACAGCCTCTTTAAAAGCTACCTCCAGAACAGGAAACTCAGTTTCAATATTGATACGTGTCAGTGAAGAATTAATCACCACATACGGATTTCCGCAAGGCAGTGTGGTTGCCCCTACATTGTTCCTAGTCTATATAAATGATCTTTGCACAATGCCTCTCCCCAACTCCACACTGGTACACACACTCCATACTGGTAAATAATAATATCTCAATAATTGACAATAGTTATCCAACAACAAAAGAACAAAAAAATATAACAACAATATTCTAAATTCTATTTTAAAATCATTCCACCAAAATAAAAAAATTAAAAATATCGAAAATAAAATTCAATAATAAATATAAAAAATATATTTTACGTGAAAGGACTGGCTATCTGACATCCACAACCCAGTAACTGGGTAATACGATACTCCTATATCAAGACTGGTGTCAGGTTATTTGGCATCTGACCACCGATCTGATCTGTCTGCTGAATGCGAGACGCACGGATCCGGTCAATGTGGTAACGCTTGGGGGAAGCCTATGTCCGGCAGTGGACGTCTTGCGGCTGAAATGATGATGATGACGATGACTATCTTGCATACGATTTGATCCTGAGTGTTGATCTACCCGTCAGCGTTAATATCGTTATTTACGCAGACGAGAGCCTGGTGTTAGCCGACGGGGACACCTTCGACGAGACCAACTAGCTCGGGGTGGCAAGAGTCGTGGCGTCGATCTGCGAGCTGGGTTTGGTGATAGCACCTCATAAAACTGAGGCTATGGTTCCATAAACTGCAGAGGGGTAGGTAGCCGCCCATTTCGTCAGTGACAGTTGGAGATGCGTAAGCCCAGATGGATCGATACATTAACTGTCTTGGCCTAACCCTAAATGATTGGTGGGGCTTCGAAGAGCAATTCGAGCGCCTGCAAGTCCCTCGCGTTGAAAAGGCAGTGGGAGCTTTGCATAGACTGCTACTTAACTTTGCGCGATATTGGGAAAAAGTTCGCGGCGTCGTGCTTCGTGTTTGGTCAAGCAGACTATCAGGTGTCCGACGCTGCAGGACTAAATAGCCTGCAGCGGAAAACGGTCATTTGTTTCGCACGAGGTTACGGAACGATATATTTTGACGCGGCAACACTCCTGGCACACTTTCCCCTGCTAGATATTCTGGTGGTTATGGAAGTGGGGGTTTACAAACGAATTTGCGTCATCCGCCAGAATGATAATAGTCTGCCAGAAATCGCTGTATTCAGGCAGAGGCGGCAGGAACGGCGACACGCGCTCGAGCGGTGGCGCAAACGGCTACAGCAGCTACAATTTTCACGCAAGCGCGTTATCGAAGCCGTCCTGCCGCACTTCGAAGCATGGCTGAAAAGAGAGGAGCGCATCTCCTACAGGATCAGTCAGGTACTGACCGGGCACGATTGCGGCGAGACACCACGGCAAATTGTCACAACTGCAGAGGCGACCTTGACTCTGTACAGCACACGCTCGAGGAGTGCATAAATTAGTGCCTAAATCGGAGGGAAATTACGTGTGGGGTACCGCAGGGGTCGATTTTAGGTCCTTTCCTGTGGGATCTCGCATACGATGCGGTCCTGCGTGTTGACCTGCCCTTCGGCGTTAACATTGTTTGTTAGGCAGACGACACGTTCGTGTTGGTCGGCGGGGAATCTTACGACGAGACCTTCCAGCTTTCCGAGCTCGGGGTGGCAAGAGTCGTGGCGTCGATCCACGAGCTGGGTTTGGAGATAGCGCCTCATAAAATGGAGAAGCTATGGTTCTATAAACTGCCGAGGAGCAGAGAGCCACCCAGCTCGTCAGTGACAGTTGGAGATGCGCAAGTCCAGGTGGGTCGATACATTAAGTAAGTTGGCCTAACCCTGGACGGTCGGTGGGGCTTCGAAGAGCACTTCGAGCGCTTGGTCCCCGGCGTTGAAAAGGCAGTGGGAGCTTTGCATAGACTGCTGCCCAGCCTAGGGGAACCTCAGGAAGAAATTTGACCGCCTCTACGCGGGTGTCATGCGATTGATGGTCTTATAGGGGGCGCCTGTCTGGTCAAGCAGACTATCAGGCGTCCGACGCTGCAGGACTAAAGTTAATGGCCTGTAGCGGAAAATGGCCATTCGTATCGCACGAGGATACCGAACGGTGTCTTTTGAAGCGGCAACTCTCCTGGCACGGTTGTAGGAACGAAGACACGCGCTCGAGCGGTGGCGCAAACGGCTACAGCAGCCGCAATTTTTGCTCAAGCGCGCTGTCGAAGCCGTCTTGCCGCAATTCCCAGCCTGGCTGAAAAGAGGGGAGCGTATCTCCTACAGGTTCACCTAGGTACTCACTGGGCACGGTTACTTCGGTGAGTACCTGAATAAGATTGGACGAGAGGCCACGGCAAATTACCACCATTGCGGATGCGACCTGGATTCTGCACAGCACACGCTCGAGGAGTGCCCTGCGTGGGCCTTCAGGCAGCAGATCTTGGTTGCCATGATCGGGCGAGACCTGTCTTTACCAGCAGTTGTAGGGGCCATGCTGGCAGAGACAGAAAACTGGAGGGAAATGGCCTCCTTGGAGGCCGCTGAGTGGGCTCGTGAGAGAGCCGATCCTGCTCGGAGAAGAAGGCGTCCGGGAGGCAACCGCCCCGATACCTAAAACGCCGAAACCACACCTCCATCAAAGCAGGCGGGATTCCGGGGGCGCGGGCGCTCAGTCTGGGGACTCTGTCCGCCAAGTGATTCCAGGAAAGACGGTGACACAGTGATCACCTGCTGCCGAGCACAGCGACGCTCAGCGAAGGCACTTTTTCAGTCTCCCCAGGGATGTGCCCTAACAGCGTTGCACAGAGGGGGTTCCGAGTTTGTCTGTCGAGAGGTCACGGGGCCACTTCTACGTGCTGGAGTGATAACCGGGATGGTTTTAGTGAGTAAAAATCCCAAACTCCCTGGTCTTTGCCCCAATGTCCAGGCGCCATTAGAAGGTAAAAAAGAAAATTGTCTAGTTGGCACTTCTGATGCTGGTCGCTCTCGCTGGGCCTCCTATGATTTGCCATAGATCTCTGCTGGTGGGGTAGAACGCCAGAGTGCCATGAAGAAGCAGCCAGTCGTTCAGATACGTTCGCCGCGGCGCGCCTACTGCCACACACAACAAGATAAACAAAGCGAGCGCAGGTTTAGACTTCCGCTCGCCACCCAGCGACGTCCAGTTCACTGTTGTGAGCCCCGGTGCTGCACCCGAGGATAGGGAACAGATATCCGTGACCGCTCGCCTCAAGGACTGCCAAAGGAGCCAAAGCCCTTTTTTTTCTGCGAGCAGCGGCACAAGCAACACGTGTAATAACAAGATCGAACAAAGAAGAATTATTTCCTTAGTAGCTGACCTGGTTTTATGGGTTGAATCCTCAACAGACAATTAAGTTACATAAATACAAAACTTCTTCTTTTCGAGTCGATGGGAAACTCTTTATATATTCTGGTTCCAGTAGGTGGCTACCCCGATTGCGGCGTCATTGGCGAGCATAAGGTCTACAATACAAAACTGTCCAACCAATTTGAATAGAAATAAAAGCCGGCAAGGCAAACGTGTACGTACTCCTTTGAACTCATAGAACTTAACAAAGATCAAATTAGACAGTACAGTAGACCTACCGTGATTTCAAATGTAGCTTGGCTTTTCGTACTGTATTTTGCATTAGACGTCGTGGCAACTGGGGTGTCCAATTTCTAAAATCAAAAATTGCATTGAGCATGTACTTATTTCTGTAACACATTATTTATTTTATTAAGATGACCGCTGAGTTTCTTCAGCTAGGAAACATAACCCACCGTAACCGTATTACCGGCTAGAAGTTTAGCGATGGAAGGAACGAGTTTACTCATTTTCATTATTAGCTCTAATAAAAAGCCCAGTGTTTTTTGTGGTCCTCAAATAGTAGCACT
This sequence comes from Orthosia gracilis, assembly GCA_947562075.1. NCBI lineage: Eukaryota > Metazoa > Arthropoda > Insecta > Lepidoptera > Noctuidae > Orthosia > Orthosia gracilis. Next base: position 14,898,653 of record OX387264.1, on the reverse strand, counting down.
TTTCAATTTTATCGGATTTTAAATAAATAATACAGGTCGCCCCAGACGTCGCATAGGTCGAAAATGACGTTTGTAACATTGACAATTTGACATTTACTTTTTTGCGTGGTACCGCACGGTGGGTTGAAAATCGGCTTTCATAGACTTAGGGATTTCAATTTGCAAGTGCCGGATATCGCTTCTATTAGTTACTAGAAAAATCAAAGATCAAGATCTTCCTTCTGCCCCGCATCTCCATCTAGTCGACACTTCGAGCTAGAAGCCTCACCTGCTGCTGAAGACTATTGAGAGCCTCTGTTATGAATGTCCGGAACAGACTAAACTTCGCAGCCAGGCCAGATGATGTGACAGATGAGTGATGAGTGATTCTCAGCAACTCCTTCTCAAAAATAGCCATTCTTGTGTGAAACATCTCCTTCAGTTCAGTCAAAGTGCTCGAAATTGAATCCATTTTGGTGCTATTTTGTGACTGTAGTTTGTAATAATGAGATATATGCAGAGAAAACGCTACTCCAGCAGGTATAGACTGTTAACCTTTATTATAATGCATAAAATAACTGTAAATATACGTTTTATGAAAATTAAAAATACAAGCAAATTTTCCTTTGTCTATCTGTTACAACTACCCACGAAGAAAAAAAAAACAAAAGCAATATAATGTTCTCAAATTAAGGGACTAAAATAACCTTATTGTTGTTTTAGCGCATCCAGGTAACCCAGACCGCGACCTAGGCCCTATATTTAAATTAAAGTCATTTTGTTCTTGTAAACAAAGTCCATTTAGTTAATTCAATGCGTTCGTACGAAACAATACGTTAATTTCCTTTGAGCGTTTTAGCGGGCTGGCGCTTTCAGGTACGCTAGGTGCCTGAAAAGGTATAGTACTTTCGGTAGCCTGCTAGCACGTACTCATTCATTGGATGTTTTGAGTAGAAATCAACTCGAAAAGTTGTAGGATCGCGCAATTTTGTAAAAATAGCAGCTTTCAGGAGCACTAGGCGCCTGAAAGTTGTAGGTGTACTGGCTGAAGTACTACCTTTCGATAGCCCATGGGCATGTCTACCGAATCATCAATGTAAGGTGAAAATTGCTTGGATGATTTGGGAAGAAATCAACTTATAAGGTTGCGGGATCACACAGTTTTCCGTCAAACTTGGTATTCTCGGGCGAGTACGTGCCTGAAGGTTATAGATATAATTGTTGACACACTGCTTTCCGATAGCCTGCTGCGACAGCTATCAGGTCACCTTTATAAGGTCGAAATCACTTGTATTGTTTAAGTACAATTCAATTTATAATAATGTAAAATTGCATATTTTTGTCAAAATGGCACTTTCAGGTGGTTGCGTGCTTGAGAGATATGGATATACTTATTAAAGTATTATATTTCGATAGCCTGTTAGAAGGGCTACCGGCCATCCTGGTAAGATGAACATCTCCTGGATAGTTTTAGAGAAAAGTAGCTTATAAGTGGTAAAATCAATAGTTTCCCTTCAACCCATCATTTGTCTTGGTTGCGGGTCCGCTGGATAGAGGTCTTGTGTCATGTGTCATATTTCCGACAGAAACAAGGAAGGTTTTATTGATTCATAGGATGTAAACTAAGCGAAAATTTGTTAAAATAAAAGTTTGACTTGGAAGTGATTTTGCGGTCCTTCACACAGTAAAGTTTCGGGGTTCGAGAGCACGCTAGCGCGTCGACAATTTCGTACGACAATGTAATTTTTTTCGTAATTTGTAGTCATCAGCATGGTAATTTTACTATCCTCACGCCCCTTCCTGAAAACTGGGGACCTGCAGAACCGGTTCCAATACTCATGAAGAATCTAGTGTTTCATTTCCTGCCCAAAAAGCTTTACACATCAACACTTAGCAGCCATCGATCATCACTTCAGAACTCCTGAAACTGAACTATTGGTGGAGGACCTCCTCCTTACACAGTGCCCGGCGATCACGCCCGTTTGGTACAACATTCTTATGTTTCCCAGCATCTGGACGACTAAAATATAGTAACGGACATGCGTCTATCTACTCTTCGTGGGAACATTGGCCTTGTTTCTCAAGAACCGGTGCTCTTCGACCGCACCATCGCCGAGAACATTGCGTATGGCGACAAATCATGGCTAGCGTCTACTGAAAAGATTATCAACGCGGCCAAGCAAGCCAACGCTATCGTTATATCGCTGCGTTGCCCAACGTAAGTGTTGAACGTGTAAATTTTTAGTAACGCAAAGGTCCATATTTTTATGCAATTTAGAAAAAGCTTGTAGGTATCTTGTGGTTAGTGATATTCAGTTTCAATACTTTCTTACTCCGTAACCATAAGGTATGGTCCGGTTATCCGGTACAAAAATGAAGACAGTGAAGGAAAGAACAAGTGACTCTCGGCTTCCTTAAGCGTCTTATAACACCCGTTAAGTTACATTTATCACATGTTTTCTTCAGGCATACGAAACTCGTGTCGGCGCCCGCGCTCCGCAATTGCCCGGAGGTCAGACAGGACTATAGGACGTAATGTCTATTGCCACTGCTAGGTCAGAAGCAGCGCATCGCAATCGCTCGTGCACTCGTCCGGAATCCACGCGTCTTACTGCTCGATGAGGCGACGTCAGCGCTTGGTACACGCAGCGAAAAGGTACATTAGACTAATTTTTCTTTATAAATAAACCGGCACAACAAACAGCTACATTCACCAAAATATTACGCAAAATTACTGAAGTTCATAAACAATGAAAGCACCGAACATTGCTTTAACAAAAAGATAAACTGGCTTGAGGGATAAAACCTTTCTTGATCTAATCTTTTTAATAACCAACCTATATGATTTGAGTTACTGGCAGTATACAATCATAACTAATGTTCTTTTACAGGTAGTCCAAGAAGCTCTTGACAGAGCGAGCGTAGGCAAAACAGGTCTCATCATAGCGCATCGACTCTCAACGATACAAAATGCAGATCACAGAATACATTTTGATGCAGATGTGATCGTTGTCTTCAAAAAAAGGTGTGGTGACAAAAATGGGCACAAACAAAGAACTTTTATACCATTCCCACTCTAAAAAGCTAATATTATTCACTGAAAACAGTGAATAGAAAGCACTGTTTTGGATTTTATTTAGAATACACCAATATATTTATAGCATTTTACCGTAGAAGACAATCGAACTTGTTTGACGAACACACAGTTTCGTTGTAGGAATCTATTTGACACTAAATCGAGGATTTTTAAGCACTTCAATTTAAGCTTTATAGGATGTACCTATTTGTGGCCATATATATTAAAACCATTAGTTCTTCCAAACAACTTGAAATAAGTACCTACGATGACATTTTCGGTCTTCGTAAGGTCGTCAAATCTTTGTTTCGCATGTACCTATACGGATAATTTATATAAAATTTGACAGGTGTTATTCATTATTAGATAGGCACCCATCGTTATCTAACTCTGGTCTCTGTTGGTGTTAAATCACGGTACAGTCCTATATTTTGCTAGGCAATATTCCTCCCATGTTCCTTGACATTCCCTGTCCATCGCTCCTTTCCCCCTTCCCCGTTCCCTTGATAATAGAAAATCTCTCTCGTAATAATTTCAAGTAACGTAGATTTCTATACTGCATAAAATAGCTTCAACTAATATTCAAACATCTCTAAATAGTATTTTTTTTTAAACTGTTTTGTATTAAATATAATACTTTTTTATCTACATACTAGGAACATCTTAGCTTAAATGTTATGCGCTTAAACATAATAGGAATATACTCATATTTTATAATCTTTTAATTTTTAAGATTTTATTGTATATACGAAAGATGCCTTCAAAATAAACAATATTTATAGCAGCTAAGTTAAGCTGTAAGTTAACCAAAGAATGATTATTTTTATTTATATATACTTTATTGTACACCAAGATAAAAAAATACTTACGGAAACCTTAAAATAAAAACAAACATACAACAGGCGGCCTTATCGCGTTCTGCGATCTCTTCCAGGCAACCCAGATTTTTAACCGATGTTAACTTACTAATGACAATCATAATACAAAAATAACTAATTATTATTGCTTTAGTATTGTAAAGCATCTTTAATTAGCATTTTTAGACTAGGTATTTTACGAATCATCATATGAAATTGTGCTCAAGTGTAATGGTGTAACTTGTTGTGATCAATACAATATTTTTATACCATACTAGCACTTCGCCCGCGACTTCGTTCTCGTGATCCGTATTTTATAGTATAGATGACTTTTTAGTTTCACCCCCTTAAAGGTTGCATTTCCAAAAAATCCTTTCTTAGTGCTCCCCTTCATCATAAAAAGAAGCCCTGTACAGTAAAATTTTTATTAAATCTTGAATACCCCCTAAATCGTCTCTTAGGAGTAGTTTTGAAAACTAATAATGAAAACCATTTATCAGTTTATTATTTATGCCAAGTTACAAATATGTAAGCCCAACCAATTTCCACCCTTTCACCTCCTTAGGGGTAGAAAGAAACACCCGGGTGTCACCGCTGTGTGGATCGCCTGGAGTACACGGTGGAGCATACGGTGAAGGTCTGCCCCGCTTGGGCGGGGCACCGACGTGTTCTCGTGGAGGCGATCGGCGGTGGCGACCTCTCGCGTGTGGCCTTAGTGCAGGCCATGTAACGGAGTGAGATGGTATGGTAAACTATCTCCTCCTTCTGCTAAGCAGTTATGCTCGCGAAGGAGGACGCGGAACGCGTGAGGGAGACGCAACGGAGACGTCCTCATGCCCCTAGCCACCGCAGGAGACGCCCTGGGTGTCGGGAGTCGCAAGCCGATTCCCGGACACCGTTCGCGCGGGCTTGCGGACGGCTAGTAATGGGTAGCTCGCCGTCCGATAAGCGACGGCGCGTTGTTTTCCACGCGCAAGTTAAGGAACCTTAATCCCCCAATATTAGCTTCATCAGCCAATAATTATATTGTTTTAGAATAACAACTATATGTCAGCATATGCTATCTAGGACATGCGTCATTAGCAGTAATGATTGTTTAGCAATAAGATTAGTATATAAGATCAATATTCTGCAGAACTAACTAATCACTGTCTTGCTGTAACTGGGTAGGTACAAATAAAGTTTATTTTTTAAACTCATCCGCTGTCGCTTACTTAATTGGCGCAGCAGTAGGATCTCTGGAGTTAGTCTGTCACGTATCCACATCTACGGGGAGCAGCCGACGTCCGTTTCAACGGTTCAGCAGAGATTACCGAACAAATAAATACATTAAGAAGCCACATCAAGTCACGAGAGGACTAGGAGCCAAGTAATTCAGGGATCATGAAGATAACTGCGGAATTGTGAGTAAATCTTTTCACCTTCCTCTCAGCTCTTCCATTTGCATCCTTACCTTGTATTAATCTATGTTGTGTGTATTATTAGGGATTGGACAACGCCGTAATAATATTTTATAGATTGGTAGTTATAGTAAATAATTAGGGACATTTTAATAATTTTTGAGTTTACTTTTTCTTTTTGTGAAGCTTCGTTATCATTCATAATGGAAGGTATAACCGTGTTCCGCAAGAGATGGTAAACATCATTCCAGTATTTAATGGCGATGCTAGAACTTTACCCTTATTTATTAAAAAATGTGAATATATTTTAATAACGAAAACAAATGTAGTAACAAGTAGATTAACAGGCGAAGCAGCTAGTTTGGCAGGCGAAAGAGACTCTATAAATACGTGGGATGAGCTAAAAAAGCTGTTAAATCAACAGTTTGGCGACCCACTTTCTGAAGATTGTCTAGCAATGGAGTTAGAATCCTGTAGAATTAACAAAGGTGAAAGTTATTTAGAGTTGTGTCTTAGAATATGCAGTATCCTATATATGAGAAGCATTTTATTTTTTTTAGTATCAGAAACTATTTCTGACGACTCTACGAAAGGCTAACCAGATAATCTATATTAATAGGACGATGAATATTTTCCTATTAATTTACGACCATTCCTTGTTAGGTTAGTTCGTTTACGCGACGTTTCGACATTAGAAGACGCGTTGAAAATTGTGTTAGTAGAACAGAACTTTCAATCAGTCTATAATTCTAAAACAAACGATCACCGCAATCATAATAGATCTAGTAAACCTAATCTTTTCGATTTCAATAGTGCGAAGTATAATTTGCAAAGCGTAGGTATCAATTGAAGTTGCACCAAATAATGCTGCTGCGAGTAGTTCAATTACGACGAACAATTCGCAGCAGTTTAGGAATTATAGGCAACATAATAATTAAAATAATTTCAATCGGACAAATAATAATGATCATAACAATAGTACAAGTAGGTCCCAGTTCCCGATGGCGCTATCCGGGGATAGCGTCTATGAAGATGGGAGTAGCAATGAAGAAGAATAATTATTCAAATCGAAAATCTTAAATAACTATATTTAAGATTTTCGATTTGAAGCCTTAAGCTTACAAGTAGATAGTAACATTCGCGATTTTAGCAATATGAAAGCGAAAATTATAGAAAGCAAATTAAATAATGAAACTTTAAAATTTCCTTAGGTGGCCGTTTCTTTTGCAAAAGAGTGTATATAAAGCAGTCAAACTTGGTTATAAGTATAAGATAACGTGAAATTCTTCAAAAATTGTTCATGTCAAAAAGGCATGGAACGTAGCATTTTGAACTATAAAAGAAAAGAAAAAAAGAGAGCTAAAGATCTGAGGAAGATCCATACCAAAGTAAACGATGCTACCTTCCACGCAAAAAGAATGAAATGGAAATGGACTGGTCATATGCTCCGTGATAAAAGCAATAAGTGGTCTAAGGCTTTAACGGAATGGCAAATCAGAGACGGGTCTAAAAGAAGCAGAGGTAGACAACGCAAATGCTGGGACGATGACATAGTGGCGATAGCTGGTGCCCTGTGGGTCAGAGCTACACGAGAACATGACAAGTGGACCAGCCTGGGGGAGGCCTATGCGTCAAGGTAATCTTATTGCTAACCAATCATCTCTTTTAATAACGCATGTCCTAGATAGCATATGCTGACATATAGTTGTTATTCTAAAATATTATAATTATTGGCTGATGATGCTAATATTGGGGGATTGGGGTTCCTTAACTCCTCCCTCCCTAAGAGAGAAATTATTCGAAGGCGTCGCAAATGACTTCGGAAATTTCGGCAAAAACGATTCAATTTGTATGAGTTGACGACAATAATTATTATGATAATGATATACTCTAAAATGTCCTCCTCAAAATTGGTTTTACTAACTGAATATATTGTCCTAGCATGTTTACTAATTATTTCTAAAGTATTGTCTGTGCTATTTACTGCTGCTGCTGTGCTTTACTGGTGCAAAACATTTAGTTTGCTAAAGGCGATTGCGAGCTCAATGTCTTGTATGTTCTCATAACAAGTTCGAAAGTTGCTTACAATTTGGTACATAGTATCTATTTTTCGTAGTAACTTGTTAAATTTTAATTAATTTTCAACTAGTTTTTCTATGCCATTAGTGTGTGAGCCTAATCTTTTAATGTTTGAATTTATGATTTCTGAGTCATTTACTAATTTATCGAAAGCTTTTTGCATTGATGACACTTTACGTTCGACTGCATGTTTACTATTTTTGGAGTAAAATGATTTCCTTATCATATTTTATTGCATCGTCTTCATCTAAATTACCAGATATAGCTTTTACAAATGAGCCCAGAGGGTTGAACAAAGCTCGTTTGTTTCTATGATTGGGGTAAAATTTGATACAATTTATCTCATGTAAGTCTAATTAAATACTCTATTTGGTTTTCTGTACCTAAAGTTTCATTACTTAATTTGCTTAATCATTAATTAATTGTTTTCTTCAGGTCCACACTTGACGCCTTACGATTCCGCAATTCCTGACTCACAAAAAGGTGGTCATCTCTTGGTTCTGTGCATCGTTTTCTTCCCGAACCGCAGCCGTATTATAGCATATACGGCTGCGGGTCTTCTTTTGACCGAACCGGTCTCTTGATACCGTTGTCAAGTCTTCTGGACAGTTGAACGACTCAAACTTAGCCGCTGAGACATGTAAGTTTGCGAACAACCTTCTTCAAGTAGGGCTATAATTACCGGCCCTTATCGCTTTATCATTCATATCAAAAAGTAATGCAAAAAGAAAGATTAAATTGTTAAATTTGCAGAAAAAATCCAAAAAGTTTTTAAATTTTAGTATCCAGTAAAATGTGTTTAAAGTTATGTATGTTTACTGTGATTTTCAAAATAGCAGTAACATAATGTCAAGCTTTTCAATCTTAAAGTCAAGGCACACTGACGCTGAATCGAAGGGCATCGAAGCGTCAATCTAAAACCGTACACAGCATATTGATCTCTATCTCAACAACGTAATTCACACATTTCCATAGATATGAATAAAGGACGCGAACATTTGACCAATTGCGAGCAGACAGAAAGGATGGCTAGATTCTGCGCTCCGAATCAATCAGAATACATAAATTTACAGTTATTATTAATATGTGAATATTACTTGTTAAATAAATTAAAAATAATCGCAACAATTAAATTTGTCTAGAACAGGCGATAAAAATTCCAAAAAGATATGTGTTAAGTGTTTTTGTGGGGTTTCTATGCAATGCATTTGCGTCTGGATACACGCAAAATACAAACACTGTTTCATAAGTACGCCTGAAGGTCAAATTAAAATATAAAACAACTACAACTGCAAGAATCGTATTGCTGAGATTAATAACTCTAAAATAAAAGCTAAGGTTTTACGATTATCGCAGACACCATTTTTCGGCTCATTTCGTAATGCTGAAAGCATCGAAAATATATATTCCAGAGTGTGTGTACACTAAAATAAAATGAAATTTTTATCGTGCTTCGAATTTTTACAGTTACTTATTTATTTGAGGCTGCCCCGTTAGGAAATTAAGAATATTGTGGTGGGCCTGACTCGCTCCTACCCTAATTTTAAACATAAAAGCAATTTCAAATAAAATATTTGAATAAAAGAAACAAACGTTAGAAAGTAATGATAAATAAATAAAAAAAGCAAACAGAGTTAACAAAATAAATTCTATCCAGTAATTAATACTACAACTTTGCCAGTATGACATTATCTTTCCGAGAATCTTCCAGAAAAATCGACATTCGAACTCACTGTTCCCGAAGCGACTAGAAACTTAGAGAAATTCCGCTATTCGATACTAGATGGCGCCACTAGTAACCACTTAGTTCTTCCTCTCGTCACTAGGTGGCGCTGCCTTATATTGTAACATTATTTATAGTTAATTAAAACGATACAGATACCAATTACATTAATTAACATAGAAATTGTGAAACATAACAATGTTGAAAACTGTGTCACATAAGATAATTAAATAATTCACATATACAATTAACATGGCACAGCGGAGTGGACATGTATCAATAATTATATTAAATTATATTAAAATATAATGTTGATTACATTATATTTTAATATAATTTATAATTAAAAAATAACAATACAATTAACATGGAACAGTGGACACCCTCGCATACTTTCTCTCACAGAACACCAGACATGCACGCATTAATTTATGCCATTCGTCCGCAAACACATCACAGTCAGGATTGGCAGTCAAGAGGACATTGAGCATCTTCAAAGCACGACACATCACATTGGGAATTCAGCTCTAGCGACCATTCTGGCTGACGGTAGTGCGAACAGGTCGTGACGGCGACTCTGACGGTGCCCAATGTATTTGCTGGGCACAAACAGTCGCAAGAAAAGTTCATGTAGCTCAAGGCAGTCAATACGTCAGCTTAGAATCTTACATACTACCGAGAGCTGAACATAGCCTCTCCACACCTCCAACGAGTTAAAACCCAAGACTCCTAAAAGATAATTCGTTGGGTACATATAAGGGAAGAAACGGTATACCCTTTGGAATAGAAATCTAGGGTAGGTTTTCTGTACCTTTTTAAGCATTAACGTCTGCGTCGCGGTATGTGGGTGCCAGACGCAAGCACTGGATTCGAGTTTACTTCGAACCAGAGTGGTGAACAAAAGCCTAATAACTCTGGGATTGCGGAACTCATGAGCGTTTCTCAAAACAAATCCCAGGCGCCTGAAAGATTCCTTCGCAGGGTTAGCAACGTGATCTTTAAAGGTCAGACAGCGCTCAAAGGTCACTCCCAAGTCCTTTACAGTGGTGACACGAGTGATAACTGGACCACCCAAACTGTAATCGTAATGGATAGGTCGCAACCCCCGACCGAACGTCATGACGTAGTAATTGCCAGTATTAAAATGCAATCTGTTCGTAATGCATTCGCAGATGGCGTTTGTAGGAGTTCGAAATCCTTGAGTGTTCTAATTTGCGCAACTAGTTTCAGGTCGTCAGCATATAGCAAGCACTTTGCAAATCTAATCTTAGAAATAAGATCATTAATCATAATCAGGAACAGAGGCGGCCTTAATATGGATCCCTGACTCACGCCCGAGCGAGTATAATAATAATAATATGGCTTGTACTCAAAGCAGCCATGTCGGACAAACTGCTTGCGATCCCTTAGGTAGTCGGCAAAGAAGTTAAGAAAGCCAGATGAGAAACCGATGGCCCCCAGCTTTGTGAAGAGCACATCATTGTCAACTCTGTCGAACGCTTTTCGGAAATCGAAATACAGGGCGTCAACCTGCCCACCGGCGTTCAAGCTACTAGTATGAAGTCGACATAAATAAGCAAATTCGAGTTTACGGAGCGACCAGGCCGAAAACCTTGTTGGGCATCAAAGAGCGACATATTTATGCGTTCGTGAATAGTAGCATGGAGAATATGCTCAAAGACCTTTGCAAGGGTTGGCAGGATAACGATGGGTCTATGTTCATCAACAGATGTTCTGTCGCTGGTTTTAGGGATAGGAGATTTCTGCTAGTTTCGCTCCAATAGTGACGAAGAATAGATTCACCCGTTTTAATGACTCGTGAGGGTTTGTCGAGATTTTCAGTAGTTGTAAATGAGATGTTTTAGGTTTTTTGTTATGGGTAATATTATTTATATATTACGCCACAGGAATTTGGGTTGTTTTATAGAACTAGTTATTTATTTTCGATGATACTGTCTTTTAAGTTTTTTTATCAGTTTGTCGCAAAAGTACGAAATCGCCTAGTTATTTTTAGTACAATTTTAAAAGGGTCCTTTCTTGACTGCAGCTGCATTTTATTTCTAAGCCTAATACATCTCATGGCACCCATAGACATCCAGGCTTTCAAAGTACGTTTAGAACTGGGGACCGAGACAGTTTTAGTGTTTTGAAGGATTTATGTCCTGATGACGCCTATCAGTGTGTCAGCAAAAAGATTAGAGTCTCTATATGCTCCAAGGATTGACATATCTGTGTTCACAAGATGTTCATGGGCGTTTTCAAAATTAATAACGTTTTTAGATTTTGTATACGATTTAGTTTGATAGGTGTGGGATACATTTAGCAAAACCGTTAAGTAATCAGTAATAGACGTGTTCAATAGGTACTGCCACGAAGGCCGAGTTTTTAGATCCATCCAGCTTCAAGAGCACGTGATCAAGGCAGCTTCCTTTTCCTGGTGGGCAAACTATGCCCCGGAAGAAAACCATGTTTGGCCAACATATTCAAGTAAACTATTCTATTCCTCCTTAGAATTAATATTTGTTTCGGGATATTTACCATGTGTAATATTAATTCTAATGATTGTGACCATGTCAGCTTAAAAACTTATATTCCTCCCTAATTGTGATGTTTCCGACGGTCTTTCAATCAGGTTTATGTTTAAATCCCCTGTCTATCAATAGTTTGTAGATATTGGTCCAACGAGTTAATATAATCATGCGCGGCGACGTTAGATGGGGACCGGTAAGTTCCAATGATAGTGTAGTTTGAGGTAGTTATTTGAAAAGCAGAAGCATGTATTAAGTCAATTTCAATGGTTCGGGATAAATGGCAATTTTTAACGTATTGCTACTACGCCATAATTTTGATTTAGATGTCTAGATGTAATAAATTAAGTGTAGTTCTTAAGCACGGGTATCGGTTTATTAGAGTTCAATCTGCACTCAGTTAAGATCACCCCGTCCACCTCAACTCCGATTTGAGACAATGTTATCTGAAAGACGTCAAAATTACTATAAATACCCCTAAATTACATCTTCTGTGAAAATTTTAACTGTCTAGCTAACACGGTTCATGAGATACAGCCTGGTGACAGACAGACAGACGGATCGCGGCGTCTTAGTAATAGGGTCCCGTTTTTACCCTTTGGGTACAGAACCATAACAAGAGGAAAGTGGGTAGTGTGTTTATGTTGTGTATGAGGCGAAGTAATAAGACTATTGGACACCATGCATTGAAATTTTGATGTCAAGTTATTTTCAAATTTATTGAATTCAGATAAGGTCGTATTTAATTTGTCAAATCCCGTTCATCACTGCCCAAATGAAAGCTTTGCTGATTTTTTTTCTCGAGGACATATCAATAAAGAAAAAGATCAAATATAATTTATATCTTTAATAATCATCTGCCCTCATAAATAAATAAATAAATTTAATTCAAAATAATACATGGTGGTACATTATCGGCAGTATATCACATTCCCTAGCGTCAAACACTAAAAAATAACATAATATAAAAGTCTCATACTTGTGCATAACGGAATCGTTTGCAGCTATGATAATTATAAATGTTTTGATAGTGTATTTTTCCCTCATTGAATAATATATTTATACCAATCTGCAAAATTTATTTATTTATAATATTATATATTCACTACGTGAGGCCTTCAGATGAAGAATTGACTGAAATAAGAAACAATGCTACACTAGAAACATAACATGCTCAACATTCGATTCCGAGGTACAATGATTTGTTTAAAATATTAAAAATATAGCACCACAAACCAACGACAAACACAGGTAAAAAGACCACCGCGATTTCAAATCGAGAATATAATGTAGCATTAAAATTATGATTCTAGTTTCAGTTATTTTTCAGTCAAACTATGAAATAGCCTCCTATCCAGTACAATATGTTCCACTAGAACATTGACTACTTAAAAATATATGCTTTAAAAGAGCAATTCAGTAAAGATAAAAAAAACTGATTTCCAATTACTTAATTCTAATAAAATCGGAAATAAAAAATATATACATAAATGTTTACAAACAGATTCACAATACACTTAAATAGGCTAATCTCACTGAGTGTAGTGGAGCATATTGTATAGGAAAACAGACCTAATTTCCTAGGTGGCAAGTTCGCTAATTGCGCTGAGCAACGGCGATATGTGTGAGAGGTGTGTTGGGTAGGATGCCTCGGATGATTGGTTCTTGGCAGTCAGCGTAGACGTCTCCTGAAAGTTCCTCGAGACCGATCTCAGCATCAGTTTTCGCCAGTTTAGTGGCCTCGTCGACAACTTGACGCACTTTTGAGTCAATTTCCTGAAATTACGAATGTGTTTTGTTATTTTTTTCCTTATTATTTGTGTGTTTTGAGGTAAGATAGAGTTTAAATGCAAGCCTTGAAAAATCCAGTCACTAATTTAACAATTTTCATTCGAGAAACTAGGGTTTCTCAAAAACTACTGAGTCTCATGTCGTCTCTCTTCTACGTTTTATGACCGCGTCTGCCACCGGTCTTGGCCTTTTATATAGTTGGTAATGGATATACAAAGTATCTTTCGACTTTTTACAAGGTTTTTATTAACTTGCAATGTATCTATGTATGTTCGGGTCAAATCTTGCAACTGAATTTTAAAGCAGTAATCCCCAACCGATTAAGATGAAATTTTGCATGATGACAAAGCACGGTAAGTTAAAATCCTTGTTTAAAAAATGTTGGAAAAATGTAATCATTAATTTTAATTGCAAAAACTTATTTTAATGCACATTTTGAAACAAGTCCAAACAAGTTATAATATAAAATGCATCTGGACAGTACTTTGTTTCTACAAAATATATGGGAACTGCTAACGATGGCAATAATCTGAATGACGCAAAATAATTATATCGTTCAATAAAAATAAAATAATTTTGATGCAGGATTTCGTGCATTGCCGTTAAGTTCATACCAACGTCAAGAGGCTTTTTCTTTTTTTACACATTGCCCCACTTTAGGAATTTCTCCTGTATCGTGGGTGCATTTACAAACATACAAACTCAAACACAAAAACAGCCAGATCCTGAACAATTACATATAGGCCATACAAATATTAGTTCCGTGCGGGAATCGAACCCGCGTCACGCAACCTCTGCGCCAACTGCGCCGTGTGTAAGGACTTTTTTCTGCTCATGTCGACGACAGCTATACAAACTCACAAAGGCCCACTTGCGTGGCAAACTTAACTCAGAGTTAATTCCTAACACGAGGTTAAATTGACATTATGTCATACACGTTGCGTGAAAAACTTAACTAACTCTGAATTAAATTTTTAACGCAAGTGGGTCTACTTTTTTTTTGAGGTTGGTTAATCATCCAATGACTTCTCCCGTTCTGGGTGAAGCGGGAAGGCATGTCAGACTTTACTGACTATAAACCCACCCGTGTTCCTTCAGTTGCTGGTGCCAGGGCCGCGGTAACTCTCTTTCAAATTTATTCGCGACCCAGACAGGCATAGGCCCTAGCGGACCCGTCAGTTTTTGCTGACGGGTCCGCTAGGACAATACGCGCGGTCGACTCGGGCCTGGTCCTTATCGGACGGCGAGCTACCCATTACTCGCAGACCGCAAGCCCGCGCCTACAGTGGCCGGGAATCGGGTTGCGACTCCCGACGCAGGTGGGCTTAAGATTTGGACAAATATTCACAAATATTCACCTTAAGTTGATCAGGCGTAGCTAGTTCGTTGCTGATGATCTTCTCCTTGTAGGAGGTGATGGGGTCCCTGGTCTGACGCACCTCCTGGATCTCGTCGCGAGTGCGGTACGACGTGCCAGGGTCGGACATGGAGTGGCCGGAGTAGCGGTACGTCTCCATCTCCATTACTAGTGGACCTGAGAGGATATGCAATAAATCTTATTTATTTAATTTATTTAAATTAATTGGCGACGCTTGGAAGGCCTACCGCCTATGTCCAGCAGTGGACGTCTTTCAGCTGATATGATGATGTCGATGATGATTCAAATTAAAAGGCTGCCAAGCTCAAATGGGATTGAGCGAGTTACGTTTGCCGCATGCAAATTGACCGCTGAGAAAGAGTCTCCACACAGTGGGTTCCTGAAGATGGAAGGTGCCGTCGAGGCCGGCGCAGAGAGAGGTGGCAAGATAATTTGGACGCGTACTATAAGTGCTGGTTCGGGACGGTACGGGAAAAGAATGTTTAGAATGTTTGGAAGGACTTGGGGGAGGCCTTAGGCCAGCAGTGGGACAGCTTCGATCAACAATACTAATTAAATAACGAGTTTCAAGCGAACTAAACAAAATAAGGGCTCACGTCTCAAGTGAGCCGTTATTTCCGATTTCGTGACCGAAATCTAGTTGGTATTGTTGGTGGACGTGAGGTAGAAACGGTTAGACAAAAAAATAAAATCTACTTTAGCTTGAGGAGCTAGTGGCTCCATAAGCCGCACGCATCGATCTTCAAGCTTAAGCAACGCTGGCCAAGATCAGTCCTTGGATGGGTGACTATATTCCGGTCCCAGGTGTCTTATATATCTTGGACAATGTATTACCCAGGAATCATCGTTATTATATTTTACTTGTGCTACATACCTTTTTGTCGTGGGTTCAAATCCGGGCAATTACCAATGTGACTTTTCAAATGCATATATATGTGCTTTCTAAGTTTATCTTAGACATCGCTGGCAGCGGTGAAGGAAAACATCGACATTTGAATTCGGCAAGGAAAGGGTTTGAGCCTTTGAAAAAGTATGAACAAGAGACCAATCACATGCGAGATGAAAGATGCGATGTGGATTTCCGTTAATGTGATTGGTCGATTGTTCACATACTGTTTGCCGAATTCACTTATGCGTCTCATAGTTAAAGTATAAGTCTGAAATCGACAACCCGCAAGCGTGGTGATCAATGCTCGTGCCTTCTGTCTATGAGAAGAGGCCTTTTCTCTGCAGTGGGACAATTACAGGCTGATATTATTATTATTACATACCTTTTCCACTGGTGCAGTACTCGATGCAGAAGCGGGTAGCTTCCCTGGTAGCGAGGACGTCCATGCCATCGACCCAGATGCCGGGAATGTAGTCGCCGCGGGTATAGTATTCTGTGCTAGCTGAGGACCGGTCCATGCTGGTTCCCATACCTGGTGGAAGATACTACTCATTATAGAAAACAAATATTTTTTTTTTTTAATTATTAGCTGTGCCCGCGTCTTCGCTCCCTTCAACTGGCTAACTGCCTGCCCTACCCTACCTTACCTACACTACCCTACCCTACCCTTCCTTGAATATTAAAAAAAAAAAATTGTAATTTTTTCCGATTGTGTTAATAGTTATTCTGTTATTCGGGGCGGAGATAAATCGAACCAATGAAGAATTATGTACATCGGCCCAGCCATTCTCGAGTTATAAATGGTGTAATTAACCCGACTTTGTTTTATATAAAGAAGATTAGCTTTAGCCAGCGACTGCCCGCGTGGATGTCGAAAATTATCCCATGGGAACATACTACCGGGGTAAAAAGTATCCTATGTCCTATTCCAGCCTTGCCAAATTTCACCCAGATCCGTTCAGCCGTTCTGGCGTGGTTGAGTAACAAACATACATTCATCCATCCAACTATCCAAACTCAGTGTTGTTTTTTTACAAGTTTTTATTCATTATCCAAACTAAACATGTTTGCAGAATTTCAGCTCAATCTGTTGGGGCCCGTTGGGGGTAAATGTTTTAAAATACAATTGCAAGATTTGACCCATACATACCTACTAACTAACCAATCGATTCAAGGAGTTTATTTGAGCGCGATAATTATGACGCATGACATATTAGTACCTGGGCGACCGAGGTCTGCTCGGGTGAAAATAGAGAAAACGACGTTTTCTAAAAATGAAACCTAGCTAGATCGCTTAATCGCCCCCGAAACCTCCTGCTTATTAAATTTCATGAAAATCGTTGGAGCAGTTTCCGAGATTCAGATTATATACATATATCTACAAGAATTGCTCGTTTAAAGGTATTAGATAGATTAGACCAAAAATAAAAAGTTATACAAATACAGAAAATATGCGTCAGATCCGTACAAAATAGTGATCGCTCAGCATTATGCTGGGACACGTGCGTTGGACAGAGCCACAACGCTGGTTTTCAGTTTGTTTTGTGTTTTGATTTTAAAAATAAACGATGCCGTGAGATTTAAATATGGACTAGTGGTTTAATAATATCTCAAAATGTAACACAAAGCCAAAATGTTAATGAGAATAATTAGTTCACGAATTCGTCCAATTGAGATAAATATGTCTAGACAAACAAACTCACGATAACACCCAAAAAGAAGTGATAAGACAGAAACAGTCGAATAAAAATTACTGCATCATGATAATCTCTCATCTTTAAATACAATTTCATACAATTATCCTGCGTGAAAAATAACGTATTAAAGTAACGTATGTGCTAACCATGGCAATGATCGATGAATGACACACAGAGGTTAAAATACCTAAGTATCTAACAAGGATATGTACCCAACTGTCCGGCTCCGATTTGAACAACAACCGTACCCCTTATTCTTTTATGTTCTCAAACATGCCTATAATCAAACCATTAACTAACTAGTAATTTGTTTGAACAAAACTGTCGACAGAACTTTAGTCACTTTTCAGTACATTGGAGGACAATTTTGCCCAATAGGTTGAGATTGTTATTTTAGACTACTCTCTTACATATATCAAAATGAATTCGGAGCCGGACAGTTGGGCAGTAAGAACTGAAAAAACTTCTTCACCATCATTTCAGCTGAAAGACGTCCGCTGCTGTTCATAGGCCTTCCGCAAGTGTCGCACAATTGGCCGGTCCCATGCGTCTCGCATCTAACGGTTTCTCGCAAAAATCACCAGGTCATCGATCCACCAAGTGGGAGGCCTTCCAACGCAATGAAAAAGCTTCGGTCCCTACCAAACTCTACGAAAGATGAGCGTCAAGCTACCGTCTCTTGCTACAGACAAAATGTTATGATTTGAAATGAAAAGAGAACAGAATATAATCAGTTAATTAATCATTTGAACGTCGCATCGTCTCGTGAAGATCAAATAGAGGTCGGATGTATAGGCGTGCGTGTCAATTGAACGTATAGGTAATAATGTAGGCTTATTTAAGAATTGTGATTTGATCTTGACAATAGAGTATTGCGTGATTGGTATATCAGACCTTGTTTTTGTTTTCGGGGAAACCTTCAGAAGGCGCCTGGACTTTTGGGGAAAAGACCAGGGAGCGTGGGATTTATACCTCACCGGTGATCTGATCACCATGCACATGACCCCGTGACCTCTTAAAAGACCATCCCTTCTGTGCAACGCCTGTTAGGACACATCCGGCAGGTTTAAGATTGGTTCACTGCCAAAAATTTAGTTTTAAAAGTAAAAAAAAAACAAAGTGCGTAAAATTTGCCTTGCCGAATGTCAAAAGTACTGATTATGACATTATATTAAACAAGGAGAAGCTGGAATTCGTCGATAAAACAGTAATTATCCTGGGATCACCCTAGGCTCAAGCTCACAATGGGGTCCTGATTTAATATCACTTGCAGGGCGGTTAAGTCGGCTCATTTTACTGATGTAGTTACCGCCAGGCTGGTCTATTTAGTTACTTACATAGTATAATGTCTTACGGTATCTTACTATGATGAAGGGCTGCAGACATTGAGTAAATTTTTATTCTACAAAAACGAGCCATCAGAGCTATATACAATCTTCGCCGGCGCGATTCTCTAGGAGAACTGTTTAAGGACATCATGACGGTTCCTTGTCAATATATTTATGAAAACATCATGTACGTGATTTTTTTAGTAAAGGTTAAGAAAGAATAAATCAACGTAATGAAAATAATGTCACAACACTCACCATAACCATTGTTTTCGCAAACAAACACGCACGGCAAGTCCCATAGCTTAGCCATGTTGTATGCCTCGAACAGTTGGCCCTGGTTGGCTGCACCGTCACCATACAGCGCGAAGTTCACGCCGCCATCGCCGCTGTACTTGTGCTTGAAGGCTATTCCAGCTCCTAACGCCGTCTGAGAAAAAAAATTTACTTATAATATAATAATATTTACTTTTCACTAAAAATAATACAACAAATTACATCAAATATTCTTACAGGCCAGTACTTAAAATTATGCAACATGGGAGCTGATCTAGGACGAGTTCTGTATCTCGGCATACAGCGTCTGACCCTCGATATAGGTTTAACATTACTAAAATTGTATTTGTGTACCTACATGTGCTTTTGTTTATAGGAGTGTTGGATAGTGTAGTATATACTTAAATATATTAATTAAGAAAAAAAACTTCTTTTCAAAAAAATTGTGTTGTCCTTACAGCTACTAAAAGTATAGATCAACAAAGAACGGTGTGCCGTCGAACTTTGCACTTTGTCACAAACAAAGTGCCAAGTTCGACGGCACACCTTACTGCGCTGCGCTAGACGCAGATATTTTCTGGCATGGGAGGTGGTAAGAAAAGATGAAGGAACCAGGCGTGTCTTTGCTTAGAAGTGGGCGAGGGGAACAGAGCCTATGACAGCAGTTAAAGGTTTCTTTTTAATCTAGCCTTAACTGTCCCACAGATGAATAAACGCCTCCCCCAAGTCCTTCCAGATATTCTTCTCTTTCTGGGCCAAACTCGAAGACAACTCTCATCCACATGAACCCACTGCATGAAGATTTGCCATCAAAGGTTACAGGCTAATATTTTATGTAACATTTAGTACTAGTAATAGTGATAAAAATAACATCTTACTTGAGCACCAACAATGCCGTTGCCACCATAGAAGTTCTTTGCGTACAAATGCATGGAGCCTCCCTTGCCTCTTGAGACACCAGTCTTGCGGCCGGTGAGTTCGCAGAGTACGCCAGCCACACTGGCACCCATAAGATGTGTCCAGCCGTGGCAACGGTAGGCAGTGATCACAGAGTCGCAATCACGCATGGCCGCTCGCATACCCACTGCTACTGCCTCTTGACCTAAGGTTTAATCATTTTCATTTTATTTGGTTGCTTTTTTGTATCAAAAAACATAGAATTTGATTAAAAATTAAAACATAAAAGTGATTCTTTGAATACAGTAGCCTCATAGGTTCAAATTCAAACATAGCATGGCACAAAATGACATATATCTCAGAACACTCACCGGAGTATAAATGGCAGAATCCACGGATGATTTTCTCCCTGTATAAGTTACCCGATGCAGTTTCAATTCGTCGGATAACCGCCAACTGTTCATACAGTTTAAGAGCATCTTCGCTGGTTAATGTAGCTGTAGTTGCTGGGCCTTTATCCAATTTGTGGAGTTTATAAGGCTAGTGGACCAAAAAACTTACAGTATGAGAAAACTGAATTGGTTTTTGTTTTGCTCTTTACCTAAATACAGTAGATATTTTTTTTCAGTCTTTTAATGCATGTTAAAAGTAATGCAGTAGTTACACATTGGAAACCTAAATCTTCTTTTTTCTAGTAAACATAAATCCTGTTAACATACTTTTGGAACATTCCCATGAGCACTGAGACAAGAAACAATAGTACTTTCTGTAATCAAACCAACCCATTGTGCACCTTATAGTGCAAGATAACTATGCTTAATTTGTTATCATTGTATCAGGTAGCTTACCTACGTCAGGTGACTGACAACAAAACATTGTTACACTTGACATAGTGAAGGTTAGGTTACATAATTACCAAACTGTCCAACTAATTTGAATAGAAATTATAGCCGGCATTTACAAGGCAAACGTGTACGTACTCCTTTTAACTCATAGAATATAATTAAGATCAAAATAGACAGTAAATTAGAGCTACCTTGATTTCAAATGAAGCTTGGCTCTTCGTACTGTATTTTGCGGTAGACGTCGTTGCAACTGGGGCGCCCACTTTCTAAAATCAAAAATTGCATTGAGCATGTACTGTTACACCTTTTTCTAGCTTATTTCTGTAGCACATTATTTATTTTATTAAGATAATCGCCGAGTTTCTTCAGCAAGGAAACAGAACCCACCGTAACCGTATTACCGGCTAGAAGTTTAGCGACGGAAGGAACAAGTTTACTCATTTTCGTTATTAATTCTTCTAAAAAGCCCAGTGTATTTTGTGATCCTCAAATAGGACCACCCTTTCCTATTTTTATCGGATTTTAACTAAATATTACGGGTCGTCCCAGACGTTGCACAGGTCGAAAATGACGTTTGTGACATTGACAATTTGACATTTACTTTTTTCACGTGGTACTGTGGTAACCAGGGAAATATCTTTAAAATTATAATGCAACGATCGCACGCAGCTCGTCGCTCGCAATTTCAAAAACGACTGTGCATTGTTTTAAAAGGCTAAAGGGCCCCCGGCCCCGAGGCTACCCTCCTTTGAAAGTAACTCTTTTTAGCCTATTAATATAATAGGGAACATTACCTAATTATTATTTTTTATGTTTCTGTACCCGTAGTGTCCAAACGGAGCCATGTTGCTATCACTCACTAGACGTGAGATACTGAGATGTATATACTGGAATAGGGTTTTTGGATTAGATTTTAGGATGGACGTGTAAAGGCTTATTAAGTGCGCACCAGATAAACGTGTCTCAAGTATTTAAGCGTGTGGCGTTTGACACGTAGTCATGTACTACCATACTCGCATCTAGTGCTGGCGGCGGGCGACCCACAAGCTCGGTCAGTTCCGGTGACATTATTATTATTATTTTATATACTTTATTGTACACCACTTAAATAATTACAGGACAAAACAATGTAAATATCAGTGTACAATGGGCGGTCTTATCGCACAGGGCAATCTCTTCCAGACAACTTTTGGATGGACAGAACGAGAGGTGAGGTGATAGACATAGGGCTGTCAGTGTACAAAAACTATATTAAATAATATTACTTAGATACAACATAAAATACATACATACAAATAAAATAAGATACTAATAAATATCAAAACACATTAGGACATTCGGATTCGGTTAACATTAGGAGACGTTCGGTTCGGCTTACGAAGTTTGCGAGTTTATTTGTTTCGCGTTTTCTAAACTCATGTCTATACAGTCCTACCAACTTATCTGTGAAATGGCGAAAATTGGAACTACAACCGTCATGTTGAAATGTCATCCGATTATGCCATTTAATCAAATATACAAACGAATTTCGGCTGCGACAGGTTAGTGTTGTCAACTTTCTTGTTATAAATTACCCGATACTTAACTAATTATTTAAGTCCACGAAATATTCGTTTCTATTCTTGCTGCAGGTTAGCGTAACGGTAACGTACATCTATTAGGTAACCAGTTAAAAAGGTCTTAAAGATAGAAATAAATTACACAGGACAGCGAGAGAGTCTGCGAAAGCTGCTTCACAAGCTGGGATTTCGTTTTAAAAATCTCAATCCAATCGGAAGATTCTTATGGAGCGTAATGACGTATCAGCTTGGAGAGCTAAATACTTGCATGCAGTGGATAAAAATAATAAATCTCCCCAGCCCCGGCCTATAATTTATTTTGATGAGACCTATATGCACTCTTCGCATACTTTGGGTAAATGTTGGCAAGGAGAAGGTGAAGACGGAGTATTGGAGCCTGTATCGAAAGGACAAAGATATATTATTGTTCTTGCGGGAGGAGATACTGGATTTGTTACAAATGCACTACTAGTGTTTAAATCAAACTCAAAAAGTGGTGATTATCGTGACGAGATGAATAGTACCAACTTTGAAAAGTGAGTTATTGAAAAACTTGTGCCTAATTTACGAGAGCCATCCAAAATAGTGATGGATAATGCTCCTTATCACCGTATTTGTGTGAATAAAGTCCTAAATACGAATTCGTTATAAAAAGATATGCAATTATGGTTGACCCAAAATAAAATTGATTACGGAGAGAATTTGACTAAACCTCAGCTTTTAGAAATAATTAAGAGAAACAAGCCTGAACCTGTATGAAAAAAAATTTTGAAGACAATAGACACAAATGTTTATATTTACCACCGTATCACTGTGATCTCAATCCCATTGAACTCATATGGAGCACAATGAAAAGAAAAGTTGCTGATGTAAATATTGAGCACAAAAATGCTGAAATTTCCTGCCTAGTTAGAAAAGCTTTTGACGCTATTACAGTTCATGAGTGGGCACAGCATTGTAAACACGTTCGCAGGTTAGAAGGAGAATACTTAAAACATGATTTGTATTTAGATAAACCTTTCATTATAGAAGTGGTAAGTGACACTGAAACCGAAAGTGATAGTGATAATGATGATAGTGGTAAGGAAATAAACGGAGTATGGCCTCACAACCAGGATGAAGTTGTGTATGCAGGTTCATCTAAAGATCACAATTACTGTAAACCAGGTTTTCAATAAATCACTGAAAAGCAATTTGTTTTTTTTTTTACTACACTACACTACCACTAGGTACCACTGCTAATTATAATTAGTGCAATCTGGTGTTATGGGTTAGGTATGGTCATAACTAAATGCTAGACATCCCGGTACCTCTTGCAGGGTACCTACTTAACTTCGCATTAAATGAAAGTTGTACCCCCCCCGTGGAACATTTTATCTGCTGAATTTCCACTTCATTGGATTACTTTTTAGATAAAGCCTATATAAGTTGTTAGGACTGTACCAATAGAATCACTGTTACTTTGGTTGGCAGATTTGAAAATGTTTTGCAATGTTGGCTTTTTAAATCAACAAAAATCTATGTTTCTATTAATATCATGTTTAAAAAATAAGCTGACGGTCCTAAGCCTGTAAAGTATGAAGGGAAGCTTTCAATAAGATTTTATTTAAGTATTTTTGTGAGTACGGAATAAGTCTTAACACGTCCGGCCAAAAATATATTCCAAAAACCTATTCCAGTAATACGTCTAACCTCTATCATGGACCTATACTTCATAAAAGATGGCTTGATCTCTGCGACAGCTGTCAGTGTAACAATAGCGCTTGACAGGCTATCAATAAAAACAATAACGTGTACGTCAGTTTGACATATGTCGCAGAGATCAAGCTATCTTTTAGGAATGAGTATTTAAGAGGACGCGTACTTTTAAGACTCAGTACGCATTTCACCTAGTTCGTCTCACCTCTATCACTCATGTGTCTGTCTGTCGTCTTTCTGTCTGTCTGTCCGTCGTCTGTCACACAGGTTTTACAACTGTTTACAGCCAAACAATTGGAGCTAAGCATCTTGTTGACCCAAAGTCGTACAAATGGTCAAAAAATATTTTTAAATGTTTTTTAAGGCATACAGTAGAAGAACGACGAGTGGGGTTCCGTTGTTTAGATAAATACTGTACTTTTTGTTTTAAAAATATTGTAAAACAAAGGAATGGGAAGCCACCAAAGGTAACCCTAAAAAAAATTGTTTCGAAAATCTATATTACTTCCTTACTTCCCATTGACCTATGAATTTGACCTATACTTTCATTATGCGTAAAACTAAGAAGTGGAATTCCCTGGCGGAGTCTGTGTTTCCCGATAGCTACAATCTTGGGGTATTTAAGTCAAGAGTGAATAGGTTACTTCAAGGCAAGCGTGCTTCACCGTCGACCACATCATCGCTTACCATCAGGTGCGCGATGATGGTATGATGGACAAGCGCGAGCCAAACCTAAATAAATAAAAAAAACTACAAATTTGGTGATAGAATGTAGAAATGAATGTAGAATGAGTATTCTTTAATGTACTTTTTATTATTATTATTATATTTTGATTGTTTATTATTACGTATATTTTATTAACAAATACCATTAGATTAATAAATCAGATTAATAGATCATTTTTTAATCGACTTCCCAAAAAGGAGGAGGTTTCTCAATTCAACCGTATGTTTTTGTTTTTTTATGTGTGTTCGCGGGTAACTGCATCGTTTATGAACCGATATTGATTATTCTTTTTTGTTGAAAAGGAGATATCCCATGATAAGGAAACCAGGATCTGATGATGGCATCCCAGAGAAATCGAGGGATCTCCTATATATATCTATTTTGGTATTTTTTGTCAACAATCATTTACACTCAGAAAGTGCCATTTTAATTTTGAGTTTTATTCGAATGACATGGTGTAATTAATTTGTAAAGTTATGTCTAAAACGGACAAAAACACTACGATCGCACCAGAACCGCCGGGCGTATTTTAATGAAATTGACACCATCAAAGACAATTTAATTATCTAAATTTTGAACTAAGGCTTTTTTTTAAAATCATAGAATAATAAGGAAAGTACAAAAAACTACTTAATTTTGGGTCTCGCCGGTGTGAAAGGAGTGCGCGTTTTGTTCCCTCATGGTCGTTGGCGTTAAACTTGTCAAGGCCCGTTTTGACAGCTATAAAAATACATATTAAAATATGTAAACTTGATGCTTGCGAATTATTCCCGTTGTTATAGTATATGGGTAACATAGTAATTAATTAGGATTTTGATTTTTCTTTTTTTACGTCGAAAGTTATCGCGGCATGTAAGAATGAGAACGGCAGGCTGTTATTACGTATGTTTTGCAAGAGCAAAACGATTTTTGCACAATTATTCCTCTACCATACAGAAGTTTTAGAGTTGTTGCCGTTTTTTTTTTAAATAAGTGTTTTTGACAAACAACGAGCGATTAGCAAACGATTGTGTAGGACCTATGCACTGCAGGTAATTCCGACTTTTATGACATAAAGCGTTTGATCCATTGTTTGATCGCTATCGTTTTGCTCTTGCAAAAGATGTAATAAGCCTGCGGGCTTCTTAGATATTGTCAAAGATATTGTGATGACTTCAAAGTCGGAACCACACTTACGTGTCGTGGCGTGGCGTGGCGCGGGATCCGCCAATCAAACGACTCTGTTCCAGCCTATGTCATAACGCAACGAGTTTTGTAGCCAAACAACTGCGTCGCATTGCACCATGACACGCCACGCCACGTAAGTGTAGTTTCGTCATTAGTCGTCGTCATTAATGTACTCTGTGGTCGTCGTCTTGAAGTGCCATGACATACATGTGTTTGTAAAGATAGTAAAGAACTAGATTACGTCCATAATCGAGACATTTTGAGAAAAAAAATATCTGATGATATGAATTAGATTGCATTTTATGATTTTATTAACTTTATTCTGTTTTCGGTGAAAAAATAAAATGTATTTGAACCAATGTTTCTAGAGTGAAAATGTTTGAAAATTACCAGAATATTCTCGAAAAGAACTTTAAAGAAGATATCGACAATTCGACATTCGTAAATGCACGACTACAAATAAAAAAATGTCGTTTCATCGTATAACTATCAGTGGATGACGAATAGATCGAGTAATTCTTTTGCAACAACGGGATATAAAAGTGTTAACAATTTTCTGTCGTCATCATTGTTAGTTCTAAGCTTGGGCAAGACCATTTTTCGCCAGAATTGAGTAATAAAATATAAAACGATGGAGTTCCCTCATATTGGAAAGAATTGTTCATACACATCATGCAACAAATTAGGTAAGTTGGTTGTAAATAAAAGTAAAAAAAACTTAAGGAATTGCTCATTGTTTTCATTTAATTCCTGAAGAAAATTTATGTGTTCAGTTTTCACCATTTATGCACTAAATTTGAAGTAAGAACTTTTCTTTTGTTTTTTTTTTTAAATAAATATAATATTATGGTAGTATGTCCAATACTTTGTCTACTATGTTGTACCACAAAAAGACCCTGCACAAAATGTCTATTCATTTACTGAAGAGTGAATAGTCACAAAATTTTCCAAGAATACATTAGATTTTTACAGTTTGAAGTTATGAATGTTTCATTTAAGTCTTTATTGTCTTTCAGACTTCCTGCCTTACAAATGTGGTGCATGCAAAGAAGTGTTCTGGTGAGTGAACAAAGGTCATAGTTTTTAGGGTATTATTAGAATGTAGAGTTAATAAGATTTTAGTGTCTTATTAATTAATGTTCTTTTAAAGAGCATTGTAGTTAGAATTTTTATATTAAAATTTTATGAAGGAAGGAGGTGTCTCATTATTTCGAATGGAAAACTTGTGTCTGTTAATGTGTTCATACTCCCTAAAGGCAAATTATAACAGTTGTTAGTTTGCTGACCTTGTTAACAGTAATGTTTATTGCTGATAATTATCACAACAAAACTTAAATTTTGCAAAGTCATCAATAAAATGTAAGTTAATAACTGAAGGACTTTTTGAAAAGAGTTTTATAAAGTGTTGGTGTTATCACAAATATTAAAACATGTTTTCATTTCTAAGTTATGAAAACTTGTTTACTTGATTAACAATAATAATTCTAAATTTGAAAAAATAAATATGTTTTTTCTTGCACACTAGATCAATAAACTATGAAGATGGCTGTTTTTGAAGGGTGATCCATTGCAGTAACTGCAACTGCAAATAGACCATGGGTTCTCCACACATTACAATAATAATTTATTAATGTTATTAAAACTAATACTTACATAAAATCATGAATATTACAGCTCTGACCACTTTGCGTATGCAAAGCATGAGTGTCCAGCGCCCAACAGCCGTAACATCCAAGTTCCTGAATGTCCCCTGTGTGGGAAGCCCGTACCAGGCAAACGAGGGGAACCTCCAGATGTAGCCGTAGGAGCCCACATTGATAACCTGTGTACCTCAGACCCAGCTAAGGAGAGGCGGAAAAAAGTAAGAAATTTTGGGGCTTTTAATAAACCAACCTTTGCTCTGCCGGGGGGCAAGACAGGCTAAAAATAAATGATTGACAGGCTCTCTTTAACTAATATATTACCTGGTTTAAGTAAACCCTGATAGATTTTTTTTTTAAATACAAACAACCCGACTGCTTAAAAAGCGAACTAAAAAGAGTAGACATATGCGCGAGCTGGCTGACCAAAACCAGATGTACCCTCCGAATGCACAGCATGATTTTCTTCTTATTTACGTCTTTTTAGTTTGCTTTTCAAGCTGTCAGGTTTTTTGTTATTTTTAAATAATTTTTTTATTTATAACTTTACACATATTTTTTTTTAGAATTTGATTTTGCAGTCACCTCTTAAAGCCCTTTATTTTGGTACCCTACTCGATGGATTTGGAAGAAAAAAAATTTGGTCCCCCACAATATGGCGCCCAAAATCCGCCATTTTTCTATTTTCCAATTTTAATGTAGCCAGTGACACTCGCAACTCGCAGTGTTAAGACGAATCGATTGACATAAGAATCATCAAAATCTGCCAACGTGTTTAGTCTCTAGAACGCCACATAGGAACAAAGATACATACATAGACTGATAAACATTATCATTATAGGATATAAAACATCACGCTACGACCAATTGGAGCGGAGCATAAATGAAAAATGTTGCAAAAAGGGGAAAAATATTCCTTTTTCAGAGCTTCCGTTGCGTGCGCTGCGAAAGCGGTTAAAGTTACGCAACATTCATGTATGTAGGGTAGGGTAGGTAGGTAGCCAGTTGACGGGAGCGAAGCCGCTTGGTACAGCTAGTTGTGCTATAATTACGCTTGTTGATGGATTCTCGATCGAAGCGTGTTTACTATTAGATGAATTATGTAGTTTAACGAGTTATTCGTGCCGCGAGTTTTTTAAATTTTTCTTTTTTTCATTTTGTTCTAATCAATTTCTTAACCAGCTGTTCAGTACTGCATTTTGTTAATTTATTGGCTATGTTTGTTAATTGTTGATTTAAACTCGCTAGAATTTAAGGGCAAGCCCAAGTTCTGTTACTATCCAGAGCAAACAAAATCATAAAGTATACATGGAAAAGTAAGAAATTAACTTCTTATTAGAATCAGCTCTGTTTAACATTTAAAATAATAAGCCCTCCTAACTGACAATCTCAAAAGTATTTGTGCCAGAAACTGACAGAGTGCAGCTAATATAATACTAATAAGTTTTTGTTTCCAGGTGTTCACAAACCGCTGTACATTTAAGGGTTGTAAGAACAAAGAAATGGTACCGCTGGTGTGTAGCGAATGTACTCTTAACTTCTGCTTGAGACATCGCCATGCCGCTGACCACGCGTGCGAGGGCAGGCTGGCTGCCAAGAGAAGACAAGCAGCGTAAGTGTCCATATGATTATAATAAAACCTAACATTACACCTACATTCCTAAAAAGGTTGCGCGAGGTTTATTATATGTGAGTTTTTTAAGTGGGTATGGATTGGGGAATCTGAATCATGATTCAGAAACCCCAATTCTTTAGCCATGATTTAGAATCCCCCATAATTTTTTCAATCATCATCTCAGCCCATGTTGGACTTAGGCTTAGGTTACAAAATTTATATGAAACCATTGAGATAGGAAAAACATGGAGGCGCCGCGATGTTCTATACATACATTAGCTTATACAAATATGAGTGAAATACGATACAGAATGTGAAACATCGTGTTGTTTCATTCTTTCCAATGTAGTAATCGTATTTGATAAAAGAGACAACAATATTTCAGTTGTTGCTCATAATGGCAACATTTTGTTGTGACGTAGTGACAGTTGTAGGTAAGTGCCATATCCTGCCATATCCTTATAGGCCTGCTGTCAAATGGTTGTATACTTATTGTATTATTGAGATTTGTGAGTGTGTGTGTGTTCCTTGATTCACACAACCCTTTTATCGGCAGCCATTTTAAGTGACATTTTAAGGTTTATGTAGGCACCTTATTTTGTAGGTATTTCCAGTCCTTACTATTTAATATGTCTATGTATGAAATATACCTATTTCATATCCTGGCAGTATCTGGTAGCAATCAATATCTTCTAATGCAGATAATGTGCTCTGTGATGTGTGATCTGGGATGATGTGCTGTATCACTCTCCTCATGGAATAAATCAGCTGTTACGGTCGATTTACTACTCCCACTAGTCTTTGATGAACTTACAATCGATTTTTCATGAACAGGCTGGTTTGTTGTTAATTTTAACGAATGTGCGAAGACCCTCACCAAGTTCGCTTTTGAATAGTGAATATTTTTCAAGTTAGATTTCACAGTCTTC
The DNA here is from genome assembly GCA_947562075.1 of Orthosia gracilis. Classification (NCBI taxonomy): domain Eukaryota; kingdom Metazoa; phylum Arthropoda; class Insecta; order Lepidoptera; family Noctuidae; genus Orthosia; species Orthosia gracilis. Next base: position 14,868,575 of record OX387264.1, on the reverse strand, counting down.
CAATTTATGGTAAAATAAATTTTCCATCCGGCCAACCGATAATGTCGCTCGTACGGATCAAATTTTGGAAAGTAATAACGTGCGGCAAACTTGAGGAAACAACTTATTAAAATAGTCACAGAGGATCTTCGTGTCTCTGAAGTTTGCTGTATGACCGTGTTCAGTTGCTATTTCTGTGTCAATGTTGAAGTAGAAGATATCATTATATAACTGCTTCTTTCACTCGGTTACGTTTGTCGCATCGTTCTATCTCGCTTACTGTAAGCAGTATACTCGACGACAAAGTGTTTTTTACGCAATGGTTCGCAGAGCTAACTTCACAGACAAAGATCCACTGTGCAGTAGTCACAAGCTTTTATTTTTGACTTTCACCTGTCTGGTGTCTTTAATCAAATCTTGAAAGTTAACAACTTTCCAGTGTCTGATTAAACTGAAATTTTGCACAAACATGTTTCTCGTGACAGTGCTTTTTTTAAATATAAAAGCTTGTTTAAAAAAAAACTTCAGTTTTAAAATTTACAAATTTGTTTTTAAAATTTAATTTTTGTCAATTGCACAATACATTTTCACTATCTGATTTAGGTTAGCAGATAATTATTTCAAACAGTGGATTATTAATTTCTAAGTTACTTCGCCAGTCGCCCGCGTGCAAGTCCGAAAAGAACACACTCCCCGGGTAAACAATAATGCGTAATACAGGAGATGGTCTACTGTCGTATTTATAATATTAGTATAAATTAATCAAGTTATTAATTTTGTTTTACAGTGAAGCAGCCATGGCACGAATGAAAGCAGCCGAGGAGAGGGTGAATCTGAACAAAACTCCAGTTGCGCCACCAGTCGCCACGTTCTCAGAAGTACAAGGAAACATGGTTAGTATAATTTTGTGGCGTGACGACTTAGGGCCGATTTCTCCAAATAGCCTATGTCACTTAGGAATAATGTAGCTTTCTCTTGGTGAAAGAATTTTTTAAATAAGTCCAATAGTTTCGGAGCCTATACGGAACAAACAAACAAATCTTTCCTCTTTATATTAGTACAGAATAGAAAATATAGATAGATAGAAGATTATAAATGCGAAACTAACTCTGTCTGTCTGTTACGTTTTCACGCTTAAACCGCTGAACCGATTTTGGATGGAGTTATTTTGAGACCTAGATTATTAGAAGTACTAATGCTACGCATAAAAAATCGCGGGCAACAGCTAGTATTTAATATTCGTAGTAATTTGATAGATCAGTTGACGAGTGTACGCCTCATATTAATGTTAATAAAATACCTAAGTATTTATCACATCTCCTTCGTGCCAATTCCTAAAATAGTGTTTCATGTCTAGTCTTACGCTTTGTTATTTTTATATATTAAGGGATAAATAATAAAATAAGGAATAATTGTGAATATTATACAATATATTTACTTTAAACTAAATTTTTTCATCACCAAAACACAACAAACAAAATGTAAATCAAACATAATAATTGTAGTCACCATGGATACACTCCAACTTCAACTTTAATCCGAACTTAAACTAGCTAGCACCATAGTGTAACTTTTAGTCCGAGTAGAGTCAGATAAGTATAATACCTCCTTATTCCGTGTTAATTAATACGGATATTTGTTAGTACGAACCTAATGCTTGGAATAAAGTTAATCTTACCTTAGTCCACGTTTATTAATAAAACAGCGTAAGTTTTTGTTAAATCGCTTGATGTTAACTCTTATTTCTCAGCATGTATTTGGAATTATCTGTTGATATAAATAAATAAATCCGGTGACAGAGATATTTACAAAGTTTTCTCAACGAAAGTTGCTCTTCAATCAAGCGTTCAGAAACACAGTGCTTCAAGATATAGAACAAATAACAATAGAATAGTAAGACGTTTAGGTATTATAATACTTTTTTTACTAGATTTAAGTACTTTAATACGTCTCTGCTTACCTTTTAACAACAAAGTCTACGTTCACACATCAATACGTTTTCGCCAGTAATAAAGGCATAATTTTACCGTTTGATGGTCATGTGATGAGGAGGGATGAAACGCATGTTACTAAAAGAGTTATAAATATACATTTTATCCATCTTTTCTTTGGCCGTCCCCTGCGTCTCCATCCACCTCATTAGGTGGATGGTGGATGGACTGTGTGAGGAGTGATATGAAAGAAAAGGGAGTCAGTGATGGCGTGACGAGGGGTAGGACGGTATGAAGACGTGTTGCACCGACCCCAAGTAACATGGGACAAGGGCAGGAAGATGATGATTGCACTGGAATAAAATGTACCGGAAAATGCCATGTGAACATAGCATAGATATAATAAACAAGGAGATATGCCCGGTAGACGAAAATATATCGGAAACCTGTGTCTCTAGTTTGCCCCTACCACACGGCAACTATTATACATGCAGTTCAATAAAGGCAATAGATACGCAATCGCGCACTTACCTGCATTTCTTAAATCAGAACGTACTACACGATCAATTATAAACCTTATCCCTTCAAACACAGCGTGAATATACCAATCGCCGTACAACTTACGCACACAAAAACATCGGTCGCTATCGTTGTGTTGTGCAAAAGCAATTTATTTTGGGCACTGATTTAAAGAGGCAACTGTAAATAGCGGTTTTGGTAAGTTAAAAATTATAAATGGCACGTTTAATAACTAGTTCAGCAGTAAAGTAAACAAAAATGAGTAATAAAAAATAATAAATGGATCAGTGAATATATAATTTAGCAGGAAGATAATTAAATGGGCGGTAAAAATTATTAAACGAGAACGTAAGAAATATCATTCTAAGCGATTCTATAAACAATGAGGTGGTAAAGTCTAGAGTCTTTGACATTGTTTCAAATATATATGGGTGCAAGTACGATTAGTACTTTAGCAACATAGTCGACGTCGAACTATTTATCGAACCGCTCATTCAGTTATTGGACTGCTCAATTATTTTTAGAATTGACATTGTATGATAAAATAACCCACAAATTGTTTTTTTATTACTGTCCATGTTTTACGGTCGCAATAATTAATCAACCGCCATTAAATTAAATAACTGCTCAATGTGTTTTTCAACTGATCATAATAAGATCTCGAATATTTAAATAACAGCTTAAAAAATTAGTTCCCTTTATTTTACATATACGCCAGTGATTGACTAAATCGAAAAGTTATCGATTCGCCCATTGATTATTGTACATTTTTTTTTTCGAGTTCCTCTAAATAAAATCAATAAAAAACGGCATGTCCTGAAAATGTTATAGTAAAAATAAACAATTTGCAGCTAAAAATATAAATTATTAAGTAAATCAAAAAAATCAAACAATCAAAAATCCGGTTACGTTGGGTTAGGCTTTCATAGCGTATTTAAACAGGAGGTATTGTTGAACCCTGCTATGGGGTTTAATCACTAACCTGTAAAGTGGAGATATTTGTGAAGCACTTGACAGTTTGATATTATTGGGGTAGCATTTTTTGACAAAAAGTTGGTTGCGCAATTCTCTACTACGCTGTAAAATAATCAAAACCGAAAATCGATGTGAAGTAATACATATTATTTCACATCGATTTTCCAACCGGGTGAAAACGGTTGACAAATTGAAAAATAAACTATAATAGCAATATTTCATACGCCAATAGACATTATTATCGATAGAATACGTTAGTAGTTCTGCACAAGCACATCACTAACTCATCGCAAGGAGCAGCGGCCGTATTAGGTGGTGCATCCGCTCAATGAAGTATCGTTTTGTGATTTTTACATTGCTTGTCCAGTCACTTAGCTAATGGTTAGGTAATGGTTACGAAGCAATGTGTTTAATGCAAAAATAGTATAGTCGCTGTGATATTTCAAATCAAAAATAACATAGTAGAAGCAAGGAATATTTTATGTTTTGTTGTTTTTCATGATTTTAAAGACAATTATAGTGATTATAGTGACTTATGGTAATTGATTCCTTGATTTACAAAGTTTTGGTTTAGGCTTCGGTTTTTACAAGAAACCACTGAACAACACGGCATTCTTGTAATTTGTCACGATGACGGTCGAAAGCGTAGTGTTTCGCGGGGGCGGCCATTTGCCTGTGACATGCTCAGTTTGTGCACGTCGCGCGGACACCGACACGCCCCATTGCCACTTCTCCTGTATTTTATATTTCTATGGAACATAGCGTATTAGCATGTCGATAGCAATCTGAAATGAGTTGGCCCAGAATTCAGTTTAGAATTTGGTGCCCTTGTTGCCACACCATATTTAGTCTTAACTAATATTATAAAGAGAGTTTGTTCAAACGTGTAGGGTAAACTATGGAACCACTAAACATAAAAATAAAATAACATTTGAAAGTTACATTATTCCAGATGATTATAGGCTATAAATGATTACAACCCAGGTAAAGCCGGGGCGAGCCACAAGTATTTTATAAGACGCAAACTAATAATCTTTATATCCATTTACAGACTGAAGACGAAGCGTTGGCTCACGCCTTGGCTCTCTCCCTACAAGAGCAGAACGGCAGCTTACATTCGCGAGACAACGCCTTCGCCCGCGCGCTCACACGGCAACGCGTCGGCGGAGAACAAAACTCAAGATGCTCGGTGTCCTAGCAACTGTAAAACGATTCAATTTAAACTCTATGCTAATAGGAAAATAATTTTCTGGAACGAAATACTAACTTGTCAAAAGCGCATTATTGGTTAAATAATTTAAATTTATCAACAACCAGTCGCATGCGCATGACTTGACTTGCGTTTAACTTATGACACGTTGATAATTTCGTTCCGGTATAAGACAAACGAGAGTGCTGCCACTTTAATGTTTTCCACAACATCAGGCTTCTATTCCCCAGAGGGGGAGGCAGATATAGCATTGGTCAAAGATATGATAAATTATCTTACTGTTAAAACACGCATCACGAATTGTTAGCTTTATATTCTAACTACAAGTATTAGTACCGATACAGACTTTGGATACTTAATTCTTTATTGTATACCAAAAAAAATATTCAATACAATGTCAATGTTTGCGTCATTCTTTAGTCATTAAGATATGGAATTTTTCTTTTTCGTGTCGATGGTACATCTAAAGGACCTCGCGCACTACGCGGCCAGGTTCACGACCAGAGGCCGCAACGACCATTAACTAAAAAGCCATTTGTGAACGTCGCGCACTTGGCCGCAAATGGTTTTTAATGGTATTGCCCCAATACTTCGCCATTTCCCTGACATCTTCGGTGGCAGCGTATTGACTAAAATGTACTTTATATGTATCCTAATGATGACGAATGTGACTGAACGCTATTGTAGCACTCGAGAATTTTTGATCCAATACCAAAAATAATGAAATACCATTTAAAAGTTAACACTAATACTAAAATTGCATTGGACGATGATGATGATTCGCAAATAACGCAAGATATCAATAAAAGCATAAAAAGACTAATTATTAAAATAAGATTTGAAAGTAATTTACAGTTATCAAAATAATTATGAAATAAAAATAGCTTATGGATATTCGCCATTCCAACATATCTCTTGAAGGAAGAACTTCTTTTTAATTTGGCCAGTTCAGCCCATGCAAACGTGTCTTGGGTCTATTTAAGACTGGTAACAATCCAAGGTTGAACTGGCTAAGACTGACTTTCTATATAGTATCTTGGACCATTATGTAAATGTGATTTTCTCGCTGCATGTGTGGCTGGCAACTTTACATGCTATACGTAAACGCATCATTGTTAAGGCACCTTTATTTCTTAATTTATTTAAAAAATATATTGATGTTTGTTAGTTACTTGCACCATAACTGCCAGTATTCCGTCCAGGATTTGGATGAAAATTGGTAGAGAGAATTGTTTTTGATATTTCACTTTTTCATAAATTAAAGATATCAAAAAGGAATTTGAGTGAAATTTACAATTTTATGGTGTTTTTAAAGCTTATGTAAGGATCGTAGTAAGTGGCGTTGTAGTTTCTGTCTACCCCAATGGGAAAAAAGGCGTGAGTCTATGTATTTGTGGTTGAGTTTATTAATATTTAGGGAAGCATGTTTCTCTTTATGACTATGATGTATGGTTATTTTATACTACCTATTATTATCTTGTATATTTTATTCTAAAATGTTATATTAAACTATAATTTTGTTAATATTGTTGTTATACTTACGGGATACGGAAATAAACCTAGTGAAGGACTTTTGAATAATAAATTAAAATATGCTTGCTAAGCACGCAACCAATATCTTCATATTGTTGCGCTAAGTTAGACCTATCCAATCATATTCGCATTAACCAGAGTGGGCACTTGTCAATCTTTCTCACTTAAGTAAGGGATGTGGTAGCGAGAAAACGAAATGGCGCTAAGAAAATCGAATTCTTGTGTATAGGTCTAGCATAGCATTTAATCTGAATTGATCCTCAGCTTTGTTTAAAAATTAAACGCGCATAAGTACACTATAACAATTAGTAACGATGTAATATTAGCTTGTACAGTGTTCAGACGCAGTTAAGTCGAATAATTAAGGTTAATATATTCAATATTTTTGAGATAAATATTAAGAAAATAAATCATTTACAAAGACTCTTTGTTTCTTTTATTGACTGTCAGTCAATCGTAGTGTTTAAACATCTGGCTCAGTTACAAATTCGCAAAAAACCGTCAAAAGACGGTCCATAAAAAATCGAAAGGGTCAGCCCAGAGAGTAAAATAATAAATACGGAAGGGTCTGCGTAACGCTGCGTTTCCACTAGAGATTTGTGAGGATGCATAGCGAGTAGGGCATGCAGAACCGCATCCGGTTCCAGGTTTTTGAGAACCGGGTCTGGCAAGCAGTTAGAATCGGGCGAACCGGTTCCAGCTGTCTTTAATTCTTTATTGTACACCAGAAAAAAACAGAATTACATACGTGATAATAAAGTACATGAGGATATGAGTATCTCGACGACGCCTAATCGGCAGCCACTTCAATCGGTTCCGAAACTCCCACACATGATCGTATTTGCGGAGGCCAAATATAAAGCGGATGCACAAGTTCTGCAGTCGCTCGAGTTTATTATTTTGTTTTCGAATAAATCCTAGAGAATTTGAAAGGATGCAATTATCACTAGGAATATGAAATAAATTTGATTTGTCTAATCAACATAAATACCTATTTGCATTTTTTGTAACAAAGTACCTAGTCTTTAGTAACAATACTAGGAATTTTTCTTTATAATTTTGTTTGGCTAACATATAGAAAACCAATGGGCATTAGCGAATCTTATGTTTTTTTTTTGTTTTTATTATAATTGATAGGCTCTCGTTTGACCACTATCTTACCTGATGGTAAGCGATGATGTGGTCGACGATGGGGCACGTTTGCCTAGAAGAAACCTATTCACTCTTGACTTAAAGACTCCCAGGTAGTAGCTATCAGGAAATACAGACTCCGACAGGGAATTCCAATCCTTAACAAACGTACAATAAAAGTATTCCTCAAACGCTTGTGCGTACGGATGAACTGTCCACCATATACGGATGACGCATCGCCGTTCATCTTGTAGTCCGATGATGGAACGGGCTAGGCGGAATCAAATAGTGCAGTTCCATCGCACACACACTCCTCGAAATGTAACCGTTAAAGAACCGACAGGCAACGATGTTCAAGGCTCTGGAGCCTAGACTCGACCAGTTTCTCATTGCCGATGAGCCTATTGGCCCGTTTTTCTATCGACTCAAGTGCATCAAGCTGGTATTTGTTCCGTCTCAGAGATGAGAGCTACAGCTCCAGTCATGATCGAACTTGCGCTTGATAAAGCAGCTGTTCCGGCGTGAAGTACCGTCTCACCTTCGAAAGGATCCCCAACTTTTTGGCAGCCAGTTGAGCTTTTGCCTCAATGAATGGACCAAACTTGAGGGTCGATGTCAACGTAATGCCGAGAAGCTGAAGATGGTCCGTTATTGGAACGGTCACATCCCGGAAAGAAGGAGCCGGGCTTGGCTCCTTTTTGCGGAAAAAAGACACGCCTGGGTCTAAGCAGCAGGACAGGTTCAAGTGCTCAACCATGGCCTCCCGGTGAGACCGGATCTGAGGCTCAGTGGCCCATGCGTCAGACACATACCTGACAGCAACAGTGCCGAGAGCACCCAGCCCTGAGGAATCCCAGCATTAATATCAAGTTGGCCAGACGAGTATCCATCTATGACCACTTGGACGGACAGATCCCTCAGGAAGTTCGCAATCCAAACCGCTGGGCAGACCGAATGAAGGCAGCTTGCTAATGAGGCCTTCGGGCCAGACCCTGTCAAAAGCCTTCGAGATGTCGAGGGAGACGGCAAGCGCTTCTCCGTGCCTCTCGATGGCCTCACTCCAGATGTGAATGGCATACGCTAGAAGATCCCTAGTTGATCGATTTTGGCGGAAGCCATATTTGCGGTCACTGAGGATGCCGTTAGCTTTTGGTATGCCAGGAGCTTACAGTTGAGCACCCTTGCCATACTCTTACAGAGGATGGACGTTACTGAGATGGGGCTGTAGTTGGCCGGGTCAGCCCGATTGCCCTTTTTGGGCACAGGCTGAACGTTGGCATTTAGGACTCTTTTGTGCACAATTGAACAACGAACTTACTGCAATTTGAAGAAGATAAGAAGAAGCCCATTTTTTTTGCTCCTTTGCGATTTTTATGAACTTTTCAGGCAACGTTACTGCTACCATAGTGAATGTAATTCCAGTGAAAGTACTTAACTAGGATTTTTTCCGCAGTAAATGTCTTTAATTTTTGGACTATAAAGCATATTTTGAATCGAAGAAATAGTGTGAACCATTTTCGTTTTTTTAACGAACTGGTTTTATTTCTTCTGGAACCGGTTCTGCAAATACGTCAAGAGAACCGGGTGCATGCCCTAATAGCGAGGGATGTGTTTGTTAAGAAAGAATCACTTTACTTACCTAGCCCATCGACCACATAGCCACTAGACGCCTAATACTTGATCTAATACATCAAAACAATTCTGTCAACTAGCTGAGGTACGAGGAACGGGACGACTGCGCTCTGATTGGTCCTTTACCAAGGTCATACGCCTCATTAAGGGTGGGAAAGGTTTAAATAATACCAGGAATGTAACGATATTTTTTTTTAATAGTATTTGTACCTATTTTTTATTAATATTACCTTTTTCATTATTAATTATATCGTTTTATTACTTTTTTGTTGTTAGTAATAACATAAAATGTTATAACTAAAAAAAAAAACAAAATATAACATAGAAAATACTTTTTTCGGTCGTTGGTTCTTAAAGAAATATTGAATATTAGTAAAAAACTTTATCAACAATTCGTTCCACAATTAATAAACTATTCAATTTAATATCTATTTGTAAGGTTTCTAGTTCTATCGATAACAGATTTGGTCATAGGATATGGTGCATCACTAGTTTTGTTACGAAATTATAGAGGAGAAGAGATAGCGAAAAAAATACTTTAAAAAGAAAGAGACGCAAACATGCGGTGGGCGTTTCCACCTACAAACATGACCAGTATAATATGTACTCCGATAAATAATATCAGAAAATAAATCTAATTATGTTTATGTAACTATTAACGTACCTATCAATGAAATGTTTTGTCATTTTTCCGGCAAATCGATGTCTGGCTGTTGTTACCATACCAACGTATTGGCCAAGAGGCTGTTGAAATATTTATTTCATCAATTTTTATGGACTGACGCGGAATTGTTTACGGCTCACAGAAGTGGTCGCTACTAATTCGAAATTGTCGAGTGGCGACCTGTAACCTGTTCAAGATCCTTTACTTCCTTTAGTCATATGTGTTGACAGACATCGCTCGCCTGTTATTAGGCGTCTAGGGGATGTGTACTGTGTGTGAATTAGCCTCTCTCAGCGCAGCTCTTCTATTGGTTCATAACAAACACATCCCTCGCTATGCTAGATATATGAGTATTGCACATCTCTGATGGAAACGCAGCCTAAGCCAGTTTGTTCACGACACGACACCGCGAAATGTGGTCACGATTCAGAGCTCCATGTATTTGTATTGACCGTTTGTTCATTGCACGACACCGCATCACACGCGATACGGTTTTTTGGCTATGTCGTCGATGCCGCTATGTCGTCGTGGTTTATTGCGGTGACGATTTAGCGGCTGAACAAAACAGGTATGCGCTTGTAGACGACACGACACACCGCACCGCACGGCTCACGCGCTTAAAAAACCAAACAAGTGCACTGTAGTCTCGTTGCAGAATCGTGTCTAGTGAACAAACGAATGGACGTTAGACCATATGCAGTGTCGTGTGTTAAAAATTGTGACCGCAAATATTGTCGTGCGGTGCCTTGTGAACAAACGACCTTAGGCCTTATGCATTCACGCAGACAGCTGCTCAGTTGTTTCTATCGAACCACGAACCCAGCATCAGCCTGCACCGAGGTCAGACAAATCAAATCAGTGGTATCATTCCGAGCTTTACTCGTGTTCATTGGCGTTAACGTTCTCTTATGCCAAATCGTAAACAAAAAAAAGTGGTTTTCCATTACCGTCACCAGACGGCGATCCAGTTTCTTTACAAATTGACGCTCCCTTAGGTCTGGATGGTAGATAGCATGATGACTGGATGATATGAGTAGGTCACCTATCTCTAGGGGAAATCCAGGTTTAATTATTTAAATAAAAGTTCTGCAATATACTGACAAACAACGCGCAGCCTCCTAGACTGCTAGGTCTAGTAGGACGTCAGTGCACAATTTCCTTAAACAGCGAGCACGAAGGAAGAAGCTTTTTTACTTATATGTATATATTGGTGTATTATTATGAAAGTTTGTACGTAGGATTATTTTGTTTGCCGATAGGAAATGCCATCACAAGCACTTGGAAGGCATCACAAGGCTTGCAAAAGAAAAAAAAACTGAACCCATAACGACAATATATTTTAACAGGAATGATAAAACACGTAACACTAACAAACTTATTTAAATAGCCGAATCAAAGGATATCACAGTGTTTAGCATAGACTTACAGTCAATATTTATTTATTTTTGGCTTTTGTTCGTTAAACATTTATAAAATAGGTATTTAATATAGTTACACCACAGAGGCAAACGATTTTATACAACATAAAAATAAAACATAATTCTGGCTTGGAGTGTCATTCTCACTCATACAGAACCTACTCCCCAATCTTCTTGGCCGCTGTGAATTTGGCTTTTGGATGAGTATGGCATGGCGCGCTGCTGTTATTGTATGAGACTTACTACTGCGCAGCCATTGTAGACACCTTCAGAGAGGCAAAAAGATTGGGGAGTACTGTACAAGTGACAGTCTCTAAGGCCGAAAACGCACTGGTATTGGCTTGGCTTGCTAGCACCGAAATTTGGTATGTCATAGTAATGCCCGGATAAGCAATCTTAAGGGACAATTCCCGTATTTTAAGGAACGTTTGCATTCTAATCTCAGTCTCATCTATTAAAAAATCCTCAAAATTTCGTACATTTTAACATTTGTAGCAACGTTTATGAGACTTCATACGAACTTAATTACAAAAGCCCTACATCGTGCAAGCAAAGTTTGTGGTTGCCGACAACAACCGTCGGTCAGTTACCAGTCACAACATGTCTGGTCGGAGAATCCTCCCTTTTCAATTGATTTTGTGGGACACCCTGTGGAAGGTTCATCTTGCACACCTGTAAACATTCATTTTCACCGAGATGAGATTGCGACCAGATTTTGAACGTTTTAAAATACGGAACTGGCCTTCTGTTATCTTCTTTTTACAAGTTACTCAGAAGCGCTTTATTGTGTAAAGTTCTGAATTTATGATTGTCATTCAGATAGCTCGTGATGAATTCTGGAGGGTTTCTGCTCAGGAATAGTTCCATGCTCATGTACCGGGCTGCGGTCAAACGTTTGCGTTCTGCGTTCGACCGACAAAGATTCTTATGCGCGTGCGCAGCGAAGCTTGCTGCCGCTTTCTCAACTTGCTTGGCGGTAACACGTACCTTTGGATCGTCTTCTAATGGCGGCTGCAATTAAAGTAAAAACTAATAAGATTAGAATGAAATGGTAAGTTATGTAATCAGCTGAATAGGTTCCGTAAACTTAAATTACTTTGGCCCAAAACTTTTTAATTCTTTTTTATATTAAATTTACTTAAATCAGCTATTAATGGTAAAGTTTTTACAAAAATTGGTAGCTGGCATCGCTGTTGTCACTGTCAACGTCAAGGAGTCACTAAAACGTGAGTATAATATTCAAGTTTGTGTCAAAGGGCTTATCCCCCAGAGCCAAAGTTCTCTAAAGTTCAACTTTTTTGTAGGTAATAATGAGTACTTTAATCATGTGGTACATAATTTGTATGTATCATCAATGGTTTTCTCAGCGCACGCCAAATTTTAATTAGATCGCTGGTAGAAACAAAAGATGGTTACATTCGTATTGTAGTGTAATTCTTATTCAAATAAATAGTTAAACAAATTAGTAGGTAGGTAGGGTAGGGTAGGTAGGTTAGAGTAGCTAGGGTTGGGTAGGTAGGGTAGGGTAGGTGGGTAGGTAGGGTAGGGTAGGTGGGTGGGTAGTTGGGTAGAGTAGGTATGGTAGGTAGGTAGGTGGTAGTTAGTAGGTAACCAATTGACGGGAGCAAAGCCGCGGGGGTCAGCTAATCTACTATATGTGGGGTGTATGTCTGCTGTGGGTGATATGTCTAATTTCTTTTTATTTAATAACTAGCTGTACCCGCGGCTTCGCTCCCGTTAACAGGCTACTTATCTACCTACCATACCCTACCGACCTACCTACCTACCCTACCCTACAAACCCAACCTACCCCACTATACCTACCTACATACCGTTTTTTTTTAGTTTTTATACCTGCCCGGTATTCTGTCATGTATCAGAGATGGAGCTGAGTTCGCAAAATGTATGGGAAAACGAATTTTCAAAAAAAAATAACTTTTATTTTTCCGATGCTTTAATAGTTATTCTGTTATTCGGGACGGCGATAAAAAAATATGTAAATCGGTCCAGCCGTTCTCGAGTTTTAAATGGTGTAGTAACTAACCCGATTTTTTATATATCAAAAATGCAATGATATTGAATTGCAAATATTTTAAGCTATTTCATGTTATTATGTTGCTTTGATTTAAAAAAAATGTATGTCGCTTATCCATTGGTTTTATTCCATTAACTAGCGACCCGCCCCGGTTTCGACCTTGACAAAATATAGACAATGACCTGCCCCGTTTCTAACTCTTTCTATTGGCAAAAATCGCATGAAAATCCGTACAGTGGTTTTGGGGTCGTTACCTCACAGTATAACTTTGACTTCCCAAGCGGATAACTGGCGAAAAGTGGGTGCTACTATATTTACACCTCTTCCCACCCTTTTGGTGTATACAGCCGTGATGCAATGCTCTTAAATGTCATCGAACCAAAAAATAATTAAATGTTGTTAAGACGATGCACAATTAACAGGATATGCGCTTAGAGCATGTCATACACAAAAAAAAACTTACAGAAAATCGAATCCACTGCCAGATTTGAAACCTCGATATTTCGGCAGTAGCAGAGTCTTCAACATTTCCGCTGTAAAAGAAATGGCCGATTCCTGCCAGCCAGTAATATATGAAGAGTATGGATATAGCCACGTTGTGCTTCAGTCCTTGTAAAGTCACTCCGTCGCGGGGTATAGACAACAAGTCCTGCGGCGTTATGTTCACTTCGAACTTCTTGCAGATCTGATTTGGTGTTGCACCGCTTTTCTTCCAAAGCTGCAATACAGAAAGACATTAATTAATGTATAATAAAAAAACCGATCAAGTGCGAGTGGGACTCGGATACGTTTCGAGACTATACGGAGGGACCATTGAAAGACCTTGCTTCTTACGAACATTAACATTGTAGCTGAAAAATGTGTTCTCCTAAACAGACATTTCTATTTTTATGGTATTTTGTGTGGCACTACAGTTCTCAAACTTCATTTTGCATTTAAAAAGTGAACCCTCTTTTTCCAAATTCATTTATTTTTTAAACGCGTCTGTTTGGATTTGGATCACAGATATGCACAGAATGTGTGAACACAATTTCAACTCAATCGGTCTAATACTTTCGGTCGCTATGATAGACGGACAAACAGACTGAGTGGTCCTATAAAGGTTCAGTTTTTTTTATTTGGAACGAACTGAACCCTAAAAGCACCTACTCTAGGTAGGTATCTAATCTAATACCTTTAAACGAGCAATTCTTGTATGTATGTCTATATATATATATATAATCTGTATCTCGGAAACTGCTACAACGATATTCATGAAATTTTGTATGCATGGCCTTTCGAGGACAATAAATCGATCTAGCTAGGTTTCATTTTTAGAAAACGTCGTTTTCTCAATTTTCACCCGAGCAGAGCTCGGTCGCCCAGGTATTTTATTATTCTATAACATTGCGGTCAAACAAACAGCAAATCATTTAAAATAGTAGGTCATTAAATCAGTGCAGCAATACTAAGACGGCCTTATCGCTAAAACAGTTTCACAGAACACGAATATAGATAACTGGCAGCTTGAAGCTACTCTGTGGTTTGAAATAAATAACGTTTTGCGAATGATATTCAGGCGCATCTAGATATACTCCCTTTGCGATAACATTAGACGTTTAAATTAGCCCATTTTACAGCCCGTTCAACCGATTTTGACTTCTATTGGGTTGGTGATACGACAAATGGTAGCAGACAAACAAATGGATGGTAAATAGTTGATTTTAGTAACAGGTTTATGCTTTTTATGTCATCCTTATGTTTACGGGATAGAACTCAAAATCGGTTGAACGGACTGTAAAAAGATTTGGAAACATGTCTAATGTTATTTCAATTGGAGTTTAGGTAGGTACAGGCAGGGAAAATATTCTTTTATCATAGCAACTTCCACGATGGTTGTTCACCATAAAACAATAAGGTCAATTTGTCTCTATGACAGTTAGATACAAACTGAAGTTTTCACTTGACGGGAAATTGATGACAAAAATGGTTAACGATTAATTACCCAGACTGTCTCTGAAACAGTAAAATATAATGATTAAAAAAACTAAGCTGCCCGCTTACATAGTTTAGGTAACTAAGCAATAATTATCTACTTAGAATAGACAACAACCGAAAAAATTCAGTAATTACCAATGCTTGTAACAAATTATTCATGATTGTATACCTACTAGAACATCGTTCTCGTGCTAACAAAAAAAAACCACTTACTAGCTGAATCTGATTGGAAAATAAGCATGGCATAGTTGATACATTTCACGAACGCGTATCCATCATTGCAAATTAAACCTTATTACAACGATGTAAGTCACATGATGCACGCTCCTGAATTGCAAGGACTATCACGGTACATCGATTGAGTAAAAAAAAACACTCATAGAAATTTTTCTATGAGTGTTAAATACAGTAAATAAAAACTCAATTTACTGGCAAGGCGTTTCCGTGAAGTTTGCAATTGTTACGGTTGCGCATAAAAAATATTTGCATTCAAATTTTTTTACCTATGTTGTTAGCTAAGTAATAGTTTGATGTACCACGGCACAACCGAGGTCGACAGAGGAAGAAGTATCGCGATGCCTAAGACGAGGGTGAAAACTAGCATAAAGTAATTACAGGCTGGTAATTAACGTTCTCAATCAATGTCTGTTTTTTTTCTTTATTAGTTTATCCTCGCACTGGAACGCCTTGCAGCAATTACACCAATGGAGCACAATCTTATAATAAACTAACTATTAGAGTCCAGGTTTCCTCACGATGTTTTCCTTCACCGTTGTCAGCAATGTCCAAGATAAACTTGGAAAGTACATAAGAAATGAAAAATTCACATTGGTACTTGCCCGGATTCGAATCCACGACCTCAAGCATAAGAGGCGAGGTCTTAGCCACTGGGCCACTACGACACGTTAGACGTTTTTGTTAACCAATTACGGCTAAACAGGTATCGATGCAACTTGACATATGATAGACCCATGACCAGCATACTAATTGCGAAAGTGAATTCGGCAAGGCAAAGGGTTTGAGTATGAACATTCAACCAATCACATGCGAGATGAGACGCGATGTGGATTTCCTTCTATACGGTTGCTTTTGGATACGTGAAAAAATTCACGGCAGTAGTATATATAATGAAATGGAACACTATCACAGCTAAGTAGGCTTTACAAGTTTACGAGTAATAGTCGACCAAATTATAAAATGTACTTGGAAAAGTAAACATTTTGTATATTGATGTATGGGGACAATAGTTTTCGAACGGCAAAGCTAATTTTGTCCCTTCGTTAGAGCAATGTACGGTGCTTTCCGTGCTTCCATTGTTTATGAACGTTAGTAATGTTACCAACTTATTTTGGTGAATGTAGCTATTTATACGGAACCCTCTGTACGCGAATCAGACTCGCACTTGGCCGTTCTTAGGGTTCCGTACCCAAAGGGTAAAAACGGGACCCTATTAATAAGACTCCACTGTCCGTCTGTCTGTCTGTCACCAGGCTGTATCTAATGAATCGTGATAGCTAGACAGTTGTAATTTTCACAGATAATGTATTTCTGTTGCCGCTTTAACAACAAATCAGAACAACTAAAATCAGAATAAAATAAAAATTTAAGTGGGGCTCCCATACAACAAAGGTGATTTATATGTTGCGTGTGCTTAGGTATGTGTTGCGATAATGGTACGGAAACCTTCGTGTGCGAGTCCGACTCGGACTTGGCCGGTTTTTAAAATATCAATGATAGGGAGACCTTTTTAAAAAAAATACATGCCCTGTAACAGAAATATCTCATATACTGTGGGTGCGTTTACAAACATTTAAACTCATGTCCAAAAACACCCAGAACCGGAACATCAATCTGTAGGCCATACAAAGACTTGTTCCGTGTGAAACCTAAGGAACAAACATACATACATACATAGACTGATAAACACATCGCCCTCTTTCGGCAGTCGGGTAAAAAGGGAGAGAGAGAGAGAAAGAGAAAAAAACACAAACCTCATTGACATGTGGCACTACTCTCGCGTCATAAACCATGAAGCCATCAACACCATGTTCTATCTCCTTCATTTTTGCAGCCAGTATCTTCGTAATTATAGTTTTGGATCTGAAATTGTTTGTACTTAAGTAGTATCGTAAGTAATAGGTACCCACCACAGTACGAGTAGGTATGAATCTGAATTTATATTATCTTATTTTCCTGCCCATCCCATTATTCATATTTTAGGGTCAGCCAATGATATTCTAGTAAATCATATTTACTAGGTTATCATTGGTGTCAGCGCAGTACATCGTTTGTTGTATGGGGGCCCTACATTCTGTTTTTAGAATTTATTGTTAAATCGGCAACAGAAATACACCATCTGTGAAAATTTCAACTGTCTGTCACGGTTCATGAGATACAGCCTGGTGACAGACGGACAGACAGACAGACAGACGCACCGCGGAGTCTTACTAATAGGTTCCCGTTTTTACCCTTTGGGTACGGAACCCTAAAAACTGCTACGAATTTTCTTGCACCGATATAAAGAAATTTTATAGGCTAGGTTACTTTATATACAGAAAAAATGCGCGGATCCTGTAGAATAGTCTACAGAAGCGAAGCCGCGGGAAAATACTACTTATTTAGTGTGCAATAAAATGTTTGATTGTGGGTTTCCAGGAGTTTTGCCAACTCACACTAGGCCCGCATGGTGGAATACGGTCTACTCTCTCTCTCACCTAGATGAGACTAGTGCCCTAGCAGTAGGAACATTATACGCCGATAAAGCAGTTGTATTGTGTGTTGGTTATAAGAGTTATTGGTGATGAGTGGTGAGTCATGTTCATTGTTGATTTCATCAACATCTTCAGCCTTTTGATGTTCTCATTGCTGGGACACAGGCCGCCTCTCTAACTTACTCTTTATCAGTGATGTCAGATCCAGGTTTAAGCATGGCTGCCGCCATTCCGCCGGTGGCTGGGGCTTCTCTCGCGTGGCACGTACTCACAACCAACTTCAAGTAACTGTTCAGGAAGTGTCTGTCCATGTTCACGTACTTATTCCTATCCGGCAGGAGGAACTCCTCACGATCACCTGGAATATAGAACTGTTATACCTGGGCCCTTACTATACTGAAAAAATGGTTGAGGTAAATATGTTGTTGTAAAGTCAGGAAAATAAGTTATTTAGCAAACTGACAGTGAATTTCAACTACTTATGTTATACTAGCTTTTACCCGCGGCTTCGCTCGCAGTGAAGCAATTTTTTTTTTTTTTAATAAGTAATATCCTATGTTACTTCTAATACCTCCAAGAATATATGTACAAAATTTCATGATGATCGGTTCAAGAGTTTTTGCCTGAAAGCGTAACAAACAAACTTACATTCACATTTACAATATTAGTATGAAGTATGATTTATATCAAAAAAGAAATCACCTATGGTAGTTGAGTTATAATTCTATGGATTAGTAAGAGTTAAAAAAAAAAATTAAGCATTCATAAATATACATACATTAAAGATTAATAGATAAATAATAAAGATAATATTCACCAAACTTGGATATGATAGAGGCGCAGTAGTCCCATATTCCACAGTTGAGGCCCAAAGAGTGGTCTCTAAGTGCATACAAAATTTCTTCAAGTTCAAAACTTGAGACAATATTCTCTATTAGAACGCACGCTTTTATAGTCCCTTGAGGTAGACCAAGTTCGTTTTGTGCCCAAATAAATATCTCATTCCAAAGTTTAGCTTCTGAGGCACCCTCCAGCTTGGAAAGATAGAAATAAGGCCCACTGTTGGCTTCATAAAGTGGCTTTGCACAGTGGAACATCAAAATTGCAAAGTCTACTAAGGGTCCCACAGCTTCTTTGCCATCAATCTAAAAGATTTTAAATATTTACAATCATAACTAGTTTTGTTACATTAAAATGAGTCAGACCATTTATCAAATAGTTAGATGGCTGGATAAATAAACCAATATGCATTATTAACAAGGATGATAAGCAAAATGTTATGTTTCCTCACCAATATATTATGTTCAATCATATTCCAAGCTCTAGGTCTCAACATGAGTACAGGGCTGGTAGTAATAGTGACTGGAGCTCCAAGGAGTTTCCCATTTACAGCCAGTCTTATGTTTTGGTATGCCTGTAACTGGTTCTTCCAAGTAGGGCAGTGGCCGTCATCAAAGTCTACTTGAATGCCTTGCACATCTTCATTGAGGGAGGATACAAAGTGAGCAGTGTTTGATGCTGAGACATCACCAAGATCTAGGTGGCGGTTACTAAAATACAATGAAACATTTTTAGGAACAACATTTCTTAACATGGCTTGCAATAGATGTGTGTCAGGTGAAAATTGTAATGTTACTTGTCTTTTATCAGAGGTTCAAGAATACTGGCAAGAGCTTAATGTATTGGAATTTTGTGTTGATTGTTTTTAACATAAAGAAATAAGTGTCAAATTATATTTAGGTACTATGACTTATAGCAAAATTGCAGTTTAAGGAATATATGAAAAATATTTATTTAGACTTCTTGCACAAAGATACAAAGGCGGACATAATACCTTAGACATTCTCTACCAGTCAACTAATATTGGTTAAGTAAGTGGTAAACTTAAATAAAGCTGGTACTTCATACAATAGTCTATGGGTACTTTCTTAGCACATTTTCTTCTATGATGCTCTAGTCCCGTCATCACAGTGGTCATTGAGTGGCTGCTTATTTTTTACAATATTTTATCCAGCTTTATAATAGTAGGTATAGGTTGGCAATACCTATACCTTCTATTATAAAGCTGGATAAAATTTATACTTAAATACATACATAAATAGCAGAGGATATTAAAGAAAATAATAGCAATGAGAAAACGCATAGAACTATTAGAAACATAGCTAGTATTTAAGTAGATACAGATTATAATAATAGAATAATTAGTGATACTCACAGTAATCGTGGAGGCAATGGAGCTATAGTCCAAGACTTATCATTTCTTTCTGGCGAATTTTTGAAGTCCAAAGTCGAAAGTGCTTGTGTTGTTACAGTATTCTGCAACCTATCTTTATACAATTGTTCAATCTGCTTCTCAAAAGTTTTGTGAATACGAAATAAAAACTCCACAGCACCATCATCGAAAATTGTTTTCTGTATATCTTCAAATTTTGGCGGGGCTGATTGCAAAAACAGTACTTTAGTCATTTTTAAATCTGACGAAGAGGCATGCAAATGTTTAATCTCTTATATAGCTATAACACTAATGATTCCGAACCATCGTCATTCGCTTCGAATGAACTTGTTGTTTGCCTTTATTATTATCAATTTATCACTTTCTTATCAATAAACCTAAACCAATCAGTCGGTACCACAGAGAAAAATATTTATACGGTTCTCACTTCACCTGGTTCACAGATACGGACTGTCGGTACAATCTTTAGTACAATCGGATCAATCCAAAGAGTACGTTTAGAACTTTAGACCAATAACCCAATCGGACCGTCCGGCGTCCACGTCAAAGATTACTATTATATAAATATACTGGTCTGCGTCAAGGGCGGAACCACACTTAAGACGGAAACACACTTACGTGTCGTGGCGTGGCGCCTTCTGACGCAGTTGATTGGCTATAAAACTAGTTGTGTTATGACGTAGGCTGCAACAGAGGCGTTTGATTGGTGGACCCCGTGCCACGCCACGCCACGATACGTAATTGTGGTTCAGCCTTTACGTATCGTGGCGTGGCGTGGCGGTTTTTGACGCCGTTAATTGGCTACAAAACTCGTTGTGTTATGACTTAGGCTGGATCAGAGTAGTTTGTTTGGTGGATCCCACGCCACGCCACGCCACGACAAGTAAGTGTGTTCCCGTCGTCAGTCAGCAGCACGGAATAGGGATGTGGGATGACGGTTTAGGTGAGCCAAAAGTGTAGCAAACTACAATGCCTGCAAGCGCACGGTGCCAGAACAGGTGGGTGAACAGAATGCAGTCAATGCAGCAATCACTCGTTCGGGCTTATAGAAAAACTCTATGAAAAAAGAGACAAACATAGACAAACGCTACCAACTTCAATGTACGAGTGACAACTTTTGAGTCACTGTGGTAGTCCTTCGTATACCAAAGGCTTTAGTGCGAGTTTTCACTCATACTCAATCGCGTTAACGTAAACGTCAATTTGTGTTGAAACTGGACGCGCTGTCTGGTTATGGTAAGGAGAAACCTCTTTTTTTGTATTCATTTTGACATAAGAAATCGTTTACGTTATCACGAGTGAGTACGTTAAAAAACTCGGAATAAGCACACAGCTGTAATTAAAGTTTACGCTTTTTTCACGCGTTGGTTTCGTTTTTAATAGGAAGAATTAGTTGATTAATTATCTTCATGAACCATGGCATGTGTGGCTATCGTGTGCAAGAGTAGAATGGGCTTATTATCAGGATATTTATACTCAAAGGATAACTTCCCACAGATGAGTTATCGACAAGCATATTGCAATTATTGTGCAGGGAATCTATTGCATATAATCCATTGTCTAGAATAAACTAATCTTAGTTCTAAATAGTTCAAGGCAGTTTAGACCATTCTATATGAAATAATAAACTTAACGCGTTCGCTATTAGAGCTATGACAGTTTATGTACTTATGTTTTGTTGTAGAGATGTGACAACAGTCACAAGAAAAACATATCGATTCTATTTGTACAGTCGTACGAGAGCATAACAAAAACTTTCACTTTAATATCATGATGTAGTATTTGCGCTGGCTGTTAATAAACATTTTATACAATATGTATCTAATGCACAGAAAAGTTACAAAAGAGTGGCAGTGTACTTTTACAATGAGTGATAAGTTCACTAATTGTAGGAGTGCACGTCCACTTTTTAAATAATTATAATCTCCAAGAAAATGTAAAAATAAAACCAGTCAGAGACGATTTTTATAGACTATTAATTGAATAAAGGAGATGGACAGCCCCACGGTTTATAAACACACTTTTATTGCAGTTAATTTGATTAATAAGAGTTTTTAATATATCTTTATTTAATAGCAGCAGTACAGAAATAATCTTAATTATAAGTTATTCTGTTTGATTTTGCTTTAGAATAACTTTTAATGTTGCCTTATAATATTAACAAAGATCGGAACAGCAGAAATATTAGCTAAACGCATAAAAAAAAATCAACACGTCGTTAAGAGTTTTGTTTGTAATATGCGGCCTAAAATGTACTCGTAAATTTGTCAAAACCTAATCATTTTTGTAGGTTTTCTTATCTATAAATCGAACCATATAATAAACACATTAATCGATTCAAAAAAACCTTACCCGTAGTGCAGAAATCAATTTTTTTAATGGACTAACTCCACCCACAAATCCGTGGACGTGTGTTAGCACTTGATTTCAAGTTAGTTAAAAATAACAAAAAACCCGACTGCTTAATTAGCAAACTAAAAAGACGTAAACAACAAGAAAATCATCTGTGCAGTCGGAGTATAGCGCGAGCTGGCTGGCCAAAACCAGATTTATCCTCCGATTGCACAGCATGATTGAATTGGACTTCATGTTACCGAAAGTTGCAAACCATATTTCAAAAAATATAAAACCTTGACCCTATCATCCTTGTACATTTTAGAGACCATTATGTTTGTTAGATCGAACCCACACTTATTTCCCCTATTGTCAGATAAAGTTATTCAAAGTAGACGCGACAATAGCAAACTTTGCGTGCCTAGATCTAGGATAGCATTATTGCGGAAAAGTATATTCTGTATGGCGCTTATTATTTATAATACATTACCAAAATATTGGAGGGAATATACAACAAAAAAAAAATAAGAATAAGTTTTAAACGCCTTTTGTTAGAGAAAGTCAATTACAGCACTGACGAATATTTGACTGATAAATTAATCTGACTTGTGTGAAACATCCAGATTTTATTCCTAATTACTTTGACATTTAATTGACTAATTTTATGTACATTTCTTTGATGATTTGATGACACTATACTCTGGTATATTTTAATTTTTAAGTTCTAATTTAGATTATTGAATGTTTTGTTTTTGTAATTATTTGGTGTTCACTTGTTATATTTGTACGCCGTTGAGGCAAAACATGACAGTGATTAATTTAATGTAACATCTTGCATGCCATGCGTGTGTATTCTAATGTTTTAGACAAATATATGATCTTATCTTATTTTAAATAATGGTTTGGTCCATATCAAAACAGAAAAATTAAATCTCGATTTTATAGAGTGAAATATAGATTCACTGGATCGATTCAGAACTGGATTATATTAATATGTCGATTAAAAAACGATTTTTTCGGTCCTAAAATAGCTCATCCCTATCAATACATTCTATAGTCTATACTTTTGTTAGTCACAGACATTGTTTTTTTTTTTAATTAATTCCTAACGGAACAGGCTAAAGTCTGAGACCATGCTGCCTAGTCATCAGTATTTTTCTTTTCTTGAATACTTTAGTATGCCTTAGAATGCGGATGTAACAGATTCTAATGCTTTTTTGGAGTATTTGGCAGCAAATTGTATCGAATCAGCCTTTCCAGTAGGCTTTGCAGAGGTAGTCAATACTACATTAAAATTCTCCGCTCCACTATCCCGAGATCGCTTCTGTCAATGATTTCACATATTGTCCAGTTGCATAGACAGTTGAGACACAAAACTACACGATTTTTATATCACAATATCCACTAGGAATCAATTTGCAAATAATATTAACAGCCGCTGAACTACACTCGAAAAAATCCCGCCAAAAACTACAGACAAAAAAAAAAAAATTTTAGTCACAGACAATAAAATAGTATTGACATTGACAATTTGGTTGTCACAACTCATAATCACAACGTATACCTGTGTACTCGATAAATGAAAATGGAGGACGCAGTTGTCCAAGACACAGTTGTTGAAGAAATAAAGTTTAAACCGAAGAAGAAGAAGAACCTTCGCCAACGGATCAAAGAGGATGATGATTCAGAAGATGAACAACACATCTTAGCCAAATTGCAAGAGACAAAAGTGCTACAGAAACTTCGAGAAAGGCCAAATGGTGTTAGTGTGGTTGCTTTGGCTACGGGTCAAAAGACCACGTTAGAAGAGGACATTACTTGTAAGGACCCGTTCAATGTTAAATCTGGCGGTATGGTGAACATGCAGGCGTTGAAAAGTGGCAAAGTGAAGCAAGTAGACGATGCGTATGATACTGGCATCGGTACTCAGTTCTCAGCCGAGACTAACAAACGCGATGAAGACGAAGAGATGATGAAGTACATTGAAGAACAATTGGCGAAACGAAAAGGTATGTTCTATATACATATTGTCTGAAACATATTTTTTGAAACAATAGTCAGGATTTGGGCCTGGTTGATGGCATTTAATTTTTGATATGTCAATAATTATTTTCCAGAAAATAGTTGCTAGATAACTGGTTAGTAATAAGGTTTTATTTTAACATTATCTGTTTTTTCTTTGTAGAAAAACATAGTGAAGAAATGAAGGAATCTGAGCAAAATGATACTTTAAAGTATTTGTCACCCGAGGAAGCAGCACTGCTATCTCTGCCTGAACATTTGAGGGTTTCATCAGCACATCGTTCTGAGGAAATGCTGTCAAATCAAATGCTTAGTGGTATACCTGAAGTAGATTTGGGTATTGATGCTAAAATCAAAAACATTGAAGCTACTGAAGAGGCTAAAATGAAAGTACTGTGGGAGAGACAAAACAAGAAAGATTGTCCTTCACTGTTTGTGCCCACTAACATGGCAGTAAATTTTGTACAACATAACAGGTTTAATATGGATAGTGATGTTGCCAAGAAAAGGAAAGTAGAAAAGCCGGAAGTGACAAAAACTGACAGTAGTGTTATAGATGACAGTGTGGACAAAATAGTTAAGAAAGCCAAAGGTGAAAGAGCTACTGATGATTACCATTATGAAAAGTTTAAGAAACAATTTAGAAGATACTGAAACTCTTGTTTTATTTAGTGGTATCCATGTCATACATTGAGCAGATGGGTTTGCGAGATGTTCTCAATTGTCAGCAGCAGAGCTGTGTTGTTATGAAGGCTTCTTTCTTAGATCATTCTTGAATTGAGGGGTATAGTATCAAAACCCACCAAAACATATTTTTCAAAAATATCACAGGATACAAAAAATTGTTTAAGGTTAGTCAATACAACTTACTGGGATTTTTTTATGATAATCATTTAGTTTATGACATGGCAAAACTAATTTAAGCTGGGCAAAGAAAAAATATAAAGCTATGAAACCGTTAAAAGCATTTAAAAATTCGTTTTAGAGGAATTTGAAATTAACCTGTCGTTATAGCGGGTTTTGAAAATGAATTGTCATATTTTGGCGGGTTTTGCAACCAAGAATAAAACTTCGGGTGGATGGCGTTATGCAAAATTTATTAGGGCCAGATGAGTTGGATTAGTTCTATGTACCTAACTAGGTAGGTACTTTCGTAAAATAAAAACATCGGATCTTTTCAATGGCAATTATTTATTAATAAATGAGATCACTAATAATCAATACGAGCTTAACACTAATAATCAATGCGCAGATAGCTGCTACTTTATACATTTATGGCAACTTCTTCAAAGCCTGGCTCACATAAATCATTACATTCATCATCGTCGCTTTCGTTATCTTGAGAATCATTATTCCCAATGCCCTCCAAATCTTTGTAATATTGCAAACAGTCCAAATTTTTCCATTCGTCCCCAAAATCTTTTTTAAGGAGGCCATAAACATCGTTCAATTTCGATGCTTTTGGTTCGATTGTGTTAGGTTGAATTACCTGTGGAGCAATCATTATAATTTTTTTATTTTTTTTCGTTATTATCTTTTTTGTATTTCGCTCAATTCTATAAGCCTCTTCAGCCTGAACTAAAACATTTTCCGTTATGGTCCGAGTGATAAAAAAGCGCTTCGATTTCAGGAACGGGAAGTGCCAGGATGTCGTCGGTTTAATGATGGAAGCATAAGCTGACTTCCAGTCATAAACTGGAATCGATGCTAGGTCTACGCATGATCCATGTTCTTGTAACACAGCTGCATATTCCGATGGAGACGTTACAACTTCTGTTGTCTTCAGCGTCTATTCAATTTTAGCGAAGACACGATCAGGCGGTATGAACGAATGCCCAACAATTGGGAAAATCAGTTCAATTTTTTTTAGATGTCTTGGGGCTTCAACATAAAGCCATTTACCTAGCATGCTGATCATACCAGTGTTTTTATTTTGGCCCGAACAACCATCACATACTATACGAAGAACTTTTATATGTTCTGAGATCTCTATATTCTGTAAAAAATGGTATACCGCACTTATAATTTCATTGCCTCCTTTGGCGTGAGTTGTTTCATTCCAATAGTAAGAATGTACGTTTTCTTTTCCGAGTTTAGCTTTCGAGTTGCCCTCCACTATAGCAAAGTGGTAAAAATTAAACTGCCTGCTGAAATAGGCAGATTGTTCAGGCAATTTTGGCAGAGGCTGATTTTTTTGACAGTCAAAGCTTATCGTTTTTGTGTCTTGGCTATCTTCCTTCAATATGCTGTAAAACGCTTTGTATTTAAGACAGTGGAGTCTTTTCTGAATCATTAACTCGTTTCTTTTCGTTACATCTTTTTCAACTTTTAGTTGTTCCTGCAACGATATACAAGTAGAACATACGTCTGTTCTTGGGGTGCCGAACCCGATGTTATAGTACCTGTTAAATATACTCCGAAAAAAACTTTGTTTTACTTTTAGTTCAGCATCTCTTGAGTCATTATACAGGGTGGGCCAGAAAGAATTGCGAATTTGAAAAAATGATTAAAAAAAAACTTAGTACAATTCACATACAAATTTTTATTTTTATAAAAATTTACATCTGGGAAATTCATTTCTTAAAAATAACGTCATCCAGGTGTGCACCATCCCGCTGCAAACATTCTTCGAATCTGAACCTCAAATTGGTAAAAACTCGCTGGCACATTGCACGGGGAATAGCTGCCATTTCTTCCTGGATATTGGTCTTCAACTGGTTAATCGTGGCTGGGTTATTGGAGTAGACTCGTACTTTTTAGGTATCCCCACAAAAAAAAGTCCAGTGGCGTTAGATCCGGACTTCTAGGAGGCCATGCAATGTCACCTCGGCGCGATATCAGTTTCCCAGCAAACATCTCGTTTACGACCGCCAAAGAGGCATTAGCTGTATGGCATGTCGCGCCATCTTGTTGAAACCATGTCGCATGATTATAGGCTTCAAATTGTTGCAGTTGTGGAAAGAAAAAATCCCTTAACATGGCTATGTATCGGTCAGAATTTACAGTGACAGATTGGCCTTGTCGATTTTCGAAGAAGTAGGGTCCGATAATTCCGTGCGCTGACATGGCCGCCCAAACGGTTACTTTCGGCGAATGCAGAGGCTTTTGATGTTTTGCACGTGGGTTCTCTGCAGCCCAGTAACGGCAATTCTGTTTATTCACATGCCCATTTATGTGAAAATGGGCTTCGTCGGAGAACAAAATATTGTTGAAACTCCGAAAGCGTTCCAACATTGTTTCAACAAAAGCTCGTCGTAAAATTGGATCATTTGGCTGTAATTCCTGCACAAGTTGAATTTTATACGGGTGCAATTTCAGATCTTTCAACAAAATGCGACGCAAAGATGTTCTGGATACCACAAGTTCGGCTGAACGCTTTCGAGTCGATAGAGCAGGATTACGTTGAACTGAAGCTCTAACTTGTTCAATTGTGTCTTCCGTTCTTGTTGACCTTGGGCGTCCCGCAGGCTTCTGTTTGAGAGTCGAACCAGTATCTTCGAACTTTCTGACCCACGATCGAATCACACTTTCTTTCGGACACTGATTTAGGTCATGTAATCCAAACTCACGCCGAAATAAACGCCGAACAATAACGCACGAATCGCGATTTTTGTAATAATGTTTAACGCAGAATGCACGTTGCGCTCCGGTGAAGTGATCCATCGCGACTAAATTTCCGGGAACCGAGCTACTTAACCCCACCACCCGCGCAGTCCCCTCTCTAAAGCTTCAAACGCAAGAGTGTTTTTAAAATCGTACGCCTTTCTGGCCCACCCTGTAGATCCGCCACATTTTTCTAATATTCAATCCGGCTGGCAGGTATAGTCTTTTTGTTTGTGATCTGCAGTAATGGCTTTCCTGCCCTTTAAATTTTTCTATAAACCATTGTACTGAGAGCTTTTTTGCTTCATACAGATGTGATTTTCGATCGCCTCCTCTTGTTTCTTTAATGGGAGAGCCTTCGCTGTTATAAAATCTGGTCATTACCCCTTGGATCCGATCTTTTTTTATTTGTAAAGCATTCAAAAATGTGTCTCGGCATACGGGAACAAGCAATCCGTCTTTAGAGCATAGAGTATATTTTATAGCTAATTTTCTCTGGCTATTCGGCTTGGACTTTACCGCTTGCTTGATACTGCAATATCTCAGAATAAAATTATCTTGCTGAAGTTTCGTCTTACATTTATAAAAGTTTTCGTGAAACTTTCTTATATCTTGACATGTAAGTAAGGTACAGCGAAAAGCCTTTTGATTGTGCTCACATCTTGGAAAAGTTGGCAATTTCTTGGCTTCGTAGCTGAAAAAAATATTAATAATAAAAATCAAAACGCACACAAACGACAAACACAGTAGGTAGGAATAAGTATTACGCGGGAATCGTAACGAATCGCTTCAGGACTACATAGGTACGTTTTTTGCTTTTTAATTTAATTTTTCGCGATAATTATTGGGATTAGTAGTAAAACACAATGTAGTGAAATAAAAATAAAATAATAATAATCGCTCTGCTAAGTACCTAATTTAGAATGGGCTGGATGCATCTTGCATAAAACTTTTTTGGAAGAAGTTTGAACACAATAATGACAAAGTTTTACATACCGTTTCTTGCGCTCCACTTCACGCTTCCATGCAGATGGATCGCGTGGTCGTTTCCTAGCATGTTTAGGATCACATTTTTTAACAAATTGGGCTAATTCATCCATATTTTCACATTAAATTCGTTAAAAAACCACACACAAGTTTTCGCCGGCACTCAACAATCGCCATACTGTTTTGTTGATCACGTGACGCAAATGCGGTGCTGTTATTGGTCGATTCAATTATGGAGGATTTTGTTACTGGTATGCACTGTTATAGGGGCTTTTGATTTTGAATCTATTTTTGGTGGGCAGATTTCTGTATGTTTTAGCGGGTTATGGTACGAAACTAGCCAAGTATTTTAAAGCAATTTTTACGAGGTTTCCAATGGTGCTACTAACTCAAATTTGGTCCATAAGCATTATAGCGGATTTTGATTTTATACCCCTCAATTGTATCAACACAAACTAATTGTCAAACTATGAAAATTGCTCTACCTGTGGTAAAAGAGAAAGCAAGTCAGCATGCTGATAGCTGGAGTATCTGTCTAGGGTCTGCCAGACATTGTAGGTACCTCATTTTCAGTCTACACAAAAATTTAAATTCACGTCTTTTCGGCGGTTGTTGGTTAATAGTAAATTGATATTTTTCATTGTTTGGTATTCGAATGAGAATAGAAGTGTGAAGTATTTCTACTGTGTCGATGAGTGGTATAAAATTATTTTATTTGTGAGTCCATTGTCATTTAAATAGTCTATTGGTAATTTACACTTCTCATAAAAAATATTGCAATAATGTACTCTGGTATTACTTCGTCAGGTTTTTCAGTTTGTTTTTCTATTTATCTGAAATTTTTGTTGTTGTTTTGGACTGAAATCCATTGTTAGTTGTGGTTGTGGGTAAGGTACAAATACACTTGTTTTGTGAAGTTTACTCAAAGGTATTAACACTTAATAGGGCATGGGCAAACTGTGGGTATTTGAAACAAATACACAGTAAATTTGGCATTATGGGTGGAGTGTTGTAGGATTGTAAATCAGTATATCTGTAAGTAAAGTAAAAAAAAGGAAGTACCACCCACATATTTTTCAGGAAAATATTTGAGAAAATAATTCTTCTTGTCCATTTTGACCATCACATGTGATATGTGGAAAATTATTTTGCTACTCATGGCAAATATATTTCATACACATCCAGTAGTAGGGGCAAGAAAGTAACATAATGTGATTACTTTATTATACAGGATAATGTTTTATGTAAATAAAACACCTTTATATTTATTTATTGGTGGTAAATTTCAAAACAAGGAGCAGTGCATTCCTTTGCATGTGTACTGCTCATCCTATATCGCCAAAATTTGGACAATTCTGGCTTTTGCAATCCAACACCCACTTTTCTTACTTCCTCGGGTACTGCAGTGGCACCACCTTTTTTGGTTTTGAATACTGGAGCAAGTTTTTTTTCGTAAATCAATTGTGTACCAGACCACTGCCTAATCACAGTCGAAATTCCTTGTGGGTGAGGGTGATCATCATAATCATTTATTCATTTGCGAATATGGTTACAAAGAAAAGATCTTATACAAACAATAGTGTCCATTAGCCATATCCTACCATAAGGCATGCAAATACACAGGTATCCTATAAAAATTGAATTTAACAGTAAAAAGATATTAATATGTATGGAGATAAATATCGTATGGAGTAAATTTATATAAGTTTATCCTGTAAATATTCAGAGACAGAGTAATAAGCATTTTTTAGTAACAGTGTTTTGTGTTGTGTGTTTCGCTGGTCTGAATGGAATGTCATATAAACAATGTATGCATTGATCACAGCTGCCTCAAGCAAAAACCAAAAATGACGGTGCCATTTCTGACGAGATTTGCGTCAAGGTGTATGATGCTCTATAATGATCAAAGTGATGAACTCCTTCCATAAACTTTATACATACTACGTAACCAGTTCAGACACAGTCAGATTGTATGTCTATGTGGCAAGCATTGAAATATAGTAAATCTCCGAAACTTCTCTTGGAGCTGTAAGGGTAGGTTGTAAATCGTAACAGGCTACGAAATATTTGTCACAAACTTTTTCTTTATCCTGATTTTTCTGTAATTTACTCAGTTTTTCTCAACTTGGTGATCGTCAAAACTCGTCTGTAATTTTTTTTCCTCTTCATTATTACTATTTTCATAATATGAAACACAAAATTTGCAGTGATCTTTCTTCGGCTGATGAAAGAAAATATTGAAGTCACTGTGAAATATATGTATTTGTGAATGTGGTGTTAACAACATTTTTAACTCCCGACGGAAAAAGAGGGGTGTGGGGGGGGGGGAGAATTTGACTTGTGTTACTTTGTATCTGTCTCGTAATCGGTTCAGCCGTTCAAAAGTTATGGGCGTTTTACTGTTAGAATCGGGGTGTTTTCGCAAGATGTCGTGTCATAATTACGTGCTCAATAGATTGCCGATTGAAGCGTATCTACTATTACTGTATGTACTAGATAAATTATGTAGCATGAAATAAAAATATATCGGGAGTTTTTTTTAATTTTGAAATTTTTCTTGTTGGATATTGATACACATAGTTTTTTATAATCCTCGTAGATTTGCGTTAAGCTCTGACTTCCAATTCAATGTATTGGCGAGTGTTCTGTGCACTTATACAGGGTGTTTGGAAGGGAGCTGTACATACGCCTAGGGTAGAAACTAGGGATAGTCTGCTACCTACCCCCGCCCATTATATTGACCTTGGCCTCAAGGTTTTTTTTTAATTTATTGTTATTTTTTATTTGACTTTTTTATGATTTTTTGACTAAAACTACCTGTAGCTCAAAATCTATCCATGGGACCGGTCGGCTAATGGTCTTGTTTTAATCGTTAGAGTCTTAGGGTCCTGCAAAAAAATTTTACACCAGAAAATTGTGGAGAAGAAAAGTTATGGGGCCTGAAGTACCGTAGTAAGGTAAAGAAATAATTTTAAGGGCAACTTTCTATGGGGTTTAAAAAAAAACTAACAGGGTTGGAGTTCTTCTGATTTTTTTAAAACATCCTCAGTCCATGCCCTTTCTAACGATATGCTAAAAGTGTAATTATCACTTTTAGTTTTAAAGTTATTAATTAATTTCCGCAACTAGGGCACTTCAAGCAAAAATTTCAACTAATGAAAATTAAATGTGTTCGATCGTAAAAGGATGGCAAATGAAACAAAAAATTTGGTAATGACTAATGTCATTAAATTACAAATTTTAATTAATTACTAATTTTAATTAATTACAAATTTTGTTCAAATTGATGACCATTGACCTGTAAACATGCTCGGCACCTCTTCCTCATCTCCACGGTCACCGTTCTAAGCAGCAGTTCCTCGCGCATTGTATCGAATGCGGCGTGGATCCTGTTAATTAGAACCTCCCTTGTTGGTACTTCTTCTGCGTACACCAACTCTTTCGCCCTTCCCCAGACGTAGAAGTCGAGTGGGGTAAGGTCAGGCGACCTTGGGGGCCAGGGAATTGGCCCACCCCGACCAATCCAAGAATTAGGAAAGCAGTTGTCCAGAAGCTCCCTCACTGCTAGGCTCCAATGAGCAGGACAGCCGTCGTGCTGGAAGACTATGGGCCGATCTTCGTCAAACACTTCTTCCGCTAAATCAGGCAAATCGTTTTCGAGGAAATCTAAGTAGTTTTGCCCGTTTAGGTTGTCTGGCAAAAAGTGCGGCCCTATCAACCGATTACCGATGACGCCTGCCCATACGTTCACGGAGAACCTTCGTTGAAAACCTCTGTGCCTCTTGACTCTCGGGTTTTGATCTCTGGGTGCCCAGTGATGGAGATTGTGGTAATTTACAATTCCTTCCTTGTCAAACTTGGACTCGTCAGTCCAGAGAATACTCCGTAAAAAATTAATATCTTCCACGTCCGTATGGAGCAAGTGGCGGCAAAACTCCACCCTTCTTGCATAGTCGTTATCCTCTAAGCCTAAAACAATAAAAATATCAACGTTAGCGGTTTCCTTATGAATTAGTAGCTATGTAACATTGATTGCTATCTCTGTCTTTCCATTTCTCTCTCTCTCACACACATGCTCATGTTAATTTAAAAATTGCCTATGAAATTCACATGCTAGTTCATTACATAAGAGCTAAAAACAAAAACTTTATGTAAAAAATTACCTTGAACAGGGGTGTAGTGGAAAGGATGACGTCCATTTTCGCGAAGAACCGACCAGACTTTCCACACGCTTAAACCAAGCGTCCGGGCTACGGTTCTTACGCTTCTGGTCGGATCTTCCTCAAATTCAGCCAATATGCGTTCTTCCGCAGCCAAATTTGGTTGAAATCTGTTCACGGCTGGTTCCCGGAAATTTAAATTTCCGGTTTCTCGCAGACGCCGATAAGTTGAGCCAAACGTTTGGTGGTTAGGCACTCGCCGGTTAGGATACCGTTCTTGATAAATCCTCCGTGCCTCGCGCCCATTGCAATCAGCCATTCCATACACCACCAGCATGTCGGTGTACTCTTCACTGGTAAATCCAGCCATTTTGCCAACAACAAGGTAACAAATAACAAAACTTAACAAAAACGAAGTAATAACAAACTCAACAAAATTAACGAAAACAGTGGAGCGTCGTAACGGCAAGTACGTAAGTTAGCTAAGATGGGTAAATCTCGACTGACTAACAAAGACCCCAACGAGTTACCTGCCCGGCCCCGTCGACCCAAGAGCGAAAGAGACATGACATGACATGTTTTGTCTCTTACATGTTGCTCTCGTGTAAGAGTGAGACAACAAATTTGCCAACTGTAGGCCAAACTGGTTTAAATTCTGGAAATTACATTTGTCTTACAAATGTCGACTCGTGGTGGTAAAAGTGCCCTAGTTGCGGAAATTAAT
Source organism: Orthosia gracilis (assembly GCA_947562075.1). Classification (NCBI taxonomy): domain Eukaryota; kingdom Metazoa; phylum Arthropoda; class Insecta; order Lepidoptera; family Noctuidae; genus Orthosia; species Orthosia gracilis. Next base: position 14,834,797 of record OX387264.1, on the reverse strand, counting down.
TAATAACTTTAAAACTAAAAGTGATAAATACACTTTTAGCACATCGTTAGAAAGGGCATGGACTGAGGATGTTTTAAAAAAATCAGAAGAACTCCAACCCTGTTAGTTTTTTTTAAACCCCATAGAAAGTTGCCCTTAAAATTATTTCTTTACCTTACTATGGTACTTCAGGCCCCATAACTTTTCTTCTCCACAATTTTCTGGTGTAAAATAATTTTTTGCAGGACCCTAAGACTCTAACGATTAAAACAAGACCATTAGCCGACCGGTCCCATGGATAGATTTTGAGCTACAGGTAGTTTTAGTCAAAAAATCACAAAAAAGTCAAATAAAAAATAATAATAAATTAAAAAAAAACCTTGAGGCCAAGGTCAATATAATGGGCGGGGGTAGGTAGCAGACTATCCCTAGTTTCTACCCTAGGCGTATGTACAGCTCCCTTCCAAACACATGTGTGTGAAGTTAGCATATCAAATGTTAGCATCTCACAAATTAACACCATATATGATGGCATCCCACATAGTTCCACAGTTCTTGATAAGTTTTAACAATAGTTCCGTCGATTTTACTATCAAAATCGCATTTTGAAAAAATGAGCTGCTAACTTCACAATACATATCATAGCATCCCATCGAATTTCACAAATAAACACACATATAAGGGCATTTCACATAGTTCTACAGCCCTTGATGCGTTTTATCAATAGTTCCGTCGATTTTACAATACAATCTTTGCATACCAGCATTTTGAAAAAATGAGCTGCTAACTTCACAGTACATATCATAGCATCCCATCGAATTTCTCAAATAAACACACATATAAGGGCATTTCACATAGTTCTACAGCCCTTGATGCGTTTTATCAATAGTTCCGTCGATTTTACAATACAATCTTTGCATACCAGCATTTTGAAAAAATGAGCTGCTAACTTCACAGTACATATCATAGCATCCCATCGAATTTCTCAAATAAACACACATATAAGGGCATTTCACATAGTTCTACAGCCCTTGATGCGTTTTATCAATAGTTCCGTCGATTTTACAATACAATCTTTGCATACCAGCATTTTGAAAAATGAGCTGCTAACTTCACAATGCATACCATAGCATCCCATCGAATTTCTCAAATAAACACACATATAAGGACATTTGACATAGTTCTACAGCCCTTGATGCGTTTTATCAATAGTTCCGTCGATTTTACAATACAATCTTTGCATACCAGCATTTTGAAAAAATGAGATGCTAACTTCGCAATACATATCATAGCATCTCATCGAATTTCTCAAATAAACAACACATATAGGGGCATTTCGCATAGTTCTACAATCTTTGATGCGTTTTATCAATAGTTCCGTCGATTTTACAATACAATCTTTGCATACCAGCATTTTGAAAAAATGAGATGCTAACTTCACAGTACATATCATAGCATCCCATCGAATTTCTCAAATAAACACACATATAAGGGCATTTCACATAGTTCTAAAGCCCTTGATGCGTTTTTTCAATAGTTCCGTCGATTTTACAATACAATCTTTGCATACCAGCATTTTGAAAAAATGAGATGCTAACTTCACAGTACATATCATAGCATCCCATCGAATTTCTCAAATAAACACACATATAAGGGCATTTCACATAGTTCTACAGCCCTTGATGCGTTTTATCAATAGTTCCGTCGATTTTACAATACAATCTTTGCATACCAGCATTTTGAAAAAATGAGCTGCTAACTTCACAATACATACCATAGCATCCCATCGAATTTCTCAAATAAACACACATATAAGGACATTTCACATAGTTCTACAGCCCTTGATGCGTTTTATCAATAGTTCCGTCGATTTTACAATACAATCTTTGCATACCAGCATTTTGAAAAAATGAGATGCTAACTTCGCAATACATATCATAGCATCTCATCGAATTTCTCAAATAAACAACACATATAGGGGCATTTCGCATAGTTCTACAATCCTTGATGCGTTTTATCAATAGTTCCGTCGATTTTAAAAACAAATTTTGCATACCAGCACTTTGAAAAAATGAGATGCTAACTTCACAATACTTATCATAGCATCTCATCGAATTTCTCAAAATTGACCTAGTTGTAGTTGGTAGCAAAAGAGTTCTGCATCCTTAACCTATTCTGTTAATAGTTCTGGCAGATGAATCTCATTTAAATCCATAAAAAAAATTAAACGAAATATCCGTACAGTAGTTAGATGCTGAGGTATAACTGGGCATTCTGTGTCGTATATTTATACAACCCAGAACTACCAGTTATACCTGATTTTACCATTTGAACGATAAGTCTAGGTCCCTCACACAAGTCCCGAAAGAGTTTAAAACATCCACAATAATTATAAATCATTGTTATAAACAAAATATTCATAAAGGAGTGAGATGCTAAGATATAACTGGGAGTTCTGGCTCGAACAAAACATTTGAACGATTAGGCTAGGATCTCCTCGGTTTCCAATACTACTATAAATGGACTTTAAAAAATTATGCTCCAAAAAGTGAGAACTCTCACTAAAGTATTCGCAGAGTCTGGAAGAAGATTTAGGTTAGCAGAAATTAAGAATATTTTCAGAGTTAATTTGCAAAAATTCAAAAAAAATGTTAAGTCGTAGTGAAGCCTAGCATCTCATCGAACTCTATTACTCCTGAAACTAAACTTTATAAAAACATGCTACACAAAGATAGAACTCTGACCGAAGTATCTATTGGGCCTGGTCGAAGATTGAGTTAAGCAAAAATCAAGAAAATTTTCAGAGTCCAATAAAAAAAAAAAACAATATTGTGAGATACTGAGGCCCGGCATCTCATCGGTTCCTTTAGCAAGTGTAATCATACTTTATAAAACCAAGCTACAGCAAGCCAGAACTTTCATAAAAGATTCCATAGAAAATGGTTGAAAATTTAGATTAGCTAAAATCAAGAAAATATTCAGAGTTGATCACAAAAAATTAAAAAAAATATTGTGAGAAACTGAGGCCATGAGGGAAAGAGAAAATGAGGGTAATTATACTTTGTAAAACCATGCTACAGAATGCCATAACTTTCATTAAAGATTCCACAGAACATGGTTGAAAATTTAATTTAGCTAAAATCAAGGAATTATTCATCGCATGCCATAAAAAAGTTAATAAAATGTTGAGAGGTACTGAGGCCAGGCATCTCATCGGTTTCTAGTACCCCTATAACTGGACTTTACAAGAACATGCTACGGAAAGCCACAACACTCACTTAAGTATCTATTGAGCCCGGTCGAATATTTAGTTGAGCAAAAATAAGAATACTTCAAGAGTTCATTACAAAAAATTCAAAACATAATATAAGAGATACTGAGACCCGGCATTATATCGAATTCTATTATTTCTATAAGTGGTCTTTTTAAAAACATACTACAGAAAGCCAGAACTCTCACTCAAGTATCAGCAGAGCATGGTTGAAGATTTAGGTTAGCAAAGGTCAAGGAAATTTTCAGTGTTCGTTATAAAAAATTCAAAAATAATATATCAGAGGTACTGCGGGCCGGAACTCCTCGTATTGTACTACAACTGTATATGCACTTTGTAAAATTATGCTACAGAAAGCAAGAACTCTCACTCAAGTATCAGCAGAGCGTGGTTGAAGATTAAGATGAATAAAAATCAAGACATTTTTCATTGTTCGTAATAAAAAGTAAACAATATAAATGGTAAAGGTACCGAGGGCCGGAACTCCTCGTTTTCTACTACAACTATATATGTTCTTTGTACAGGTATGCTACAGAAAGCCAGAACTCCCACTCAAGTATCAGCAGAGCATGGTTGAAGATTAAGATGAATAAAAATCAAGAAATTTTTCATCGTTCGTAATAAAAAATCCAAAATCAAATATCAGAGGTACTGAGGGCCGGGAACTCCTCGTTTTCTACTACAACTGTATATGCACTTTGTAAAAATATGCTACAGAAAGCCAGAACTCCCACTCAAGTATCAGCAGAGCATGGTTGAAGATTAAGATGAATAAAAATCAAGAAATTTTTCATCGTTCGTAATAAAAAATCCAAAATCAAATATCAGAGGTACTGAGGGCCGGGAACTCCTCGTTTTCTACTATAACTGTATATGCACTTTGTAAAAATATGCTACAAAAAACCAGAACTCCCACTCAAGTATCAGCAGAGCATGGTTGAATATTAAGATGAATAAAAACCAAGACATTTTTCATTGTTCGTAATAAAAAGTAAAAAAAAAAAATAGTAAAGGTACCGAGGGCCGGAACTCCTCGTTTTCTACTACAACTGTATATGCACTTTGTAAAAATATGCTACAGAAAGCAAGAACTCTCACTCAAGTATCAGCAGAGCATGGTTGAAGATAGAGGTTAGCAAAGATCAAGGAAATTTTTAGTGTTCGTTATAAAAAATTCAAAAATAATATATCAGAGGTACTGAGGGCCGGAACTCCTCGTTTTCCACTACAACTATATAGGCACTTCATAATAATATGCAACAGAAAGCCAGAACTCTCAATCAAGTATCAGCAGAGCATGGTTGAAGATTTAGATGAATAAAAATCAAGAAATTTTTCATCGTTCGTAATAAAAAATCCAAAATCAAATATCAGAGGTACTGAGGGCCGGGAACTCCTCGTTTTCTACTACAACTGTATATGCACTTTGTAAAAATATGCTACAAAAAACCAGAACTCCCACTCAAGTATCAGCAGAGCATGGTTGAATATTAAGATGAATAAAAATCAAGACATTTTTCATTGTTCGTAATAAAAAGTAAAAAAAAAAAATAGTAAAGGTACCGAGGGCCGGAACTCCTCGTTTTCTACTACAACTGTATATGCACTTTGTAAAAATATGCTACAGAAAGCAAGAACTCTCACTCAAGTATCAGCAGACCATGGTTGAAGATAGAGGTTAGCAAAGATCAAGGAAATTTTTAGTGTTCGTTATAAAAAATTCAAAAATAATATATCAGAGGTACTGAGGGCCGGAACTCCTCGTTTTCCACTACAACTATATAGGCACTTCATAATAATATGCAACAGAAAGCCAGAACTCTCAATCAAGTATCAGCAGAGCATGGTTGAAGATTTAGATGAATAAAAATCAAGAAATTTTTCATCGTTCGTAATAAAAAATCCAAAATCAAATATCAGAGGTACTGAGGGCCGGGAACTCCTCGTTTTCTACTACAACTATATATGTTCTTTGTACAAGTATGCTACAGAAAGCCAGAACTCCCACTCAAGTATCAGCAGAGCATGGTTGAAGATTACTAAATCTTCAACCATGCTCTGCTGATACTTGAGTGAGAGTTCTGGCTTTCTGTAGTATGTTTTTAAAAAGACCACTTATAGAAATAATAGAATTCGATATAATGCCGGGTCTCAGTATCTCTTATATTATGTTTTGAATTTTTTGTAATGAACTCTTAAAGTATTCTTATTTTTGCTCAACTAAATATTCGACCGGGCTCAATAGATACTTAAGTGAGTGTTGTGGCTTTCCGTAGCATGTTCTTGTAAAGTCCAGTTATAGGGGTACTAGAAACCGATGAGATGCCTGGCCTCAGTACCTTTTGTGATCAACTCTGAATATTTTCTTGATTTTAGCTAATCTAAATTTTCAACCATTTTCTATGGAATCTTTTATGAAAGTTCTGGCTAGCTGTAGCTTGGTTTTATAAAGTATGATTACACTTGCTAAAGGAACCGATGAGATGCCTCAGTAGTGATGGGCCTCAGTATCTCACAATATTGTTTTTTTTTTTTTATTGGACTCTGAAAATTTTCTAAACTTTGACAGGTTTGTAGATTTTTTTTTTTTTAAGTGAAAAAGTATTCTTTATTTACATATATACAATTGAATATTCTAAAATAAAAACAAACTTATATAAAACAAACACTTATACAAAAGGGAGACGGTAAAGAGCTCATTGAAAATTTTCTTGATTTTTGCTTAACTCAATCTTCGACCAGGCCCAATAGATACTTCGGTCAGAGTTCTATCTTTGTGTAGCATGTTTTTATAAAGTTTAGTTTCAGGAGTAATAGAGTTCGATGAGATGCTAGGCTTCACTACGACTTAACATTTTTTTTGAATTTTTGCAAATTAACTCTGAAAATATTCTTAATTTCTGCTAACCTAAATCTTCTTCCAGACTCTGCGAATACTTTAGTGAGAGTTCTCACTTTTTGGAGCATAATTTTTTAAAGTCCATTTATAGTAGTATTGGAAACCGAGGAGATCCTAGCCTAATCGTTCAAATGTTTTGTTCGAACCAGAACTCCCAGTTATATCTTAGCATCTCACTCCTTTATGAATATTTTGTTTATAACAATGATTTATAATTATTGTGGATGTTTTAAACTCTTTCGGGACTTGTGTGAGGGACCTAGACTTATCGTTCAAATGGTAAAATCAGGTATAACTGGGAGTTCTGGGTTGTATAAATATACGACACAGAATGCCCAGTTATACCTCAGCATCTCACTACTGTACGGATATTTCGTTTATTTTTTTTATGGATTTAAATGAGATTCATCTGCCAGAACTATTAACAGAATAGGTTAAGGATGCAGAACTCTTTTGCTACCAACTACAACTAGGTCAATTTTGAGAAATTCGATGAGATGCTATGATAAGTATTGTGAAGTTAGCATCTCATTTTTTCAAAGTGCTGGTATGCAAAATTTGTTTTTAAAATCGACGGAACTATTGATAAAACGCATCAAGGATTGTAGAACTATGCGAAATGCCCCTATATGTGTTGTTTATTTGAGAAATTCGATGAGATGCTATGATATGTATTGCGAAGTTAGCATCTCATTTTTTCAAAATGCTGGTATGCAAAGATTGTATTGTAAAATCGACGGAACTATTGATAAAACGCATCAAGGGCTGTAGAACTATGTGAAATGCCCTTATATGTGTGTTTATTTGAGAAATTCGATGGGATGCTATGATATGTACTGTGAAGTTAGCATCTCATTTTTTCAAAATGCTGGTATGCAAAGATTGGATTGTAAAATCGACGGAACTATTGAAAAAACGCATCAAGGGCTTTAGAACTATGTGAAATGCCCTTATATGTGTGTTTATTTGAGAAATTCGATGGGATGCTATGATATGTACTGTGAAGTTAGCATCTCATTTTTTCAAAATGCTGGTATGCAAAGATTGTATTGTAAAATCGACGGAACTATTGATAAAACGCATCAAAGATTGTAGAACTATGCGAAATGCCCCTATATGTGTTGTTTATTTGAGAAATTCGATGAGATGCTATGATATGTATTGCGAAGTTAGCATCTCATTTTTTCAAAATGCTGGTATGCAAAGATTGTATTGTAAAATCGACGGAACTATTGATAAAACGCATCAAGGGCTGTAGAACTATGTGAAATGCCCTTATATGTGTGTTTATTTGAGAAATTCGATGGGATGCTATGATATGTACTGTGAAGTTAGCATCTCATTTTTTCAAAATGCTGGTATGCAAAGATTGTATTGTAAAATCGACGGAACTATTGATAAAACGCATCAAGGATTGTAGAACTATGCGAAATGCCCCTTGTGTTGTTTATTTGAGAAATTCGATGGGATGCTATGATATGTACTGTGAAGTTAGCATCTCATTTTTTCAAAATGCTGGTATGCAAAGATTGTATTGTAAAATCGACGGAACTATTGATAAAACGCATCAAGGGCTGTAGAACTATGTGAAATGTCCTTATATGTGTGTTTATTTGAGAAATTCGATGGGATGCTATGGTATGCATTGTGAAGTTAGCAGCTCATTTTTCAAAATGCTGGTATGCAAAGATTGTATTGTAAAATGGACGGAACTATTGATAAAACGCATCAAGGGCTGTAGAACTATGTGAAATGCCCTTATATGTGTGTTTATTTGAGAAATTCGATGGGATGCTATGATATGTACTGTGAAGTTAGCAGCTCATTTTTTCAAAATGCTGGTATGCAAAGATTGTATTGTAAAATCGACGGAACTATTGATAAAACGCATCAAGGGCTATAGAACTATGTGAAATGCCCTTATATGTGTGTTTATTTGAGAAATTCGATGGGATGCTATGATATGTACTGTGAAGTTAGCAGCTCATTTTTTCAAAATGCTGGTATGCAAAGATTGTATTGTAAAATCGACGGAACTATTGATAAAACGCATCAAGGGCTGTAGAACTATGTGAAATGCCCTTATATGTGTGTTTATTTGAGAAATTCGATGGGATGCTATGATATGTATTGTGAAGTTAGCAGCTCATTTTTTCAAAATGCGATTTTGATAGTAAAATCGACGGAACTATTGTTAAAACTTATCAAGAACTGTGGAACTATGTGGGATGCCATCATATATGGTGTTAATTTGTGAGATGCTAACATTTGATATGCTAACTTCACACACATTCCAAACACCCTGTATAATGACTCTCAATTCGTGGAATCGAATCAATAAACTTACCAACCTCGGTTGTTTCTGGCGTCAACTTGGCATGTTTGCCTCTTAAATCTACAGAAAAAAATCCATCCATCAGCATCTCATTTATAAGCTTTTAGGGTTCCGTACCCGAAGGGTCCAAACGGAACCCTATTTTTTTCACTCATGTGTTCGTCAGTCGTCTGCCACACGGGTTTTACAGCCAAACGGTTGGAGCTACAGTCTTCAAATTTCATGCTTATATTAGCATCTTATTGACCCAAACCCATACAAATTGTCAAAAAATATTTTTAAATGTTTTTAAGGTGGGCTCCCATACAGCGAAAGGAGGCGTGGTAAAAAAAATTGACCTGCCCCATCGGGGGGGGTATCGTTGTTCAGACCTCGCTGAGTACCGTAAAACCGTACAGCTTTGCCCAGATTTCTTCCGATTTATTATTCCACCTTAAATATTTTTTTAAATAATACTACCGTTTTCTACCCCGAAGGGAGGAAAACGATTATTTCAGGTCTTGCCGAGGCTTGACCTTTCGGAGATTAGCTATCATCCCTACAGCACACAAAATTCACTTACCTACGTAGTTTCGTCTATGAATGAGTGGAGCCGCAGCGACGCGGGCCGCAGGCGCGGGGCGGCGGCGGCGACGGGTTCCCGTCGCGCCGCGCTCTTCCCGCGTGTTCCTTAGTACCGATTCCGAAAGAGACGGCAAGGCATTGCTCAGGTCAAGCCTCGGCAAGACCTGAAATAATCGTTTTCCTCCCTTCGGGGTAGAAAACGGTAGTATTTCAGTTCTGTGCCTTCGGCTTGACCTTTCGGAGACGTGTTTATAATCTGCCGGCTCCAAGTGACCAGCGTACTGTGACCTTAGTGCTTGCTTATTTAATACTTTCAGTAGGAGCAAAATAATTGAAACATGATATACAGAAATAATCAGTTCTTTATTATTCTTTTACACTTGCTCACATTCTACATCAAACGATTGATAAATTGAAAGTTATAATAAATGTCTTCAGACAAATCACTAATAATTATAATAATAAGGAATGTACTAGACTGCTTCAATTACTTAAATTATTTTCAATAAGCCTCCTAGGCTTCTCAACTGCTTTGCAGTAGTGTTTAAAGAAGTTTGTTGACCCTCTCCAATTCCCACGCTTCAAAATCTCATCCAAAGGAGTGTCCCTTGCGTAATCGTATGACGCAACCGCCGACCTAATTGAACCCGGCGTACAACTGACTCCTATATCCTTGAAAGCAGTTTTTAACCACCCCGCTATTACTGCCCTGGAAGCAGCTTTCACCTTTCCTCTTGTAGTTATAAAGAGATTGTGTAAGCCATCTTGAGATTTACGTCTGACAAACGTGACATCAATAAGACTCCTAACCCAGCTTACTAAATCAAAAGTCCTGTATCTGATTTATTTAACAACCATCCTGATTGGCGACCCCTTGTGCCATCTGTTTTAGAGCCGAACATTGGCAAAAATGTTACCGATGTTTCTGAAATAATACAATTCTCTGCAGAAATACTTAAAAGAGTTAGATCATGAATTCTTCTTCCTGACGCTAACAATAGTAACAAAGCCACATGACGCGATACTTGAAAGATACTCTCTCTATCAGGTGGATGAGCCTCTAACCAGGCTAAGAGGTCTTGAATATTCCAAATTTTGGACTTAGGAGTCATGGAGGCCTGCTTCCGTAAATTAATTGCCTTCAGCATTGATGTAACTAGTGGATGTGCAGATAGGTTTTTAACTTGCTCGGGATCCGATAGAGTGACTATTACCGACTTATGTACTAAAATGGTTGCGTATGCTAATTTTTTAATTCTGAATAAAAAACTCAGGTATGAAGCAAGTTCCTGTGGACGAGGCCGGTCAGGTTTTGCCCCTTGTTGTTTACACCACGAAGTCCACTGTTTCCATGATGAACTGTAGGTTTTCCACGTTGAGTCTCGCCACGCGGATCGAAGTAGAGCAATATCCTCCAACTGAAGTCCTGTAGTTAGTTGATTCCACCCCGTACCTTCCAAACCTCTAAAGATAGACCTTTCATTCCCGGAGGGGGCTGATTGGTCGACAGATCTATTAAATGCCGGTCCAGGTTCCCAATTCGAAGCGGTACTCCCACCGACCTCCTCTTCAGGTCTCCTCTCCAAAACACGTTTTTCCATCGTGGTACAACCATTAGAAAGGTTCCCGAGGCTTGATCCAAGTGCTGTAGAACCTTGGGAATAAGAGGTGGAGGTGGAAACATCCAAGCCAACTGGAACTGCCAAACCCTGCTGAAGGCGTTCACAAACAACGCTTGATGGTCCTTGGCATCTATTGATACATAATGAGGGACTACTTTGGACCGATTTGTCGCAAACAGATCTATTTGAGGTGTGCCCATTCTCTGAAATATGATTGTCGTAATCTCGTTGCTGAGATGCCAGTCTGGAAGATCTTTGCCTCGAGAGAGCGAGTCTGCTAATGTGTTGTACCGGCCCGGGATGTAAAAGGGCAGCAGGTCTATTTTCAGACGGTGGGCTAGGAGAAGCAATTCTCTTGTCGAATCCAGCAGTATCAATGATCTTGTTCCCCCTTGATTTTTTATATACGCCACAACTGTACGGTTGTCTGACTGAACCATAACCGACTGTCCCTTTAACACATCTGGAAATTTGACCAGTGCCATTAAAACTGCATACAGCTCTTTTCGATTTATATGCCAATTTAGTTGATCTTTGGCCCATTTCTGTGAGACATGGTGATTCCCTAACTGAACTCCCCAACCTACGTTGGAGGCGTCCGTCGTGACAAATAGTTTTGGTTCGGGAATGAAAATTCTTCCCGGTCGAGATAGGTTTTCCACCCACCAGAGTAAATCGTTCATTGCCGCCCCTGGCAGCAAGTGCATCCTCTTGGGATTTTCTTCTGAGAGAGCACGAGATGCTCTCTGCAGGTTTCTTGTAAATAGACGCCCTAACGGAGTCACCAAAGATGCGAATCCCAGTCTGCCTATCAACGACGTGCCTTGGTTCCAATTCCAACCACGGCCATTTATTATTTGTAGAAGATCTCCTGCCAACTGATCGCGTTTTCGTTTCGGTAAGACTTTTCTGTTTGTAACCGTATTCCATATTATGCCTAAGAACTCTATCTCTGGCGTAGCTTTTACAATCGACTTTTCTAGATTCAGTTTCCAACCAAGACTTTGGAGAAGCGAAATAGCCTGCTTCATCTGCGCTTCTAGAATTTGAGGGTCTTGATGAGCAAATAAGAAGTCGTCGAGATACACCAGTACACGAAAGCCTCGCGCTCTTAGCATGCTTGCTATCCATTTGCTTACTCGAGAAAAGGCCCACGGAGCGCTTGACAGACCGAATGGCAGTGAGGTCATTTGGTAAAGTTGGTTTTGGCAGGTAAAAGCGAGATAGCGGCGATGACTCTCTCTTATCGGGATGTGGAAATAAGCTTGAGAGATGTCTATCTTTCCCATGTAGTCGTTCTTCTTTAAGAATTTGGGAACGTAGTTCTGATTTACTAGACGGAATTTTCTTGAACTCAAGAAAAGGTTTAGTCGCCGAAGGTCGAAAATTTGCCGTACCTTGCCATTCTGTTTGGGTATTAAGAACATCCTTGATAAAAATCCAGTCTTGGCCGTTGATCTTTCGACTACGCCTTGACTTAATAGTGTCGATATCTCTTTTAACATTAGTTTTGAGGGCCTTGTCGAAAAGTCTGACATCATCTTTGGAGTTAAACGAACAGAAGGGGGTTTTTTCGCAAAAGGCAGTGCATAGTTGGTTATTATCTTTAAGACGGACGCTGGGGCTCCCAGTAAACGCCACTGCTGCTCGTAATTCTTGAGCTGCCCCCCTCTGAAGTCCCCGTCAATATTTACGACGTTGTTGCCGCTGTTCCTTCTTATCGCCTCTCTTTGCCTTACCAACGGATTGCCTCCGTTTTTGGTTTGCCGTTTGAGATGGCCGGGAATGCCATGCGGGGTTTTTGGCTTTCTGCGTACGACCTGGGAGTGGTTGGCGGCTTTTTTGAGGCTGCTGAAAAAGCTGCTTCGTTTTCTCCGGAAATTTGCCAAAACGGGAAGGAAAAATGCGAGACGTACCACCATTGTCTCTTATGAAAAGAGAGAGCTTATCCTCCTGAAACAAGTGTGTTTCTGATGGTGGTATCTGCTGCAGCATAGAAGACAGAGCATCACTATTTGTTTTGAAGGATTTTCGTCTTAAATCGATTGTTTCCGCCCGATGTGCACAAACAAACTGCAAAAGATCGTCTGACGTTGCCTTAAACTCAGAACCCTCTGACAATAACGTTTTTAAATCTGCCGCGGCCGCTGGGAATTTCGCTGCAAGCTTCTTAAGTTCTTCGGCTAACGCCTTTCTCTGGCAGAGGAGGCCATGGACAATCGTGCCAAAAACTCCATCTTGCTTGGTGAGGAGTCCTGAGGTTTGCATTCCGAGATCACTCAACTCTGCATTAATCTTTAAAGTGCTAAAGACAGGTGATGCCTGCAATCTTTTAGCTACCTCTTTATATCGTATGCGATTCCAGGCATCCGTCCCAAATCTTTGACAGGCGATGCCCTCTGCTTTAACATGTTCCGACGGTGCTGGAATCGCGGGTTCTGCCTCCTTTACCGCAGGGAGAAACTCCAATTCTGGCCAGCTATGTTGAACAGGATCTAAACCTAGATTAGAATCCAACGGTGGCGCATGCCAATCGCTAGGTGATTCAGATCTTGACGGGGCGGGGAGGTCATCTCCTTCATTAGATGAGGCGCAATCTTCAGAGGAGCTCTCATGCCTCAAGTCCCTTACTGGAGCTAGCGACTCAATTTTCTCCATGAGGGTTGAGAACATATCATTCATCCGTTTTTCAAGACTATCTATTCGCGAACGTTTTGACCTAGTTGCCCATGCATCACTTGATTCTGGGTCTGAGGATATTCTTCTTTTCCTCATATTTGTTGCCTCCTCATCCACCTCTAGTGATAAAGCCCGATCGGCCTCCTTCTTTGACATACGCCTAGGTTTAACTGCCTCGTTGAATAATTCAGTTGCGGCGGCTGACCCCCTAATCTTATTACAGATCGCAGGTGGGCTGGTTATCAACGCTCTAGTGAACGCCCAGTCGAGCATCTTCAGCTTGAGGTCACGAAACCCTTTCTCAGACAAACGAGTTGCCTCCGGAACGAACGCTTTAGCTAATTGGTCTGTTGGTATGGCAAATTTCAATTTGTTCAATACCTGGGGGTCAACGGTCTCTCCGAACACGTCTTCTTTTGTTGATCGCGTTACCGTCCAAGCAGCCCAGCCATTGGGCAACAGCTCTTGTGCCAAAAGTTTCAGCCGCTCTAGGATTTCATTGTCGTTGTCAGTTTCGCCAGTCTCTTCCAACAGCTCACCCAACGAGACGAAAGATGCCTCTTGAACCATCTAAAGCAAGCAACAATATTGCCATAAGACTCAGATATTAGTTTCATTCTAAAGCATGCAGGTGCATAAACTGTCGTTCGGGTAGGACTAGCCAGCTAAACAGCTGAGGCATCGGAGCCGTCTGGCTGCGGGTCAAGAGCCGTAAGGCTGCGGGTCACGAGCCTTACGGCTGCGGCTCATCAGCCGTATGGCTGCGGCTCACGAGCCGTCGGCTGCGGCTCGCGAGCCGTCGGCTGCGGCTCACGAGCCGTCGGCTGCGGCTCATGAGCCGTCGGCTGCGGCTCGCGAGCCGTCGGCTGCGGCTCATGAGCCGTACGGCTGCGGCTCATGAGCCGTACAGCTGCGGCTCGTGAGCCGTACGCCTGCCCTTGAGTCATACGACTACCGATGGCGAGCTGAATGGCTGCGGCCAGAAAGGGTAGGCATTGTGAGCTATAATATGTCTGCAACTAGTGAGCTGCCTGGCTGCGACTAGTAAAAACAATAGTAAAATGCTTAGGCGAAAAATAAAAAGCGGTTGCTCCCCAAAACATTGCTATACAGCTGTTATTAAATAAAACACATTCTTATCCAAGATAATTGATTAAATAACACCATTATATGGGCAGAGTATGTGTAAAGCACGAATACCCCTTCACTATTTAGGTTTACGTAAATGAATACGTCCATGCACTCATAATTCTCATAGACAAAACTAAAAAATTAAATTAACTTACCCTGTCCAGCGATATGATGCACTTATCACTCAAGGTAATAACACAAAACTTTTACGAACGTTACAACAACGTTAGGTAGGTTCTTAAGAAAATCGTGCGCACTGTATGGTGAATAACAGCGTACTGAGGAACACGCGGGAAGAGCGCGGCGCGACGGGAACCCGTCGCCGCCGCCGCCCCGCGCCTGCGGCCCGCGTCGCTGCGGCTCCACTCATTCATAGACGAAACTACGTAGGTAAGTGAATTTTGTGTGCTGTAGGGATGATAGCTAATCTCCGAAAGGTCAAGCCGAAGGCACAGAACTGAAATATATCTATCAATTTGTGATTGTGCTACGTCATTGATAAATGTTGTGTTCTTTGCATAGAATATAAGATAATATCACTCAACACACACACAATACTCAATTTAGACAGCGCACTATGGGACTAGGGCATCGAGAACCGGTTCTTTCGGTCCTAAATTCTAGACGGAACCGGGTACCCGGTTCTTTCGGGTTTTTTCATAAATTCTATTTGATAAGTGTCTAAATAAAACACACTTTATTGGTACGCATATTTATATATTTTTTGAATTATACTCAAATTACAACATCGTTTTTAACTATTTTTGGCAACAATCAGTTCTTTAAAATTCAGTATTTTCACAATCAGTTCTTTATAATTCACTACACTACAGAGATCAAAAAGGGAAATAATAAAAATTAAACTTAAAAAAAATAACCATCTTACAAGCTAGATATAGGAACTTTTACAAATCCACTCAAAACAAATCAACAAGCACATAACAGTTGTAAATAAATGATAAAAATTACAAAAAAAAAATAACAAAAACCAAATAACGAAAATTAATGATTAAATTGAGCATTACCACAGCATTACGTATTGGCTTTCTTCTTTCCTAAATAAAAGGAACGTAAAAAAATAAGTGCGTCTAAAGTTTTGTCGCTTAAAGACGAACGGAGTCTATTGCAGACTATCCCGGCGGAAGAAAATATACGTTCCGGCTCCACACTAGTGGGTGGAATTGATAGTAAATGGTGATAAGCGAGCGATAGGTATCGTCCTCGCTGTTTCTGACCACCATTCTCAAACAGAGCCATTTCTACTCTTATAGTAGTGTTGATGTCATTTGATGTCGATTCAGGAGCAGAAGCAGTAGCTTGACTTATTTCCTTATTAAGTTCTTCTTCATTTGTTAAAGAAGATACTTGTAAGTTATCATCATCATGTCACCTGAAATCAGGCGTACAATCAAGAGGTACACTTTGTTTTGTGCGTTGAATGAGGTTTACGATTTCCCGCAGCATCTCATCACTCGTAGGCCGTAAAAAACAGTTTTATCTTCATTTTCAATGTTATCAAAATACTTCTCCGGGTTGGTCAAATATTGCAATATTGATGCTTGGACTAGTCGTCGTTTTGCATATTGTTTACGCAATGCAGCCGCCATTTTATTGCTCAGATGAGTGTTCATTTCAAACAATTTGTTTATTGCAAATTTGAGAGAAATATCAGCTGTAAGCAATGTTGCATCACGGCGACATAGTGCCTCCACGACAGTTTTTATTATATCCAATATATTATTTAACTCGTGTATATGTCTCCAGTCATCGTCAGTAAACTGAATATCAATATTCAAATCTATTAGTGCTTTTGTGATAGATGTTTTTAATTTTAGAAAACGGCTTAACGTGGTGGCCATGCTGCTCCAGCGAATCTTTCCATCTAAAAGGAGAGAATACTCCTGTCCAAAATCAGCTTTAACATACTTTTGAAGGACGTCATCATATTTAGTCGGTAACTTTTTGAAAATTTTTACCACTTTTCGTGCCTTAGATATGAGCTGATAATAGCTAAACGATTGTGGTGGTAAAGATGCTAATGGCGATTCGTTATTGAATTCAGCACCATCGTCTTCATCGTTGTTATTTTCACCATCATCAGTTTCGTTACTAAATTCGCCACTTCGCATTCTTAAAGATAATTCAGATAGAGGCAAATCTTCGTCATTGTCATAATTGCCAAGTTCGTCCAACTGCTCCAGTATCATCTGTGGCGCTTCTACGTTTTCCTCGATGTCTTTGTTGCGATTATACATCACGTCCACAATTGCTAGTTGAACTGCGTGAGCAATACATAACTGATGGTAAGACTTGAGCGACTTCCCAAATGCAACCATAAGGCTGCAGCCATCTGTGGTTTGAGCAACAATGTCTTGAGTTAAGGATATGCCATATTCATTCAACTTGGACCCAATTAACTGAACGCATTTTGCTGCATTCATGGAGCCATGAATTCTTATTAGACCAAGGTTTCGAAAAGCGTTTCTAGCAAAATCTGGTGAATGCAATGAAAGACCTATGTATCTTCTGTTGTGATTGGATGTCCATTCGTCGAATGATATTGAAAATTTCTTTTCATGAGATAGAATCGCTTTAATCTCACTAACCTCACCTCTAGTTTTCTTTTTTCAGTTTGATAATCTTGTTTCGAATGGTATCCGCAGTCTTGGGTAATTTATTGCCGCTTTTTTCAAAAAGGTACCTTAAATCTTGAGATGCTATAAATGTTCTTAGTGAGATTCCATCCATCGAAGCCATACGAGACACCATTACTTCCATACTTGGATTAGCATCACTCTCAAAAAAATGGGTCAATTTAGATTTCTTTTTCGGTATTTCGGGATCCGGAAGTTCTTTTGTAGTAGATGCACCACCCTGTGCTGACGTAGTTGGACTTTCTAAACAGAGTTTATGTACGTTTTTCAAATGTTTTTGTAAACTGCTCGTGCTACCACCGCCTGATTTTAATATCTTTTGGCATAATTTACATTTTGCTTCACTTTTATTTTTGTTTCTTAGAAAGTAGTGCCAAACTGAGGCCTTGTCTCCTGCCTTATTTATCACCTCTTCGAAATCCATTCTTTTGTTGTTCAGGAATTCTGTCAACTGGAAGATGCGTCTGAAATTCAATAAACTTTCTTAGTAAAGTTATTGACATCAGACAAGTTGGTCGAATATTTGAACACTTGGTGGCCTAGCTGTTTGCAATCGAACTTCTAATGCAAAAGTTGTGAAAACATTGAGAGGCAACTGGCATTTCTTTTATAACCAAAAATCGACACGAACATAATATTAACACTGCTCATTAGTGCTCATTTGACCAGTGTAATTTAGTCCCGCCTGAGCAACACTGTTATTTTTTATGATTCTTAATTTATACTTATCTACTAAGCAATTTATAAGTAGTTTAATATAGCACGTGCCACGTGTTCTACCAAGTGCCAAAACTGAAATATTATCTACCTTCATTTGTGTTGTATAACTCAGATTTTCATGATTCACAATAATTATCAGATTGGATGCCAAACAACAAAGTAATGTGAGCAAAGATATATAAATAAATAGTACACCTATTTATTTATTTCTCTTAAATAGGTGTAACAACTTTATCATGTCGCTGTCCAGCCAAGTCTGGCCAAGTTATTATTATATTTATCTATTCCGTCCACAAGAGTGAAAGCGTAATACTT
Source organism: Orthosia gracilis (assembly GCA_947562075.1). Lineage (NCBI taxonomy): Eukaryota > Metazoa > Arthropoda > Insecta > Lepidoptera > Noctuidae > Orthosia > Orthosia gracilis. Next base: position 14,816,628 of record OX387264.1, on the reverse strand, counting down.
AACTAATAGCAATTAAAATAAATATTCTCAATTGATTGATAATAATAACAATATGTAATAATATTTAAAGTCACTTGTCAAATCGGCGTCGAAACAATACACCCACTCACAACGTTTGTTTGTGTCGAACTAAAAAAAAAGGCGACAGCGCGTCTACCAGTGTTGCCAACCACAGATTGTTAAGGAAGGTGAAAGGTCTAGAGTTACCTCCGAAATTCAAATAGTCGTACGTTTTTTTTACAATTGCCAGCTCACTATCGGATAGTATGTGTCAATACCGCGAATACAACTTTTATTACTATACTATCCGAGACTGAGCTGAAAATTGCAAAACAACTGTCAAAAATTTGAATTTCGCGGGGTATCCTGGAGCATTTACTTTAATGTCCCTTGTTAGTTTCTTAAAGATTCATCATTAATAATAAATTATAACGTTATTTATTACTTTAACAGTGAAATAACTGCATATATTCTGTTTTAATAATAAATTTGGATAATAACTTGATATTTAGCGTTAAGAGTATTATAGAGATAATATTATTTCTAAAATTTTAAGAGAGAACCGTAAGAACCGAAAAAACCGGTTCCTCGTTTAACAGAACCGGTTCTATCAGGGTCTTTCAGAACCGGGAAATCCCGGTTCTTTTGGAAACGGGAAAAACCAGTTCTGATGCCCTATATGGGACCAAACGGTGTTTTTCATCTCAAAAATCGGTAACTGTGTTGTTTTGTGATTTTACTCCTTGAAATTTTTTTCACGTATTAACGAATATCTAGGCAATAAAAGAAATCAAACATCATCATTTTAAAAATTATACATTTTTCGTAAAAAAATGACAAAGATAAAGTTATACGAAATTACATACAAAAATTATACAGTTATAATAAAATAGCAATAAAAGTTACACTTTTGCTTAAAATAAGTTAAGAACTAAATTATTATTATTATTAAACAGACATGCTATAAAATAACATGATAAAAAATTAAAAAAAAATTAGCGCTTATCCTATTCATCACTTTCTATTGCCAACAATTCTTTAGCTTCGTCAAACAATTCTTTGGATATTACAAAACTGGGTTTATTTAAGCTAGATATATAAGGATCAGATGTATATAACAAAATATGCAGAACGTCTTCGTTTGTTGCTGATCTGGAACACTTCCTAGCGTGATGTAACCTATATTTCTTGTAATCTTTATTTCGGGCTTCCTGGGCATCTTCGGCTAATTGTCCTATAGGCAAAACTGCGTAATGGTCTATTATTTTAGCACCATGTGTAAGAACTTTATGGACCGAAGATGGCATGTAGTACCAGTTATATTTGCTTACGTATAATTGCGCGGTTATCAATGTATACTGGCCGAATTTTTCTGCGTTTATAGGGAATCCCGATGACATAGTTTGAAGAATTACATATAATCTCTTGATTAATTCTTCATCAATTCCGGTTATTCCTGCAGAACATTGGTAATTTGAAAACATTGGAAAAATCTCCTTGCCGTATTTCCGTCATTGCTATTACCGGAACCTTGACGTGGTTTATCAATGTGCAAACCAAGCACTTCTCGGAATCGTTTTTGGACATACTTTTTCTTGTCTTCTTTAAGTGGCTTGTTTTCTGGAGTTGTTGCTGACCACTTCTCAAAACCTAAATTGTAAGAAATATGGAGGATCATCTCCATAAACCTTATCCATGCATGTAGTGTCGACAATCCGTATTTAAACGCATCTTCATTTTCAACTCTCGTTGTAACTTTTGAAAGATCATTCTTTTGTCTGGGAGTTGCTCCACAAACAGTGCAGGTAGCACTGGATGATGTTTTCGTTAACACTTTAGCAACTTTCCCATCAATCATTGTCATAAAAAGTTCATGTTTAATTTCGATGACTTTGTCGTCTATTGCCACAAGAGTTGGAATCAATTGATTAATTTTGGCTTCAATTTCACTGACAACCGCTGTAGTTTTTTCGGGTGTTTCTTTTGCAAATTCTAATGAAATTAGTCTGCAGTATCTAACAGATGAGCAAGTGGGATTCTGCCATACAACTGCAGAAGTTTCTTCGTCTACTAGTCGCAATGGTACAAGGGACACTATAAACAAATTAGCATCCGATATTTGTTCGTTTTCTTCCGGTAGTTTGTTTATATTCACTTTGCCCAGAGGATCCATCACATCCCCATTTAGTGAACAGCTTAAGACGATTGTGATTTGTCGATCCTGACTTTATCTTTATAATACGGCAGACTGTATGGTCTAAGAGATCTTGCAGATTGATTTTTGCGCTTATATTTGTCTCCGTTATGCTGGATGCTGGCGGATAGCAAGCCTTTTTTGCTTCACTTAGTATTTGATACGAAGGCAATACAGCACTTAAATTCTTATCAACAAGCCTTTTTCTTAGGTACGCATATTGGGCTTTGGTTAGATCTGTTTCAATACACATACTCAATGCCTCCTCTTTTGTAAAGGAAAGTGCATTATCTGGATTAACACGTTAAGCGCCGCGTGTATAAGTCAATATACACCCTAGTGCAACTCTGACAGGCCGGTGTATATCTAGTTATACACCTCGAGTACTCAACTTCAGAGGCCAGTGTATAGGTGAATATACACCGCACTGAACATTTTCTTTAGCAATTTTGTAGGTCTGGCCCTGACCAAATCGTTTGGTGTATCTGGGGTATAGAAATGTTGTATAGTTTAGAAGTCACAGTTTTTTTTAAGAATGAAAAAAAAAGCAACCACTTGTAATTAAGAATTTTATTTCAATAATAATCAGCCTTTTTATTTACTTAGTTTACTTATTCTTCTTATTTTTATTTATTCTACTTATTTTTCAATAATCATCAGTCTTTTTTTATTTCTTATTTTTTCATAATCATGGTCTTTTTATTTATTTATTCTAGTTAGTTTTCAGTAACCATCAGCCTTTTTATTTATTTGATCTTCTTTTTTTTTGCCATAATAATCAGCCTTTTATTTATTTATTCTACTTATTTTTTCATAATCTTTTTAGTTTTTTTATTTATTTACTGTGGACTTCGTTGAAGCAGGGCCTGCAGTAAAATAATTTACACACAGAGCAAATGGTTGTTACTTGAGCAGCAAATTTTCTTTGGCCAGTTTGAGCCTTTCCCTTTTTGCCACATTTCATGGACAATTCTTACACCTTCCTCTCTTCAGTTTTGGAGGTGTTCCGACCAGATTGTCCACCAATAAGTGTCGTGTGACCCTGGGAGTTGGGGTTGGTGGTGGCTCAGGAATGGTGACATATTTCATGACCATAGCATCAATAACTTCCTCCCGGAAATTTGTGATTGTCATTTTAGGCTTTCGCGAATATTCGTGGTACAAAAAGTACGCGTTGACGAGGGTTGTGCCCCACACCAGCTCAATCATGAGTTTTCTGTACCATTTAGTACAACGGCGCAACGCGGAGCCATATGACGCCATTTGGTCACTGATGTCGATGGACGATTTACCTCCGTTGTAATCTACTATAGCCATAGGTTTCAAAACAGCAGGCCTCCTCTTCGTTTTCACCATCTTTACGTTATTTGCCGAGTGTTTTGTTGATAGCACTGAAACATATCTTCGATCTCTCCACTTTGTAACTCCTATCTTACCGTCTTTTGTCTCCATAGCTATCAATTCTCCTTTCTTCAACTTGGTACTGACAAAATTTGGTGGCAAGTGTTTTCTGTTCAATCTCAGCGTTCCAACCAAGGCAGTTTTTCTATGGCGTAAACGGTAAGCCAATGGAATGCTCGTATAAAAGTTGTCGGTATAGATAGTCCTTCCTTTGTCCAGCAATTTTTCAGCTAAGTCTATAACCACTTTTTCGGCCACATCTTTTTTCATTAGTCTTTGACTTTCCACAGTACACAATTATGTTCCAAGTATAGCCTTTGTCAGTACACAACTTGAACAACTTGATCCGTATCTGTGTCTTTTGTTCGGGATGTACTGTCGGAAAAGCAGCCTTCCACGCCAGGGTATTATATAGGCTCTCATCTATGCAATTTTTCTCCCCTGGCGTGTACGCCGACTGATAATTTCTGATGAGCATGTCCAAAACAGTTTTTATTTTGGCCAGACGATCAGTTGATGGCTGCTCATTGTCTGAAAAGTGTACGAACTTCAAGAGTAATTCAAACCTATTGCGAGGCATGATTTGGCGAGCGTAGGGCATGTTATACATCCTGTGTTTACGCCAGTAATCACGTATGCACGGTAATTGTACTAAGCCCATCCATCCCACTAGTGCAAGAAATCTATAAATTTCAGGAACATCCACTGGTTTCCATGAATGTAGCCTTGATTTTTCCTTTACATCATGATCTTCTTTAGTAAGTTCCTGTGCGGCATAAAGGTTAGTCTCGTGCACCATAACTTCGATGATGTCACGAGTAAGGAGCATCTCGTAAAAGTCGAGGGGTTCACCTTCTGCCCATATGCCCTGGTTAATATCTTTCATGCCTGCATCACCCTCAAACTTGTCCGATTCAATATGTCTACTCCCAGGCATTATCCATTCGATGTTTTGCACACATCTTTTGACAATCTGGTCCTCAGTATAGGTTGCGGTGGAACCCGAAGTACTTGGCAAAACAGGCGAATCAGCTCGAGGTGGTAAACTGTTCCTCATCTCAGATAAAGGGATATTGTCGGAACTATCTTCACTTGTACTGTCAAAATTGTACTGTCCATAGTCAACTACGGGATCGTAATCTGGATCAAACACTGAATCGTCACTTGAAAAGTCCATGATTACGTTTGACAAATCTATCATGCAGTCACAAAAGTCACAACACTAAATCTGAAACAATATCAAAAGGAAAACATGTAACAAAACCAAGTTTTGCTACATATTTTCCTTTGTCTTGAAGCAGGGGTTCTTCTGTCTTGATAATCTGAAAAGAAAAAGAAAAAAAAGTAAGGAAAAAAGGAGGGAAGCTCATAAATGCAGGGAAAGTTGTGTGTATCATGTAATATACACTTGGCCTTTGAGACTGAATTTTCGAAAAGTCTGTCTCAGGGGCCAGTGTATATTATATGATACACCAAAAAAAAAACCAGTTAGGAGAATAGGAAAAAAAAGGTCAAGTTCATATAGTATTTTAGGACCAGGAGAAGGCATATCTGCAAAAAAAAAAAAGTCATTTCCACATTTGCCTCAGAGGTGCCTAGGCGCTGAACGTGTTAAGTATGTTTTGTAGAATTACTTTTTTCTCTTCTTTTTCTTTATTTCTGATAATAGTCACAATTGATGCTTCGTCATTTTCACCCATGGATCGTAAACCTTGCACATAGGCATTACGGACATGTCCCATTCCATACTCCTGGACCAGTTCCATATTTTTTCTTTAATTTGTGTTTTCCGAACACTCTTCATATGGTTTTGTTGGTCTACCACGATCACCAGAAGTATTCAAGCCAGAATTTTCAGATGTTGAGGTATTGCAAGAATTCAATGGTACTTTAAACTCACCATTTAACCAATTTGAGTATAGACTCTCGAACCTGTCTGGCTTTCTTTGAGCTTTCGTCCATTTCTGGTTGCAACTTGATGTTAGATTTTTATGAATACTCTCTATTACAGTATTAACGTCAGTTTCCGATAATTGAAAGTTGTCCAACAAATATTGTCTGAGGTCTGAAGTACTTTTCCTTCTTATTATTTGATCACAAAGATCGCGTCGAACACAAACGAATTCACTCATTGTTAGATAATATATATGTTTTTGACTGTTAATTGTTATTGAAAAGAAGTATCTGAACACTTTGATGAATAGTATGCTGAAAACACGGGTATATAAAGGACCAATATTTTGGTGCCTTGTGCAAAAACCATGGGACAATTGATTATGATAGTTCTCATCGAAATAGTGTAAATAGTACTGATTGTAATAAATTACCACAACAGATAAATAGAACTTCCGCAGCAATATAGTTTATCATACTTGTGGCACCGCTAACAAAAGTGCCATGGGAAGATTCTTGTATTCTATTAATTTGTTTGCTTATATCATAGAAATGAAAAAAAAAATAAGTTAGACATCAAAATAAAATAATTAAATATAATATTTAATAATAAAAAAGAAGAACCGTAACTTTCGGGGATTTTTTTATTTTCCCTCGATTGATATATTGCTTATAAGTCACCTCTTGTGCAAAAAACGCGCAAGCTTTTTTTTAATCCTCATATTACTGAATAGGTAAGGTCTCTAATAGAGTGATTAACTTGACACCGGCAGCCTTCGGCAACAAGGAAAATTCCAATTGAAATAAACAAAAACGAAATTTTCTTTACTTCACTAAATTTTTTTTTTTAAATAAAACAATATTTTTTTTACAAAAACTGAACGTGGTTGTAAAGTATACATTCTAAGCTATCTAATGATGTATAACACTAACATACTTCCTTGGAAAACTTACGAATAATTTTGTGTTGAACTTCCTTAACGGTAATTTAATTGGCATGAAAATATTTATGCCCAATGTTTGAGGTTTATTTTATATACGTAAAACTAAGTTATTTTTTTTTTTGTAATTGATTCGTAAGTTCCATCCTTTGAGAGTATAAAACCATAAAGGGATCTATGGATTTACGACTTTCGTCAAAACCATTTTTGAGATGGAAAATACTGTTTGGTCCCATAGTGCAGCGGTCCAAATTTTTGGTTCTTTTTCCAAGTTTGCCCATTTTACAGAAACCTCGCAACTTAAGTATTTTCTACTTTAAGAACATAAACTTTAAGGATCATTTTAGATAATTAGTTGTTCTATTATAGGACCTTAATAATAAACGTTTATATTACCTGTCAAATTTGAGTGGGCAAAGTAGCTACATTTTTTTTGTAATTTTTCATACAAATAAAACGATGAACTAGGGTTGTCACTTTTTAATTTTTGATCAGTACGGTGTACGCAGGTACGTTAGGATCACGAACCTAGCATGCTCTTAAATATTAATCTAAAAGTATTTTAACAATCATAAAACAATTAAGCTTTAAAACAAACAATATAATAATAATAATCAAATCTTAATATTTGTAATAGGAACATTGACTTTATAAACAAGCCTACAAGATAAATCTTTTAAAAAACAAACGATATTAGATTAACAGCAACTCTTAGCTTACCTAAGTAATAGGAACATTTTTAGGCTTATTAAAATGAAATAAAATCAAACAGTTTGGAGTTAAACAATAGCCGTCTTATTAATAAAAATAGCGTATTCCAGCTTACTCTAAAGTTAGTCTTAGACTAGCTAATCCCGGAGTAACTAAGGATTAACATAGATCTAGCAATGTTATTAATAAACATGGAATAACCTCGGACTAACTATTCATTTCTTAGTCTTGGACTTACGCATAAACTCTGGCAACCCAGTTGAATTTAAAAGGAAAAAGAATGAACTCATGAATGAAAATAAGCAAGTTGAAGACATTATGTAGAAAAAAAAAACTAAAAATGACATCTGCCTTAGAGATTTGACAGTAAAGGCGAAGGAGGGAATTTTAAATTATCTTAATAGGTATAAACTTAAAAATTACTTATAATGATGAACACATATAATATGATAAAATGTCTTATCAAGGCCTACCTTAACAAATATCTATTTATTAAGGTGGTTGTCATTTCAGGACCATAACTATGTGAGCGCCATGATAAGTCTATCGAGAGAGATAAAATTGGAAGAACATAAGAGGCGTATGGAGATGGCAGAAGAATTACACAAAGAACAATTAAAATGTGCCTTAATAGAAAGAGAAATCTTGGAAATACGAAAATTTCGTGAAGAAAAACAGCTAACAAATGCATAAAATAATTCCATTAAATATATTTTTACATTTATATTGGATTTTATTTTCGTGTTCATTCGAACCTTCAACTTCAGGTTTCAATAATCTTAAAACCTTAATCAAATCAGTTAAAAACAGTTTAACTACACTCTTTTACTGTATTCAATTCAAACAACAACTATGTCACTGGATGCATATAAATATTTAATATCCGGTTTGCTTTGATAGATCTGATGCAGAGTATACCCCTCATACTAATGTTAATAAAATACCTAGCTACTCTTATTACCTACATCTCCTTGTCAATCCTTGAAATATAGTAATTTTGTTATTATATTACCAGAATAGGAAGGGATAAACAATAAAATAAGAAATGGTTGTAAATGTGCACAAATATATATTATTTAAATTAAACTAAAAATTTTCATTAATAAATGCTGCCCGTGACGCATTACCTCTAATATTATTATTTATTGTGTGTGTCACTGGTACATTGCCATTATCTTGTGCATCTAAATCCACCAATTAGATCTTGCCTATGTATTGCAAATATCCGTGATTTGTAATTTCGTTGTCTAAAGCTAAACAGCTGCCAAAGTTTATTTTTTTTAATGTTTCAATATTTGTGTGTAGTTCAGCGGTTGTTAATATTATTTGCAATTTGATTCCTAGTGGATATTGTGATATAAAATTGGTGTAGTTTTGTGTCTCAACTGTCTACGCAACTGGACAATATGTGAAATCATTGACAGAAGCAATCTCGGAATAGTGGAGCGGAGAATTTTATTGTAGTATTGACTACCTCTGCAAAGTTTATCGCGAAGGCTGACTCGATATAATTTGCTGCCAAATAGTCCAAAAAAACATTAGAATCTGTTAAATCCACATTCTAATGCATACTAAAGAATTCAAGAAGGATATTATGCACTGAAAACGAGGCGGTATGGTCCAAGACCTTAGCCCGCCCGAGTAGGGCGAAGGAAAAAAATTGTGGTTGCCATAGTTACACTACTCTTATTCCGACCTTAAACTAGCTGGTACCATGGTTTAACTTTTAGTCCGAGACTAGTGTCAGATTAGTATAATCCCTCCTTATTCCGTGTTTATTAATACGGAAATTTGTTAGTACCAACCTAATCCTTGGAATAAAGTTAATCTTACCTTAGTCCACGTTTATTAATAAGACGGTAGAAGTGATACAAAACAAAAACCTGCACTATACCTGGCTGGCTGGTTATGTTTTTAATTACTTCTATACTAACATAATTTTATAGCAAAGTATAATGTTGAGTACAGTAACCAGCAGTATTCAACATTACATTTTGATGACAGCTGTGTTTCATTAAAAATAAACATGAACAATCTAAAGCGGATAGACTAATAAAACAAACTAGTTAAAAAAAACAACAATAATCATCGAGGTACTTCTAAGATTAATTATTCTTAAACAATATAGGAACATTATTTCCTGAAATTATCTAAATGCTGGAAGATTTTGGCTTCGCGTGTTGGCGATTTCTTTATATATATAAATTAAAACATTTTATTATTGTATGTTGTAAGAAGGATTAAAAGTAATATTAAACAATATTTGGCTTCGTCTAGAAATATTTGGTGGAGGTAATACTAGTTCCACATCATCCCGATTTACTTCACACACGTCCTCTACGTTCGGGTATGTGAAAATCACTTCACCATTTTTTGTATTTTTCACTTTTCTTGCAAATTTTACAGTAGGAATTTTGGTTCTCTTATCATTTGTCTTTGTACTGCAAAGCCGGCAACGTTGGTACGACTCCAATGGGTAGGGTAAGTGGTCTCCCACATTCGAGAAGCGTATCTCTTCAGCAACCATATGGATTGCTTTCTGACAAGTGTTGGTGTTGACCAGTGTGACTTTCTTTCTAGTTACGTAATTGGGCATGTTCGATAGCCTTTTTCGATTAGTATATCCACTGATCAATCCTCGAGCTAAAGCCACGCGAAATTCCAAGTACGTTAGCCTTACGTTGCACTTCTTGCTCATGAGGAAAGCATTAGTGATGCTAGCATCCAGGAGGAAGTAGAAAAGGCGAAGCCACCATCTTTTGCTTCTTCGACCTACTGTGTACGTGGTTCTTAGCTGGTCGAATCGGTCCACACCACCCATTCGATTGGTGTACTGCTTGACCACAAGCGGACATAGAATCGGCAATTTACTACCATCTTTTTGGGTCCTTTGAATAGTAGTTACACCGATTTTTGGGTGGAATGCAGTGCTCAAAAGCAGTACCTCTTTGTTGTCCTGACAAATAACAAATGCGACGTTACCATTCACTCTCCACTTGAATTGGCCTTTTTGTAGCTTCAGATTATATTTGTTTACTCCTTTTATGAGATTCGACAATCCCACTCGGTGCCTGCGCACGGTGCCGGTGGCATAGATATCATTTTCATACAGAAACTCAATGAGTCTATAGTCTGTGAAGAAATTATCAAATGTGACGTGCACATTCTTCACCTGATTCTCTATGAGATGACGCGTCAAGTTTTTCACGACTTTTGCTCCTAGGTATATAAAGAAATAAATATAGTAGAAGAAGTCTACTATATTTGCCATTTTACCAGTATTTATTTCGAATTCATAGAGATATCCTGAACCACTATCACACCGACACCAAATTTTATATCCTCGCTTTATTGGTTTGAGCGGCATGTACTGTTTCAACGAGGACCGGCCTTTGAAGAGTACCATTGACTCGTCAATGCTTTCAGAAGAGGACTCCTTTGCATTATTTTTGCATGCTTCGTTTACTATATTTATAAGTGGCCTGAGTTTATACAACTTGTCATATACGGGACTATTCCTGTCGGGTTGTTGTGTATTGTCGTTCAAGTGAAGACATCGCATATTTTTTTTGAACCGCTTTATTGTCTTAATTTCTGCTATGTCAGTTTGTCTAAAACCTGGATCTGAGCACCAGTAAGGGTCTATCGTAGGCAGAACGTTATAACCCATTATTATGATAATACCAATAAAGGCTCTTATTTCATGCAGGTCCACTGGTATCCATTCTTCAACGTTCATTTGATTAGCGTACAAGTTCGTTTGTGATAGTATAAGTTCAAAACTTCAGTGGTGAAGAACTTTTCAAAGAAGCACACAGGTCTAGTCTTGGTATTGAAGCTTTGCTTTGTGGTCAGTAGTGTATTATTGGGGGTTCTGCATCACTTGCTCTCGCTTCGCTCGAGCGCGTTATGCAGAACGCCCCAATAATACACTACTACTATGGTCTGCCTCAAATTTGCAATACGGGCTGAATATTTTTATTTCATTCAACGGTGCGATGTCGAACATTGGAATAAATAATAGCGCGTTATGCAGAATGCCTCAATCAACGGTGCGATGTGTACTAAAAATTTATAAACAACCATATCAAGTTCGACTCGTTTGATCAACTTATGTCCCTATATTTTATATTACTTGACGAAAGTGTGATGCTTTTAAAGTAGTTAGGTAAAACAATGTAGAGTGCATCAATTAGTAGTTCAAGAATTTACTTGCATTTTATCTATTTTATTCTTTGGTCTAGCGATTTTAATTTTGCAATTGTTGAGCATGAGGAACCCAGTTTGATTTCCAAGGTCCAGTGTTATTTTATTTTCTATAACGTAATTCTTAATAGCGAGTAGTTTGGATCTGCACCCGATAAATTCCAGCAGGTTCATTAGGCACATGGGAACCGACGTTACACTTTATGCTATTAAAAAATAATAGATATCAACAGACTATTAGCACAAAGCCAAGAATAAAACGATACGATCCTAAGATTTCTTTCGTTGACAGACATACATTTTACAGACAGCCAGACCCGGAGCTAGTTGTAGATCATACAAATATTTGCTGTGTGGGAATTGAACCCACGACACGTAGGGCAGAAGTCAATCTAACCACTGCACCAATCGTACCTCCTTACCATTAAGTAAGTACCTAAAGAATGTTTTGAGCCAGGCTCATACTTGCTCATTTTTCAGAGTATTATTATTATTAAATTAAATAATGGTAAAAATAAAACATGAAAACAAAATCCAGACCGGAACAAATACTTATTTGTTCCGTGCGGGAATCGAACCCGCGACACTTGGGACATTTAGTAGCAGCACGTTTATAAACTAATATTTACATTGTGATGCAGCGAGACGAGCTCTTAAGCAATGCGCCATACGTGTCGTCGAAAAATGTGACAAAATACTGGATCGCTTTGAAGATTGGGAGATTTACGATAATCCTTGAATGTAAAATGCCATACATTTTCCTAAATGTAATGTCTAGGCTTAACTTATTTTGGTAAGTGTTTACAAAACCTCTTGCTACCATTTTAATGTGAGACTTCATAGACCGATATTGAATGGTCAAGGTACATGCAACTTCCTTTTTAGATTTTCGTCTCAGATTGCTGCGACAGAGTGTCGCCACCGCCCCAAAAATGGAATTGTAGGCTGTGTGCATAGTGTCTAATAAAGAACAAATGATTATAGACCTTATTTAAGGAGTGATGAAAATATAATTTACAAGTCAAATATTAGTGAAACATTAAAACAATAGTTGCAAATATTAATATAATCGCTACCTTACGTAAAAGTGTTATAAATAAGTCCCTTCAATGACGCATCCATCAATCATAATCAGTTATTTGTGAATTGTTGGTGTTCTTGTGTTGGTGACGAGTTCCATCATCTTCAGTGATTAAGTGTGCAAATTTATATCTTCCACAACAAGTATGTACGTATCACATTATTTTTTTGTATAACTTACTGCACTTGCAATTTAGTGATGGTAAATGCAATAATCGAAAGTTAAGTCTAGGGTTCGATTCCCAATTTTAAGTATTGTTTATTTACGGGTTTAAACTTACTAGTAACTCAGTGATGATGTAGACTACAAGTATAACTGCTGAACGTAAAATCTTTGGCTCGACTCCAAGGTATAAATATTTAATGTGTTAATTGTTTTTATTTCTTACGTTCCCTGTAGCCCATTCAACATCAGTGTCACCGTCGAATGCAAAGTTTTGGGTTCGATTCCAGATCTAATTAAAATTTATTATTGAGTTATTTTGTTTGCTTCTCGTGCAGTGGTTTAATAACCGTTACTACCATTTCACAACATGAAGTATTGACGCTGAGTTCTAGAACCAAATAACGACTTATTCAATTTTCTAAGTATTCAAGGATCGATTTCCAGATAGAGAAAATTGTTATAGAGAGTGTTCTATTACTCTGTCTATCCTTTTAGGAATCGTTCATTTGTATAACTTCTTATATACTATTTCTTTTTATTTTAGGTCGACATTTGTGAATCCATTTGAATCCGATGTAGAGTCGCATCCCAACGAGCCCTCTACATCGTTTAAACCAAAAAGAAATACAAAGCCGAAAATAAAAGTGGCTAAAGGCAAAGGCAAATCGAAGAAAGTAGCTGCGGCCTCAACTCCACCTGTAAAAGAATTATTTGGCAGTGAGTCTGATTCCGAAACCGATACTTCACCAAAGAGGCCTAAGAAAATCAAGCGGATTTGTGTGGCTGATTCCTCGGTGAGTAAAAAAAAATATATATTTCATCAAACATGTGTTTAAGATTTATAATTACCTATAGGATTTCAATCTGACGGCTTGTTCCCACTGCTGGGACACAGGCCTCTCCGTGAGAGGGAGTGGGCCCGGGTGGCGGATACATGGGCCCTGTGCACATATCTTAAAATGTTTGGTTCTAGGACATGCCGGTTTCCTCACGATGTTTCCCTTCACCGTTTTGAGAGCAGTGGTGACGAAATAATTTACTCAAAGTAAATCGCTAGCCTGGGTTCGAACCCACAACCTACAATTTGTAAGTCACAGTCGTTACCACTGGGTCACCACTGCTCTCCTCTGCTCCTCTCAAATATGTTTATCTAATGCTATTTTATAACAATGTTTACAGGAGGAAGAGGGAGATCTTGAACCGGTGAGGGCAGCTGCACTGCGATCGTCCCTGTCCAGAAGAACAGCTTCTGGAAACTCCTATCAGCAGGACCTAACACGGAGCGGTGATTATTATATCGAGCTCCGTATTTATAACCATAGGGACGCTGAAAAATTCGGAAAGGACCGATGGAAGCAAGCGCTCCTCACGTATAGGGCCTCTGTATACTCCGATTCAGCGACTTGGCGCGCCACTAATAATCTTGTATCTGCAGCGAAAGCAGAATTTAAGGGCGTGCAGCCTGTTCTGTATCCAAATAATATTATTTGATGGAATAAAATAATATTATTGTGATACCTATTTTACTCATATACTCTTCTTTATACTTATATTAAAACATTACTTATTAAACGAATGTAATCCACAATATTATTTACATTAGGTATTAAATTGTGATTTATTTACAGGAAGCTCAAATATATGAAACATTAAAAATCTAAATACTCGACACTAAGAATACTCGATACTATTTCAATAATAATATTCGATTTGTAATTTGTTTGTAACTTTCATCCACTTTAAAATATCATATTTAGAATACTCGATACTGACTTATACTAAAACATTACTTATTAAACAAATGTAATCCATATAATATACTTATTAATATTATTTTCATTATATTATTAATTGTGATTTATTTACAGGAAGCTCAAATATATGAAATATTAAAAATCTAAATACTCGATACTAAAAATACTCGATACCAAGAAAACTCGATACTTAGAATACTCGATACTAAGAAAACTCGATACTAAGAATACTCGATACTAAGAAAACTCGATACTAAGTATACTCGATACTAAGAATACTCGATCTGAGAAAAATTCAACAATGAGAAAACTCGATACTATTTTAATAATAATATTCGATTTGTAATTTGTTTGTAACTTTCATCCACTTTAAAATATCATATTTAGAATACTCGATACTGACTTATACTAAAACATTACTTATTAAACAAATGTAATCCATATAATATACTTATTAATATTATTTTCATTATATTATTAATTGTGATTTATTTACAGGAAGCTCAAATATATGAAATATTAAAAATCTAAATACTCGATACTAAAAATACTCGATACCAAGAAAACTCGATACTTAGAATACTCGATACTAAGAAAACTCGATACTAAGAATACTCGATACTAAGAAAACTCGATACTAAGTATACTCGATACTAAGAATACTCGATCTGAGAAAAATTCAACAATGAGAAAACTCGATACTATTTTAATAATAATATTCGATTTGTAATTTGTTTTACATTTAAACTTTCATCCACTTTAAAATTCATACAAAAAATACCCGATACTAAAAATACTCGATACCAAGAAAACTCGATACTAAGAATACTCGATACTAAGAATACTCGATACTAAGAAAACTCGATACTAAGAAACAGAATACTCGATATTAAAAATACTCGATTCTGAGAAATCTCAACATTGAGAATACTCGATATTATTTTAATTATAATATTCGATTTGTAATTTGTTTTACATTTAAACTTTATCCACTTTAAATTTCGTTTTTTAATAATAATTTACAGGAAATTAATATCCGAAATCCAGAATATTTAAATACTTTAAGATAGTTTTTGCAATTACAATTATCTAAATATGTTTTTCTGTGAAGTCTGTAACGTTTCAGTTCCGAAATATTCTGCACACAAAAAAACTAATGTACACAAATCGAATTGCTTATTACAGACACGTTTTGATAATGTTCATATAATAGCAACAGCTTTTAGAAATCGGATAATCAGTTATAGAGTGAATCCTAGAATGGTTAACGTTTCACTTGAATTATTTTTAACACAAATTTCTGAAACGATTTGTTACCTTATCAAAGACCAGATGAAAAAACATAAATCGGTAAAAGTTAATTTTGAACTATTTGTTTGGTATATATTACCAAAAAATTATGAAAAATCTTTAAAGTCATTTAACACAAAGTATAATGTAGTCGTGCAAAACACAGATATTTTGTCCTTATATAAATCATTTTGTGGTAAACTTATTTGTAAATGTTCCGAATTTGAACTGTCTGAGTCAGGTTGGACAATTGAGTCTATCAGTCATTTAGAAATTAATATCGTAAAATATAATCCTTTGCGAGGTGGTTCTTATTTACCATTGCCTAAACGTATTGTCAATACTAAATCATGTCTAAACATAAAAAATGAAGACCAACATTGTTTTCTTTGGTGTATTGTAGCTGATATGTTTCCGGCAAAGACCAATCCAAACAGAACTTCTTCATATCCACATTATTCCGAATTATTTAATATTTCTGACATGAGTTTTCCCCCTAGTTTCAATGACATTAAGCGCTTTGAAATAAACAATTCTAATATCAGTATCAATATATACGGTTTAGATAATAATGTTACAGTTACAGGTCCCTTATATAAAACAAAATCACGTCGTTTATACCATGTCAATTTGCTTTACATTAGCAACAATAGAAAGAGTCATTTCTGTTTAATTAAAAGCTTTGAAAAACTTGTACACAAGCAATTGACCCAACATAAAAGTAAAATATATTTATGTGATGAATGTTTTATTTACTTTCACACTGAAGAGAAATTGAATTGTCACGAATGTGCCGGAATACAAACCATATTACCTGAGAAGGGTACTGAAATAAGTTTCATAAATTATGAAAGAACTCAAAGAGTACCAATAGTGATTTATGGTGATTTTGAAAGTTTATTGCGTGAATATTCTGACAAACATAAATCAACACATGTAGAAAATATTCAAGTTCATGAGGCTACGTGTTTTGCTTACTATATTTGTTGTAATTCAAATCCTGAATTAAATGATTTCGTATCTTACCGAGGGCCAGATTGTTCTAAGAAATTTGTCAAATCTTTGACTAATGATGTAAAACGATTATATAAAGTATTATTAGAGAGTGAAAATATGATACCGCTTACTGAGGATGAACATAGATGTTTTATCAACAGCACTGAGTGCCATATTTGTAAAAATAAGTTTTCGTGTAATGATAATATTGTTAAGGACCATGATCACTTTACTGGAAAATATAGAGGACCTGCGCATGATATATGCAATTTAAATGCAAAGCAATGCACTTTTATACCCATAGTGTTTCATAACTTATCCGGTTATGACAGTCATTTATTTATTAATGAACTTTCAAAGATAAACGGTCGAATTCATCTCATACCGAGAACTAAAGAGAAATATATTTCATTTACAAAATTCATAACCATCAATGCAACAAATGTTGTAAAATTGAAATTTATTGACTCATATAATTTTTTAAGCTCAAGTATGGACAAATTGGTTAAGACTATGAACCCTGAAGATTTCAAACATTTAAAATCTTTTTTTAATAATAATACTTTATTTGATATTGTTCGAAGAAAAGGCATTTATTGTTACGATTACATAGATTCCTGGGAACGATATGATGAGAATAAATTACCAGAACCGTCAAAATTTTTCAACAAACTTACATCTGAATCTATATCTGATAAAGACTATGAGCATGCCTTAAATGTTTGGAAAACTTTTGATATAAAAAATTTGGGTGAATATACCGATTTGTATCTTAAATGTGACGTTTTACTTCTGTGCGATGTTTTTGAAAAATTTAGGAAAATGAGTTTAAATAATTATGGTCTGGATCCTTGCTATTACGTTTCATCACCATCCTTAAGTTGGGATGCTATGTTATTGTATACTAAAATCAAGTTAGATCTAATCTCTGACTTAGAAATATATCAAATGATAGAAAAGGGTATAAGAGGAGGACTTGCTCAATGTTCACTCAGATATGCTAAGGCAAATAATGAATATCTTACCGACTATAATAGTGAAGAACCTGATAGTTTTCTAATTTATCTTGATTGTGTTAATTTATATGGATATGCTATGATGCAAAAGCTTCCAGTAGGAGGATTTAGGTTTCTCCTTCAGAAGGAAATATTAAATTTTGATGTTATGAGCTTATCATCTGATTCTGATATTGGATTTATATTAGAAGTAGATCTTCATTACCCTGACTACTTGCATGATAACCATTCCGATTTACCATTTGCGCCCGAAAAATTTGTTCCGTTCTGTAGTCGAAATGCTAAACTTATTGCTAATCTTTTCAATAAACATAGATATGTTATTCATTATATTCATTTAAAAGAATGCTTAAATAATGGTTTACAACTGTTAAAAATATATAGAATATTAGCATTTCACCAAAGTAAATTCTTAGAATCATATATTTCTTTAAATACTGGGCTGAGGCAAAATGCAACTTCTGATTTTGAAAGAGATTTTTTTAAAAAACAAAATAATTCTATATTTGGAAAAACCATAGAGAATAAAAGAAAACAAGTTGATGTTAAGCTCGTAAATATATGGAGAGACAAATCTAATCGAACTAAAAAGTTTTACGGGGCTGAAAAATATGTTAGCGCACCTAATTTCAATAACTTTTCTGTTATTTCAGAATCTCTTGTAACAATTCAAATGAACCAAACAAAAATAGTTTTAGATCGTCCAATCTATATCGGATTTAGTATTTTAGAAATTGCAAAATGTCACTTATATAAATTCCACTATTCGGTCATGAAAAGAATTTACGAAAATAAATTAAAGCTTTGCTATACAGACACTGACAGTCTGCTATATTTAATACAGACAAAGGATTTTTACGAAGACTTAAAAGCACATTTAAAATATTTTGATACTAGCAACTTTGAAAAAGATAATGTATTTAATATACCAATGGTTAATGCTAAAACACCTGGTTACTTCAAAGATGAGATGGGTGGTGAAATTATATCAGAATTTGTAGGTTTGGGAGCAAAATTATACTGTATAGATTCTAAAATTTCCACTTTAAAGAAAGCTAAAGGTGTTAAGAAATGTGTTACAAAAAAGCTGAATATAGAAAAATATAAAAAGGTTTTACTGAACAATGAAATACTCAGAGATGATATGTGTATTATTAGATCTAAGAATCATAGAATTTTTACTCAAAAGATAAATAAAGTAATTTTGTCAAACAGCGATGATAAACGACAAATAATGGCTGATAAGATAACAACCTTACCATGGGGTCATCATAAAACAATATTTTAAATGAAAACAAATTATTGATTTTTTCGAATATTATTTATTGCATGTATTTGAGCATCTTGTATTAATAATACCTAACTTGAATTGTTAGTTTGTAGTTTAAGTACTAATAATTATATATTTTAATATAATATGTGAAATAAATAAATTATGTAATCTTACAGCAGTTGTTTGATTTATTCATACTGTCTTATTATACAGGTATAACATGAACCCGATTAATTTAAACATTTCTTTTTGATTTAACAATAATACATTCAAATAATAATTAAATTCACTTTTACAATAATAACAATAACAAACATTACACATTAGATTTGCTTAACTTTTGTACTATTTTACTAACTAAATGATCAGTTTTGTCAACAATATCGTCATAATCACTTGTCACTAAATACTGCACATTCACACTCGCATTATCAGTTTCAGTGTCTATTTCTTCCATATCACGGCCTTCCAAATCAAAAACCATAATTTTTATTAACTGGCGAACACGTCCTTGCTCCTTACGCATGATAAAAGAAGAGTTTTTAAAAGATTTACTTTTTTTCTTCTTGAATCTTCGTTCCTCTATTTTTTTCTTTCGACTCTCCTCACATGTTTTAGCTGCTACTTCCGCATACCAGCTCTCTCCATCTTGAGCATAGTAAAACGGATTGGTGACAGGGTCTGAGTCTTCTATCGCATTCTGAAAGAATACTAAGAATATTATAACTAAACAGCATGAACTATGGATTTAATGTTTGATTTAAGATAATCTTATTAGTTACATACCGCTAAATTTTGCGGGGCAGTCATATCTACAACGGGGCTGTACGATGGTGAGTGTGACATAATTCTGTAAAAAAAAAAAGGGATGCATTACATACTTATTATTATTAGTTTAAATAATTAATTAATTAAATTAAAAAAAAAACCTTACCTTGAAAATATAAAATCGTTAACAAAACGACATCCTTATGCATAGAACACCAGCTGTGAAGTGATCGCTTATTTTTATAACACGTGCAAAAATTATTTGATTTGCGATGAGTAATATGGATCATTACGTAGCTCTTAAATATACATACCTATCTTGTAAGATGAGACTAGAACCATTCCTGTTGGGACAAGTCTAAAGATAGTCCCAAATAAAGTATATATGTTTATGTTAGTTAATAATTAAATTAATTGACAAGATGAAGTTGATCAAACAACCCATATCACTTAACGTTAAAAATATAAATCTTGGTGAGTCTCCTAAAGAGATTAGACATAGCGCTTTGTTGCCAAATACGATTCGTTGTATAATTTGCGGCCCCTCAAATTGTGGTAAAACAAACGTTGTGATCAGTTTGTTACTGCATGAAAATGGGCTCAAATTTCAAAACCTTTACCTTTACTCGAAGACTAATTTTCAACCAAAATATTGTTTTTTACGGGAAGTATTAAAAAGAGTGCCTCAGATAAAATTTCATGAGTTCAATGACGATAAAGATGTCATATCTCCGAGTGAAGCTTTACCAAATTCTGTATTTATATTTGATGATGTTGTATGTGAAAATCAAACAAATATCCGCAATTATTTCTGTATGGGTAGACATAAGCTAATTGATTGCTTTTATTTATCGCAAACCTACTCAAAAATCCCGAAACAGTTGTTACGCGATAATGCTAACTTTCTTATAATATTTAAACAAGATGATGTGAACTTAAAGCACATCTATGAAGAACATGTCAACTCTGATGTACCGTGGAATCAGTTCAAAGATATTTGTAAAAGTGTTTGGAGTAACCCTTACAACTTTCTTCTTATTAACAAAGACTCATCATTAAATAATGGAAGGTACAGACAGAATTTTGATTTTTTTTTTAAATTTGAATGAAAGCAAATACATGTACATATAAATGAATTGTATACAAAAAACATTGCTAGTGTTATTCCTTTCTTAGTTGAATACAGTTGTGGTTACATAATATGGAGAAAAATATTAAAATGGAATTAATGAAGTCTGTTGACTCCATAAAAAATAAAATAAAACATATGAAAAATCAGGAACATGCAATGAACTTGTCACTTGATAAAATGCTAAAACCGGTGACAGATCCTCTTCAGACTTTAGTTAATTCTAATAAATCTGCAGAAAAAAATAATAAAAATGAAAATACAACTCTAAAAAATTCCGAAGGAATCGAATCCGATGAAAATAATGCTAGTTCATCTATAAAGTTCAATGACTATTACGATCCAAAAATAAAATCTACCCAATTAGTCGAACAAAATGCTAAAAAGGAATCGATTGATAATTTAGAAATTTCATTAGAAGGTGATGACATCTTTGGTATTTATGATGGTATTAGTATAACGTTTGGAATCAGAAGTGAAAACAATACTTTATTCATGGGTAATTCAACAGTATCATTTTCTAAAGTTGATAGTTTGAATAACGAAAGTACCATTTTAATTAAAATCGGTGACAAAGCTTACAATTTAACTGCTGGTCTAAAAGAACTTTTACTCCGAAGAAAACCTGATTTAAAGTTAATATCGAGCGAAGATAAACTTGTCTATAAGGATATGTTACATTATACAAATGCACATAAAAGAGATTTTAATCCTAAAGGTCAAATAAGAGGTGACAAAGGTATAAAATATTGTAAAATAATCAAACACCTATTTTCCGAATCGTCAAACGATGATAAACTTGTTCACACTAAATTTGGAGGAAACTTGCCAAAGTTAAAGAAGTACAAAAACAACACCGACTTGATATATTGGGATGATCCCAATGAATTGGTTGAGAGATTAAAATTATTAGTAGCTTCGAGAGATGCTGGCAATACCAATCATGATAATGAAATTTTATCGATAGTTGAAGAATTAAAAGAAGCTGACATAATTCAATAATAAATAGTGGAGATACTATGGTTTTTATTCAGTATCAATGGTGGGTTCAAGACAAATGTTGATATACTGAATTAAAGATATGAGTAAAGCCGACGTAGTAAACGAAATTCATAAAAATGCAAGGGTAAACTTTCCGCGAAGACATGTTATTATGAAAGATATAGATGATTTATGGCAAGCGGACTTAATTGATATGCAATCAATTTCTAAAGACAATAAAAATTTTCGATTTATTCTTGCTGTTATTGACGCATTTTCAAAATATGCATGGATCTTTCCTTTGAAAAGTAAGACCAAAGATGTTGTATGCAATTCTTTCAAGATTTTATTGGAAAAAGGGCGTATGCCTAAAAATCTGCAAACTGATAATGGGGCAGAGTTTTATAATGATAAATTTAAAAAACTTGTGAGATCTTATCATATTAATCATTATTCAACCTTCTCAACAAAAAAAGCTTCAATTGTTGAGCGATTCATCAGAACATTGAAGTCTAAACTTTATAAAGAATTTAGTCTAAAAGGAAGCTATAACTGGATCGATAATACTCTTAATAAAGTTATTTATGAATACAATCACACCTATCATCGCACAATTGATGAAATTCCCGCAAACGTGGACAATAATAATAAACAACGCATATTACAAAGATATTTCAGGATGGTAAAAACCGATAGCATAAAAAGCAAGTTTAAAGAGGGTGATTATGTACGCATTAGTAAGTATAAGGGGACATTTGAAAAAGGATATACTCCCAACTGGTCGACAGAAATATTTAAAATTCGAAAAATTCAAAAAACAACCCCTATCACCTATTTAATTGAAGATGCAATCAGGGGCCAACCCATTCTAGGTGCATTTTATGTACAAGAGCTTCAAAAGACAAAAAATCCTCATGTATATTTGGTTGAAAAAGTTCTTAGAAGGAAAGGAAACAGGGTTTTGGTAAAATGGTTAGGCTTGCCTTCTTCTGAAAACAGTTGGATTGATAAATCGAATATTTATTAAGTGTTCAGTCCAAATGTTTCAGTCTTATGATGGGTATTGAAGAGAGTAGTCTTCTCAATTGGATTATAAATCATTTACCATTTGAGTTACATTTACCGGGATACAATTATTGCGGGCCTGGCACTAAATTAATTAAAAGGCTTACGCGTGGAGATAAAGGTGTTAATAAATTAGACGAATATTGCAAACAACACGACATTGCCTATCACAAGTCTTCAAACCTAAAGGATCGCCACAAGGCAGATTTAGTTTTGTTAAATATGGCTAAAGAGCGAGCACTTGCCTCAGATGCGACTGTAGGAGAAAAACTGTCAGCACGCTTAGTAAGCAGCGCTATGGCAACAAAAATCAAAACTGGTTTTGGCCTAAAAAAAGAAAGCAAAAAGTGTTCTCCCAAAATTAAACCTGAAAAAGCATTAAAAAACAAATTTAAAAATGTTATTAGAAAAACGAAAAGACATATCAAAAAATTAAAACCGAAATGCAAGAAAGTGGCAATAGAATTAGCTATGGCTGCTGCCAGAAAATTAGCTGATGATTCATCCGTTAAACTTCCTCGTATTATTCCTATACCAAAAACTGGTGGAGTATTGCCTTTGATTCCGATTTTTGCGGGCTTATCTGCGGTGGGAGCTTTAGCAGGCGGTGCAGCTGGTATTGCTAAAACCATAAATGAATTCAAGATGGCAAAAAAATTATTCATAGAATCGAGGAGACACAATGAAAAAATGGAAGCTCTCTGCATCGGAAAAGGACTACACCTTAAACCATATAAAGGTGGACTCGGAATTTTTGTATCGAAAGAAAAAAACTAAGATATCGGCTACCCAATCGAGCCTTGAGTAATTTAGACATTTTGAAGTATGGGAATAATATTCCCTATTTCAGAGGCGTCTTTATGAGAGATAAGCTCCCTAAACACCCTTTTAAAAAAGAATGCGGTGTTATAAATTTAGATAGCTCTAAAAATCTTGGTTCTCATTGGGTAGCCTATGCAAAATACAATGATTATATTGAATATTTTGATAGTTATGGAAATCTTAAGCCTCCAAAGGAATTTATAAAATACTTGGGATCCAAAGTTCATTATAATTATGATAATATTCAGCGTGATCACCCTTATAATTGTGGACATCTTTGTTTAAACTTTTTGAACAATTTTTGGTGTAGTGGAAGAATAAAATAAACAGGATCTGCCGAAAGAAGTCAGTATAGAAGCATGTCTACTACGGTTACCATCTCTGGACATAAATCGGAATTGGTTTCATACTTTCAACCACCGCTGCATTTGTCAGATCAATATGAGTGCGGTTTGATATACTTTTCAGTATTACAATCAACACCAAATAACCCCATTATTAACAGAGGTCTGTCTGTAATCAAAATCGAATGTGATCTTGTTCACAGTTCGTATTGCAACGGATTACCAACTCATTTTATTCACGAATTCGTGTCTGATACTACTCCAGGCCATCAGTGTGTTGAAATACCGCAAAATGTTATTTACTTTCCAGTAAACAAAAATATAATTTCATCAATATCGGTTAAGATTGTAGATCAATTTGGCCACTGTGTTAACTTTGGAGAGAAACAAATTCAGTTACGACTTCATTTAAGAAAAACAAAATGATAGTATATTATAAAAACACTCAAGCGAATGAAAAACGTCTTAGTTCTTCTGCGATTGCTAAGGTGCAAAGACGCAAGAAAAAAGTTAAGAAATTGACTAAAGTAAATAAAGATTTTCTTAAAGCTCTAGGATTTAAAATATGAATATACTACAGATTGCTGAATTACCGCACTTTGACACTTCGATCGAAAGTTATGAAGTCCATTCATACAATCCCTACAATAGCAGCTTTAGAGAAAACGATGAAATCAGAATTCCCCTCCACCAGCAAGACATATACGTGCTACCATCAGCCAGTTCAATTTACATCGAAGGACAGGCGAAGTTCTTCGGTAAAGATGGGAATCCAATCAAGAAAAATGTTACGTTCACTAACAACCCTGTTATGTTTTTGTTTCAAGACATTAGATACGAAATGAATGGTATTGAAATAGACCGCATAAAAAATTCTGGAATAACGTCAACAAAAAAATCATACATCTCATTAAATGAAGCAGAAAATAAAGTTGCTGCCCTATGGGGTTGGTGTTTAGAGGGATTTGAAAGTGATGGGCATTTTAGTGCTGTGATACCACTAAATAAAGTTTTAGGGTTTGCAGAGGATTACAATAAAATAGTGATAAATTGTAAACATGAACTTATACTGAACAGAAGTAACACTAATTTAAATAGCATTATCCTTACTGATGATATTGCTAATTTTCAAATAGATGTGCAAAGAGTTCAGTGGAGGGTGCCACACATAAAAGTATCAGACCGAGAACGACTGTCACTTTTAAAACATTTAGAAAAAGATAAACCTATTCAGATGGCGTATAGAAATTGGGATTTATATGAGTATCCATTACTACCTAAAACAACAAAGCATTCTTGGTCTATTAAAACTGCTTCACAATTAGAAAAACCCAGATATGTAATTTTTTGTTTACAAACTAATCGAAAAAATAATAAAACTAAAGATAGTTCAGTATTCGATCATTGTGAAGTAACAAACGTTACGCTCTTTTTGAATTCACAATATTATCCTTATGAACCTTTAGGTTTAAAGTTTTCTGAGAACAAATATAGTATATTATACGAAATGTTTGTGAAATTTCGTCAGTCGTATTACAACTATCCAGTAGACCCGTTGCTTGACCTAAAGGAATTCAAAGAAAAAGCCCCTCTCTTTATCTTAGACTGTTCAAGACAAAACGATAGCCTGAAAACTGGTCCAGTGGACGTGAGGTTGGAAATTGAATGTTCTACAGCAATACCAGATAAGACGACTGCATATTGTTTGATTATAAACGATCGACTTGTAGAATACAAACCTCTCAGCAACATCGTGCGCAGGTTATCATGATTGCTATTGTGGATATTCAAGGCTTTAAAACAGAAACAAATGAATTTATAATAAAAGAAATCGCCATATTGTATAATAAAACATTACAAATATTTTTAATTAAGCCACCATTTCCATTTTCAAAATTAACGAAGCAAGAAAAAAAACAAGTAAGTTGGATTGAACGTAACAGAAAGATACGCTGGCGTGAAGGATTTGTTCCCTATTCTAATTATCAGAATTTGGTTATAGATATTTTAAGAGATAAATGTATCTACGTTAAGGGTTTAGAAAAAGTGTTGTGGTTAAAGCATATTTTAGGAAATAGTCATTGTAATATATTCAATTTAGAAGATAAAGGATGTTCAAGTTTGATAAGCTTATACGATCAATATAAATATTCTCAAGATTTATATAACTGTATTTATCATGACTCTGTATGTGCTTTAAAAAATGTATTGTGTTTAAATAAGTGGTGTGTTGACAATAAAATTCTAAAATAAATATTTTATTGTTTTTATTTCTGTAGTTAGGTGAAATGCATCTTAGTTTTCTTCCCCTTCCTCCTACTTCTGTCCAGTCTTTATATGTTGCTGACAAAAGCTGGACCATACCATTATACATTTGTACCTAATTGAATTAGAAAGTCAATAAAACATGTCTCAAAATGAATACAAGCCTCGATATGACATGTATAACACATTTAAAATGCGTGAATTTTCATTTAATTATTACTGGGGGACACTTAATAAAAAGAAAAGATTAGTGATGGAAATGGCTGACGCAGGATTCTTTTATTATGGAAATAGTATAAATGATATTGCAGCATGTTTCTCATGTGGAGGTGTTATTGAAGATTGGGAGATTTATGATGATCCTTGGACGCAACATGCCATACATTTTCCTAAATGTTTTTATTTAAACGCTGTGAAGGGCACAAACTATATTACAAAAAAGTGTTTGGAATACTTACCCTATTAAAGTGTATATGTATAGGATGTCACATTGCACTTAAAAATGAGTCAATTTATGGGTATATATTACATAGGCGTCGTGCATCACAGCAATTTAACTTTGAATATTACAGTGCAAAGGTTCAATATTAAATTTATTTCTTAAATAAATAATTACATTTATTGATGTTATTTATAATGTTTCACTCAGTGAAATCTAATTTAGATGGCATTCGTAAAATGATTTTCAAGAATGCTAGGGGTGAGATAATACATATTCAAGATATGCACCCTAAAAAAAAAATATCGGACGTAGGTGAATTAAAACACCAGGATAATGTTAAAACACAAACAGAAGATTTATTTTACCAGAAGTTGGAAGATCCAGAGAAATCTAAATTGAAAAATACTAAGTATCTTATACTCAAAAGCGAGTCTGGTGAGCTTCTTCGCACATTCGTTAATGTTATCAACAAACAGGTTGATAATGAAAAATCGATTGCGAGTTCGTCAAAGACTAGTGGGAGTAGTATATCGACAGCAACAGCAGATTTATTTCATCAGGAGAGTGATACAGCCCGTGCGTTAGTTTTACCTGCATTAGAAGATATTGATTGCTACCAGATACTGCCAGGGAATGAAATTTGTTTCACATAAATTGTGTCAAAATTTGAGGCAGACCATAGTAGTAGTTGTAGCGTAAAAAAAAAAAATTGTCACTACATGTGTCACGTTTAATTTTGACGAATAAAAGATAAAATAAAAACAAACATTGTTCAACATAAAAAATATACAAAGAAAAAAGGAATGGCGACGTAAAGGAAGACTATCGGTAAAGTTGGGAAATGGATTGTCTAGAATAAAATTTGTAATTTTGGAAAATAATGCCTATAGGAGAGAAGGGGTTGCAACCGCTATCCGGCCCTAGGCGCGATTAAAATATAACCGTGCATAAATGTAAAATTAAAAACGGTTCATTTCACGACCTTTTGACACGAATAGGTGATACATATAAAATACTATTCAATAAATACTTCGCTATTGCTACAAATTATAAAAAGTGAATAGGAACAAAATTTTGGGATCACTTGACGCGGAGCGATGTCACGACGTCCTCCCGGGGTCTTCACTCGTATATTATGGAGTCACCCCCGCAAGCACACGCTTCCCGAACTCAGTCGGTGTTGAAATAACTCGGAACATCAGTCCACAGCTTGTTATATATTCCAAGAACCGATTCTGAGCGAATCTATGGTGAGAAAATAAAAGGAAATAAACACCACAATACTCAAAACAGAACCTTCCAAACAGTTAAAATTTAAAATGTTTTAAATACATACCGGTTCTTTGTAACAGACGGCTTTATGCGCCGGTAACTCGGAAACAAATTAAATTCCTGGTGAACAATTGGCACTCTCAGAAAGAAATGTCCAATAATGCTGCAGAACTAAATGCAACATATTGGTTTGCATGGACGCAATGCGATATAAATCCAACGATTTGCACTTGAAATTTTCTTAAAAAAAATACTAAACGTGTTACTTCCAAGTAGATACGTCGCCAATTTTACCAGAAAAATTTTCTCTGTCATCCGATGGAATGATCAAACTTCTAAGTTTGAACCGAAATAAGAAAAAATTAGAAATGAGGTCGACTTACACGAACGGAATAGTTTTTATTCAGCCGAATCAATAGGCAGCGTGATAATGCTGCAATACCCCCTTTCTAAGAAAAAAAAGGACGAAAGTACGAGTGAGAAGAAAGATAAAGCTGGAACAGGCAATGACAACAGCAGGAATCATTTCTGAATCAAACGATATCGAAGTGCAAAAGATACTGAATAAACACGGTGGCCACCACATCTAAACGTTATCCGCGCGAACTCGCGATATCTCGATTACATCTATGGAGAATATGAAAGAAAATAACAAACTCATAAATCTTTAAGTTTTGTAGGCCCTAATTTTTTACACACGCTAAACAAAAGTAAAGCCGCAAAAAATATCATCATATCAGCCGAAAGACGTCCACTGCTGGACATAGGCCTCCCCCAAGCGTCGCCACATTGACCGGTCCCGAAAAAAAAAAAAAAAAAAATGCTTAACGCGAGCGAAGCCGCGGGCAAAAGCTAGTCTAAATATATAAAACTCAAAGGTGACTGACTGACTGACATAGTGATCTATCAACGCACAGCCCAAACCACTGGACGGATCGGGCTGAAATTTGGCATGCAGGTAGATGTTATGACGTAGGCATCCGCTAAGAAAGGATTTTGATAAATTCTACCCCCAAGGGGATAAAACAGGGGATGAAAGTTTGTATGAAACTTTGTCAATTTTAGACCGATCGGGCTGAGACTTTGCATGCATATAGCTACTATGATGTAGGCATCCCCTAAGAAAGGATTTTGATACATTCCACCCCTAAGGGGATAAAATAGGGGATAAAAGTTTGTATAAAACTTCTTAGATTTTCGACTGATTGAACTGAAATTAAAGGTTGGAGCTACTATGATGAAGACGTCCGCTTACCGGGATGATGGAGGATGTAAATGTATTAGTTTGAACTATTAGTACCTAATGGAACTAATGACGAACAAAATAATTTTTAGTTCTAAATTTTGACAGTAGATGGCGTTGTGCAATTAAGTCATTTTTCTGAATCGCGGTGTTAAGATTTTCCGCGGATTAATGACCCACTCCAGTAATTATTTAACTTTCGTCGTCAGATAGGTTAGTTGTACACAGTTGGTTGGATGTTGTTGGTCGTTAAAATTGTTTTGGTTGTATTTGGCATTTGTTTTGTTTTCGTTTGGTTTAAGTATAGGTTTTGTCAGTACGACTTTTTTAAAATGGCTAAAGAAAATCTGAACGTTAATGGAGAAGTTGAAGAATGTACTGTCGTCCCTATTGTTGGTGACGGTGCATGTTTGTTTCGTGCTCTCTCTTATTTAATGTACGGAACACAAGATAGAGCGATGGAGGTGCGTTCAGACATTGTCAGATATGTGGTTAATGACTGGAGCCAGTTTTCAATTATGACCCATGACAGGAATGGTAATAACTACTTAACACCTGACGAATATTTTGCTGATATGATAAAAAATGCTACTTATGGCGGACTTTGTGAGTTAATAGCAGCAGGATTAATATTCCCATTTAAGTTTGAAGTTTATAGAAACGGTCTCATATATACGGAATCTGGATCTAACAATTATCCGGTTAGGCGATTACGATTCAGCCAAGATTTGTCCAGTGGGCATTTTGATGCCTATCTTCCCATAGCAGCACAGAAAATTACTCGGCGTCGTATGGAGGTAGCTGTAGAAGAACATGATTTTGCAATTGATACACCTTCGCAACTTAAAGTTGAAAAGGGTTGTCAGGAGGTACCTATAGTATCTTCATTAAATTATGATGAAAATTTAACAGGAAGTTTATTGTCTGAGTCTGTGACATTAATAGAAAAAAAGAAAAACAAACGTAGGGCAAGGTTTACTAATTACACACGAAATAATCAAATAAAAAAGGCACAAAAAAAATATAGACAAACTCAACCTGAATCCCACCGTAAAGCTGTGTCTGAATATAAGAAAAAACACCCTGATGTACAGAGGCAAGCTGTCGCCACCTACCTGGCTGCACACCCTGAAAAACACAGGCAAGCTGTCGCCACCTACCAGGCTGCACACCCTGAAAAACACAGGCAATCTATCGCCACCTACCAGGCTGCAAACCCTGAAAAACACAGGCAATCTGCTGCACTATATCAGGCCAGGAATACTGATGTGCATAGAGTGATTCAGTCACGGTATAGAGAAAATACAATTCAGCGTGTATGGAGAAGCAAGTTGCTTTCGGGTTTGGCGTATGACCCAGATATTGCTTATGGAACTGACAGCAGTGTAGTCTTAGGTTCTATGACGTACAAGTGTCAGTGGTGTAACGCTTTGAAGTGGAAAGATGAGACACCTGGCATGTGTTGTAGCGCCGGTAAAGTACAACTTGAGCCGTTTAAACAACTGCCTGAACCACTTTACAGTCTGGTTAATGATTTACACCCAAATCATGTACACTTCATGGATAATATCCGAAAATATAATGCCTGTTTTCAAATGACTTCCTTTGGTGGAAAACAAATAAAAGAAGGCGGTTTTTCACCAACTTTTAAAGTTCAAGGACAAGTCTATCATTTAATTGGAAGTATATTACCTGAATCTGGGCAGGATGCACAGTTTCTGCAAATTTATTTCGTCGGTGAAGATGATAGAGAAGCAAATATTCGATGTTCTAAATTTCCTGATTTGAAACCAAATTTAATCAAACAATTGCAGCTTATGTTACATGAGGTGAACCCATACATAAAAGATCTAAAAACAGCCATTGATAAAATATCGCCTTCAGAGTCATTCAAGGTTGTAATACATGCAGATAAAAAACCACAAAGAGAACACAGAGGCAGATTTAATGCACCAACGGCAAATGAAGTGGCTGTAGTATTGGTAGATCAGCATTTTAACCGAAGAGACATCATCCTCGAAAGCCGAAGTAACTCACTTCAGCGTATCAGTGAGATACATCGAGCTTATGACGCGCTGCAGTACCCGTTGATGTTTTGCTGGGGGGACGATGGCTATTCAATCAACATACAACAATGCAATCCCACAACAAAGTTGCCCTTGAAAAAAACAGTCTCTGCTGTAAGTTTTTATTCATACAGAATAATGATCAGAGAAGGAGAAGATAACTTTTTGGTTAAATATCGCGCTCTTTTTAGTCAATATTTGGTAGATGAATACGCAAAAATAGAAACTGAAAGACTAAACTACATAAAAAACAATCAAGCCAAATTGCGCGCAGATAATTATATTCATTTAAAAGATGCAATTGGACGGCAAGATACTGAAGCAAATCAGCTGGGACAAATGGTAGTACTTCCATCATCTTTCACTGGTGGTCCAAGATACATGCACGAAAAAACGCAAGACGCCATGACCTATGTTAGACATTACGGTCGTCCCGACCTTTTTATTACTTTTACATGTAACCCACGCTGGAGTGACATAAATGAGCACTTACTTTCAGGACAAAAATCTCATGATCGATACGATATTATTTCGCGTGTCTTTCGATTAAAAGTAAAAAAGGTCATGGATTTGTTGATAAAAGGAAAAATATTCGGTGAAGTGAGATGTTATATGTATTCGACGGAATGGCAAAAGCGAGGTCTTCCGCATATTCATATACTTTTATGGCTTCAATATCGCATCACTCCGGATCAAATTAACAATATTATTTGTGCTGAAATACCTAACCCCAATCGTGATCCTGAGCTTTACGAAATTGTTAAAAGTAATATGATACATGGCCCCTGTGGAAGTTTAAACCGAAATTCTCAATGCATGAAAGATAATTCTTGTAGCAAACGTTATCCCAAGCCTCTTATTAAGGAAACTCAAACCGGTGATGATGGTTATCCGCAGTACAGGAGACGTTCTCTGGATGACGGCGGATTCTCTGTCAATATCAAGGGTGTATCAATAGATAATCGTTGGGTAGTTCCTTATAATCCAGTGCTATTAAGAACATGTAACGCTCACGTGAACGTAGAGTATTGTCATTCAGTGAAGTCAATCAAATACGTTTGCAAATATGTTAATAAAGGGTCAGATCAGGCTACGTTTACTTTAGAGAACGGGAAGGATGAGAAGGATGAAGTTACAACCTACGCAAGTGGTCGATATATAAGTTCAGCTGAAGCAGTTTGGCGAATCCTTGAATTCCCAATACATGAGCGTTTTCCTCCTGTAGTGCACCTTGCTGTCCATTTAGAAAATGGACAGAGAATTTATTTTAATGAGCAGAACTTGTGCGACAAATTGAGTAGTCCTCCTACAACTACACTCCTCTCCTTTTTCGATCTGTGTAACGTGGATGACTTTGCCAAAACATTGCTATACTCGGAAGTCCCTGCGTATTACGTTTGGAACAAGCGATCGTTTCAGAGAAGGAAAAGAGGAGTGAATGTTGAAGGATGGTCAGGGGTCAAAAAAGAACACGTTCTAGGTAGGGTTTATACTGTTCATCCAAACAATACAGAATGCTACCACCTTCGAATGCTTCTACATGAGATCAGAGGCCCAATTTCATTTGAAGCGATGAAAACTGTAGATGGTCACTTACATCCCACTTTCCAATCCGCGTGCAAGGCTCTAGGTTTACTCGAAGATGATCGGCATTTGGATTCAGCTCTTGAAGAGGCAGCACTTTGTCAAACACCGCATATTATTCGAGAGCTTTTTGCTATAATTTTATTCTTCTGCCAGGTTTCCGACCCCTTATGTCTTTGGGAGAAATACAAAGAATACCTTTCTGAGGACTTTAAAAAACAGCTGGAAAGGCAAGGTGACGTGGATGTAGAGCACTCATCGGACCTGATATTTAACAAATGCCTGTCGGTATTACAGGATGCCGTATTATCATTAGGCGGCCGTCCTCTTAAAGAGTATGGATTACCTCAGCCAATAACATCAATACAATTTGGAAATAGAGAGTACGTGAAGGAGACCAGTTACGATACAGTGGCCTTAGAAGAGGCAGTAAGAAAAAATGAAGTATCCTTGAATGACGAGCAACAGGAAGTTTACAATAAAATTATCACAAGTGTAGATGCAAATGACGGTCGATTATTCTTCTTAGACGCTCCAGGCGGAACTGGTAAAACCTTCCTTATTAATTTACTTTTGGCGAAAGTAAGAAGTACTCACGGCATTGCCCTGGCTGTGGCGTCGTCCGGCATAGCTGCTACATTACTCAAAGGTGGTCGAACTGCTCATGCTACTTTTAAGTTACCACTTAATTTAATCACTGCTGAAACACCCATTTGCAACATCTCCAAACAAAGTAATTTTGCTGAAGTTTTAAAGAGTACAAAAATAATCGTGTGGGACGAAATAACGATGGCTCATAAAGGTGGTATTGAAGCCTTAAACAGATCACTAAAGGATATAAGGGGAAATACAAAATTAATGGGTGGCGTAACAGTTTTGCTGGCTGGAGACTTTCGACAGACTCTACCAGTGGTGCCAAAAGGAACCAGAGCTGACGAAGTAAAGTCGTGCATTAAGAAATCCAATTTGTGGCCCCAGGTTAATATTCTTAAGCTCTCTAAAAACATGAGAGCACATTTGGGCGGGGATAAGTCTGCTGGTAGATTTTCTGATCTCCTTCTTAAAATCGGTAATGGTGATTTTCCATCGTTTGATGGAATGATAACCATCCCGGAAGAATTGTGCACAGTTGTTACAACGGTTCAAGAATTACTGTCTAAAGTTTATCCAGACATTATTCATATACATGACAAGCCTATTGAATGGTTATGTGAGCGTGCCATACTTACTCCAAAGAACGATCAAGCAGCAGCTATCAACGATATCCTGCTCATGTCGTTAGAGGGCGAAGAAAAGGTCTATAATTCGATTGATACTGTGGTTAATACAGATGACGCTACTAATTACCCTGTAGAATTTTTAAATTCATTGAAACCGCCAGGTTTGCCTTATCATAAGCTTATTCTGCGTGTGGGCACTCCAATTATGTTGTTGCGAAATTTAAAACCACCAAAACTTTGTAACGGTACGAGACTGCAAGTGAAAGCGTTACATCGCAATATAGTGGAAGCCACTATATTAACTGGGTGTGCGAAAGGAGAAACTGTATTTATACCACGAATCCCATTAATACCGAATGATATCCCGTTCGAATTTAAACGATTACAGTTTCCCCTAAAAGTCTGCTTTGCCATGACAATAAATAAGTCTCAGGGGCAAACTCTCAAATTTGCGGGTATTGACTTGAGAGAACATTGCTTCTCTCATGGACAGTTTTATGTTGCGTGCTCACGAGTAAGTTCACCCAATAGCTTGATAGTTTTAGCGCCTAATGACAGATTAGTTAAGAATATTGTTTACAAAGAAGTTTTGTAGGCCCTAATTTTTTACACACGCTAAACAAAAGTAAAGCCGCAAAAAATATCATCATATCAGCCGAAAGACGTCCACTGCTGGACATAGGCCTCCCCCAAGCGTCGCCACATTGACCGGTCCCGAAAAAAAAAAAAAAAAAAATGCTTAACGCGAGC